>CM028136.1:965552500-966752500 GCA_016271365.2 Neoceratodus forsteri
GTGGAGAGGGGACAGAGCTAGAGATGTCTGCTGCCAGGCTGAGAGTTGTTCCACACATCAAACCTACTAACATAAGGTAAAAAATATTCTAATTAACCAAAGGGAAAAGAAAAAGTACATCAGTTATAAAAGGTAATGGCTGACTGCTTTTAAAAACTAATATTAGTTTTAGGCAGTACACTAGCTCTTTAAAGAAATCTACTAGTTTCCAGTGTTCTGAGCTTGTATCTTCCTGTTTGTTAATGTGTCCTACTGGCCCTCACAATGTTGTCCTCCCACTTAAGTTCCCACATTTCAGTGGTAAAAGGTTAAGATGTAGGACAGACTGCAGTGCTCACCTCACTAGACCCAGCTGCCACCTGCCCTTGCCTTGTCTTCTCAAATCTTGTGGCCTCAAGTTCAGTGAGTTTTCAAATATTAATTTTTGGCTTATCTTATTAGCTCAGCCCAACTTGCCTCCTCCGGCCCCGCTCCAAAGTAGGTTGGTCGGCAGTGGCTCCTCCTTGACTGTGGTATCCAGAGTTCTTCCTCCTCTCACCAGTGAGTGACTGACTAGTTATTTTAACTAATCAGGAGCCACCTTCACTAGTAACTTTAACCAATCAAGAGCCACCTTCATAATGGAAGCAATGAGTCCAATCCTAAGGTGAAATTATTTTTTTTCTTGAGTCAAAATGGGACCTAGTATCCCTTCACTCCTCTTCCCCCCTCTCCTTTTACTGGTAGAGACATCTGTAAATGGGAGGGTGGAAAGAGGAGTGAAAAGCCCCTAGGGCCCTTATAAACAACAACAGGTATAGCTGGGGCAGACTAAGTGGACTGCAATGCCTTTTTTCTGCTGACATCTCTGTTCCTTTGCCCAAATTGAATGCTGCCTCCCCTGCTGACATTAACTTCACTGTGTACCACACTACTCAGCACTCCCTAACTCTCTCTGTTCCCTTCTTGTCACAGAAGCGCAGTTTGCACTGTCATACCGACGCCGACCAACAGACAGTCTGACTCTGACGAAATTTATAGAAACAAACAGTGGTGCTGTGGCAGCAGTGTGGGCGAGACAATGGCATTGTCTTCACCGTTTATTGCCTGGTGACCTCTATGTCATCTCTAGTGTCTTAGAAAATGACAGGACAGGATGCCATTATATGCATCCTTGAGTTGATGCAGACTCGCAGCGCCAGCACGCTGGGCCTTAGGACCTGGCTCTGCCTCTTCCTTTCTTGCTGACTGATCTTCATTGTCCAGAAGCTTGCAGAAAAAGTCAGCCTAGGTAGACAGTCAGCCACCTGAGTCAATCGACCCTACCAAGTTATCCAACATGCCCTCCCCCCAAAAAAATGATGACTGGCCTGGCTGACTGACCAGCATTAATTTGTTTTTAAATGTATACCTCCCCTATACTATAAAGTCCCAGTGACTGGGGGCACAAGCTGCACCCCAATACTGCCTGCCACCCCCCCCAAAAAAAATGTTGCCAACTTTAAAGTTGAAGCATTGGACCCACTAATAAAGCATAGTGATACATGGAAACATAGAAACATAGACCATGAAGCAGAAAAAGACCAGAGGTCCATTCATTCTGACCATATTCCCTATCATCCCTGGAACCTTCAATGGTACCTATTATTCCTCCAGGGTACTAACCCTCCCCATCTTATCTCCAGTCTCCTCCTTGGTCCTGTCGCCCCCGGTGACCACTATTCCCTTCATTCTATCCCATGCCTCCTTGAGTCCCCTGACTGAGTTTGCACCCACCATCTTGGCCGACACACTGTTCCAAGGTTCCACCACCCTTTCCGTAAAGAATAATAATAATATAATAATAATAATACATTTTATTTGTATGGCACCTTTCAAAAAACCAAGGCACCTTACCAGTAATTAAAATCATAAATAATGAATAATAAAAGAAGTACTTCCTCATGTCCCTCCTAAACCTCCCTTCTGTTAATTTCCACTTGTGACCATGTAACCTCGAGTTGGTATGCAGGGTAAATAATTCCCCACGGTTTACCTTGTTAATTCATTTAAGGAACTTGAAGGTCTCTATCATATCTCCCCTCTCCCTTTTGGTTTCCAGTAAGTGCGTACTAAGTGCCTTGAAACCCCCATGATAGGATCTGCCCTGCTGGACCTGAATCATTTTTGTTACTTTACGCTGCACTGTTTCCAACTTATCTCTGTCCTTTCTGAGGTGAGGACTCCAGAACTGGACGCAGTAACCCAGGTGAGGCCTCACCAGCCTCCTATTGTACTTAATGGTCTTGATACTCGATGTAAAGAATTTGTAAATTATTGTCTGTCCTCACTATCTGTAACTAAATCCAGGTTGCCCCTGAAAAGGGATATTTGGTCCCAGTGGGCCTACTCGGTCAACAAAATTCAAATAAATAAATAAATATGACCTCTTTTCTTCTCCTGTCAGAACAATATGTGTGTTTTTCTTGGAGTCAAAATGGGCTCATAGCTCCAGATTGCCTATTATAAACTGATTTTTAGGTTTTGTTTTACAAGTTTTTGATCTGGTATAGTCCAAGCTGAGATAAAGCATCTCAGTTTTCAGTGGGGTTCTACTTGTATGCAAACCCAAGTGCAGGGAGGACAGGTGACTTCCACAGACTTGTACCATAAGTCAGTTGCTCTAGTGGGATTCGAACCTGGGATCTCTTGTTTCACAGCACTGTGCTCTAACCATGAGGTTACCCTGGCAACTAATGTGCAGGCCTTGACATAAACATCATGGCTTTAGCCATTCAAAATCATGCCAAGCCAGATTATGGTTTCTTTTCCCTTCCAATAGTGGTTTTAGAACTCCAGAGATTCCACTGCTTAACCTTTTTGTAAAATGGCTGCCTGAGAGTGGATGAATACAAAGGCTGGATCAGCTCAACTCAAAGCCTTTGCATGCCACATTTACAATCTTTTCTCAGAATGTGATCATTTAAATGCTGCTTTTTACAGATAGACAGGGTTGCTGCTGTCCACATGTCAAAACTCACTATTTCCAACATAATTAGTTTAGTTGCCATGTAATCCTTGTAAGAACAGATCCAGAAGCAAATGGTGTGATACCTTTTATTGAGCCAACATAGATGTTACAAAAAGAAAACAGTGCCTAAGCTTTCGGACCAACCAAGTCTTCCTCGGAAGTTTATGCCAGTTGTTTAGAGAATCACATTCTATTAACACCCAGATCACACATAAAAAAAACAGAAATAATTAGCATTGGTTTAAAATATTTCTGTTTCTATTTCAAAAGCAATCAATAATTGTGTCAAGAACATTTACAACTGTATAACAAAAGGCCATCAATTTATTTTTTAATGATGATGGCCAGGTATTATTTGTTAGCTGGTTATTGTGGCAAACGTGCACAGCACCCAGTAGCTCCATGCTCGAGGCAGTCTTCAGCGCAACTTGAGCTTTCAGTGAAACAGCGGTTTTACAATTTAAAGGTCATCACAGAAGTAATAGTCACAATTCTCAAGCTAGAAAAACGAGTGAGTTCCCAACATGAAAGCGGTGCTTCAAATGCAGTTTCAAGCCAGAAGACATCGGCTGCAGTAAGTGGCAGACATCTTAACGGCTCATCTGTGTTAAAAAAAAATTTCCAGACTGCCGGCACAACAGCAATGCTACCACTTGCGATGCCAATGACCCGAGTTCAGTAGCGAATCTGGGGTGTCGGCAGGCCAGCCGGAGGAGGATAGAGCATTTGTAGGACTGCTCTCCTCCTCTGGGGTGGGAGGGAGGGTGGGTAGAGCCTGCTGTCTGCCTGGCCCTTGGTGGAAGCTGGGGTTAAGGCAGCCCGAGTCAGAAGGTCGGTAGGCATGTCAGACATTGGTGCACGTCACACAGGAGCGTGTGGAGTGCACCATAATGTCATTGCATGCCGTGCCTCCCTGGGGACAGAAAAATGGGAAACAGCCTGGTGGCAGGATGAGAAGGAGGACCCACAGACCCCGCACCTGACTGGCTGGGCACGCTGACCCAAACTGGATCCGTTCTCTGGTGGGGCTTGGGGAACCCCACCAATCTCGCTGGGGGGGGGGCAAGCCCTGGGGGAAGCAGGTAAGTCCTGGCAGACACAGCGGTGAAAGGGCTGGGGCACTTCTCTGAAGCAGAGCCCACTGGCAGGAGGGGACACAAAAAAAGTTATGAAAGTGCTGGTAGTGCTACCAGAGTGGCAAACTTTCATTCAACAGCAGTTTTCAAGTGTTTTAAACAGTTTCTTAAAAAAACAAAAAATAGGGAGTACAAATAGATGTTTCTACTCTTCCAGTGCAACAGTTAGATAATATTCTGGCAAAAAAGGAAGGGGACTGATGGACAGAGATGATGATATCAAATAGAGTATGGGATGGTGTTATTGCTCGGATTTAACACACACCCTTGGTGTGTGTGACACTTGAATAAACCCTTCGAGCTTCGTTCTCTGGGTTTGTGCAGCATCATACACCTCGGGTATGTATTAAATTCTCGTAATGCATACCATCCCATGTATAATGCTATATAATAAGTTAGCACTAACGAAAGTTTAATAGCAGCAGTATTTGTAATTCAGCAAAAACTCTAATCGTATAGCTTTCTTTTCAGCAAAAATGTGTTTCTGACATCCTTACATTCATCACCAATGTATTTTAAATTTGCTTATTTTTAAAACTTTTTGTAACCAATTTAGTAATTAATGACCAAAGCCATTAAAGATGGCTGCCATTTGCAGTTTTTAAAAATATTTTCTGTTGGGGTCACTGTTTGAATTTGCATACTAGATTCCCACCGTGGATGTATTAGGATGGTGCCAACACACGGTTCTGATAGCAAGCAGCACAGAACCACACCAAGTTATTTAATTGGTTCACGGCGGGTGTGGCCCAGGAGAGGGAGGTTTTAGCAGCTTAAAAATATTGCATCTCAGTTTAGGAATGGAAGCAAATGAAAAGAAAAATGGGCATAATAATGTGTTTGCCATAAGTACTTTATTGCTGAAAAAAACTACTTGGAGACTAACAAATACTGCGACTTTAACTGTGGCATGTCATGCAATCAGCTCTATTTTATATGTATACAGATTATCTGTTCATCCTTATACCTTAACTGTTCGGTCAACTGAAAATTAAAAAACATAACATGACTGCCAAAAACCAGCCATAAATGAACAAATTATTGTATTGATCAGGACGGAGCCAGGAGCATTATACGGTCATCCTAAAAAGCATGCCATGATCCTTTTTAATGTACTGGAAAATATTAACATGCTTGATCT
Source organism: Neoceratodus forsteri (assembly GCA_016271365.2). NCBI lineage: Eukaryota > Metazoa > Chordata > Ceratodontiformes > Ceratodontidae > Neoceratodus > Neoceratodus forsteri. The sequence goes on from CM028136.1 coordinate 965,557,767, forward strand.
GGATCCCCAGCAGCTCTGGCCCACTGAACAGTCTCTTAAATCTGCTCTGAGTCATAGGTCACTGGTTCTGTTTTATCCCCACATAATGATCTTTACTGCACACTTCCGAGTTGGGGACCTTTTCTGATAACCACACGGGGGCATATTTGGCAGTGACATAAGGTGGTGATATTAGAGGGTGACCTTTTCAAACACTGAGAAACAGTAGCTGAGAAACTGTAACTGACAATAGATGGTGAGGGACCCAAACAAAATAAACGAAGACATTCACACCAATTCGTGCTTACTAGCTTTAACTGCAAGGCATTGTAGAATAGAGTGGTGCTGATGGCACAGGGAGTATGTACATTAGTGTGTGTGTGTCTGTGTGTGCGTGTGTGTGTGTGTGTGACTGCGTGTGTATATGTGACTATGTGTGTGTGTATGTGACTGTATGTGTATGTGACTGTGTGTGTGTGAGTGTGTGTGTGTGTGTTTGATGTAATCCCAAACACAATCCCTACAATATACTACTCAGCTGTTCCACATTGAAAGAGATGGTTCAGTATCAGTGTAATAGCTGACACAATTTAGTTCATATTGTATTAATTTTCTGTTTATATATTTTCCTATTCATTATTACTGGCTGAGGACATCTGCATGAAAAGAGCATCCTTGCACCTTCCTCCTAGTTTTTCCTTGACTTAAGCTATAATTCTGTGTTTGTGACATCACCATGAGTTGCTGTATAAGAGCACTGAGTTACAAATCTGGAGAACTGGGTTTGAATCCCACAGGCACCACTTGCACACTGTGTGACCATGAGCATAACTTGCCCAAGGTCCCACACAGCGTATTTGGTTTTAGCAGGGTTTGAACCTGCACTGTTCTGGCTCCCAAGCCAGTGCTCTAACTACTAGGCTGCACTACCTCCCTATGGTTATAAGGTGACTAACTGAGGTTTATGACTGCAGCACAGGTGAAGCAGGGGAAACCTGAGACATAAGGCAATGTTTTCATACATATGTCTTCAGGGACAACAAATGAGAAGGGTAGAGATAATATTCCAAATAAAAGCTGAATTTTGTCTAAATATAGTATGTTTTAAAAATGTAGTCACAGACTCTATTTGTTGTCTCTCTTCTTTCTGAAAGTCTGCATGCACTAAGTACAACAAATGCCGTGCTCCTAGACTGATTTAGCATTTGTCTTGTAGCCCCAGAGCATGTTCCCTGTGTTTTCCTGTAGATTATATTATTTCCAATAGAAGCTGAATTGCTGTATTTTCCTGTATGACCAATGTGAGTCTATGGGGCCACTTTCCCTGTAGACTGCTCCATTCACTGTAAAATATATGAATCCCTGTAGATCTGGGAGCCCTGCAAACACGATACGGGGACAGCAGGGGGGAGTAGCTATGAGGAAAGGCTGCAGAACCTCAATACGTTTACTCACAAGAGGACAGAACGGGGGGGAGGCATGACTGAGACATACAAATATCAGGATTCAACAGGGGTATATAAACACATTATTTAAAGCAGCAGTGAAACATAATGGGGCAAAAAATATAACCCCATCTTTTTCACTATAAAAGATTTCAGGCATCTTCCAGTATTATTTGGAATTAAAAATTTCTGGTTCCACCAAAATCCGAGTATTTTATAATGTTTTAATTTAGTTTTTTTCTCAAGAAAATATATGGAGCTGGCCCAGTGGCACTGAGGGTTGAGGCACTGGACGCCACACCTCGCGTCGCGCCGGCAACCCGGGTTCAGGAGTGAGCCCAGGTCACCGTGACTCGGCAGGGGAGAGAAAGAGAGAGAGGATTGAGCATCTATAGGACTGCTCTCCTCTCTCGGGGAGGGATCCAGGGGAAGCCCGGCGCAGCAGTGGCCCCCGGTGGAGACCAGCGGCGATGAGACACTTAGGGGCTCATGAGTGTGGGGTAGACATTGGCAGCTGCCTTCCGGACGTGGGTGGGAGCACTCACTTCATGGGCAGGGTGGCATTGCATGTCCAACGTTGAGGGCATAAATCCAAAAATACCCTCTGCCTCGGATAGGCAACAGCCCTGTCAGTGCCTCCGCCACATGCCCAATGCTGGTTCCCTGTCACTGCCCCTGCAATTTCCCCAGGTTGTTGCCTCCCATCCTGGGGAACTGTGATGAAATTGAAGATGTAGAGGAACACAGCAGGTGGTAGAGCGAGTCGGTGAGTGCAGTGGCCCGAGAGAGTTCCGAGACGGAAGGGCCAGGAAAAAAGTTGGAAAAAAAATTAAAAAATATGGCTGCCACATTTGGCTTAGAAATACCATCATAGACCTGGTAAGGGTTAGGATAGAGAAATAAAACAAAAACTCAAGGTGTGTGGTATATGAGGTTCCTAGACAAGTAAGGCCAGTGCATTTGACAGATATGTTAATATTTTTATTAACTGTAGCTAAAACTAGCTTTTTGGAAAATTATTTTTATTGCACTGGTGCTTTAAATTACAGGGTCAAGCAAATACAAGTCACAGCTTGAGATTGGTGGGGGTTGGGGGGGGGGAGTTTCAGAAAGGATGTGAAGAAGTTCTCCTTAACTGAGAAGGTGGTGGATGGATATAACAGGCTACCAAACAACATGATACAAGGGTTGCAGGGAAATTACTACCAGGAAGGGTATCAGAACCTTAATGAAGACTTCATCTCAAGTTTCCAGTAGAACTGGGACAGGTATATTGGGGTCATAGTGAACAAAAGCAGTGGTAGCTTACTCACCTGGTAAAGGTGATTGTGAGGGGTATATCTCTAAGGCAGTCATAAACCCTGCAGACAAGTTATGTTTACCTACGAGGCTCCTGATGCACATGAGACTTCAAAGGTGAAATCCGTCCCACCTTACACTGTGACATGCCCAGTAAAGCTCAATTTCGATGTTTTCCAAAGGTTGTATTGTCTGATTATCTGGAATAGAACTCACAAGGAATACAGGCTTTTGACCCAGACGGAAGAGGCTACAAGAGTAAGATCCAATTCTGCTCTTTAATTACAGCTAAGAACTGAACCATATGGCATGCTGGTTAAAGCACTGAGGTTTGGTGTATCTCGATTACCTGTTCTCTAGCTGTCTCTGTAAAGAGTGGGCTCTGGAGTGCCTCAGAGATATACCACCACAATCACCTTTACCAGGTGAGTAAACCACCATTGTGGGTAGTAATCTCTGAAGTACTCCAAAATCCTTACAGACAGGGCACTAAGAAGCAGTATATCCCAGATCTAAGCAGGAGGAGACAGGTTATGTTCAAGAATCAAAGGCATGGCCACTTGGAGTACAGACCACCAAGAATTTGTCTTATATTCCTGCAGAATATCCAATCTGTAATGTCTTGTACAAGTATGTATTGATGTCCATGTAGTGGCAGAACATGGTTCGACCACTGTGGCTAGATTTCTGTCACCCCAGGACATAGCTACCACCCTTGTAGAATGTGCCTTCAAGTTCTTTGGAGGAGGAGGACTGGAGCCCTGTAGGCCTCTTGTGTGGTCGACTTCAGCCATGCCCTATAGTAGATTTGGATGCTGGGTAACTCTTCTTGTAGCCCTGTGAAATTACGATCAGTCTGTTAGACTTCCTGAATTCTTGTGTGCTGTTAATGTATGTGGCAATGAGCTTTTTTCATGACAAGCGTATGTAGAAGCTGATCGTTTGTATCCCTGTGGTCCTGAATCCTAGCTGGTAGCTCGATAGTCTGATTTATCAATAAGTCGGATGTTATTTTGGTTAGGAAGGATAGCATTGATCTTAGGGTTACCCTGTCATGGAGAAACACCTGGAACAGTTCCTTGCAGGACAGGGCATGTAATTTGCATGTTCTTTTGACCAAACATATCGCTGCCAGGAAAACTGACTTTAGAGTGAGCCACTTCAGCTCCACTAATCTGAGAGGTTCAAATGGGGTTGAGGTCATAGCCCTGAGGGCTAAGTTCAGGACCCATGTCTTGTCTTTGGATGAATGTTGGAGGCCACTTTCAAAAGATATCATGTGAAGATTGTGAGGGGAAAACAACAACAAAAAACAGCACAGCTGCAAAAGGCGAATGTGAAAATGAAGCGATCGCCCCAAAAGGCCGACCTATGGATTTCCCCCTCCCCAAGTTCTGCATCCCCCCCGAGTTTGTTATATTTAGTAAGAGGACATGGGGGTGATGCCCCCTGCAAAGGTGGGGTGGGGTGTGGGGGCACCCCCCCCCACTGAACGTCACTCTGCCACTGTCGGCGTTTTGGGGCGATTACTGTGCTTTCAGTCGCCCTCTGAAGTCGCACTGTTTTTCATCACTGTTGTTTCCTCTCACCATTTTCCACTTGCTGTTATGATTTGGAACCCTTTCAAAAATCATAGAATGTCGAGGTGTCCCCTGGTGACATGTTCTCCAGCTGTCTGTGTCCTGCCCCAGTGGCTGCCAATTAGACCCCTAAGTGAGAAGAGTGAAAAACCCTTGTTGATGCCTTCCTGCAGGAAGTGGAGAATATCTGTGATAGAAGATCATCCTGGTATTATGGACGTCTGTGTATACCACTTGACCATTGCCTCTTACATGTAGTTGTAGTAGAGCCTCTCCTGGATAGGATCATCATATCTATGACTGAGGGACTGGTATCCCGCTCTCCCGGAACATGGAGTCAGATTTTGGGGTTTGTGTGTTCTTGCTGGTGGCCACGAGGTCTATTTTAACTGAACTCCACCTTCTGACTCCCAAGGGAATCATAGAGATGGAGAAGATTAGCTAAAGCCAATGACTAAGTAGAGTCAGCTGGCACATTCACAGGTAGGATAAATGGGCAGAATGGGCCTAGCAGTTCTTATTTGCCATCAACTTCTATGTTTCTATGTTTCTGTTGATCATTTCAAAGACAAGCAGATGAAGCTGCCATTCCCCTGGATGAATTTGCTGTATGATGAGCCAATCTGTAGTCGAATTGAGCTTCCTCGCTACAGTAAGTGTATTGCCAAGATATGTGGCAGATGTCTCTGAATCCAGGTTAGTACTTTGCCGGTCTTTTTCTGCATTACTTGACTTCTGGTTCACCTTTGTTTTACTATGTTCACTACCGTGGCCCACGTTGTCGGAGTGTATGAGGATGTTTTGGCCTTTGATTAGGGGACGGAATTGGAATAACACATGATATACCACCCTCATTTCCAACACACTGGTAGGAAGTTTTGTCTCCTATGGTGACCATCTTCTTTGGGCTGTTTGAGCACCTGCTGTTGCTCCCTGTCCTCTGAGTTTTGTATCAGTAGCAATGGCTACATCATGCTGTATATCCAGAGCCACCCACTTTGTCAGGTTGGCTTTGGATGTCAACCACTTTATTGATGTTCAGACTCTTGTGGGCATGGATACTGGGGCTAAGAGTTCGTAATCCAGTTGTGACCCTTGTTGGATTGCTAGTATCAGAAGGGGTCTTATATTCCACCTTGCTCACAGTACCAAGTCTATGCAGGATGCAGTGGTGCTGAGATCTTGTGGGACCTGTTCTAGGGTCAGATGTTTGGTCTTTTGTAAATTATTTGCCTGGAAGATCATGCTGCTTACCCTGTTGTCTGATGGTTGGACTAGGCTGACTGCAGTGTCTAAGAAAGTCCACAGGTGTTCTATGACTTGGCTCGGAAGGAGACTGCTTTTCTGTTTGTTCACCACCCACCCCTGGTGCTCCAGACATTATAGCACCGTCTGTGTCTCCCTGACTGATTGAGATGGGGACCTGGTTCTAATGAGCCAGTCATTAAGACTGGGTATGACCAGTGTTCTCCACCCTCTCATCTTTGCCACCAGCACTATAGACACTTTTGTGAAGACTTTTGGGGCTGAAGCTAGTCTGAACAGGAGTGCTTGATATTAGTAGTGCTGACCCAACATGTGAGACCTAAGATTCTTATGATGTGATGGTCTGATTGGGATAGGAAGATATGTGTTATTCATATCTGTTGACGTTAAATAATCTCCCAGATGGATTGCTTTCAGAGTGGATCTAATGGTCTCCATTTTGAATGTTTTGCATTGAACGATGCAATTTAAGAATTTTAAATCTAGTACTAGCCGTAGGTCACCTGTCTTCCTGGGCACCATAAAGAATATTTACTAGATTCCTTTGCCCCCTCTTTTCCAGCAACACTTCTGCGATGGCCTGGTTTTCTAGCAGGCAGTGAAGTATTTATTTGGCTGTTGTGGTTGCACTTTTCTTTTTGACACAGGTGATATTATAAGTTGATCTCTTAGTGGTGTTTCTGTTAGCTCTATTGTGTAACCTTCGTTGATAATTTCCAGAATGCATTTGTCTTGTGTGGACTTCTTCCACTCGTGGACAAACTGGAGTAGCCCTCGCCCCAATTTATGGATGACTTTGGGGCCAAGGAGGTGGACTGTAGTCACTGGTTTGACTGTTGCTTCGATTTGTAGGCATTATTGAACCTGCTCCTGTTGGAAGTATTGTGGCCCCTAAATTGGTTGTTGTTATTGGCTGGATATAAAAGATGAAAACTGTTGTTTCTACTTTCGTTATTGTTTTAGTGTCAGTCTCAAAAATGTATGTTCCTCCTGAAGTAGGCTGAAGATGTCAGCTAGGTTAATCTTGGATCTTTCTCTTTTCCAAGGGATTTCCTATCTTCCTTGGCCTCCAGATATTTCTCTAGTTCTTCCCTGACCAAGTGAGAGCCTTTAAAAGAAAGATTGTGGAGCATGGCTTTAGGTTCATTGTCTGTTTCCCAGAGTTTAATCTAGAGTGTTCTTCTTGCTGTGTTCACAATTGCTGTTGCCCTGACATTAATTTTCAGGGAATCCACTGCCATGTTAGCCAGATATTTAGTGGACTGCACTCACTGCTCCATGAGCCTAGCCTCTGCCTATTTTGGTGCCAATGTCTTGTGGATGTCCTGCATCCACTGCAGCTATGGTCTGGTGGCGTAGATTGCTGTTGTTGTGGCTCCTGCCCGTAGACCCACTAGCTCAAAGCTCTTCTTCAGCATATCCTTCATTTTATTGTCTGTGGGGGGTCTTCGAGTTATGTCATCTCTTCTAATAGTAGAACTGTCTTTTTGCTAGGGGCCCCTATATGGGGAGCAATGACTGGAGCGCTGCACCATATCTTTAACTTGTCCTCCAGAAGACAATACACTTTTTACATGAATGCCTCTCCAGGATGTGCACTGACTCAGTAACCTTCCATTCCTTTGCTATCACCTCATCAATGAATTCACACACCGGGAATGCGTCATTAGTTTTCACTGTGTGAAGATGAGATATCATTAGTTTGGACTCAGTTCCTACCATGGTCTTAATGGTGTGAACTAGATTCAGAACTTAGTCCAGAAAGCACATTTTTGCAATCACAGATTGAGAGTCTTGCCCCATGTCTGTCTAATTGCCTGAGTCTTTGTCTCAATGCTCCCCAGAGTACAGGGTGTTGTCATCCAGACTTGGGTTTGAAGGGGCCAGTGTGATGAGAGGAGAAGGTGGTGTGGAATATACTGGTGTGGGATGCCATAATGTGTGTGGTTGTGTGGTTTCTGTAAACTTTTTGAACATAGCCGTCATCAGCTGTTGCTATGCATGGATGAGGGCTAAGACGGCTTATTGGCTCTGCAGTAGTAAAGAAGTTGTATCTGGAGTTTCCATTATTTGCTCATTTCTAGCAATTTGGTTCACATCAATGGCAGCTTCCTTTGACTAAGTGGTGAATTCCTGAGATGTGCCACTGGTGTTGTCATTGGTACAAACCAGCTCCAAGAATTTCAATGGGTTTTCAGAGCATGTGAAACACAGGGGCCCCACCTGTGAAGAAAGCAGTGGGGCGTTACATGTCTGGCATTTTTTGGCTTTAATCATTGTGCCTGCAGATAGGAGACAAAATGGGAAAGGGAGATAAACATATAAGGCCCATGCCTGGCATATTATATGTGTATGACAATAAAATCTGCAAAGATATATGTATGTGGCCCATGCTGGAGGACACTAATAGGGTACTGTCCAACTAGAGTGAAATGGAGGAATATTTGTGGCATTCAATCAGGTCGCTGGAAATGATGCAAGGCCTGTATTCAATACTGCTATGAGAGCTGGTGGGTTTACAAGATGGCCACCAGATGTGGCACAAATCAGGTCACTTCTAGTGCTTGCAAGGCCTATATATGCAGTGGTTCTGAGAGCTTAAGGAATCCTAAAATGGCCATCAGAACTGACACGATTGTGTCACTTCCAGCAGCTGAGTGAGGTACTATTGCCCTTGAGAAGGAACACTTTTCTCCTGTGGGAAGGTAATCTGAGTGCTGGAATAAAGATTATGAAACTGCCAGGGTACACGGAGCACTTTTCATGCTTGCTCTCCATCATACTCCCTTCCTCTGGAGCCATGTATGCCCAAAATGGTACTGCGAGGACTGCACATGTGCTTACTGCAGCGTGCTGATGTCCGTGATGTGACAGTGTGTCAGACATCATATGCGAGAAGCGAATCTAGGGATAATAGCTGGGAAGGACGTGCATGTTCATGAATCATGCTCAGCATACACAAGGCATGCACTCTCCAACTACAGGAAATGCCCATCTGTAAACAAGAAGGAGAGAAGTGGGGAGGGATGGAGTAATGCAGAAAATAGTGCCTACAGTGTCTCAGTTAGCCGAGTGGCTTTCCGTTGTCCCTCTACTTCTGCCACATCAAACAACTGCCGCTCAGCTCCATGTTGGCCCAGAATCCTCCACCTATCTTTCCGAAGGCAGCATTCCGAGGTGGGGCAAAAGTGATTGATCCTGGAGCCGCTCACGGGGGCTCCAGAACATCACTAGCTGCGTTCCTTGGCAGAGAGAGAGTCCAGCTTCCAGGGGAGTGTTCCACTGCATCAGACATGTGGTACAGCATGGACCACTGGCTCAGGGGTCACACGCATGCACAAGCATGCTATACAGGCATTGGTGTGCACAACAGTGTGCACAATAGCTGCTGAGTGGTGAATATGAGCTGGGATAGGCAGCATGCCACAGTTACAGGGAAATGCAAGGAAATATTCAACTTCATTAAAAAAGGCTGAAATTACACAACTCTGTCTGCCTGCTCACACATATCTCACAGACAGTTGATGAGACCCCATCTGGAGTACTGCATACAGTTCTGGAGACCCCATCTCCGCAGGGACATAGACAGGATGGAGGCAGTCCAGAGAAGGGCAACTAAAATGGTGCAGGGTCTGAACCAGAATACATACAGAGACCGACTAAAAGTGCTTAATATGTATACCCTTGAGGAAAGGAGGGAGAGGGGGTACTTGATAGAAACTTTCAAGTACCTCAAGGGAATCAACAAAGTCCAAGACGGAAGCATCTTTATGAAAAAGAGATGTGCAAGAACAAGGGTACACAATTTGAAGATAGAGGGGGGATGGCTCAGGGGCAATGTGAGAAAGTACTTTTTCACAGAGAGGGTGGTGGATGCATGGAACCACCTTCCTGAGGAGGTTGTGGGGTCAAAAACAGTGGAGGAATTCAAGAATGCATGGGACAGACATAAGGCAATTTTAGTGAGGGGGTAGGAGGACGTAGGATGTTGAGTAACTGGAATCCGCAGCTTATCCAATAAGTAGGAAATGGGCAGACTAGGTGAGCCAAGCGATCCTTATCTGCCATCAAAGTCTATGTTTCTATGTTTCTATGTAATGCTTTAACTCATTGAGTCCTGGTGGCCATTTTGGGTCAGGTTCTGTAATGGAGGTTCCGACACCATATGACATCTACTGGACTCATGCAGCGCTGGCTCTAAATAGAACAAGAGCCCAGCCACTGCACCATGGAAAGAGAAGGCTGAGAATATTAGTAAAATTAGGAGAAATGGCCTAAAACTACGCAAGACGTTAGTCACAAGCCATGATAAAACTTTACCTTGAGTTCAGAAGGTCGAAATTCAGAATTAAAACAAAGAAATTCTAGCTGGTTTTCAGAAGCTGTGATACTGTGCTGCAGCCTGGTCAGATGCACATATGGAACTGGGCTTTACTGGGCAGGTCACTGCGTAAGGCAGGTCAGATTTCACCTCTGAAGTCACATGTGCATCATCAGCCTCTCAAGTGAAGATAAGCCTGTCTTTAAGGATTTTGGAGTGCCTCAGAGATTACTTCCCACAATCCCCAGTGTGCTTAAATGCAGTCAGAGCTTGTCTTACCAGGGAGCAATTTAGGTCCTGTATACACCAGGGAACTTAAAACTGCCTTAAACTGTTTTACACCCTTGGAATACAGTTTGCGTGCACACTGTAACAGTTAAAACCATGCTACAACCACGTTCTAAAACCATGCTAATACCCTGCTAGGAGGTAGTCTTAAGCACAGTTTTAGAAAAACATGGTTGCCTTGATCCATGTTAACAGCAATGTGGATGCAATCCGTGCTGCAACACAAGTTAAAGCAACCTGTCCTACAAGAAAAGTCATTTTTTAGCTACAGAATTTAAAACAAAAATATTTAACTTCTATTGTTGAGTTACCAACAACGTTCCGATTCCGGCAATGTACTTTTCACGTTTCTGTGCCCGATTGTGCATATCCCACCATGCATTGCAACACCCATAATGCTTTGCACTGGTGCCACAATCATACCTGTTAATTCACTCGTGCAAGCATGGTTGTGGGATCGCAGTGTGGACACTCCAACAACCATGCTAGTGACCAGTTTTTAAAAATGTTTTAAAATCCTTGTCTGGTGTGGACAAGGCCTTAGTCACACTATTAAAATTTGTTATGCATTCACTGGAAACAAACATAAGGTTAAATTCACAACGTATAAAGTGCTAGTGTCAATATTTATTCACAACAAGACAGTGGCAAAAATGACAGACATGGAATTTGGACTAACACCCTCAGCACTTCTACCACTTGCAGGTCTTCACTAGGGGGGCAATTTAGTATAGCACAGACTGGATAAATGAAAATTCTACTCTGTCCTCGACTGTCTATGTATAGTATCTATGTATGTATGTAAAAGGATATTTTTGCAGATCCGACTTGTATTTAAGATTCAGAGTATGTGTTGCTTGTATCTGGGATTCTATAACCTGCACAATAACTTCCTGACTGAAAAAATGCCGTATAATTATTTATTATTAATTATTAAGGCCAAAGGGGCAGGGTCCACCTTCATTCTGTCTGGGTCCACGGTAACAGCTTAATGGCTAATTATTGTTTATAAAATGGGCACTGAGTACTGAGTGATGCTAGGCCAACTCTACTGCCCCCTAACCAGGGTGAGTGCAGCAAAGTTAAGCCTGTCAGCTGGCACAGTGGGGAGGGGGACTTGACAGAGCTACTGGGATGTTACCTATTCCCCCCCCATCATGGATTGGGGTAATGGGGGGACTATAGCACTTATTTTATTTTATTCATGGGACCAAGGGGGTTAAAAAAAGATGATGTTAGACAGAGGATGGGTTGGCAGGGTACAAGATATAGCTTCATGGGTAGGCCAAATAGGCAGCGGAAGGGTGGAACATGAGTGGGGGAAGTTGGGGGGTGGCCCTTGCCCTCTTGGAAGGGAAAACATTTTTTAAACCTATTTTGACCCAAAATGCAAATTATGAATAACAAATAAATAATTTTTGGTGCCTGGCACATGGGCCTGAGTATTAATACTCACCAAATATTCATAAGAACCTACTCACACACCTTTAGGCGGCAGAGAAGAAATTCTATTAGCTTTACTACAAAACTGAGAAATCTAATTGTCATGGAATATTGGGGCAGGAAGGGTTCCGTGGCAGTGTCATAGTTTTTCGAATGTGCCAACCTCCCAAGGTGGATAACGTAATTGCCCAGCAGTTATGACTAACCCAGTGACAACACTGGAGCTACACACAGCGCACCAGAGCAAGATGGCACCAGAGTGGGTCAGGTGAGTGCTGCAGCTCTCCTTCTGTTTTGCTGCCCACTACCATCTTTATTTAGGGCACTATATCTTCCTGGCATCTATCTTTGTTTCTTACTAGGCTGTAACGGCATGCCTGGTGTTTGGTCAGCAACTGGCAGAGGTTTTATGTCTTGGGTACAGAATCTCTCACAGCAATGGTTTTCATGTGACTGGAGCCTGTGAGAGACACTCGACTCTGCAATTTCTTCTACTTTGTGAGCAGACTTTGTTGATGGTAGTGACCCAGGGGTGCCGGATGTGGTAGCTGTCTGGTGGTGGTTCCAAGTCTCAGGGTGAGGTGGTTGACAGGGGGGGTGTCTCCACAGTAGCAGTCTTTGTGGGTTAGAGCAATGGTGGCCCACATGGGATGGGAGTAGGGAAGGTGATTCCTTATAGTGGCCATTTGATGTAGGAGCTGCGTCTCCCCAGCAGTTTTCAGACCCAAATGCAGCGGAACTGAGAGCAGCTTCACTCAGGTTAATAATTCCCGTCGGCCCATTTTACAGCTACTTCTATAACTTTGGATTTTTAAAGCTGCTTCAGGCAAGCGAGTAATCTAATGCTGACAAGCTGGACTTGGGACTTTCTGACCGTGTTGTTTCAGGGTTAAATGTGTGCTCATGTCTTTTTATGTAAATTGTGATGCTGATTCCCCTTTAAAATTCTGTGTTAATGTGTAAAAAACTGAAAGAGACATGAAGAGGACGTGCTGGTGATGTCAACGGTGCACCGAACATGGCAATCAGCCTTGACACAAATGTCATGCAAAGAGAATAGTGCACCCATTTTTAAAAGGCAGTCTTTATAGAAGAATAGCACTGGATCAAATTATCAGCTCACCATTGAGGTATTTATTTGCCGTTCCAGGCAGTCTCAGTGCTATTTGATGACAATTTGAAAACGTGCAAACATCCTGGTAAGCAAGCACACGACCCCTTTCCACACCTAAGAACATAAGCCTCAGCTTGGGACATCATAGTAGTTTCCACAGCAGCAGACTGTGATGTCATCGACTGGGGTTTTGAGTTCACACTTAGACAAGGTGCAGGAGCAGATAAAGTCACAGGGCAAAGATCCAGTTTTCATGTAAATATCCCCGGTGTAACAAAGACAGAAGGGTGAGAATTACGGAAACAAAAAATATGAACAATAAACTGAAATGGATATTAATTTAAATATTTTTACAAGTTTTCTCAGCTGTAATAGTGGCTCGTTCATTTTCATAACAAGGAGAATTCTGCTTTCCATCATTCCTCCTTTGCATTCCTCTTAACCTCCTGCCTTGCAAATCAGGAATTTGACTTTAAAAAAAACTCAGGGGCAAGTGACATAAATCAGGGCACAGCTAAAAAAAAGATAATATCAGCTAATGAACCCTCCTGCAATGTGCAGCTTAACTCTCAGGCTGCCTACAGAATTAGAACGTATTGGACCTCTGGACCAAGTGAACTTCTGTCTACAGCACAGCAAGGGTTAATATGAAAAGCATTTTTTGATGGAAAGCTAGGCTGTAACACTGTCTTCTCCTATTCTAGATTTCAAATCCCTACACTTCAGTGGCAGAAACACTAATTTTAGAAGGGTCAGAGGAACATTTTGAGGTAAAATCAGGGACCACTGAGATGTATGCACCTACAGCCATTCTTCAGATGATGCATACAAACATCTCCTATAGACAAACCTCAGAAGAGGACTCATATTAATGTCTCATCCTCCTGTAGTTCCTCTACATGTGCCATACCCTGCTTCGTGTACTGCACCACACTGCCATCACTGGGTATGAGATCGCCCATCTCCAACTATGTCTGACTACAATCCTCTCGCCCTACCACACACATCTGACAGCCTGTGACCTCCATGTTCACAGCCACTGTAGCAGAAGAATACAGTGTCACATCTGAAGTGTGTGGGCTAGTGCAGCAGCTGTAGTATGAACTATATAAAACTAATATCTATTTTTAGATGCACTTTAGCGACCACTCATAGCACCGTACATCTAAAGTACATGTTAAAGGGACACTCAACCTTTTTTGCATTATATTATTTTTTAGGTAAAAACCCACATTTTATTAATCAAACTACCAGCTGCATCAACAGTCTCTATAGAATGTGAACAATCATAAAATGTGTTTTTATGACTGCAGTGGGCAGAGCCTGCAGATGTTTTGCATGTATTAAAGGAGTGATGTCATGTTTTCTGTCCGTGGAACTGACTAAAGGTGAAAATAGTTTCCTCCGCCTTACCCTCCTCCAAGAAATGTTTTCCACTCTCAAATAAATACGCTTTCATGTTAGTCAACAGTTGCAGGGCACTATTTTCTTTCTTAAATGGGAGGTACAAGAACTGGAACCTGAGTAGTGGGAGGCAGCATTAGTTTTTTGGGGGGGAATAAGATCCACCCCCACCTCCACCCGAGAAGTTCCTAAAGATCCACCCCCACAATTTTTTTTGGTTCATGTGGGAGGGGCATGAGGTGGATCTATCATGTTGGAACAACTGACTATCAGAGCTGCCTGGGGAAGTAATTAAGGAGGGCATGAAACTGCAACTAGGCATATCCCCCCCGCAACACACACACACACACACACATATCTAGACATCATGATTTTTTTTTTAACTCTAAGCATGTCAATATTTGGCTCTAACAGTATGAGCAAGATGGGCATAAAAATAAAATAGAAAAAAAAGGATCAAGCAGTTGCCTTTTCCTTTGTCAGATACATGCAGACAGAAGGTCACAGATCCTGTATGACAAGTTCATTATATGGATGTTTTCCATGTAAAACAGAAATTTTGTTAATGTAATGTCTGTAGCATCATTTGTAGCCAGTAAACTATTATTTATGTAGGTACTGTAAACGACCGGTTTTAATTCAGAAATCCAGTCTTAATAAATTTGTTTTTTTAGCAGTTCTGTAAGATTTATGTCTTTCTGATGTAAGAGTGCATAGCATAGAAATGAAAGGGTTTCTGTAATTGATTGTTGTTTGCATGAGAAGTGGGTATGACAGTGGCATGCAAGAGTGAAGTCTAACAATTGTTTCTTGGCCATTCTGGGGTCTGAAGTTTAACAGTAATATGCGAAGAGAATAAAGTCTTGTGTTTTGTGCATTTAAATAGGTTTAGTGCTTGGAAGTTAAAAGATATAAATATATATACATAGTGTCATGGGCACCTGAAAAGGAAGGAGATACTACTAAAATAAATGCTATTCTGATGATTTATTTATTTATGAGTAAGATTTTAAGTGTCGTTCTGCCTAGGTCACAGACACATTGGGCCAGATATTCAAACTGTGCCCAAAATGTGCGCAACAGCAGGAGCAAGCACAAGTCAACTGCGCACATGCGCAATAGATGCGATAGTCAAACATGGAGCAAGCCAAATTGCGCAACCAGCCAACGTCTGAATATCGCACAACCTGCGCTATAGCGCAACCAGGAAGGGGAAGCTGAGCAGAGACGATACGCCATAGCGCAACAAAGGCAGCCCAGCTGAGCAGTACAGAGGCACCACAGCACAAGCAGAGAGACCAGCAGCAAAGCAAGGGAACTGCACAACCAGGGAGGTAGGCAAGGGCCCACCACCCATGCCACAGATGGGCACAGGGACACATTGCAGAACCAACAATGTACCCCCACACCCCAAGCACAGCATAACTGGGGAAGGGACGGAATAGCCACCGGACCATGGGGACAAGCAAACAAAGCACATCCCGGTCGTGGTACTGCAGCACACCCACTGGCAAGCTGAGAGTGCCACACAAAGGGGGCGGACTACCCCAGTGTACAGCAGCCCCCCCTTGTGCACAGCACACCCTGCACTGTGACCCCAAAACACCACCCATGAGCAGTGACCAGCACTGCAGGAATCCCCAGACCCCCCAGCACACTGCAACCTCGTGAACCACAGAACTATACAAGCCAAACCCACCATGAGCACCCAGCAGTGGGTGGCAGCACAGCAATACTGACTGAAAGCCACACCCACACCAGACACAGCACCCCACACCACACACACATACCTATGACCATACCACCCAGATGCCATGCACACCACTGCAACTGAGCACCTATAGCCAGCTGCAAATCAGAGACCACCACAGTATTCATATCAAAATATATAAATGTAATAAACAAGAATAAGAAGAACAACAAAACAACTATGTACACATATATACAAAGCAGGGGTGGGGTATGGGAATAAGGTGGGGTGGGTAAGGGGTGAGGTGAACAACCGGGAGAGGAAGGTAGGGAGGTGATGGGCAGCTACTGCCTGCCAGCCTGCCCTCCTGCCGCCTGGTGCTGGGCCCTGGGCCTCCTCCTGCGCCGCACTCCATGCCACTGTAGGTCCAAGAGGATGGCAAGAGAGTCTATGGCCACCTGTGTCAGCCACTGCAGTGTACATTGCATCTGTCGCAGGATCTGGATACCTAGGACAAGGGAACAGAGTCAATGGCTGTGACTGTCCACATCCCTGAATCCCACCCATCATGCATGGCATAAGGCCAAGTGCCCCGCTCCTGTGATGGACTGCACCCACCCACAGTGACCGTGCACAAGACATGCCCAACCAGGCAGCAACAGCCATGTGTACCACTGCACACACACACTGCCCATGTCCATCACAGCACAACCAAGGCAGTCCGGAGATGTGGCTACGCGGTGGGATGCTAGTGCCACAGCCATGTGCGCAGTGCATGCATGGACCACCAGTGACGCACACACAGACATGCAGTGCCACTGGACAGTGATGACTGTCACATGTTGCGTGCATGGTAGTGTTGTCCATGGATGGTGGCCATGCCCCCCCCCAGCATGCAATAGCATCCATGATGTAATGACACTCACCCTCATCAAGCCGCTGCTGCGGCTGCTGCTGCTGTGGCCCACCACCTATGCCACCTCTTCCAGCCACTCCGGTACCGCCATTCCATGCCTCAGCCCGGGCCCGCCTCCGCTCCTCCACGCCTGTGGGAGACAAATGAAGAGAAACACATCAGTGAGATCCAAAAGCAGACAGCCCCTTGCCCCATTGAGAGTGCCTGCCCACACAACCAGACCCATACAGCACACATCTGCAAACACCTTCACATCAAACCATAGCCCAACCCACCCCCATGCGCAGGTCACAGTACACAGTGTCACCCATGCGGACTAAACAGGTGCATACACAGCACACCCACCTGGCCTAGGCACAATGCCCCTCCTGGCACGTGACCTGAGGCGATCTAGCAGTTCCCGCTCCCTCCTGCGGAGGTCACCATACCAGTACCTGCACTGCTCTGCAGTCCTCCGCCGCCCAGTAGCCTGCTCCAGACTTGACGCCACCTGCTGCCGCACATGGGTGCGGGCCATGTGCAGGGGTTCTCCCCCATACAGTGACCCATGGTGTGGCTCCACCACAGCCACCAGGTTTGCCAACTCTACCACACTCCACTGTGGAGCTCTCCTGCATGCCATCACTGCAGTTGTATAGTAGACAATATGGCGCTCCGGCGCGTAACCCCACGTGAAAATGTTGCATAATACAAATCCATCAGTCCCTATAGCGCTGTTCGTATAGCGCCGTCAGTCCACATCGCGCTGTTACCGAACAGCGCGATAGAGCCATAGACATGCCAGACGTACCGCGCCAGGGGGCAAAGGTCGTGCACAAGGTCATGGGTCTGTGGCGCAAGGCAACGCACAGCACCATCGGATTTCTACACGGCCAGCGCGATCGATCACCTGTGTGCCAGTGCCACAGTGTACTATTGCACAGGTGTGCCACAGCGCTATGTGGTGCCCAGCGCTGTAGCACCACTGGCACAATAGTGGCCGTGTCCTGTATTGCTGATCGCGCACAGCACGTCATCAACGCGGCAGACGCCTGCGTCAGCTACCTGGGCATGCGCAATGCGGTGTACTATGCAGTCACAGAACCGCGCCATTGGCTCAGCCGGCACAAGCATATTGCGCAAAGTGCAACAGCGCGATATTCAGCCGACATATGCAAAACATCTGATCAGCCATTCAAAGGCGCATTGGCGCGATCTGCATCTCATTACAGTTGCTCCACTCCTAATTTGCATGTATTGCGCTATAAATGTGCGACAGTGATCTGCGGTGGCCAGAGACGGTTACTGCAGGTGAGAGGTGAGTTGCATGCTGTGTGATGTTCTGGGCAATGGTCATGGGATAATGCTGTATACTGCACAGTGACAGGTGTCCACTTCCACCCATTCAGACCGACATGGCCGAGCAAGGACTGGGTGAGGAGGATGATGGTGGGCGAAGAAGGAGGCCCAACTTCACGAAGTCCGAGACAGAGGCACTCTTCCAGGCCTACCTGGATGAGGAGCCACTATTTAGTGGACGGTGGGGCACCCCTCAGGCCCGTGCAGCTGCATGGGGGGGGTAGCTCGCGCTGTAAACCTGCACGGAAGCCACCATCGCTCCGTGCAGGAATGTAAGAAAAAGATTGGGACCGACAGGAGATGGGTGAAAGAGAAGGTGGCAGCCCTCAGGGCGGCATGCGCTGCCACAGGCGGGGGCCAGCCAGAGGTGGCACAGCTGACCCCGGCAGAGGACCGTCTGGCTGCATCCATGCAGCGCAGTGCAATCGAGGGCATTCCAGGAGGTGGCTTCCAGACAGGTGGAAGCCCATCACTGCACGGTATGACATGGTGTTGGGGGGGTTGATCCCATGCACTAACATGTTCTCACTTTCTGTTACAGATCCTGTGCGTCTGCAGGGAACAGTGGTGGTGGGACCATGCAGTGTGGACATCCAGCCAGAGTTGGACGAGGGTCCATCCACCTCTGCTGCCAGCCGGCATGCATTGAACCAGTGTGCACGCCTGGCTGCCATCTCCGAAGTCGGTGAGTCAGGTGTGGTGGGTGCCCATCCTGTGTCACAGCAGTCTGGCATGCAAGCATGCCAGCATGCTGTGACTGTGGCTGTTGCACGAACCTGCACCATTGATGATGCAAGGACCGCAATGGGCAGTGACACGTGTGTGTCTCATTGCGGACACACAGCAGGATGGCACGTGCCCCTGGGCCTAGCTGGTTCCAACGTGTGTGCCAGCACGTCATCACAGTCCCAGACAGTGCCTGGCAGCACCGGTGGGGCAGCACCGGTGGCTGTGCAGGTCTCTGGCACTGTTGTGGACACAGCTGTGGAACGACTGGTCCCTGGGACACAGCAGTTGGAGGGGCAGCAGCGGCAGTCACCCACCGGGTCTGGGGGTACAGGGTTCAGCGGTGGCACATGCACACCGCCTGTTGACTTGCCCATACGTGGTCCTGGTGAACAGCACCCACCCTCAAGGGGTGTTGAGCATCAGGCCCTTCCATACCCTGGGGGACAGGTTGCCGAAGAGGCAGACTACCCGTTAGGCGAGCACACGCGCCTGCTGCGGGCATCAGTACAGCAGCAGATGCGGGTTGCAACATCCATGGAGGCACTGTGTGTGGCTGTGGAGCGGCAATGATCCATGCAGAGATGGTCCAGATGCGGATGGATGTGACCGCCACCATTGACAGGCAGACCCAGGCATTGGTCGCTGTCGTGGCCGCATTGGGCACACAGTCAGGTGCCCCTGTACCGCGCACCCCACGCAGTATGCTCTCCACTCCCCATTCCAGGCATCGTGCGACACCCAGCCTGTCGACGCCGGGTTCCGCTGTGGGCATCCCGAGCACCCCTGGTGCAGGTATGTTCGGCATGCTGCAGACCCCTGTGCGGACAAGGTCACGCTCGTGCAGTGGGACCCCTGGTGGCACATTGGTGCCACCCCATGTGGCCCTTTCTCAGCCTGCCAGTGCTGCTGGGTCACGGCGGGGCCGCCCACGCATCCGAGGTGGCTGTGGCACTGTGCCACCTGACTGACCTGTCTCCCAGTGCGGGCCCTGTCTGGTGCTGCCCTGTGTGCAATGTGTGTCATGGTGGGCAGTGCACTGATGGGTGCCCTGCCCAACACGCCGACACACAGACCACCTGCACACCCACCCGACTGCTGTCCACAGGTGCGTGTGCATGATGATGCCTGCATTGTACTGTACACCAAGTTGCAAGGGTGCCCAGCATCTGACACACGTACTTGGACAGTCCAGGTGGTGGGGGTGGTCCGTGGATCTGTGTGTTTCACATGTCTGTTCCTACTCTGCTGTGCATCTGCCCATGTACGGTTTGTGCCTGGTGTGTGTGTGTGTGTCCATATGGCATGTAACTATTCACTCCTCCCTGATGGTGTGTTTGTGCGCATGGACCCTTCCACTCCTCTTGCCGTCATGCACCCCTGGTGTGTTACCCTGTATGCCTGTGGGTTGCGCCTAGACAGTGTTGGTTGCACATGGCCCCATGACTTACCTGTGTCATGCGAAATGCTCCTCCGTGATGGTGTCCCGGTGCAGCTGGACCTGCCGGATCAGTCGGGGGTCCCGCCATCCACGGGGCTGCTCATCCCCATCATCACTGGCGTCGCTGGCGTCCCCATCGCTGTCCCCTCTCGACCTGTACAGCTATCCCACAGTCTTTGGCCATGTTGTGCAGGATACAACAGACCAGGAATATCCCACAGGCCTTTGAGGGGCTGTACTGTAGGGCACCGCCGGAGGTGTCTAGGCATCGGAAGCGTGCCTTAAGCATCCCAAACACCCGCTCGATGATGTTGCGTGTGGCGGCATGTGCCTCATTATAGCGTTGCTGCGATGGGGTTGTGGGGCGCCGGTAGGGTGTGAGCAGCCAGGGACGAAGTGGGTATCCGCTGTCACCTGTGTGGAGATAGTGGAGATAAGTGTCATTTTCAGGTCCATATTGCCCATAGCCCTGTGTGCCACTACCATGGCACCTGTGGCATTCCCACCCTTGCCCCGAGTTTGCATTTCCTACATGCGTACTCACCCACTAGATGGCCTGTGGGGATGTCCCCACTCTCGAATCGATGGCACAGTGCAGACTGGTACCATATGAAGGCATCATGTGCTCCGCCAGGGTGTGTGGCACAGACATTGATGATGCGCCCACTAGCATCACACACCACCTGGCAGTTGACACTGTTGAACCCCTTCCGGTTTCGGTATGCAGCCCCATCGGGGCCAGGTGGCATGCGAATAGCCACATGGGTGCAGTCTATCGCCCCTAGCATGCTAGGCATACGTGCTACCCTGTGGAACTCCTGCATGTTTGCTGTACGCTCTGCCGCGTTGCTGGGGAAATGGATGTACTCCGCAGCATGTGGCAGCAGTGTGCTGAGGAACTGGGTGAGGATGCGTGACGTGGCCGACTGTGTTATGCCTGTGGTGTCCCCTGTTGGCCTCTGGAAGGTACCGGTGGCGAGCAGGCACATGCAGGCTGTTACCTTTGTCTCCACTGACAGAGCATGACTCCGTCGTGAGGGTGCCTGCATCACATCACTGCACAGCTCACAGAGCCGCCTCAGTATTGCCCTGTTCAGGTGGTACCGCCCACAATCTCAACATCCGTGTACAGCTCAAAGCTGATGCGGCGCGGTACTGCCTGTTGGGCGCCGCACGATGGGCCTTCCACGGCCACGTCCCCTGCAGCATGCCTTCTCACCCCTCATTACAGCTTCCATGTGGAAGCTGGCACTGTCCATGTCCCTGGCTTGTGTTCCCCTGGCTGTTGTTGCTCTGTTCCCCCGCTGTCCTTACTGCTACCTCCACTGCACAGGTACACCTACTGGCCTCTGCAGTCTGTGGCCCCACACACCTTCCCTTGCCCCTATTTTTTCCTGGGATCTCCCTGGCCTGCCCTCTTTGTCCCTCTTGCCTTGTCTCTCTCCCTGCCTCATGTGGCTTCCCTGTAGCGTTCTTGCGCCTCTTCCTTGAGCCTTTTTATTTTGGCTCATTTCCACCGTGGCGCACCTTCCGGCTGATTCGCTGTTGTGCAGTGCGCAAGCCTTTCAATATTGCATTGTGCTCTTTATGCATGGTTCCACCCCCTTCGGTTGCGCATGCCTTCATTTGCATTGCGCTGTTGCTCAGCTTGTTTTCGGTAGCGCAACTGCCTCCCGCTGAATATTGCAGAATGGCGCATTTTCGGACTTGCGCTAGTGCAACCCTATTGCGCATGGCGCAACCCTTTTGAATATCTGGCCCATAAGCTATAAAAAGTACATTCAAGGATGGATGTATTAGTCAAAGCTTGTAGTAGCAAAATAAAGCAAGAAAAATAAAATATTATGTTTTTTTTCTTTCAATTGTTTAACAAGGAGTGGCACACTAAGCTGAAAGCTTGTTTGCAGGGGCAAACTGGGAGCACATGGAAGTTAAGTAACTTGCTCAGGGTCACCCAGTATGCAAGTGGGGACTGTGGGATTCAAACCCAGATCTCCAGATTTGCAGCTCAGAACCTTAAACCACTGTGCTATACTGTCTCCCTAGTTATGGCAGTCATCTGTTTTATGGTTCATGATGTTAGTGTAGTAAGCAGCAATACATTGCATAGCTGTTGTAAAATGTCAATAAGTAGGTCATGCAACAGATATGCTGAGCAGTTACTGAAGCAAGAAATGTATTTAGGATAATAAAATATTCCTGATAAATGTGTGACATTTGCCTCTCAATTTCAAGGAGGCCCTTATGGGGTGTCAATATACAATATAAAGTAGTTATAGTTTTCAAGTTGTCTGAGTAATTGCTTTGTACTACCACTGTTACTAAATTTAAATTATTCTATGAAGGAAATTAAGTTTATGTAACTGTCTGTAAATGTATTAAAAACATATAATAACTGGTGACCCCCATTATCAACCAGTTTTTGAGTACTGTAAAAAGTCGTATCAACCCGCAGGTTAATACGAAAAAACTCGTATCAACCCGCAGGTTGATATGACTTTTACAGTCTCGTGCCAGTTTGTCTCCAGCAGGCCAGAACAATTAAACAATCCGAGGCAGCACGAGACAGTTCTCCAACCATTGTGAGCGATCTCCATATTAAAAGTCACCTTGCTCACACATAAGACAGCCGAGATGGGGTGGTACCTGAGGACTGGAGGAGGGCAAATATGATTCCCCTTCACAAAAGTGGGAGCAGGAAAGAGGCAGAAAACTACAGACCAGTTATTTTGACTTCAGTGGTAGGGAAAATGATGGAATCACTTCTGAAGGAAAGAATTGTTGAGTACCTAGAGGCCAGTGGGGCACAGGACCCAAGGCAGCATGGTTTCACAGCAGGAAGGTCATATCAGATTTATTTATTTATTTTATTTTATTTTATTTAGCTTTTGCTGACCTTGTAAGTGCACTAGACAAATCCTGCCTATTTTCAGGCACAACCCGGGGGAGGGGGATACAGATGAATGCCAACTGACCTTGAACCAGATTAAGCTGTTGGTGGTATTTTTAGTGAATGAGGGAAATTTAGCCAGGACACCGGGGAAATTCCCCTACTCTTTTCGATAAGTGCCATGGGATCTTTAACATCCACCTGAACTACCACCAATCCAGGCAGATGGGACCTCGGTTTAACGTCTCATCCGAAAGACGGCACCTCAGAAGTGCAGCACCCCTCTCATGCTGCACTACAGTGTCAGTACTGGGATATTAACCCAAGTGCCAGATGTGGGAACTGAACCCACAGCCCTCTGATCTCCCGGCCTCAGAGGCGAGTGTGCTACCTACTGAGCCACTGACACTGACAGATGAACCTAATAGATTTCTTTGACTGGGTGACCAAAGTAGCAGACCAGGGAGGGGCTGTGGATATGGCCTACCTAGATTTTAGCAAGGCATTTGACACAGTCTCACACAAAAGATTAATATACAAGTTAGCTAGCCTTGGAGTGGGTCCCAAGGTGGTAGCCTGGATAAAAAACTGGCTGGACAACACAGCACAAAGGGTTATAGTAAACAGAGTTCACAGTGAAGGAAGGAGGTAACTAGAGGGGTACCACAGGGGTCGGTACTGGGACCGGTCCTCTTTAATGTCTTTATAAGGGACATTGGAGAACACCTGGAAGGAAAGGTATGTCTCTGCAGATTACACAAAGATCTGCAACAGAGTTGATACACAGGGTGGGGTGGAAAGAATGAAAAGGGACTTGGCAAGGTTGGAGGAATGGTCAAATATGTGGCAGCTCAGATTCAATGCAAAGAAGTGCAAGGTAATGCATCTGGGAAACAAAAACCCAGGGCAAGAGTACACAATGGGGAGTGAGTTAATAACAACAACAAAAATCGAAAGAGACCTAGGAGTAATTACATCAGATGACCTAAAAGTGGGCAAGCAATGTGAGAAGGCAGTAAGGAGGGCTGGGGGGATACTGGGATGCATAGGGAGAGGCATCAACAGTAGAAAACATGAAGTTGTTATCTCTCTGTACAGACAGTTAGTGAGACCCCATCAGGAGTACTGCATGCAATTCTGGAGACCCCATCTCTGCAACGACATAGACAGAGTGGAGGCTGTTCAGAGGAGGGCAACCAAAATGGTGCAGGGTCTGCATCAGAAGACATACGAGGAGAGACTAAAGCAGCTTAATATCTATACCCTTGAGGAAAGGAGGGAGAGGGGACATGATAGAAACTTTCAAGTATCTCAAGAGAATTAACAAAGTACAAGAGGGTAGTATCTTTCAGAAGAAGATGTGCAAGAACAAGGGGCACAATTTGAAGACAGAGGGGGGACGGCACAGAGGTAATGTTAGAAAGTATTTTTTCACAGAGAGGGTTGTGGATGCATGGAACAGCCTTCCTGAGGAGGTTGAGGAGTCAGGAACAGTGGGAGAATTCAAGAATGCATGGGACAGGCATAAGGCAATTCTAGTGGGGGTAGGAGGAAGTAAGCTGTTGATTAACTAGAATCTGCAGCTTATCCATCAGGTAGGGAAATGGGCAGACTAGGTGGGCCAAGCGGTCCTTATCTGCCATCAAATTCTATGTTTCTATGTCCACAGCAAGTTGTTCTTTAATAAGAAAAGCACTATTCACCAACTAAAAATCTCCCCAGCAAAAAACATACTTTTCCTCATTACCTCTTACTGTTTCCACTGGCTGCCTGAACTTTCACCTCAGTGTCACAGTCACAGAAATGACCCCGACCCATAGAGATCACGAATCAATAAATACTGCAGCTGAAGGACTTTGGCAAACCTGTTTATTTAACACACTAAATAAAACTTTTCTAAGATTTTTTTTTACTTCATTGTCGCGATCGATATTTATTTACCTGACTTGAATCCATGACCACGATGTACTAGTTATTATAAAAAATAAAACATATGTGGGGGGGGGGTGATCAGCAGTTTTTCTACATACCCTCGGTGTGTGATAATTGAGAAACCTCTCAAGCTTCGCTCTTGAGGTTTCTCTATTATCACACACCTTGGGTGTGTAAAAAAACTGCATATCACTCCCCTACATATGCATTATTCTATATTTACTTGTCCTTATAATGTAATGCATTAAATGTTGTTGCTAGATTAAGAATTCACATAACAGAAATACAGATGAAAACAATGGGATGCATAGGAATTTGAAAAAAGTATACATTAACAGGAGCAATGTCATGACTTCACCAATTTTTTTATAGTTTCACTCTAGATTTTCAACATTACTATTTTTACACCTCTTCATAAACAGTACCGCTGCCATTTTTTACATCCTGTTCAAAATGTGTTTTTGCACCTTTGGTGCCAAATTGCACAGTCGCTATGCAAAATCACCTTTCAGCTAATGAACTGATAGTGTCACTGTTCATGCGGTGGGGTCACAAAAAGCCCATGCTGAAAACTTGGGAGTGAAAATACCAAGAAACGCCCAGGGCATTAGGGTTTCTGACCATAACACCCTGCCCTGTAGGGACTGACAGGCATCAGGGGTGTGACTTGGGATTGTCAACAGCAATGTTCACGCCATTCCACCCCCATCCCCACCCTGCAGCCAGTGACAGGTATCGAGGTGTGCCTTTGACTCTTCAGCCCCAACGTTCGCTCCATTCTCTTCCACTGTACCCATTTCAGTATATTTCCTTATGGAATGGGGTGAGTGTAAAGTCTGAACACCCCAAGGCACACATCGACACTTGTCTGTGTCTGCAGGGTAGGGTCAGGTGAAATGGTGTGAGCATTATGGACATCGCGGCTCCACCGCACTGCTGCCTGTGGTCACCCATGTGGCAGTGTCATAGGGGAGCACACAGTCCTTCCTCCCCAGAGGAGGACAGCGTCCTCTGAGATGTTCGATCCTCTTTCCCCCGGCTGGCCCTCGATGAGCTGGGTTTGCTTCCAGATCCGTATCACTGATGTCACAAGTGGTAGCGCTACCGTTGCGTCGACAGGCCAGCAACAACAGGACAGACCTGATAGGCCTTTGGTCTTTTTTTTGTCATGTGCCGTCTATGTATGTACATAAAGACTCTGCATCCCATTTACACGATGGGGCCTGTTGTTCAGAACGTACTCCTTAAAGGGGACAGGACATTTGTTCTACTTTGCAACTGTTTATAATGTTCTCATTTACAGAAATGAAATTCATACCTCTAACTATTCCATAGGTAACTGTAGTTAAATAAACGTTTCTGTGAAAAAATGTGTTTTGTATTGTACATCAAGGGAGTGGTCCCAACCAACTGGAGCACTCCTTTTCTCTGCACGTGAAGACACTCTTGTTCTGTGAAGAGTTGCCCTGGAAACAGGCAGGTTCCAAGACAATTTAAAGAGCAGCTGATGCCTTCAGAAGAACTTTAGCAAGACATAATATTCAGACACAGTTTGTCTTGTGTTTCAAATTAGTTCTGTATTCCTCCTCCACATAATTTACTACTAGTATAATTTGCATGAAAATAAGATATTTGCTCCTGAAGAGTTCATCTATTCCTGTTGCTTTCTCCCTACCCGAAGTCATAAAGCACTGCTTGTGACATCACAATTACTCCCATGGCAACAGACTGTGATGTCACAACAGAGGATTATGACTTGAAGTAGGTTACAGAGGCAGATGACCTCTGATGTATAAAGATCATGGGCCAGATTCTAGAAGGGCTACGACTGGCATAACCATACTTGCGCCAAAAAGAATGGCGCAGGTAGCAAGTTACGCCAGCAGTTGTGTCATTTGCTATTCTGCAAAGCAGCCTGAGACATGTCACAGGTTGCTTGCACCAAAGTGCACATACGCCACCAGACACACCCTAAACCCCCTGCAACATGGCGCTTGGGGGGGGGATTACAGCATCTGTTTCACCTTATTCTGGAAGGGCAGCAACAAAGTCCCTGATCTACTATTCTAGAACAACCCCCGGAGGACATCCGTCAAAGTATAGTTAAGTGTACTTATGCCCTCCAGGGGTTGTGCAGCTCTACCATAGAGCTGGCACCCAATCATGTTCCTCCCCCATTCCCAGCATACCACAGTATAGCCCTGCAGAGTGCAGTGTCCCCAGCCCTGATCCCCTACACTGTCATGCTCCGCAGGACAGCTCAGCCCCCCAAGGACCTGTTCCCTGAACCCAAAACCCAGGTCCCTCCACTGCGGCATTAGTGTCCAACCACGATTAAGAAATATAAATAAAAATCCCCAATGTCCCTGACAGTCTAGTGACCCCCCACCCAGCAGTGCCAGTCCACCTACACCCCCCCAACTCAACCCCAGCCAGAGACTAGCACAGCCCACCTCTCACCTCCATGGCCAGCTGCTGACGGAGCGCTTACTGTACCTATGTGCTCAATGAAATTATTCATTGAGTGCATAGGTACAGTGAAAGAGTGCTCCTGCAATTTTCGACTGCAGTAAAGTCAGCCTGCATCTGATTTTCTAGTGCTATGGGGTCAGAGCGGCTAGAGAAGAGAACCGCGTCATCCGCATACAGAAGGATCTTATATTGTCATGGTGGAAGTGATTATCAGCTAATGCCAGGAGTTTGGGGAACAAAACGGTGGACTCGGAGGCCATCATGGGGGATGAGGGTCTGGACATAGTAGCGTTAAGTGAGACCTGGTGGACAGAGCATCATACCTGGAAGACAGTTATCCTGGGCTACAGACTGTTTAGGAACGACAGAACAGGAAAGAAGGGGGGAGTGGCATTATACATCAAGGATGATATTAGGGCAATGGAAGGGCAGGAGGAGGAAAGGGAGACATAGCTCCTGTGGGTCACACTGGATAAACGGACTGGAGAATCATTGAGGCTGGGGGTGGTATATAGACCTCCTACGCATGGGGAAGAAGGGGATAGACAGCTGATGCAGGCAGTTACACGGATGGCTCTCAAAGGGGAGCTTCTGCTAGTGGGGAACCTAAACCTCCCTGATGTGGACTGGGAGATCCAGGCTGCAGTATCAGCAAGGAGCAGGGGAATCCTAGAGGTGCTACAGGGTGTATTCATACAATAGTTGGTTAGGGAGCCCACTAGGGGAAATAATCTGCTGGACATGGTCCTCACAAATGGGGAAAGTGTGGAAGAAGTGGTGGTGGGTGACAGCCTAGGCACACATGATCACAGGACTGTAAGGTTCAGGGTAAGGACAGGGAGGGAGTCAAATTGGACCAGCACAAGGGTTATGGACTTCAGGAGGATGGACTTTAACAGAATGAGGAGGATATTTAGGGAAGAAATGGCAGGAAAGGGGAATATAGGGGATGTGGAGGAATTATGGGAAACTATCAAGTGGAGGTATTGAAAGCCACTGAAATTTGCATTAAGCAGGTGAGGAAGAACAAAAAAAGGAGGAGATCACTCTGGTTTACAAGGGAGGTGACAGAGTGGTCAGGGAAAGGAAGAGGGTATTCAGAAAATATAAGATAACACAATGGAAGGAGGACAGGGAGGCTTATAGGGAGAAGCGAAGGATAGCAGGGCAGAAGATAAGGAAGGCTAAAGCTGACACTGAGGAGAAAATAACTAGGCAGGCCAAAAGGGGAGATGAAACTTTTTTTTAGGTATGTGGGGGAAAGAAGGAAGGCAAGGCAGGGGATAGTACAGTTAAAGGGGAAGGGAGGAATACAACTGGAGAGGGACTTTGAGAAAACAGAGGTGCTGAATAGCTACTTCTGCTCAGTCTTCATGGAGGAAAGGGGAGTAGGGGATGCAAGCTGAGGGGGACGGGGGGGAAGACAAAAGGTGGAGCCTAGCCTGTTCAGCATAGACAGGGTTAGGGAGGAACTATGCTGGTTAAAGGTGGACAAGGCAATGGGGCCGGGCGGCTTGTACCCGAGGGTACTCCGGGAACTGAGGGAAGAGCTGGCTGCCCCACTGATGAGACTGTTTAACTTGCCCCTGGATACAGGCTGGGTGCCAAGGGACTGGAGGAGGGCGATGTGGTGCTACTGCACAAGGGGGGCAGTAAGGAGGTGGCAGAGAACTATTACCTGGTCAGCCTCACTGATCACTTTTTTGCGGAGGGCTGTGCCCCCCTGCACCCCAACCCCCCCACTTAAACATTCCTACTCCGGGAAGGGGGTGGACCTCAGGAAGGGGGCATCGAATCCTGCATTTGATGCCCTGATTGTCCGGCACCATAATGCTGGTGCTCTGAGTGCCGTAAGGGGATGGAGGCACTAATAAAGGAAAGGGTGGTGATTACCTGGTGGATAGCGACCTGCAGGACAATAGGCAGCATGGCTTCACAAATGGGAGGTTAAGCCAGATGAACCTGATAGAGTTCTTCAATTGGGTGATGCAGGTGGTTGACCAGGGAGGGGCAGTGGACGTAGCCTATCTGGACTTCAGTAAGGCCTTTGACACTGTCCCTCACAGAAGGCTAGTAAATAAACTGGAAAGCTTAGGGGTGGGACAGAAAATAACTAGGTGGGTGGAAAACTGGTTGGCAGGCAGAAGCCAGACAGTGGTGGTAAATGAAGTGCACTCCAGGGTGAGGGGATGACGATTGGGTACCCCAGGGGTCAGTACTGGGACCCCTCATTTTCAATATCTACATCAGTGATATAGTGGACGGGCTGGAGGGAAGGGTGTGCCTATTTGCAGATGATACAAAAATCTGCAGTAGGTTGGATACACTGGGGGGTGGAGGCCATGAGGCAGGACCTGAAGATTCTGGAGGGGTGGTCAGAAACTTGACAATTGAAATTCGATGCCAAAAGTGTGCTGTGATACACCTGTGGCGTAAAACCTGCGAGCAGCTTACACTCGGGGGGGGGGGGGGATAAAAAAAAACAGCAGGAGAGGGATCTGGGGATTATAATAGCAAGTAACCTTAAGGCAGGTAATCAATGCAGCAAAGTGGTGGTGAAGGTAAACGGAATGTTGACATGCACTGGGGGAGCGATTACTAGTAGAAGGAGGGAGGTACTGATGCCGCTGTACAAAGCCATGGTGAGGCCACACCTGGGGTACGGGGTCCAGTTTTGGAGGCCGCACCTACGCAAGGACAAAGATGGGATAGAGATGGTGCAGAGAAGGGCAACTAAGATGGTGCACGGTATGCAGGGGAAAGCCACATGACTTGAGGTGTCGAGAACTGGATCCATACACATTGGAGACTAGAAGGGAGTAGGGGGACATGATTGAAACTATTAAGTACATGAAGGGGATTAATAAGGTGAAGGAGGGGAGCTTATTGAAAAGGAAGGAGGGGGCTAAAACTAGAGGGCACAGCCTAAGATTGGAGGGAGGAAGACACAGAGGCAATGTGAGGGGGCGATTCTTCATGGAGAGGGTGGCGGAGGCCTGGAACAAACTACCAGAGGAAGTGGTGGGGATTGAAACAATAGAGGATTCAAGAGCACGGGATAGACATGTGGGGTTGGGAAGTGGGGGTTAAGGGAGGGCCCGTAGAGAAGGGATGAGTGGGGGGTAGATTTGATGAGCCATTCAGGTCCTTTTCTGCCATCAGATTTCTATGATTCTATGATATAAGAGTGGTTTCGGTTACATTCAGCTTGAGCCAGAACAGCTCAGCTTCTCTTCGCTGTTCTCGCTCCAGCCAAAGGCATGTGAGACCACTCTTATACAGCAACGAGTGGCTCCGAGGGACATATTAACATATATTGTGTTCTTTTTATGGACAACATTCTATACAATTGCTTTCATGGAACCAGAAATTTGGAGTTTTGACTATGTCATGGTTTGTGTACAGAATGCAAAGCGGGAGCTGCTGACCTATCTGAATAGAGCTCAGAGTTCTGGACACAAACCGTGACATAGTCAAAACTCCAGACTATTTGTTCCATAAAAGGAACTGCACAGAATGTCGCCTATAAAAACAGAACAATACAAAATACAGTTTTTCACATGAACTTTTATTCAGACAAAGTTAAATGGGGATTATTTGGGAGCGTGAATATCATGTTTCAACCTAAGAACATTACATACAGCTGCCAATTTGAAATTATTTCCTGTCCTCTTTAACGGTTCTTTTGCACATCCCCACCCCAAAGTGATGCCTCATATGGCACAAGAAGCTTTTAATTCTAATGTCTGATGCTCCATTAATACTGTAGTGTACCTCACATGAATGCATGTTTTCATTTCTGTGGTATTCGGTGCTTGCAACTTAATTTAATATGGGCTGCACATTTTTATTGCCTTTCCCACATTTTAAGTGCCACTGTGCTACACATGGGTGACAAAGGTTGAAAACCATGAAATTAGAGTTTCCGAACTGCAGAAAGTCTGCCTTTTTTTGCGATACAACACTTGCGTTCAGCTACACCGCTCCAACAGGGCAACGATGTATCTGGCACTGGTATCAGTGCTTCACATCCTTGGTGCCTGAGTCAGGAAATGACATTGGTTTATCTCTGCTGACAACCTCCAGTAGAAGACGGACCAGATAAGGCATCAGATGCACAAGCCCGATACAACATCAAACTCAATTGCAATTTAACACAGGTTTTAGTCAGGTTTAGATAAAACACTTCAATCAAATTGGTGTGCCTTTTCCTCCCTAAACACACAAACTAGCCACAATAACACAAGCAGAATGCTACAGTTCGTACATAGCCAGCAACGTTATATAAACCACCCATTAACAAATACAACACACCAAGAGAAGTCACATAGCCCAAACAAAACATTTTGTACAGGAGGCCAGTTTCCTCTGGGAATAGAAACGTGAGAATCTGAACTAGTTAAATTCTTACTGACACTACTGTGTAACGGTTAGAGTAATGAGCTGTGTATGAGCTTGGTACATCCAGTAGACCTGGGACTGAGTCCCTCAACCTCCACTTACATACTGTACGACACTGAGCAAGTTACTTAACCTCCGCAGTGCTCCCGAGTCACCCCTGAAACCAGACACTGTGCAAGTGGGCCTTACCTGGTTACCAAAGAATAAACAAACAAACATACAAACCAGCTCTGCTGGAATGAGCTCATAAACTCTTTGGGGGCTCCTTGCCAGCCTTAGCGCAGCAGAATTCAATGCAAGAGACAAACCAATGAGAGACTGTCTTTTTTACGACAGGCTTACCTTTTCTACCTCACCGTATGTGACCAACAAATGCCTTTTGTCAGTTCTGGACTGTTTAGTCCTTTGCATATAGAAATGCAAAGCACTCTTGACATCCAGGCTGTGAAGTTCTTCCTCCCATTCATTGTAGTGAGGTTTTTGGAAAGAACCCAGACAATATTACAGACTGATTCATGACTCCTGATGAAGCCTTCTTAAGGGGCGATACGTGGGGGTATTTGCCTCTGCAATCTCATGTTCCTGGATTGAATAAAATAATCTGACTATACCTGTTTGGTGTGTGCATAGCTCTTTCCTCTGCTTCTCTACTGTGATATTTGACTGTGACACCTTTGCAGGGTGTGGCAGGCGCACCTTTGCACTCTTCCATCATTCAGGGGTAGCCAGGGGTTACGATTGAGACACCTTTGATTTCTTTGCAATCCCTGTGATGTTTCTTTCAACCCCTATGAACCTCTAAAACAGGTGTCCTTATGATTTGATCATTAAAAAAATTTGGAAAGTTGGGGAGCTTTGCAACTCCTATGATCAGTGGAAATGAGACTTGGCAAACCCTATGATTTTGGTGAACTGACACCACTGGACCTGAAGTGCTCAGAAAGAAAGGGTAAAGGGCGGATCATTATTTCCAGCATTCTGTGCCTATCCTTGACATTTCTCTTCACAGAATTATAGCTGTTAGCTTAAACATACACATATACGCATGGTAAAAACCTTATGTGTGTTGCTGATTGGTACTGTAAGCCCCAGAATTCTCTTTAATCTGAACAGGGACATTACAACTGATAAGGTGACATTTGAAACATGAGTCTGAGTACTCTCTACTCTGCACAGTAGAGTACAGATCTCTGACAGATCTGGTTGCACATATATTAGAACGTCTCCTGCTAAGCATTGTTAAAAAAACCTAACCTAAAGAAATATCTTTGGAATTTGTCAGCCTGTAATTATGGCTGACTAATACCAGTCTGTGCTTGATTTCCTTATAATACTGCTTATAAAATGGCAAGAAAAAAATCTAGAAACTTCATTGGACAAGAGATGTCACCTGAGCATGCATTAAATTCGTAGCATTGCACAGTCAGCTGCTGGATCTCATTACCAAGGCAAAAAAAAGCCTCATTACTTTGGAGTCCTCTTTTAGAAGCTATAAGTGTGTGCGTGAGCCCCAGGGGACACGGAATGGTTGTTGCCTCCTAATTTCTAGATCTTCCACAGCATTTCTCCATCCCCCAGCGTGCATATCTGGTATCCTACGTGTATCTCCCCTCCAGCCAGTCTTGCTTATATTAATATGTTGGGGTTCTTGCCTGTGTTTGTTACTCTGGGAATTTTATTTAAAGTAAATGTGTGACATACCTTATTGGGCTTCACAGCTCGTTTCCCTGCAGGGGCGATAGTCTGTGCCAAAATTATAAAATGTACTACCGTCCAGTAACGGAGGGAAGGGATCGTAACTCTGGCTGAACCACCGGCCTGCTAATCCCGTTCCACTTCCCAGTTCGCCTGCTTTGCCCCCACACTCTGACATTTTGTGATGTTTAACCAGGGACAGCACGGGGGTGCACCCTATACAAGTCTATGAGGCTCATTTAAATATCACAAAATGTCCGAGCGCGGGGGCAAAGCAGGTGGACTGTGAAGTGGAAAGGGACTGGCTGGCTGGCAGTTCGGCCAGAGTTACAATCCCCTTCCTCCGTTACTGGACAGTAGTAAATGTTGTAATTTGGGCACAGATTGACCATCACACCCACAGTGTAACGAGCTATGAAGTCCAAAACTGAAATATTAAAAAGTCACAGCTTCCCTTTAAGCTCTGCACTGCTGGCACTCGTTGCACTCTTTATTGATGTGTCTTGTTTTGTATATTATTCTTTTTGTACTGCAGTTGTGGATGCTCTGTGTCTGTGTAACCTTGCAGCATTCTGAAAAACTTGCCATGCTCCTCTATATTTTGTTGCTGCTCCTTGTCATGTGCGTGTAACCGTGATCTTATGTGCCATCTTAATGGCCAGGGTCATGCCTGAAAATGGCCCCTGGGATCAGTGTATCCACCCGGTTAACACAGAAATAAATAAACAGTTGTAAGTAAGGATGTAACAAACTGTAAGCTCCTTTTTGCACTCCAGAAGATTTAGTTATACCTTCCCTTGGTAAATATCCTAGGTTTCCCCTAAAATATAGTAACAGTGCAAATCATGTGAACATACGAACATATGAAGAAGACAGCAGAAGATGGCTATTTGGTCTGTCAAGTCTGCTCATATTGTAGGGTCTACAGGTTGAGCTAATGTCCCTGCCCTCCCTCCCCACTGCTCCCATCCTCCCTCCCCATGATCCTTACCCTTCCTCTATGCCTATCCCAGCCTCTCTTAAAGCTGCCCACCATCTTCAATGAGATGACCTCTTCCGGCAGCGCATTCCAAGTGTCCACTACCCTCTCTGTGAAGAAGTGCTTCCTGACCTCCCTCCTAAACCTTCCACCCTCCAGTTTAAGACTGTGCCCCCTTGTGATGTGGTTGTCACTCAGCTTAAAGAGACTCTCCTTGTCAACCTTATATATCCCTTTCAAGTACTTGAATGTCCCAATCATGTCCCCTCTCTCTCTCTCCTGTCTTCCAGGGAGTACATGTTCAGTGCCCTCAACCTCTCCTAGTATGCCTTGCCCTGCTGACCGGCTATCATGATGATGGGTATTTTTCTTGTAATTCTGATACTTTGTACATTGAGTACTAGGAAAACTTGCAATACATTAAGCCATGTCTGAGCTAAATAAAAAAAAGCCTCATTACCTACAAATCAGGGACTACTGTGTGTCATTTATATATCTTCTTATTTAAAATGCATTTAAACAAATGACTAATATAAAGAAAATTATATTAAAAATGTTTCACTTTACCTATAATTCTATAGGTGGCCTTCAACCTTGTGCCTCACAACTCACAACGCATCCGGGGTGTGCATTAATGTCCCCATATGCTCATGGCCTTTTGTAGTTTATAGCTTACAGAATGCACTTCCAGGGGCACAAGGAGACCCAGCCTTCAGCTTCATGCCTCACTTCCCTGGGGCATGCATTAAAATGCTTTACCAAATGGTGACTGGTCAGTTTTGCCTCCTCATATGTCAGGACTCCATGACATGGCACTGTGTTAACCTAGCATAAAGCCCTGCTCTAAAGACATGAATAGGTGTGCATTAATTGAGAGCGCAATCAGTCGGGGTCAGAAAGGTCAGTAAGCTAATTATAGATCCTCAAGGTCAAGCAGGTCAGAATGCAAATCAAACCACACAGCAACATCAAAAAGAAATCCTGTAAATTCAAAAAAAACACTACTCCCCCATTCACTCACAGTCACGAGCCATCACTCAGTAATCACAAATGGTAAAGGAAATCCATTAAACTTTGTAAAAGCATTCAGTACTTCCTATTCACAAATCCAAACCCCAAAAGCCTCAGTGCTGCTCACACAAGAAACAACATTTTAAACACCTGATAAAAACATGAAATATATTTTAAAACTATGATTCTACACAACAAAAGAAGCATGCACAGGGAGGATATGATAGGGACCTTTAAACACCTCACAGGGGGCAAATAAGGTACAGGAGGGGGGTGTTTTTCAGAAGAAAAGAGGCTCAAGAACAAGGGGACGTGCTATGAAGCTGGAAGGGGGTAGATTCAGGAGAGATGTCAGGATGTACTTCTTTACAGAAAGAGTGGTGGATTCCTGGAGCAGCCTACCAGTGGAGGTGGTGGGGGCAAAAACAGTGATGGAGTTCAAGAATGCATTGGAAAGGCATAAGGAAGGGAATCTTAGTGAAAAGGAAGGGGGCGGGAGAAAGAGCTGTAGATCAAGCAGGGCCTGCAGTGAGAACACAGGTACGGAAAAATGGGCAGACTGGGTGGGACAAGCGGCCCTAATCTGCTGTCAGATTCTATGTTTCTACACATACCAGTTGCAACCTAATCCCTGGCACAATTTTAATTTATGCTAATGCCGGAATGGCAACCATTTGAAGATACAGCACCAAATTACAACAATACTGCACTGATAAAAAACTAACATTACTAAGCATTTTATAAGTGGAACAAGGTAATTCCATCAGGGGATTATGTTATGTTGTGTAGCTCATGAAGGCTGAAGTACCTTGCCCTCCTAGCTGGGGACTTCAACCCACAATTCGGTACATTAACATAGCATAATCCCCCCCCATCATGTCTTAATGCTTACTTAACGCATAGCCTGCCATGGCTCACTGCATACACGTAGCATAGTCGGCTTTACCATTGTATAATGCATAAGGTACATATTTATGCTATCTTTTTATCGTTTTTACTCAATATAAATCATAACATAACTTTTAGCCACGCAGGATTGTTTATTTCTAAATATTCCAGACAATCTTCTAACCATAAGGGGGTGTCTCATGTAACAGTTGAAATTATATGCCCAGTCAGCATGGGGTCTCTTATTTGCTACAAAGTAAAATATTCTGATTTTAAATTCAAGTTCCATTTTTAAACAGACATTTTTTTAACACAATTTGCAATATATGTCTTTTTTATATTTTTGGTAACCAGGTACAGCCCCCACTAGACAGAAGACTCATTCTCAGGGGTGACCCAGGAGCACTGGGGAGGTAATGTGACTTGCTTAGGGTCACACAGTATGCAAGTGGCGGTTGTGGGAATCAAACCCAGATCTGCTGGATGTATTAAGCTTGTTCACAGCTCATTACTCTAACCTCTAGGCTATAATGCCTGCCCAGTTTATATGCATAGTTCTGGCACCTCTAATGGTT
This sequence comes from Neoceratodus forsteri, assembly GCA_016271365.2. Classification (NCBI taxonomy): domain Eukaryota; kingdom Metazoa; phylum Chordata; order Ceratodontiformes; family Ceratodontidae; genus Neoceratodus; species Neoceratodus forsteri. The sequence goes on from CM028136.1 coordinate 965,594,860, forward strand.
ATAAGAGTATCTTCTCAAGTCCTTTATGCACCAGAATTAAGCTTCGCCTCACAGTTCTCTTACCTGAAGAACTCGGGAAGGCACTCTTAGAACTGTACAAGATACCAGGATTGTATATATATAAACATATATTACAGTGCATTGTATGCTACTTGTACTTGGGTCATTCCTAGACTTAGCCCTTTGTCTACCGTACTAATCCTGGATGGACGGAGAGAAAGAAAGAAAGAAAAGGAGGAGGGAAGGAAGGAAGGAAGGAAGGAAGGAAGGAAGGAAGGAAGAAAGAAAGAAAGAAAGAAAGAAAGAAGTTGAGTTTGCTGCCTTTTTCCTCTGAATGTCCTCTACTACCACAGCACAGTGCTCAGTGATGTGGTAAGCAGCATGTATGCCAAAATAATAACCCACATGACAAGGTTATCCTGGAAGGGTACTTACTGTATTGGTCTTGGCTAATTACTCCTTTATGTAGGCTTTTTGTTTAAAAGCAAACAGCATCTTTAATTGCACCATAGTTAACAAAGACAAGAAAATACTTTCAATTAAACAACTGTTGTTTTGTACAGAAAGTGCACGCACCCCCAGTGTTAATTACAGCTGTGCCCAACAACACCGCCAACCTTGTAATTACTGCTAAATGTTCTAATAGAAAGTGGAAAATACACAAAGTTCTTGATGTGAGAACTCGAAAACAGTATTTATTCTGCCCCATACTGTACTGATAGGATCCTTGCTGGAATTATAGCATTTTTTTTTGTTGCTAGTCTAAACCTCTGCTTTATCTCTGTCCTCAGGTATAGTCAAGCAAATAATAAACGGTAGATAAGTGCAGCCAACAATCTGTGCACTAATACTGAAACAGCATCACAGACGGGTTATTTTAATAGGATTATACTGAAATGGCTTGTATCGTTTTGACAGTAGACAACAGAGCGCACGGTTCATTTATCATTATTCCCTGCAGCAGGTTGTTCCTCTCCCCTCTTGCTGGAAAATGAATCATAGCAGTTTGCAGTTTATGCCTTCACCGTTGCAATTTCAACAAAACCATTAAAAGTTCACTCTTTCAAACTTTTAGCTACAGTCTGTCTGGCCTGGTTGCTCATCAAAGTGTGGCATAGATATTATATAGCTACAGAGATAAGTGTGTGTGTGTGTGTGTGTGTGTGTGTGTGTGTGTGTGTACATATATATTTATATATATGTCTATATATATATATATATTGTATATATATATATATGCAATAAACCACCGTAGGGTGCGTGGTTCCTGGTAAATAATTCATACCCCGGGTGCGCTGTTAGGCAAGAAGCCACAGGTCAAATATCCTCCAACACACCTGGGGCATGCATTATTTACCAGCAACTGCATACCTTGTGATGGCTTATTGCACTTGTAAAATGAGAGGGGTTACTGTTGAAAAAATAGGAAATAGACGGGTTTTTATGCTTTTTTATGCTTGTAATTTAATGAAAACAAATCCACCTTTTTTTAAAATAGTTCCATTTATTTCATATGTCATGGCTTGTTATCACATGTGGAAATAACTATGATGTATAATTAGTACTGTGCAGAGTGTCCAGATATACACGGCAGGAGCAGTGTCCAGATATACACGGTAGGGGTAGTGTCCAGATATACACGGTAGGGGTAGTGTCCACATATACACGGCAGGAGTAGTGTCCAGATATACACGGCAGGAGTAGTGTCCAGATATACACGGCAGGAGTAGTGTCCAGATATACACGGCAGGGGTAGTGTCCAAATATACACTGTAGGAGTAGTGTCCAGATATACACTGTAGGAGTAGTGTCCAGATATACACGGTAGGGGTAGTGTCCACATATACATGGCAGGAGTAGTGTCCACATATACACGGCAGGAGTAGTGTCCAGATATACACAGCAGGAGTAGTGTCCAGATATACATGGCAGGAGTAGTGTCCAGATATACACGGCGGGAGTAGTGTCCAGATATACACGGCAGGAGTAGTGTCCAGATATACACGGCAGGGGTAGTGTCCAAATATACACTGTAGGAGTAGTGTCTAGATATACACTGTAGGAGTAGTGTCCAGATATACACGGTAGGAGTAGTGTCCAGATATACACGGCGGGAGTAGTGTCCACATATACACGGCAGGAGTAGTGTCCACATATACACGGCAGGAGTAGTGTCCACATATACATGGCAGCAGCAGTGTCCACATATACACGGCAGGAGTAGTGTCCAGATATACACGGCGGGAGTAGTGTCCAGATATACATGGCAGGAGTAGTGTCCACATATACATGGCAGGAGTAGTGTCCAGATATACACGGCAGGAGTAGTGTCCAGATATACATGGTAGGAGTAGTGTCCAGATATACACGGCGGGAGTAGTGTCCACATATACACGGCGGGAGTAGTGTCCACATATACACGGCAGCAGTAGTGTCCGGATATACACCGCGGGAGTAGTGTCCAGATATACACGGCAGGAGTAGTGTCCAGATATACACGGCAGCAGTAGTGTCCAGATATACACGGCAGGAGTAGTGTCCAGATATACACGGCAGGAGTAGTGTCCACATATACACAGCAGGAGTAGTGTCCAGATATACACGGCAGGAGTAGTGTCCAGATATACACGGCGGGAGTAGTGTCCAGATATACACGGCAGGAGTAGTGTCCAGATATACACGGCGGGAGTAGTGTCCAGATATACAGTGATAAGCTGCTGGCAGTTGCGTTTGCCTTATGCTGTACAGGAGGTAGGCTATTTTGTGCAGGGTGGGTGTTTCCGGCTGTTTCAGTACCGTCTATACATATACTGTGGTTATTGCTGGATATGTGAGTATTTCTGGGTATTTGGGTGCTCAGGATGCAATGCGCAGTTTCTGTCTCATGCTATAAATGCAGGTGCTGTCTGAAGCGTGATCTCTGTGCAAAAACATCCATTTTGTTTGTTTTTTTCAAAGTTGGGTTGAGAATGGGGTCTGACGTAGTTCATGGCACTCAGCATGACAAATATGAGTGGGGCCATAAAACGAGGCTGCAGAGTGGATTTTTTTTTTATCTTAAAGTTAAATTTTGTTGCCAGCATTTGGTGCACTAACTCCTTTTTGAAAACAGACTGTTGCTAGGTAGATTAGGGCAGATTAGGTACCAGCTGTACAGTTCCTAGGTAAATAATCAACGGCATGTGCTGTGTTTTAACCCATGACATTTTTTAATTTGGTCGCTTTTTTAAACCCCATGAGATAACATATGTAACCCCCCCACCGGCCACTTGTTTAACTAGTAAGCACACCTTCCGTATTTCTTCTGTCTAGGGGAAAAGAGAGATGTGGGGTTACTAAGCAAATAAACAGAGAAACACACAGTGTGTACAGGACACAAACAGACCTTTACCAAATCCCAGGTCCTGAGGAGAGAACTTTTGCTAAGGGCTATGCTAAGTTTGTACTTCTGGATGGGGGACCAAGTAAATCCACACAGGAAGCATTAACAAGATTGTCCATACCAGGTTGGGATTCTATAGTGTGGCTTTATTCCAAAAAAACAGTTGGTACACAAACGCAAAGATGGACCCCCAAGGGTTTACACTGTGTGGAACAAGGCAATGCAGACACATCTATAGAAAACAGAAACTCGAACTTCCTATATAGCATAGGATTAAACATCTGGAAATGTGGCACACTGGCCACAACGAAACACACAATTTCTTCTTCTAATGGCATTAAGCCATGACTTAGAACAGTTCCCATGTGGCACAGGATTTAAAGTAGAAAAATGTGCCATGGTGCCATGACGGAGCATACTGGTGCTCAAGACTAGAACAACCCACACTAGGGGTAAACTTAATCTTCAGGCATTGGCTAAATTACCTGAGAAACAGGTGCCCTTACAGAACCCGAAGTGCTGAACTGGTCACTCCAGATGGGGGGTTGCCCACCTTTTACTTCCTCATCCATACCCAGCCATTCTTTCAGAGTTACACCTCAACAAATAATGAATGGTAGAAATTATGCTTTCTTCAAATGTTTAGCACATTTTAGCATCAGAAACACCACGAGGGGTGTAAAATTAAAGTTCTGTACAAAGTGCCAAGTCACACCTGGGACTCCACTATTGTTAGCCAACTTTAAGAAAACTTCTTGAGAAAAGTCTCACAGAACTGGGTGAATAGGTCCCTTTTTCAGAGCAACACACCACAGAAAGCAACAGGCAGGTACATTTCTCCTGGGAACTCACAAATAGAATTACTCACAGTTCGTACACAAAGGCTTCTTCAGAATGTTCTGAAATAAATCAGAGGATTGCCCCTCGAATTCCTTAGCAGTCCTCCTCATCCTACTGGGGATGAGGACATCAGGAACTCCTTAAGAGGGTTTCCACCACTTCAAAAAGGCAGGTAAAAGGGTTCTCAGACTAGGGTGAGAAAAGGCAGGCCCTACACTCCTCCACTGCTCACTCTCTGAGCTGCTGGATGGCACTCCACTACAGACTAACTGAAAATTATAAAGCTCCCCCCCTCACAGTAAGCTGTGCGGCTTATGATGCTGCGAGAGTTCTAAATGACATCATCTCACTGCACTCAGCTGAGACCAAGTAAACAGAGAGGGAGCAGGTGAAAATCTATTTAACTGGATATTCACCAGCTACCTTCCCTACCAAACACTGACACTGATGGGATCCTAGTAACCCCAGGGAACCGGGGTTTTTATATATATATATACATACATATATATTAGAGGCAAAAAACTCTGTTTAATGCATCAGTTAGGGTTGTTCCACAGTGACAAAGTGAGGAAATTCAATGTTGAGGTTAAACCCCCCTTGCAACCACCCCACCTGCTCCCCCAGCCGGCAGCCGGGGTGTGCGTTGGGGTCGTCGGCCCCTAACTCTCACCCTATCACATGTGTAAAGAAGCTGAGGTGGTGAACTATAGAAGAATGGGGTGAGAGTTGGGACCGACGACTTCAACGCACACCTGATGCCAGCTGGGGGCAGGGTGGGGTGGGTGCAAGGGGCTTCAACCCTAACATCGAATTTCCCTGCTTTTGTCACTGTGGAACAACCCTAACTGATGCATTAAACGGATTTCTTTGCCTCTAATTTCCCTTCTTTTTGAGAATGTGCAGTAGAAGTAGTGAATGGAATTCGGGGCCCACGTTCCCACCATGTGATGTTTTCTGACATAGTAACGGTAAGTGCAAGGGAAACACAAGCGCTAATGGTTGTGCACATGGTGACAGAAACGTAAATGGTAAAGCAAACGTTAATAGAAATGCAAGTGCAAAGTGACGCCAAACCAAACAGTGACACAAAAGGGAGATGCAACCACATAAGAAAACGCAAACCGTGATGCGCACGGTCATGGTATGGCAATTGGAAATGCAAATGGCAACGTTAACAGCATACATAATGCCAAAGGGAACTGAAATGGAAATGCGAACGCAAGCGCACACAGAAACACAAACTGTAATGCGCACGGTCACGGTACCGTAACTGTAAATGCAAATTGTAAAGTTAACATGAACAACAATGCCAAGGAAAACAGAAACGGAAATGGGAATGGAAGCGCGTATGGAAACAGAAACCGTAACACGCACAGTCACGTTACCACAGTTGTAAACGCAAATGGTAACAGTAACAGCAACAATAACACCAAAGGAAATAAAAATGCAAAGGCAAATGGAAGCGCATACGGAAACACAAACCGTAATGCGCACAGGCACAGTAATGCAATTGGAAATGCAAATGGTAATAGTAACAGCAATGAAGATGCAAACCAAAAGAGAAACGCAAATGCAAACATAGGGGTGCCAGAAAAGCAAACTCAAACGGAAACAGAAACAGTAGTGTAAATGCAAATGGTAACAGTAACGCAACCGCAAGCACAAATGAGAACGCAGAAGGTAACGCACATGGAGGCGTATACGGGAACGGTAATGCAAACAGGTATGGGAACGCAAGTGGAAACCCAAACTGTTACAGTAATGGAAGCGCACACCCTGTTTTTGCCCAACAGCTGCACAGAGAAACACAGTGGGCCGGATATTCAGACTGCGCCAGGCTGTGGCGCAAGCCTGGGTGCAGCGCAACTTGACTGCACAGGGGCGTTGACAGGGTGATATTCAACGGAGCTGCGCCATGGCACAACATCGCTGAATATTGCACCCTGGCCACCTGCAGTGCACATGGCGCAGTGGCACTGCACCAGCGCAAGTGGCCAGAGTGGAGCAGGGGGATGCGTTAGTGCAAGTTCCGTTGCGCTAGGTGCAACAACCACACTATTCAAAAGTGTACATGCAAATGGCGCCATAATGTATGCAAGGTGCAAATGGGGCCATTTGCATGTCATTATAGCCCCATTTGCAAGCAGGTGTGCCGATCCCTGGTGACTTGTGCCTGGCGCCCCGCCAGACTGTAGCCATCGGGGACCGACGCCCCCTGTACACCATGGCAAAGTGCCCCAATGCCCGATCGCGGGCATGTGTACATGTTAAAATACGTCCCATATCCCTGGTGGCCCAGTGGACCGCTCGCAGCCCAATCGTGGGCATATGTTGTATTAATATTAGTCCCATATCCCTGATGGTCCAGTGGACTGCTCGCAGCCTGATCGCGGGCGTCAGTTGAAAATAATGCCACACAAAGCCAACCCTGGTGGTCTAGCACTACCCTCCTCCCCACCCGCCCAGTGAGCCCCACCGCCCTGCTCCCCCCCACCGGTCAGCGGCGGGCGGCAGCTCCACAGCCACTTGCCACCCCGCCGCCCGCCAACTGACACTGGTCCACAGCATGAGCCAATGGACGTGTAGCCCGTACCGTACTACACAGTCCACATTGGTAAGGGAAGGGGAGAGGGGAAAAGAAAAGGAGGGGATTAGTGATGGATATGGCGGAGAGAAACATGTTTAAACTGGAATAAAAGGGGGAAAAAAGAGGAGGAAAAGGGGATTGCCAACATAAGGTACAAATGAGCCCTGTCTCAAGTATTGACTAAATTTTAATTTAAAGTCAAATAATAAAAGAATGGCATAAGACCAGAAATCCCTTTTAAAACCACACCCTTAACAGACTATGAGAATCGGACAGTTCTACACTTACATATAATAGAGATAAGAAAAACAGCAGTACATAAGTTTTTTCCCATAAGGTGATCAACAAATTCCTATTACAGTACTCCCCAGAATGATCATCCTTATAAATAGTGCATGCCTGCATCAAGATTACCTTATGGGGGAAAACTTTATGTACTACTATTGTAATTCAGTTTGCACTCATCCACTACCATTATGTGTACTTACGTAATTCTCCCTATGTACTGCTCTGCATCCTGTTGTATCCATGATCAGTGACGCACCTGTACTTCCCCCACTGTAGTTTATCGGCACCCTCATCAAACGCTGTTTGTATAGTACTGTGTTTAATATTATGTACTGTTTGTAAATGCTGGTCACACTTGAAAAAGGGCAACGGTGTTCAATGTGCTCTCCAGGGTAAACAATAAAGTAAGTAAAGAAAGAAAGAAAGATTGTGCATGACCAAAGAGTACTGACGGTTAAACTTACTGAAAAAATTTAATTACATTACTTGGACTTACATAAAAAAACGTACACCCATTGACGGTCACAATAGATCCCCCTTTACATATATTCCAAAATGTGCTAAAAATACTATTCAATACAAGCAAATACCAAAAATACTGTGCTCCCAGAAACATGCAAGCGTCCCTCGGTTAACCTTAGGTGATGCAGACATATCGGAGGTCACAAGAGCAATCCTTCTGTACAAGTTTCATGGCATACTATCTAGCCCAAAATCATACTGCAAACTAATTTTTCAATGATAACATACCAAATATACCTGGAGCTTCCTCGAGAGAAATCATATATTGTGTGTTTGACTGGGACGTCACAAAAGTCAGGCTTATATAAAATAATGACGCACATGCTTCGGGCAGACTAGGGGGGGCCAAGTGGTCCTTCTCTGTCATCAAATTCTATGTTTCTATCATGTGGGATATCAGTAAAATCCAATAATACAGTGTCACCCTACAATTATAGTCTATTTCAGGAAATCACAAGTTGCATATTTTAACGGGAGGTCACAAAGGTACGAATGGGTAACATCAGAACTGGACAGGGGAAAGCCTGTGGATGTATTATTCTTGGACTTCAGCAAGGCATTTGACTCTGTCCCCCACAATGGTCTGGTGGAGAAACTGACGGGGTTGGGAGTAGGTCCTTTGATGGTCAAATGGATTGAAAACTGGCTAGCTGGACACACCCAGAGAGTAGTGGTCGGTGGGGAGCTCTCGAACCCTAGAGAGGTCGGTAGTGGGGTACCGCAGGGCTCGGTCCTGGGTCTGATCCTGTTTAATGCATACATATCGGACATCAGGGAGGGTATAGGGTGTGAAATGAGTCTCTTCGCTGATGACTCCAAGATGGGAGCAGTAGTTGAGGGAGAAGAGGAAGGTTGGCCCTGCAAGAGGACCTGGACACCCTGGAAAGCTGGGCTCACACATGGAAATTAAATTTCAATATCACCAAGTGCAAGATGTTACATCTTGGTGAGGAAACCCTAAACACAGGTACACCCTGGGAGGGGAGGCGCTGGAGGCCTCAACAGGGGAAAAAGACCTAGGGGTCTTGGTGGATGCATGTATGAATAACTCTGAGCAGTGCAGGAGAGTGGCTAGCAAAGCAAACAAGATGTTGGGATGCATCATAAGGGGGATCACCTCTAGAAGCATGGAAGTGATTCTGCCGCTGTACAATGGACTGGTTAGACCACACCTTGAGTACTGTGTACAGTATCGGAGACCACACTTGAAGATGGACATACAGATTCTGGAGAGGGTACAGAGGAGGGCAACTAAGATGATACAGGGACTAGAGGATTTGACGTATGAGGACAGACTTGAGGAGCTCTGCCTGTTTTCATTGGAGGAGAGGAGAGATGGGGGGGCATGATTGAGGTCTTCAAGTACCTCAAGGGAATAAATAGGGTAAACATGGAGGGGATCTTTAGACTAAAGCAGGGAGGTGTCACCAGAGGGCATGGTTTGAAGTTGGAAGGTGGAAGGGTGAGGGGGAAAAAGAGGAGGAGGTTTTTCACCGAGAGGGTGGTGGTCCCTTGGAATGCGCTGCCTGGCGAGCTGGTTCAGAGATCCACAGTGGAAGGCTTCAACAGAGGGTGGGACAGACACAGAAAGCAGATGTATCAGCTGATGGCCTGGCCCAGGGGGGTGGGGATAGATGATAGGGGTTTCTGGAACACAAGGGGGGGGCCTCAGCACCTAACTAGGGATCTGAGGTTCGAGCAGACTCGATAAACCGTAGGCCTAATCTGCTGGCAATTAGTATGTTAGTATGTTAGTATATTTAACTGTGTGTTGTGTCACAAATGCGATTGTATGATTTATGATATTTTTAACTGTATGTCTTGTTACAAACGTAATTGAATGTTTAATTTCTCGGATATTGCTGTTTACAGATATGGTTTTAAGTCCATAACTTCATTTAGTCTCTCAGGAGCGAGACTTTTAGGTGACAAATCCACCAAGATTCCCTCTGGAGCAACTTTTGTGTTCTATTTTGTCTACTAGTGGGTGGTGGTATATATTTCAAACCCAAATATTGAAAATCACTTGGATTACTGTGATGGCAATCTTTGTGGCACACTCCATTAGCATTTTTTCCATTCCCATTCCTTACACTGTAGCTCTTACAGTATATGTTCTAATATCCTGATCTTTAATTTCCGAGTAGTCATTCCCACATAAATTTTAGAACATGAACACCTTGCCGCATGAACCACATAATCAGAATAGCAACTAATGAATTGTCTAATGTCTACTGACTTTGTATTGTTCCCTAATAATGCTTGCTTGCCCTGTATTGCATATCTGTATGCTGAACACCTTTTACAGAGAAAGAAACCTGTTGTTCTATTATTTTGGCAGTTATCCATTTTTGGTTCCATATAGTGACTAGTCATTAACATATCACCCAAGTTTCTCCCTCTCGAGAACGTGATCTTAGGTCTTAAGCCTTCCACATTTATTAGTGCAGTGTTGCATAATTACCTTTTTAATTTTTCCAGCTAAAGGTGACTATCTAGTAACCAATCTGACCTTTATTTCATCCTCAGAAGCAGCAGTTTTGGGTAAGAGAAGACACTCTATAGGAGTATTTTGTGCCCTAGTATAGGCTCTATTGATAGGCTTATTAGAGTACCTTCTAGTTGTAAAGTGATTCCTAAAATCCAAGGGTTGCGTTTCAAAGCTTTCCTCCATGGAGCAGTTCCTCCTTATCCTGTGGAACCACCCCACAGGGATGCTGTCTATCAGCTTTGGTGGGTGTCCACGCTCTGCTCTCAAAAGTGACTTTCCTGTTGTTGATTTCCTAAAAGTGTTGCTCTGAATCAGATTTCCATTATCTATATAGAACTTTACATCCAAACATTCTATACTTTTGGAACTTGTCACATACCATAAGTGAATTCCAAATTAAAATCATTTACATTCATCCACGACACAAAGTTCTATACATCCATTTCTGTTCCTGACCATATCAGAATGATGTCATCTATAAAGCGGTGCCATCTGATAATCCCCCCCAAGTGTGGATTTCTATCACTGATAAATATCAACTGCTACGCCCACCATGCCAAGTATAAGTTAGCACAGTGGCCCCCATTGCAGTTCCTTGAATTTGCAGATAGAATTTACCATCAAAAGTGAAATAGTTGTGTTTTAAAATGTATTCCACAGCCTGGAGGAGAAAGTCAGATGGCACAACTGGCAAGACACCCTGCTGCCATCTGAGGAAGTGTTTAATGTCCTGTAATCCAAGGTCATGGGGTATGCTAGTGTATCATGACTTGACATCAACAGTAACAAACCTATAAGTCCTTTGCCAGCCCACTTCATCAAATTTATTCAAAATGTCTATCATGTCCCAGAGATAGGCCAGTGTAGCATAGACTATTTCCTTACGATAAAAGTCCATCCAGATAGCTTTTCAGACACCAAACTTATCCCCGAGACAATGGGTCTACCAGATGGGCTGGCAAGAGGCTTATGTACTTTAGGTAACAAATAGAAAGTGGGTCAAACAGGATTGTTTTTCTAATGAAATTGACCTCATCAAATGTGAGTTGGCTACTCCAAAGGGTTTGATTAACCAAATCATCTAATTTTGCTCTAAAAGTTTATATTGGATCAGCTTTCAAAACTTCATAATTATTGCCATCACCAAGTTGTCTTAGAGCTTCTCTTTTATATTGCTGCCTGGACAGAACCACAACATTAAATCCCTCTTTTTGGCTCTTTTAATTATAATGTTTTTATTTTATTGTAATTCCTGAATTAATTGAAATTCAAGAGTGATAAGGTTGCGGTGTCTGCCCATGTGAGTATTTGTCAAAAAAATGGCATTGATCTCTCTCATTAGTAGATTTTTAAACACGTCTACAGTTGGCCTGCCACAACCTGGTGGAATAAAGTCTGATTTGGGTTTAAAGTGTGCTTGTGTTGCACATACTCTATCTGCGATGCAATACTGTGGCCATTTACACCCTCTTCCTGCTCATAAACTGAAGAGGTTAACTGACTAAATGAAAGGTCAAGAATATTTACACTGTCATAAATAGTTAAAGCAAAATTCAGACTGGACTCAGTTTCCTCCCTATCAATGTACATGTCCTCCTTAATTACATAGTGTGACTCTAAACTATTTAAAGCAACATCATTTACTACATTATTGAAATCAAAGTGGAGTTTCAAATCTATTTTTCTAAAGAACTGAAATAATTCCACAGTTATTTGAATAGGAGTCACTGTTAGTATGAAATTAAGGCCCCTGGAGAGTACACTCAACTGTAATTCTGTCAGATCAGTGCCAGAAATATTAACTACTTCTTTTGGTTCATGGTCCTGTTCAGTTTCCTCAGTGATTCATGGGGTTGCTTGTCTTTTCTTTTTGCCCCCTCCCCCACCCACCTTGTTGGACGCTGCTTGCATTTTTCCTTTTTTGATCCATGTTGTCTGTATGGGAGGAGGCCCTCGCTTGACATTCCGACTCCTCTTCTCCCTCATCTTCCACTCTAGAGAAAGTCACCAATCTTTCCTGTGATGCTGAAAATTCATCCCCTGGACTCGGATTTCTCATTCTGTTTTTTGAAACAGCTCTTTTTTGATTTTGGTTTCTAAATCAACATTGTCCCCTGATCATACTTCTTGGTCTTTCCCATGTATATACCTGTCCACTCTCATAGTCTCTTTGAAATTTATTCAGCTTTCGTTTTTTTTATTTCAGTCTCAAACTTCTCCATTTTTAATTTCAGCTTTTTTTTATATTCTTGAAGCTCTGTACTTTGACTATTGTACTTATTTATCTGTTCTTTAATAACATGGATTTCTTTCTGAGGTGCTTCAATATTAAGCTCATCTTCCTTAATTAGGATCTTAATTAGAACAGCTAAACAGTCACTGAGTGCTGTTTCCCAATCTGTTCTCTGTCTGAATTTTTTTGGATTTAGTGAATCCACATGGGATCCTTTTTAACACCTAAGTATTTAGTTAGTGTAGCACAACTGTAGATTAAGCTAGTCTCAGTGTTTAATAGGTCTTCTAACATTTCAAACACATTTTTCAATGAAAGAGACTCTGTAATATCAATATCTGGTTCAGTACCTGGTTCATCAGTTGGTGAGTCCGACAGGTGTTCTGCTTGTCTGTCTTTTTTGTGCTCCATCCAAATCTTGCAGTAACGTTGATAAACTTGTCCCAGGTCATTGTTCTGCTCCCTGTCCCCCTTGCAGATTGGACAGCTGCACTTTATTTTCAGGTTTCACCTCATTTTCAAATAGAATGTTATCCTGGAGTCAAGCTGCTATGGCCGCGTATTGAAACTTTTATACCGCGGTTCTATTCTGTGCCAAAAGACTTCTTAGCAAAAAAAAAAACACTGAATACACTATATTTGGCACTCACCACATTAGGATGCCAAAAAAAACCACTCCCGACTGCTAAACAAGAGTCCCATTAAAGGATTCATAATAGCACGTGCAGTGATAACGAAAGACAGCAAACCACCACTTATACTGCTTGTCCAAAGGAGCGGTCCTACAATAAGAAACCAACAAACAGAATTCAGACTGTACGTAGAAGAGTAGAGTCAAACATATGTAATTCGAGTTCTCACATAAAAAAGTGTTTGAGTGCAAATTCCAACTCACTGTGAACAGTTACCTGCTTTCTACACATTCACCCACCCCACCCCACACACACACACAAACACAGACTATTAACATGAAATGCAAACATTCTGCAGTGTTCTACTGACATACACTCCACACAGACACATGCAGGTCTCATATGGAGCCAGAACCTCCATTTTATCTTAGGCAGGGTTAGCAGACGAGATTTTCTGTCAGGATGGTTAGGATATGAGGGGAATTTTTCATGGTTATCAATGAAATACCAGAAATGAAAACTCTGAATAGTGTTTGATTTTTTGTTTTGTTTCTATATACTAATATTGTATGTCCCCCGGAGCTACTCGTAGCTGGATAAGAGTGGTTTCATGCGCGTTCTACTTGAGAGAAAACAGTGAAGTGAAACCGAGCTGTTCTAGACCAAGCAGAACGCAAGTGAAACCACTCTTATCCAGAAACGAGTGGCGATGAGCTCCCTCGATCTATAATAGTTTATGCATGTAAGGAGGGGATCATGAGTGGAAAGAACATTTACGTATTTATTTATTTAATTAGGACCCAGTTGAAGGCTTTTGTGTAAGAGTAAAGGTGGCAGCCATGTTTGTGATGCAAATCAGGAATGGCTGAAATGGCTCATGAATTCCGTATGTGATCTGCCCAAATTCGAGATCACGTGGGTGGACCTTTTTCTTTACAGGGTGTTACTGGCACATAAACAGATGCTCATGGAATGGCAACAGTCAATCAGAATACAGTATTTCATTCGCCCATTTTTCTAAGATAAGATTAAAGACATTAAATGTGATTTAAATAACAGCGACATGAGCCGATGACATTTCTAGTAGTTCATTTTTTAACAAATAGTTCACTAGTGGTGTTTTCAGTCCTGCTGATATCGTCATTATCAGGAATCTGCAGTGTAGGGAAGCATGATGAATCTAAATAGAAATTAGCTTCTTTGCTTTTATACCACAGTAATGACACTGCTACTGTGGTACAGCAGCATCTCGATGCACTGATCCATGTACTACTATACAGTATTTCTTTTTAAACTGAGACTTTATTGCAGTTTCTGGAAAACATTACAAATCTTATTTGTTTGGATAGCAAAATACCGTTAAACCAAAGGACATCCTGTCCTGTTATAAACAGGAGAATGAAATGTTCAGCATGTCCCCAAAATTTCATTACATTTTTGGGAGGGGGGTAGAACTGTTTTAAAATATCCAAATGAAAGTCCTCAACATTTTGCAGTATCCTGAGCCCATGACTGACATGACTAACACCAAAATGAGATAAATAAGATGATACTGAAGTCCCAACCCTATTTAAAGAGAGTATGGTAGAAAAGAGGCATTTCTAAAAATGAAATACAGACGCAAAGGCTCACAAATAAAGTATCCCTCTTTCTTCTGTTAAAATGAAGAATTTACGTGTTTGTTTCTTGCATTGTTTCTATGAAAATCTTTTTTTCCAAGAGTATAAATTACTCAAAACTGCATTTACAGTAGAAAACATTGTAAGCTAGGTATTGTAGGTAGGACGGCAAATCTGCTTAGCCACACACAACTACGGTAGGCCTTGTAAGTGATTATCCGCACCCAAAAATATTTATTTATTTATTTATTGAGAACTAGGATTACAATGACCTTTGAACCAGAGGGTCTTTTACAAAGGTTCCACGTGAATAAGGAGAGGTACAACAAATAGGGGTACAAACTTGGTGGTTACAGATTACAAAAACACAGGTTGTGGTTACAAAAAACACAGAGTTACAATGACTAGATAAATTGCGTGTACATTGAGCAGTCAGAGGTATGACCTGGTCAAGATAAGTGCAAGGAGGTGGGCTGAAAGTGCAGTACGAGGAGGTGGTAAAGACAGGAGAGGAGGGGAGGAAGCAACAGAGGAGCAGGAGAGAGGGATTCAAGTGGACTTGGGGGGTCTGAAGGGGGATGAGGAGTGAGACCCAGAGACAAGGGGGAGATGGGATCAAGGGGATAGAGAGATGACAAGGGGAGGAAGAGCAAGGTGGGGAAGGGGGTGGAAACAGAGAGTGACACTGTAAGCCGGAAGCTGGGGAGATGTGGGCAGGAGATAGGGGAGGAGGGCAGTTAAACAGCAATTTCTATAAGTCTACGATACTGACACTCCTCCACCTCTATTTCAGATCATCTTCTATCCCATAATTCCTGCAGCTGATGCCTTCAGTGAGTATCTGTCACATGAGATTAATGGTGGCAGAAATGTTCTCAGAGTAGTTTTTCTGCTCTGAGATATCTGCCACTGGTAATAAGCTTCCCAAAAGTGAAATAGATCAGTGCTTGGCTTTTGGGGGGCATGCTGCTTGTGAGAAATATCTCGGAGTAGAACTACGTACCGAACCAGCTGTTGGCACTGCTAATTCCTGTCAATGGCGTCAGTCAAAGTACATTAGCAGAGAAAGACTTATGTAAATGAAGGGGCAGAAGTATTACCAGGTTTACTGCAACTGTCATTTTAACTGTAAGTAGAGTACTGAAAAAAATATTTTACCATGCTAATTTATTTATTTATTGATTGACTTATGTATTTATGTTCTCCGAGTATGTGAACTAGGACAAAGTCTTCTTGTCAGTCAAGTCTCATGGCAAAAGGATGGCATATACAGTATGACAGCAGCAATTAAAACTACAATTTATACTGTAAGACGTGATATGCAATATATTATCTATAACAAATGTCACACTCTACTGCAGGGTATAAAAACAACTAAATACAGTAGGTCAATGTATCATAAAATATTTTCAGTACAAAGCGGGGAGTACCACAGTATATACCATAAATTACCACCTCCTCGTACATCACATTAACTACACATACCATTTGCTTTTTCTTCTCTTAAGTCAGTTTATAAAATGGCAGTGGTCGAGAATGATCACATGATTGTGCATCAGTTTCATAGGGATGCATGCTCACATTTTGGATTTCCTCTTTACTGCCAACCTGTTCACAAGCAACAGCGGGTCACTTTATAGATGCAGTAACCCACTCCAGGGTCTGCAGTAATGCTACATCAAAGCACTTCCAAGTGGTGGAAAGGCACTCGGCATAAATGCCGTGTGTCACACCACTCCTGGGGTGTGTTTGGATTTAGCATTATAAAATGGGTCAAGATGGCCGCCACAAATATGTCTGTCTGATTGGACAAACCAGGCCACCTGCCATACATATATGAACTCAGGAATGCAGGGTGCTGCATTTTCCATGCCAAAATGTATAATACTAGGCCACTTTATAAGTGCAATAACAGACTCCTGTGTGCTGCAATCGTTAGAAGATCTATGCACCCCTCTGCTCTATGCTGAGGAGCACTTGGCCTACATAGAAACAGAGACAATGATGGCAGAAAAGACCCATGGTCCACCTAGTCTGACCAGAGTTCCCTATCAGCCCCAGGACCTATTGTCCATACAGGGTTTTATCCTTCCCAGTCCATCCCACTACTCCTCTCCCTGCTGCTACAGACCTGAGCAACCACCAAACCCTTCACTCTGTCCCAGTCATGCTTGAAACCATTTATGGCCGTGGTAACCACCACATCTGCTGGCAGACTGTTCATTGGCTCTACCTCCCTTTCTCCAAAGTAGAACTTCCTTACCTCCCTCTTAAACCTTTCCTCTGCCAGTTTCCACTCGTGACCTCAGGTTCTTGACTCAGTACTCCCGGTAAATAATTAAATAGTTCCCCAATGGTTCATCTTGTTTATACCCTTCAAGAACTTGAAGCATCCTGCTTCAGCACACACTGGAGGAGCACCTAGAATTATCAAGGAACAGACACCCTGTTGTGCATAATTAACAATTTATTGCACACCCTGTTGTGCGTAATTAACAATTTATTGCACACCCTGTTGTGTGTTATTGCTTACTTACTGCTCAGGCAGTTGTGGGTGATGGCTTACTTTAACTGCAGGGATATTCATGACAGATTTGGTAATCACAGACATATTGTTCCACAGAGGGTTCAGCCATGAAAAGGGAAACCACTTTTCCCTGAATTAGTTTTCTTTTTTTTTAAATATAATATTTATTAGACAAAGCAGCTTTTATACAGTTGTAACAATAAATACAGAGGACGTCATGCAATATTAGCATTCTGGTACAGAGTATCGTACAACTCAGTAATATAAAGGTCACTAGGTATCAACATTCAAAAGGGCAAAACCCAGGATTCTTGAGAAAAAGATGCAGTTATAATTGATACCTTCACAGAAACTCCCTGAATTAATTTTCACTTTTGGAATGGTTAAATTCAAATTACTGTACATATGGAGCTAAGTGCATACTGTGAATTGAGAATTGACTAAAACAGAATTAAAAGTTTTACATTTCAAGATTTTAAAGGGGCATGGAAATGTGTGTGAATTTGCAGCTGTAATCTTCCTGTTTTCAGAAATGATATTCATACCCCCCCCCCCCCACATAATCCATATTTTAATGTAACTAAATGAAAGGTAAAACTGTAAACTGTTTGTTCATTGTTTTTTTTTCATGGACAGCATTCTGTGCAGTTCTGTTCCTGGAACCAGGAATATGGACTCAGAGTTTTGACTACGTCACTACATGGATTCGAAACTCTGAAAATGAGCTGTTGGCCTCTCAGAGTTCTGACTGGCAGAGCTCCAAATTCTTGGTTCCATGAAGCAACTGTACTTGTACGCAATCTTGTCAATATATGGAAACCAATACAAAGCACTGTTTGCCACAATAAAGGGGGGACATTACTGAACTGTGCCCCTCATACTTTGAAAGTCCATGAAATGCTCTTTTAAATGAGGTATTGGGCTGACCTACAGCTGGCAGCAGTGCAGAGATACTGATCACTACATCTGCACCTTATCGATACTACACTGCCACCATTTTGTTTAAACTTTGAGATGTCACTGCCAACTAAGCTGTGACTAACCACATGGCACTTCTTTCTCCACTCCTATGACCCTGGAGAGCAGGGGGTCCACAGCTGAGGGTGGACCCAGACCATGGGCATTGTGGGTACCCTGGGATCTGGCACTGAGCATAGCCTGCAGGGGGTGAGTCTGGCAGGCAGCCATAGGGGGCACTGAGGAGCCTGAATGTGTTGGGGGGGGGGTTAGGGGGTGAAGGAGGGTGCAAAAAAAGGTCCCAAATTGTCATAGTTTATCCCATTACAACAACTGTGATATCATTCATCTAAAGCCCTTCCCAATGATACAAAGCAAGCCTGGGTCTAAGGACAGTAGAAAATCTACAGAATTGTAAGACACTTTGAATTCTCTTTACTATATTCTGCCCTTTCATAGCAATTTTGGTATTGCAATACTCACACAATACCAATATAAGGTATCACCACATCTTGTGTTTTTAAATCTAGACCTTCCTGCCATACTCTGGAATGTAAATGAAAACATGTCTTCAGGAAATTGGTACGGGGGTTTTTTGAATTATTTATGCAGTTTGCATTCGTGCTGCCCACTCTGAGTAGAAGACTGTCTCATTATACTCCAGCACTTGTACCTGTACAAACTGAACTTTATTTCCTCTGACACTGGGAAGAGGTGACTCAGTTACAGTGGACAGGGCTTCCATGTGAAAACTATCAAAGCAACCAAAGGAGTAGAGCTACAAAAATCCTGGAAAAACTGCAGAAAATCCCCAGCACCTTGGAGTCTTTTAAAATAAAGCTATTAGTAAGCAGTAAATGTTCAGGAGTAGCACCCCCCTCTACTGGCACCTGATGCTTCACATCACTACTTTGCGCTTTAAGCATGAAGTAGTGATGCAAAACGTCAGGCGCCAGTAAGGGGGGGGACTACTCCTGAACTTTTACTACTTAATAATAACTTTATTTCCTCTACCTGTTCTTGCCCTCTTATCTCACACATGTAGGAGGGCACTTGTGTTTGTTAGCGGTTCCAGAGGTATTAGATGTCCATGTGCTACCCAAGAATGGCCTGTTACCTAATAAACAGATATAACAAAGTACAGACAATACTGCAGTGCCCTCCTCATCCCCAGAGTGGGATCTACCTTTTTTGGGTTCATTGCCCCTGGTCAGCTGAGATGATATTCATCACTGTCTGGTTCCCTGGGATCCATGGAACTGTGTGTGGGGGGGGGGGGGAGAGATTGGAAGAGCATTACAAGCAAATGACAGAACTCACGGTAGGACTGGGATTAATACCTGCAGATCCTGTGATCTTCATGGCCACTGCTGCATTGCAAAATCCCATGTTCCTGGTCCTGGATGGGACTGTCCAGGTCAGGACTGGGTGTGGGATCACCATAGGCATGGACAAGCTGCTCTCAGGACCCAAGGGACTGTGAACGGGTCCAGGAATAGGGAACTCCGTGCTGGAGCACCAGAGTGGAAATGCACTTGCTCAACAGGTAAGAGAGTGTCAGAGCAGCTCCACTAGTGACTGCATTTCATTCCCAAACTGGAGAATGGGTAGTACAGGATGTCTGGGCATGCACTGCACTCCTGGTCTCAGGGCAGGAAGCAGAGTCAAGATAGGGAGCAATGGAGTCCTGAAAGATATTTAAAAAGCAACAGGAGCTACACTAGTGTTAGGGACTGAATGTGAACAAACATGGCCTCAGCCATGCTGCAGCTGCGCACTCCCTGCCCAGCAGGGTTCACCAGAGAGTTCCAAACATGCCCCCTCCCACCAGGCCTACTCTAAAAAAAACACCCCATGGAGCTGCTCCCGTCCAGCAACAATGTCAGGAATGTCTAAGAAAAAATATTTTTCAAAGCATTTTTAGAGACCGAAAAACCAGGCTGTTCTTAACAAACTATCTATGCTTGAATATTTACAAGTTAGAAACCCACTCTCTCCGCACTCACTCACCCTGTCACTCCACACTTGTACACACTTCCACTCATGCCTTCACAGCATGAGGTGGATTCTTGGTTAGGATTTTTGACTTATTTAGACTAAGTTTCAAGAGGGAACAGCAAACTTTCTTTAATCTAGGTTACAGCAATAAACAGTCACAGTGGGGCAATTCACACAGTTCCAGCTTTTAACCTCTAGGGAACAGTCCTGCAACACCATCCACTGGGCACAAACTCTCTCATATTTTCCTTGTTACTTTTAAACTAGGAACAGTTAAACAAACTGGCAGAACAGTCCTGGTACATCGTGGATGCTGCACATCTTCCATAGATGGCAGGCCCCCCACCGCGGGGAAGACAGAAAGCCAGGTCTGGCTTGGTGGTCTCATTAGCAAAAGAGTCCACGGATATTACAGTATATAGTGCTTTGCACGACAACCAGTAGCCATATCCAGGGCACAAGCAACGTGTTTAAACAGAGCCAAACCTGCCCGGGGATATGAATATCACATAGTTCTGCCCGTTTAGATGACGTCTTCAGTAGGAGGGGGGGGTCGGACGATTCAGACCGCCGCTGTAACTTTTGGACCATGCCCCAAACACTCAGTCAGGCCACTTCTCTTCAATGATGTCCCACAACCTCTCCGGGATATAAGGATACTCAGTTGATGGGTACTCAATATGTATCCTTCGCCTCACCCACCTCTCAGCCAGCAAACACTGGGACAGCTCTCTGACACTGGTCTAACGGGCAGGCCCTGGCACCAGCCACACCTGCATCCTATACAGCACAATCATGGGGTCACTGCTCAAACGTCCATCCAGCTGAATATGGGTAGTCCTTCACAGTGCTGGAAGGTGGGGGGGGGGGTGTTGTCTGGTAGTTTTAACTCAGGGTTCTGTTAAGGATAAGGAATGGCTCTGTAAACTTCTTGGTCAGCGAATGTGTAGGGTGTCGGAGCCTGTCCAGGGGGCAGAAGAGCTGTCAAGGAGCTGGGCAGACTAGGTGGGCCAAGCGGTCCTTATCTGTCGTCAAAGTCTATGTTTCTATGTAACTCCCACACAGCCTCCTTCTCTGGTTCTTTCACGTTTACCTTTATGATGGTATTTAAATAGGGGGCCTCTCCACCTATAGCATCTGCAGCGCCACCGTCGCCAGGCAGAGGACTGGCAGCTGACCCCCTGGGCCCTGGGGAGTCACCAACTCTAACTCCCCATCCCCTACCTCTCCTTCTGCCACGGGGATAGTCAGTGGTGGTGGTGGATACCGTAGGACTGGGAAGACAGTGCCCCATAGCACCCTTGCAGGTGTCCTCCTCCACAGCCTCCACGACCACATCCGGTGCCCCCTCATTTGCTCTCTCCTGAGGGACGGGTGGCTTCACATCCTCCTAGGACTCAAGCAGCTTGGTCTCTTCAAAAACATCCAGGCTCCCCTGAGATGCTATGGAGGCAGCATCCACTAATGCTGGTGCTGGAGAGGACCAAGTAAAGCTAAATGGAGCAACCATAGATAGTACTGAAAAGGGCCCCCAGAAACAGTTAGTGCACAAAGGTAGACGCATCACCCCTTCTCCTTGAAATCCATGGCTTACACAATTATCAGCTGCCGCCCCTCTTCCTGCTGACTTCGCAGCCAGGACAGAAGGCAAGCGGGCACCATGGCCTGGGGCTCCTCAGAAGGTGCCTTCTCCTCCATAATTGTTCTTTCGCTCCTTTTCTCTCCTTGCTTCCACAGAGTACGTCTCACTGCCACAAGGTCAAGGAGAAAATGGTGTCTCCACTGCACATTCCTCACTCAGCCAGTGCCTGTACCAAGCAGCAGCACTGCTTTGAATCAGCTGACCTTTCCTGTCTGCTACCAGGCACCTTCTCTCTTGGGAAAACGAAAACAGCACCAAACACCCCACAAGGGTGGTCGTCAGTGACGCACCACCAAATCCAGGCCTGCAGGCAGCGGGGGCCCCAATCTCAATAAGTTCCCCCCAAACACTTGATCCGGATGCCAAATTAAATCCCAGATGAGCCCCCATATCTGCAACACCCCCTTCACCCCCCCCCCTTTGTGTCTAGGGGTCCTGATGGTAAGCAACGGGGGGGGGGGGTATAGACCGCAAACCTTCCAGACAGGTAAAGCCAGCAGGTATAAAAAAACAAGGCCTTACCTCATGCTTGGTTCTGTCAGCCCAGTGCAAGTAAGTTCCTCCACCAACCCACCTGTCACCACTTGCTGCAACATCAGGCTGAGCGGGAGAATAAAGGTCTAACCAGCGTGCTTCATCCAAGGGAGAAATCAGTTGATTCCTTGAATAATTTCAACACTCACAGAGTAGAAACAAGAAAAGAAATCAAATTCTGATTTTCATTTTAAAATTTATAAATAAATAAATTGCTCAGCTCCATGGAGCCACGAGACCAAGGCATACATAGGGCAACACTTGAGAGGCATTTATAGTATTGGATGATACCAGTGCTTGCACAGGCCTAAGACAATTAGACCAGGCGCAGACTCCACGCAGATACCCAGAGCTATTTCAAAGCTCAGGACCTTTCAGGGTGCGAGATTCAAACCACCAGTTCCCAGGGGAGTGCCTTACTCCCCCACTCGGGATTAACTAACACTAGGTTTTACAGCCTTTATACCTTAACTGCAGCCACCCTGCACATGTTCCTTTAACCACAACTCGCCACCCGCTTTCCTGCTGGGAAAAAATGATGCCAGAACTTACACTTGGAATGGATGAACATGGCTCCCTCCTTCCCAGTTACCCTCAATGTGCATTTCATTAATGGGTCTAACACAGGTCCTGCCACAGACACGGGCATGGCAGGCCTGATACAAGTGAATCCCTGAAATGCACCCTCCAACCATCCTGAAGCAGCGTGCCACACCGGGTCTGGCCCCCTGGAGCTGCCACCTCCAGAGAAGCCCTGCTGTGGCCCTGCCACTACAACGACAGCCCTACTGCCATACCTTGCTTATTGGAGCACCAGGTCTCCTGAAACCCAGCCACATCCTGACCTTTCTCCAACTGCTGTTCTTCCCTCCAACTGAGCTCCCAGGTCCGGGTCCCCATAGCTGCCACACTCCTGCCACCCTTCCCCTCTGAAATGAATTTAAATACGTAGCCTCGATGCTCACACATGCCAGGACCTCCCAGGCTGGGGGTGTTAGGCCTCAACCCTACTTACCCTACATAGTGCCTGATGGCTCTCTGCCAAAAAGGACCCCCCCCTTTTTATACCTGAACCCGGAGCAATGCCCCGCCTCCCGAGGGGCAGGACACACAGATGCCTCAAGTGAGGACCCTAGCCAACCAGGGAGAGCAAGGGTTAGTAAGCCAGCCCCAAGAGGGGTGGCTAACAGTTTCATAACCATGACCTGGGTCCACATAATGCTCTAGTGTTTACATTTTCCTTGCATATAGTAGTCACCTTGAAGGAAAACAGTCAGCACAAAGAGACCCACATCCAACTGTAGGGCTGGTCCCAATTTGTATTTTATGTGCAAACAAAAATGTTTTGCTTACTGTTTACTGCAGCATAGTAGATCATATCGGGCTGATCTTGTGGACTCCCAGGCTGATGTTTGCGGTAACCAGAAATCCCAGAATCTCCTGCAGCTGACGTCAGAGCTGGGCTGCAGCAGTGGGAGATTCAATAGCATGCAGTGCATATGAAAGCTTTTTATCAGCTCTGAACAGATGTTTGCCTATTCTCAGAGTTTTCCCCAGGGCTAAGTACAGTCCTCTGTGATCGCACTTGGTCCTGGGAGGACAGCGGGACCAGCAAACAAAAGATCAAAGCTTAGGAAAACTCTAACATGTGCTGCAAACTATTAAATCTCCCCCTACTGCAGCCTAGCTGTTCTGGCAAGTACAGGAGATTATGGGATTTCTGGTAACAGCAAATGCCATCTTAGAAGACAGCAGAATCAGCCTGTTACAGTCTACTACACTTCAGTAAACAGTAAGCAATTTTTCTGTTTTCTACACAAGGTGGAAATTGGAACTAGGGGAATGGGGAACATTGTTTAACCAGGAGTAGCACAGTAAGCGGAAGCTTGTTTCCAGATGCGACCTGGGAGCACAAGGAAGTTAAGTGACTTTCTCAGGATCACACAGTATGCACCTAGGCGGCTGTGGGATTCAAACCCAGGTCTCCAGATCTGCAGCTTAACCCACTGCACTATGCTGCCCCATATCTGGGGTGTGAGGCCCTTAGTGCGAACTGTTTCCCTTTACATTTCTAAAGGAAAGTTATTCTGGCCCAAAGACTCAACAAAGCTAAACTAACTCTTTTCCTTTATAACCCCTACTGACGTTGAATGGGGAAAGGCCCTCTCGGATACAGCAGCATTATGCTGCATAATTCCTTTTCAATAGAGTTCTCTTCTAGCCCTACTGGTGCATCAGTTTACTGAGGACAAATTCAGTTTAATCTTTTTATAGATGATTAGTTTTGTCATAAAAAGATGTACTGGAACCTTAAGACAAGCTTAAGACAGAGTATAGCTGTCTTGTTCAGTCTGCTATATATTTCACTTCAGCTTAGCTTTAAGCTTCATGAAAGTACCGCATAATGTCTCTGTGCAACTGTAGAATGCAAAATGAAATTAGTCTTAGTGCGTATTTGGCACCAACTTGCCTTCTGTCATCCTGATGCCAATGAATGTGCTTTAACTACAGAAGGGAGGAAATGGGACAATTCATAGTCCACACTAATGCACCAGAGAGAAATATATAAACAGAGAAATTGTCAGCAGTTAAGGACCGCTAGGCCCATCCAGTCTGCAAGTCCTGTATTTGATTAGAGAGAGGGAGAGTGTAGAAACACCAGACACATAACGGCTTGTAACCATACTGTGAAACAGCAAAGAGAGTTTTTTTTGTTTTGTTTGTTTTTTTAAACTGGCTAGCAAGGGTTTTGATTTTGAAAACATTACTATGGAAAAGTTTTATTTTATTTTGGGCCAGGAAAGACACACTAAGCCGAGGCTTGTTTCCAGGTGCATCCTGGGAGCACAGGGAAGTTAAGTGGCTTGCTCTTGGTCACACAATATGCAAGTAGTGGCTGTGGGATTCAAACCCAGTTCTCCAGGTTTGTAGCTCAGTGCTCTCCCCCGCTGAGCTACACTGCCTCCCTGAGTGCACTGGCTGGCAGTGTATATAATAGAAAGGCTCTTTTTTCAGTGCCCTACCTCCAAAGCAAAAGCAAACAGATGGGCTAGCACTAAACAGTGCGGGTGTTTAGGGGCTACTGCTGGGGCTGGCTACCCTAAAGCATACACAAAGAGCAGGAATTGGTGCGCATTGCAATTAGGAGCAAATTAAACACAGAGGCCAAATTGCCAAACTAGAAGAAGAATTTAATTTTTTTTTAAATTTAGTTGTTTAACCAGGTATAGCACACTAAGCTGAAAACTTTTTTACAAGAGCGACCTGGGAGCACAAGGAGGTTAAGTGACTTGCTCAGGGTCACACAGTATGCAAGTGGAAGCTGTGGGATTCAAACCCAGGTCTGGTCTGCTGGATGTCACCAGATTTGCAGCTCAGAGCCTTAGACCACTGCGCTAAACTGCCTCCTTATTATTTATTATTGAATTTATTGAGTATATAACTCAAAGCAGGCACAGGACTGATATATCAAGCACCATGTAGATGCCCCAACGCCTCGCATGTTACAGCTTCATCAGGGGGCCCCTGGAATTTTACTATCTTAGAAATTTAGCCCCTGTGTTTGGTTTTTACCCTAAGTGCAGGGAGCACTGCGTTCTGCTCTTTGCCTACCTCTGAAGCCCCTGTTAGTTGAGCGGTGTTTTGGACACGATTGAATCAGACTGCTAAATTATTAAAAAATACCTTTTTAGGCCACCCCGGAGGCCCAGTAGCAATGCACTGAGCTGCCATCAGGCAACCTGAGTTCGGAAGTGAGCTCGGATCGCTGCGCCGGGAGGCAGGCCAGGGTGAAGCAGCTGCTGCGCGGCAGCGCATGTCAGCCGGAGTGGGTCAGCGACGAGCTCCGGTGTCACAGCAACCCCTACAGCTGGGCCAGGGAGATTGATCCTCCCACAAGGTTAGCTGTGAGTGTGTGAGGCAATAGGCTACACTCACAACAGGGGAGGAAGAAGGGTGCAACAAGAGGGCAAAAAATTCCACTGCCACCTAAATAATGATCTGAGCCTAGGCGACTCCTTGGGTCTTAGTGCTGCTGGCACCAGATCCTGAGCTACACACAAGTGCCTCTGGAGTCCCTGCCATGGAGAGCAAGACATGGGGGTAACTGGTGGGTTACCAGAATCCAGAGGGCCAAAGATGCTCTGAACTTGACAGGGTACATCCCTGCGATCAAGGTATATCCCTGGAATAACATCAGGGGTGGGAAGAAAAATTGCTATAGATAAAAAATATATATATTTTTTAAAAGATGCACCTATCATTTTTGTATGCTGCCTGTACGCACGCTCTCCAAACTCTGACATCATAAAATGTGGCTGCACGGTGGAGGAGTGCTCATACCAGGAAAGCAAAGGGATCATGTGGCAGGCTCCTCTGATCAAATTTACAATCCCTTCACCTCCAGAAAGGCCAACACTAAAAGTGTTAAATTTGTTCATGTTCATCTTCATCTTCTCCAAAATAAGCCTGCTATTGGGGCTTGGTGAGGAGGGAAGCCAAGGAGGGCAGGGAAGTGCTCTTTAACCAGAATACGAATGTCTCACCTGCCGGGGAAAGGAGCTTTCTTTTTTTTTTTACAATTATATTTTTATTAAATAATTTTCCCGGACAAACATACTTCAGTATTATGTTTTACATTGTATCACACTTTCATACTATTCATTGTATTTCAGTGTAACTGAAACACATATTGGATTCATTTACAGACTTTCACAGCAAATAAAAAAAAAAATTCCTCAGTAATTGTCCTTATAGTTAATAAAGATGATCTGCTGCATCTGCTGTTGTGTCGTCTCTTCCTTGTCTCATCTCTATCCAGGTTAGTCGGGTTAGTTCACTGTGTATTAATGTTTAGTGCATTATAATTACATTGCTTCCTCTTATTGTTCAAAATAAAAAAAAACAGGAATATCTAATACTAATATATATGACATAGTTAAACCTCTAAGGTTGAGAATATGCGATGAGGGTAATGCTAGTGGGAAGGGGGATGAGTAAGTGCAAGTGGCAGACAAAACGCCAAGATGGTGGGCGAAGCTGTCTCAGTCTTGTCTGATTTTCCTTATTCTAATTTCTGGTCAGGTTTGAGTAAGGGGTCAATGCACAAAATCAGGGTAATGGTTTAGTTGCTAGGTTACCCATATCCTTCGCTGATCGTCAACGTTTTTAGTGCTGGAGGTCACCCTGGTCGCCAGGCACTCCATATTATACATCTCGTATGTTATCGACCTCCACCCTTCCTTAGTGGAGATCTTCGAGGTATACCAACGTTTAGTTAGGGTTTTCTTTGCTGCTAATATGAGTAAATTTGTTTGTTTATATGTTGCTTTAATGATTTTAACTCCCCTTGGTGAAGTTGCAGTTAGGGGTGAGAAGGTCTGGTATTTCATATATGTTTTGGATCTCTTCCAGAACTCCTCTTCAGTACGCTTTAAGGGGAGGGCATGACCATATAATGTGTACCATGTTTGCTTGTGCTTGGCCACATCCTCTCCAATATAGGCCTTGCCCTATTCCATCATATTTAGAAGTGATATCAGGGGTTCTGAAAAATTTCATCCTGTTTTTCCAAGCGTGTTCTCGCCAATAGACAGAGGATGAGATTTTTTGAGAGGGTAAAGCACTAGTTTCCCATAATTCTGCCTCCATCTCCTCCCATAGTTCTTTAGACTATCTGTTCCTGATATAGTCTAGGTTATCTTTATGATATTCTCTGAGGGTTGCATATAATTTGCTAATTAAATGATCCTGCTCCCTACCATCTCTATAGGAAACCAGTAAGGTTATCAAAGAGGAAGGAGTTTCAGCAATCTAGGAGAGCGCATCTTCGTGTGGCTGTAGGATTTTTTTCAGCTACAGATAGTGAGGGAAAGCTGATGTATGTAATTTATAGGTATTTTGGAGGGTTGCAAAGAATAAAATGCCAGTGGGGCCTAGCAACTGTCTGGTATAATATATATTATGTGGGATCCAGTTTCTGAGCACTATCCTCAATCAGTTTGCGATTAGTAAATCTTCAGAAGCCAAGTGTCTCATACAGAGCTGTTCTGGTGGAGAAAGTAAAGTGGTCTAATATGCATAGCGAGTGTCTGTAGGGTTTTGCTAGGAAGGGGGAGGTACTGATTCAGGGGAGGCAATAAGGGGGGCTACCAAACATTTGAGGGACTATTTCTTTAGTGGCCATTAGTTGTTGTTCTGTTTCCATGGGGGTTGATACACATTGGATAAATGATACAGCAATATTCAGATCTGTGCGGCTGTCGCATAGGTTTCTAGATCTAGGAGATTTAATCCCCCCTTCGACTTGGGGAGTTGTAATGATGTGTATCTAATCCTGGGTGGTTTACCACCCCATATAAATCGGAAAATCATTTTATTCCAGGATTGGAAGTACCCTTTAGAGGGGAAAATTGGGAGTGTCTGTATGACAAAAAAAAATCTAGGGAGCACATTTTGCTGAATAGTTTCAATACGATTTAAGAAGCCCAATGGTAGTTGCATCCATTGTGATAGATCTTTATTTGTTGAGCGATGGGCTCGTAGTTTACCATTTCTAAGTGCATCAAATCGTAGGGAAGTTGGATTCCAAGGTACCTCATTGTGATTCTATTCCAATGAAATGGGTAACTATTTTTTATGTTCGGTGAGGGGATACAGGAGATAGTCAGGACTTCTGTTTTAGTATCATTTAATTTGTATCCTGTCAATTGTCCAGATAATTCTAACTGTCACCAGACGGTGGGTATGGATGTCTCGGGGTGCGTTAATGTTAACAAAATATCATCCACATAAAGGTTTATTTTATGTTGGACTCCTCCAATCGCTATTCCTTGTACGAAGGGAAGGTTCCAACAGTAAGGGGGATAAGGGGCAGCCCTGGTGAGTCCCTTGGGTTAAGGAAAAGGGTCTGACAGAGATCCATCCAGTTTAAGATATGCTTGGGGGAATGATATAAATTTTTAATTTGTTGAATAAATTTATCTGGTAAGCCAAAGCAGCTAAGAGCGGCCCATAAGAATTGCCAGCTGACACTGTCAAAAGCCTTCTCAGCATCCAGTCCTAGAAGGGTCAAAGGTAGATGGTTCTTACTGGCATATTCTATTAACAGGGTGGCACAGTGCACTGCATCGTACCCTTGTCTTTCTTATAAAGCCCTCCTGGTCTTTCCCAACAAGATGAGGGAGTAAGGTATCTAGTCTGTGGGCCATTATAAATATAAAGATTTTATAGTCACAGTTTGGTTTAGATATAGGGCAATATGATGCTGCATATCGAGGGTCTTTTTGGGGTTTAGGGATAGCTGCAATCTCAGCGTATTGCCAGGAAGGTGGGAGTGTGTGTGTCCTTGTTGGATTTCTATAGTGGTATCTAATGGGGGGGGGGAAGAAGTATTTTGTGAAAATTTTTATAGAATTCCATGGGGTAGCCATCCGGGCCGGGGGCTTTTAATGGTTTTGATGCAGTAATTGCAGCAAGTATCTCCTCTTTTGTGACAGTAGCTATATGAGATTGTGCTTGTCATTCAGACAGTTTGGGAAATGGGATTGTTGATAACTAGACATCTACTTGTTGGGCATGAAGGGTAATATCCTCTGTATATAAGGATTTGTAGTAGGAATCCATGGCTTGCATTTTTGCTTGCAGATGGTGTAAAAGGCATCCAGTAGTGGGGTCAAATAAATGAGTTACCTCGGTGAAGGTCCGGGTTCCGCTCAATTTCCTGTCTAGGTTCCTTGCACCCTGGGCCCACCCCTCATAGGAGTTAAGCTTAAGGTAAAGTAAATTCTGCTCTATCTTGAGATCCATGATTTTGTGGATTTTTGGCTTAATTGATTATATGGTAGAGAGTACAGTCTTGTCTCCTGTATGGGAACATTCCTGGAGGGTATTTAATTCCTTTTGTAAGTTAAAAAAGTTTGTTCTCGTAGTCTTTTTTACGAGATGCACATTTTATGATCTCCCCTCTTAAGACCGATTTTAGGGTGTCCCATACAGTTGCATTGGAAGTATCCCCTCCTACATTTTCAGCAAGGATATGTGGTACTGGGGTCTTGATCAATTCTTTGAATTCTGAGTCTATAAGGTGTAGCAAATTTAGGCACCAAAACGACCTGCCTTTGGGTTTGCCCAGATTAAATTTTGTGTAAATTGGTCTACGATCAGGAAGAAAGATGGCCCCATAGTAAATATCTTTTACTGATTCTGGGTGTTCTATAGAACAGAAAAAGTAATTCAGTCTACAGAGATTGTGTGTTTTCGGTGATTGATAAGTAAATGCTTTTGTCTGTGGGAAGAAATAAGGCCATATATCAACAAAACCCATACTATGAAGTGTCTTTCATAGATACTTTTGGAGGGGAGTTAGTCTAGGTCTAGCTGGGGGGTCCACATCTAACTCTGATTGAAGGGTGATATTAAAATCTCCTCCTATGATTGCCTGCTCATATTGCAGGGTCCACAGCTTCAGCTAATGTCCCTGCCTTTCTTCCCCACTCCTCCTATCCTCTCTACCCATGATCCTTACCTTCCCCCTATGCCTATCCCAGCCTCTCATAAAGCTGCCCACTGTCTTCAATGAGATGACCTCTTCTACCAGTGCATTTCAAGTGTCTACCACCCTCTCTGTGAAGAAGTGCTTCCTGACCTCCCTCCTAAACCTCCCACCCACCAGCTTAAGACTGTGCCCCCTCATGTTATGGTTGCCACTCAGCTTAAAGAGACTCTCCTTATCAATCTTATTTATTTCTTTCAAGTACTTGAAGATCCCAATCATGTCCTCTCTCTCTCTCCCTCCTGTCTTCCAGGGAGTACATGTTCAGTGCCCTCAATCTTTCCTTGTATGCCTTAACCTGCTGATCTGGTATCATCTTTGTAGCCCTTCTCTGGACCTTCTCCAGCAGGTTAATGTCCTTTTTGAGGTGTGGGCACCAATACCGAACACCATACTCTAGATGCCGCCTTACCAGTAACCTGTACAAGGGCAGTATAACCTCCTCTCTCCTACTACTGATCCCCCTAGATATGCATCCCAGCATCTTGTTTGCCTTTGCTGCTGCTTTCTTGCATTGCATGGAGTGCTTCAGGTGATTTAGTGATCATCACTCCCAGGTCCTTCTCGTCCTCTGATGCAGATATTCGGACTCCTCCCAGGTAGTACTCTGTCCTGGCATTCTTGGCTCCAATATGCATAACTTTGCATTTCTTGGCATTGAATCCAAGCTGCCAGATCCTGGACCACTTCCCCAGCTTTTCTAGATCTTTCTGTAGGTCCTGTATCCCTTCAACTGTGTCCACTCTTCCACAGAGCTTGGTGTCATCTGTGAATAGGCACATTTGGCCCTTAATGCCATCTCCAATGTCACTGATGAAGACATTGAACAACACCGGCCCCAGCACCGAGCCCTGCGGAACCCCACTGGTTACCTCTCTAGTGCCAGATAACTATCCCCCCACAACCACCCTCTGGGTTCTGTCCCTCAGCCAGTTTTCCACCCATCTGGCTATCTTTTCCCCAACCCCGAGATCCAACTTTCTGATCAACATTTTGTGGGACACAGAGTCAAAGACCTTGCTGAAATCAAGATGTAGGATGTCTACCGCTTGGCCCCTGTCTACTGTCTTAGTGACACAGTCAAAGAAGTCAATCAGATTTGCTTGACACATGCTCCCCCCCATGAAACCATGCTACCTTGCATCCTAAGGACTATGCTCCTCTAAATATTCCACCAACCTTTCTTTTAGTATGGTCTCCATGAGCTTGCCCACAATGGAGGTCAAACTGACTGGTCTGTAATTCCCTGGGTCATCCTTGGGACCGCTTTTGTGGAGGGGCACTACATGTGCTGTTCTCCAGTCCTGCGGTACCACTCCTGACTCTAGTGAACTATTAAATAGGTTTGCCAGTGGCCCTGCCAGCTCCTCAGCCAGTTCCTTTAGTACTCTTGGATGTACTCTGTCCGGGCCTGGTGATTTGTCCACCTTCAATGCCAGCAACCCTCCTTCACTCTATCCTCCTCTATTGCTACATCTGTGTTCCCCTCCCCCCCCACTCCTCTTTTCCCTCCTGATGGCACTGGTCCATCCTTCTCCCTGGTGAAGATGGAACAGAAGTATTCATTTAGTATCTCTGCTTTTCCCCCATTATCCTCCACCCACTCCAGCCCCTTCTTAAACTTAACAATCCCTTCCTTCTTGTTCATTTCCTCACTCATATATCAAAAGAAAGCCTTCTCTCCCTTCTTAATTCCTTCAGCTATCTGCAGCTCCTTCTGTACTTTTGCTCGACGGACTTCCTTACTTGCCTCACTAGCCAACCTTAGGTAATTTTCCCTATCCACCTCTCTATTCATCTTCCTGAATTTTCTATAGGCCAACCTCTTTTCTCTTACTGCCTGGGCAACCCCAGAACTGAACCAGCTGGGCACTTTGGCCCTTGTGTTCTTCCCACTGAGCCTAAGGCACTCATCTGTGGCAACCAGTATCCTTTCCTTAATGATGGACCACCTTTGGTCTACCCCCATATCTGCTCTGATGCCCACTAGATGGCTCCTTAGCACTTCGCCTATTTTCCTGAAGTCCACCCTCCTGAAATCCAAGATTTTAGTCTTAGTCGGGATGCTTTCCCTGCCCATATCCAACTGGAACCACACTGTGCAATGGTCACTTCCACACAGTGGCTCCCTGACCATTATTTCCTGTACATGCTCTCCTTTTGTGAGCACCAGATCAAAAATTACCTCAGCTCTTGTTGGCTCAGTGATGCCCTGAGTCAGAAACTCACTCTGCAGTCATTCCAGGATCACCTGACTCCTAGTACATGTTGTGGATGGTATGCTCCAGTCCACCTTGGGCAGGCTAAAGTCCCCTACAATTACCACCTCTCCTTTCCCTGCAGCTTCTAATATTTGTGAGTTCAGTTCCCTGTTCCTCTCCTCATCCTGACTGGGTGGTCTGTAAACCACCCCAACCTCACCTTTCTCCCTCTATTGGACCTTAAGTAAACCCATAATGCCTCCTCCACCCCTTCCTCTGACTCCTCCCTTATGCAAGTTATTCTGTCCCTGATATAAACTGCCACCCCTTCCCGACTACCCTTTCCCTCCTGTATAGTTTATATACAGGGATCGCAAGGTCCCAGTCATGGTGTGATGTTGCCCAAGTCTCGGTTACTGCAGCTATGTCCACCCTTCTGTCTGCTAATAGTATCTGCAGGTCGTCCATCTTGTTTCCAAGACTCCGCGCACTGAGATACACCACCCTCCACCTAGAATCTGACCTTCCTTCTATTCCCTCTATTCTTCTATTTACATTTATCCTGTCTGTGTGCACACCTCCACGTACCCTTGTTATGTGTTCCTCACCCCCTCCACCCTTTGCTGTGTTCTTGCACCTTCCACTTCCTCCCTCCAGACCTGTTCCATCACTGTGGGGGGGAGGTTCACTGACCTCCTCCTCTCGGAATCTGTGAGACTGCATGCCCGCTGCCCTCCCCAGTAGTTTAAATTAAGTGTAGTGGTTATATATTCCCCCAGTTTGTCCCTGAGTACCCTCCCTACTGAGGTGTAGCCTGTCTGGTGAAAAAAGTGCTTTGTTTGACCAGGTCTCCTCCCAGTCCCCAATACAGATGAACATCTCATCCCTGCACCATTTCCTCAGCCAGTCATTAAAATCCTCTGTTCTTCTTTTCCTGGCTATGCTGGCCCTTGGTACTGGTATCACCTCTGAGAAGGCTAGCGAACTTCCTTCCTCCCTACAGATCTTCCCCAACTCCCTGAACCTACTTTGTACTACCTCAACCTCCTCCCCAGCTCGGTCGTTTGTTCCCAAATGTATAACTAAATTAGGTTTTCCTCCAACCTCCCTTACTATTTCCCTTATTCTTGGGCTCACCTTCCCGCTGTCATCCCTGTCATACAAACCACTCTCCTGCTTGCGTTTGGGTCCCCGTTCCCTCCCCAGTGAATACCCCTAATTATGGAGTCCCCTATGATTGCAACCCTTCCATCCCCTGCATCCATGCTCCCCGTCCTTACTTTCTCACCTTTGGTACTAGCTGCTTCCCCACCTAACTGCTCCCTCTGCACCCTGGTGAACTTATCTCCACATCCACAATTTATCCCCTTAACTGTTTTTCCATCTCCCACTCTACCCCTACCCTTCGGACTACCTGTATCTGCTTTCAGTTTTCCTTCCCCTCTTCCTTTCCTTTTTTCTCCTGAGAATAGATAGGAAGTCATTTAGAAATTTTTTAGCTACTGCAATTGAGGAGCCAGGGGGCAAATATCCCGAGGCTAGGGTCACTGGTGTTGAGTATAGTTGCCCTGAAGCTATAATATACCTGTCTTCCTTATCTGCTATTTGCTTCTGAATCAAGAAAGGGACTCCTCGGGGTATTAAAACTGCAGTGCCTTTCCTTTGACCTGAGTTGTGTGAGGAGGACAGCACACCCTGGAATCCAAACTTTCCAAGTTTGGCATGTTCCAATTATGAGAAATGTGTCTCTTGCAGATATATTAAATGAGGGTTTTCTGCCCTTAAGTATTTTATTAACCTTGACCTCTTTACAGGGTTATATATTCCATTTATATTTAGTGATATAACTACAGTTTGGTTAGCCATGTTAATGAGTTAATATAAAGCTAGGTAAGACATGCATGCTCCCCCCCTCCCCCAACCCAGGGGCAGATATGAGAAATATAGACCTAATGTTACATGGTACCATATTGTCTGAGAGACAGCTTTTCTGGTGAATTGACACAGCGATAATCTAGTGGGGTGGTCTATTAGGCACGTACCTTGATGATTTACTTAACACAATTTTATCGAGCAGCTTATCAGATAATTTGAATCCTTGAAACCAACTTACTTCGCCTGAGAAGTACATTTTGAAATACAGTACAAGAACATTTTCCTGGAAGTATTTTATGAACTGAACACATAACGACCAAAAACTAAAGATGGCCAACAGGGCCTTAACAGATTTTAACTGTCAGCGTTTATAAAGCCCAAAACTGTGAGGTGCTTGTATAGTTTTACATCATTTAGTATCACATTCCCGAAGTACATTTTGGTTAACCAAAAAAAGCAGGGGAATGACTTCCAAGGTGGGGGTGAGCAGCAGAGCTCTCCCTAAAATACTATATACTATATATACTATATATATAATAGGGTCATCTTACCCATACGTTCGGGGGAGGGGGTATGTCCAGGATTATCCTGTTCCTGGGCCCCATGGGGGTTAAAAATCCAAACAAAAAAAACTGTTAGCAGCTAAATTAAAGCATGGGAAGAAAGGTTACAGAAGAAAAAAGGTGAAGGGTTCGAGATGTAGCAGTCAATCAGATACATTACATTTTCTCTCCGGTCCTCCGGAAACTAGATATGTTTGCACAATCAACCTACTACCTGTAAACAATTATCATTGATGATCATATCGAAGTGGGGAGCTCACCACTGACAATATATCAGATTATGTCCTCATTCGGTTCCCCCTAAGCAGAAGTCCTTTCTAGTTTGAAAAAGGTCCCTTTTATAGTTCCCAGAGCGAGTTCTCTGTTTTTCTTACTAATAGTTTTCTTGAGGACTAATAAGATCATGTTATTTTATTATGTCCGTGGACATTTTGCCATCTTTTGTACTGAGGGCCAATCGTCGCTCTCCAGCTGCAGTTTATGCCAGTTTGGGGGGGGGCACCGGAAAAAAGAAGAGGGTAACGGCACTCACATAACCTAACCCGACAGATGGCCTGGTATGCCCAGTTATAGAAGGTGTAAATTTACTAATGTTTAGATTAGGCCTAGAGTCGGGCAGGCTGCAGCCACCTGGGAGAAGATTAATTTCCCTCTTTCCCTCCCTACCCCCGCCCCCAGCAGTCTACCTGCAGTAACTGTGCAACAGTTAGGATATCAGTCTCCAAGGAGATCATCAAGTTGGTTGAGTGGTATCGCTTCTTTGGTAGGTCTCCAATCTTTGCTTGAGATCTTGAGTTTTTTTCTGGTGTCTCTCTGGGTTTGGGGAGGTTTAACTGGAGTTTGCCATCTGGGAGCTCATGTATCTCTGAGAGCCGTTGTGGACGATCTGTCAGGGAAGGTAAATCCTTTCAATGAGGAGGTCTTCTTTAGCCTCTTGTGCTGTATTGTACTCTGTTCTCCCTCACTCCCTCTGGTAGACTCACAACTAGTTTAGCTGGGCATGGAGTAGTAAACTTCACTCCTTTGCCCTTTAGAGTAGGTAGTAGCGGGAGGTATGCTCTGCGTAATTTCATGGTTTTCAGAGCATAATCATGATCAATATAGAATCTTTGTTGCCCATAAAACACCTT
Source organism: Neoceratodus forsteri (assembly GCA_016271365.2). Lineage (NCBI taxonomy): Eukaryota > Metazoa > Chordata > Ceratodontiformes > Ceratodontidae > Neoceratodus > Neoceratodus forsteri. Next base: position 965,631,432 of record CM028136.1, read on the forward strand.
CTGTTCACGTCAGGCCGTATTGAGCAGCTGCTCCTTGACTGCATAGCTTTGAAAACGAGCAATGATAGATCTGGGAGCAGCATTAGGAATGTTAGACTTGGGTGCAAGGGCCCGATGTACCCACTCCAAATCAAGTGCCATGTTGTGGGGGAGCCCCAAAGCAGTATGCAGAAGGGCTGTAACAAAATCTTTTATATCGTTCCCTTTGGAGCCCTCCTGGATACAGTAGATTAGAATATTTTTATGGCGAATGCGGTTTTCCGCAGCATCCTCTTGCCGTGCTTCTAAAATCTCTTGTTGTGTTTGTATCTGTTGCACAAGGGTTTCTAACTCATCCACTCACTTTTCTGTGGCCGGGACTTGCTGCTCAGTGTCATCAACTCATTACTCCAACTGCATAATATCCATTCTTATTTCTCCATAAAGTTGTTTCACCTCAATGCAAAAGGAGCAAAGTTCATTGTATAAGGTGTCTAGTTTGATTCTCTTTGTCTTATTTTCGGTGTGCGGCCTGGAGGGTGGTTGGATCTTGTGGAAGGCATGTCTGACAGTTCAGGTCCAAATTCGGCATCCGACTGTTCAGATGGCGATTCTTCAGTCATTTTGTCCAGATGTTTAGCAGGTATGTGGTCGTTAGGTTTATTACCTCTCGGCATTGCCAATATTTGCTTGTTCTTTGTATTTTTATGATGTGAGAGGGTATTTTATTCCAGAGAGTGTACAGAGCTTATCTCTCAAACGGCCATCAACTCGACGAGTAGAACCAGACATCGGGAAAGGAGCTTTCTGATTGGTCACGAGTACTCCTTTGATCCATAATTGGTTCAAAATGTTAAAAATAATTAACCATTTGGCAAAACCCCTTACTTGTTTTATCCACTACCACTGTAGTTTCAGCCATTTAACCATTTCAGCAATTTGTTTTAAATGGACACGTGCTAACATGGTATAAAAAGCACGAGCCAACCTTGGCTTATCAAAACATTTTTATTTTACCAAAATGATTAAAACTAATTTAAAAAAAACACAGACAGACATGCTGATGTCGATATTGCTGGCACCTACCACACTGATTCCCAGCAGTTCTCTTTTAAAGTAGTCCATGTTTCTCCGCTCCAGGCTGTTGAGATAGTGCTGTAGGCGGGTATAGGTGTATGGGTAACAGTAGGCAAACTGGTATATGTCATCATCTCGGTCAAAGCAGAAGGCGAAAGACATAACATAGTTCTTCCGATGGTCTGGGCAGCGATAATAGTACACATTTTTGGTTGGCAGTCGTTGCCTGTCAAAATTAAAACACACTTTTGTTATAACAAAAACGTGGACATAGCAGCACTAATAATAGGACTAACCACCATGGCAACAGACGAAGGAATAGGAATAGTTTTTAAATGATTTCATTAGATAAATAATATTGCTAAGTTACCAGCTAATTAAAACTAGTTTTTAACCTTACCAGTTTAGACTTCAACCAACAATGCAGACCCCAATACAGTACACAAAGAGGAGAGAGACATCAGTGGTTTACAAGTAATGTCTTATTTGTCGTACCGTATACAAAAGATAAAAAGTTTGTTCTCCCAATTACATTTCCAGATTTCAGGTTTGAAATCAAAATCCTGAACCTCTGTGCAAGATCACTCTTTGTGTATTATGATTTATTGTTGCTCCTGCTTTTTGCAGTCTGTATGTAATGCCTATGTTTTTCTGTACAGCTAACTGTCCTAGCCAGGACCTCCATGTAAATGAGCACTGCTCGACTGAGCTTTCTTCTGCTAAAACAACTAAACACAATACAATACCAAGGCCTTGCAGCTGAACACAGAAAAAAAATCCTCACTTTTGGGTCCATCCAGAGGTGTGCTCTGCAAATCTTTACAATGGTAAACATAAAATTAAATTAAAAATAACCTTCTTTTACAGAACAACACAAAAACAAAGTATGTGTTTTTTAACGTGGGAAAAACACCTTTTTTACCCCACCAGTTGCACCATACTCCAGTGTACAATCATTGAAATGCTGTACCTCAGACAGTTGCTAGATCCAAAACTGAACTAAGGATCACAGAATCAGAACCGCCAGGAAAACACACCAAAAACTTTGTGTTCTCTACCATGTTAAAACTGCCTTACCCCAAACATTAGGAGACTGATGTGACTCTCGTTATAAATCAGGTACATGGTTTCTGCCAATCAGTGTTCAGACATGCAAGGCCTCTTTTCTTGCATATAGTTGTCGTCTCATGAGGGCATGTTAAAGTGGGACGTTCCACTTCTGGGGTGGAGGGGGAAACATTACATTTTTTTTTTGTATTAAAATCAAATGTAGAACATGTTATCAGACACTCACACTAACTTTAGTGATTTATAAAAAATATTATAGTATATTGTTATTCCTTGTGCGTGGATTTTCACCATACCAGTAACTAAACAGCTGTTATTGTAGCATAGTTCAACGGTCACAGGATGCTGTGAGAAACTGGGTTACGAAAATCCTGTAACCTGATTGGTTTACAGCGGTCACAAGGGGTGTGGGTTATCAGTCAACACTGCTCAGGGGGGGGATAAAAGAGCTGGTATGTGGCATATATTTCTACCATGCTGCTTATGCTGACACAGAAAGCCCTCCACTTGCCACTTCCTCTGCTCCTCTCGGTGCTGTTTGCAGTGCTTTAAACTCCATCCTATCGCAGTTAGAAAATGTTTTTTTCCAAGTGAATACAGTCCATTTTCTAAGTGTGATAATATTCTTCGGGGTGTGCGGTGTTGGGGAATACCCACACTTCCAGGGATGTAAGGCTCTCATCCTGTGGCCTTGGGCCCTACTACACCCAGGGCTTTCAGGTATCCCTCAACACCGCATACCCTGTCGGGTCTTGGCACTTACTTCTACCCTTCTGTGGTACAACAGCTTTCTAATTAGAATGGAAACTTATGCCACCTGCTGTTTTACGTTCATTGTCCCCACACAAGGTCTGTAAACCGATGATCTAATAAATAAATAAATAAAACACACTGAACCCAGACACAAAGTTTCTTCAGCTGTGTCAACATTTAAAAAAAATAAACCAAACCCTCGTTCAGGTGGGTTTTCAGCAGCTAGTGAGTCTGTTACAGTTTTGTTAATAAAACAGCAAAACATTAAACCAAAGATTTTTTTGGAGAAAAAAAAAATAAAACAAGACATGGGTAACCATGCACAACTCAGCTTGTTTTCCATCTCGAGATTCTGTTGAAATCAGGAACCATTCGAGCTTCACTCTGGAGGTCCCTGTGATGTCATCAGAACCCCTTGATGGAAACATAGCCTTGTTGTGCATGGTTGCCCATGAATTATCCTGTACATTACTTGAGCTTCACTCGCAAGGTTTCTGATGTCATCAGAAACCCCCCCCCCATATAAACACATAGAGAATACTGGATGGGCAACTATGTACAACCAGTGTGTTGTGCCACTGAAGGGTTCTGAGTCCCTCTGACCTCGACAGCAAAACATGAGAGGTACGTGGGAATCAGAACTCTTGAGGAGTTAAGCAACATATACCTTTAGTTGTAGAGTTGCTCATCCAGTATTTGTTATAGTGTATAGTACCCCCTAAACAAAATAAATACAGTTTAAGCATTTTTTTATTTTTAAATAGAAAACAAAAATTGTTTGTTTCCACATTGTATTGCGGTAGTTGGGGCTGGTTGCTAGGGTGAGATGTGAGGTTGCTAGGGAGCAGACATCCCTACGTTTGCAGAGCAGCCTTCTATTGGTTTCCAATGGGGTGCAGGAGGGATTTTCTGAAAAAAAAAAAAAATCCGCATTCATCACTTAGGAATAGGACGTGGAATGCGAGGAAGAGAATTAATTTGTAAGTAATTTCTAAGTATGTGGTTGATCCTGCATTTCTTTTAGTGGTATGTGGTTGATCTGTCTGAGTTGTGGGTTCGGGTGATCATGCCACCACCAAGACTATTTATCTGCTTGAGCCTGAAGTTTCTGTGGCTTGTGCTGTTTATCTGGTTGAGCCTGCCATTTCTGTGGCTCATGCTCTTTTAAAAAGAGCTGAAATGTTGTTGTACCACAGTAGGGTACAATCACGTTCCATGATCTTTGAACTGGGCTACAACAACATTTCAGCTATGATGGATTTCTGTCCACAATAAGCCCTCACTATATGCTATAGCCTTTTGCAAGGTTGCCCATGCTATTCTGTACATTACTCGAGCTTCACTTTCACAGTCCATGTGATGCCATCAGAATCCCTTGATGGAAACACAGCCTTGTTGCACTTGGTTGCTCATGCATTATTCTGTACATTCCTCAAGCTTTGCTCTCGCGGTCCCTATGATGTCATCACAGCCCCTCAATGGAAACACAGCCTTGTTGTGCATGGCTGCCCATGTATTATTCTGTACATTATTCAAGCTTCGTTCTTGAGGTCCCTATTATGTCATCATAACCCCTCGACAGAAACACAGCCTTGTTGTGCATGGCTCCCCATACATTATTCTCTGTGTAGATGCTGCGAGAGCTGTCTCTTATAGTTTAAGAGCATCATCTTGCCCAGTTTGGGCAGACAGAACCGTTCAACTTCACTTTGTGGGCGGCTTACCCAAACTGCACAAGAAGATACTTTTATACCATAAGATATTCTGTTGAGCACCTAGAAACTTATGCCATTGCCTGCATTAGAACATGGAAGTGGAGTGTACAGATCTGCACAGGTTACATCAATTCAGAAGATATTGGTTGCCCTCAGCTGTGACAGAAACACACACCCCTGCATTGTTTAAAACAATCTCTGATCCATGAATGTTATACCTGCTAACCCCACTGTCCACCACTCATGGTCTCCATCTGCTTTTAAAACTACTCACAATTACTCAGCACTGCTGTTGACTGTTACTCTGAGCTTTCAAAACTAGATGGCGCTGCTTTGCATAAACTGGCTTTCTTTGTATGTAAGTGTTAGGTCTGCCCCTTCTTTATTTGGTCAAACAAAGGGCATGTGTGACTTTGTATTTGGCTTCCCAGTCCACTGGGGTGTTAAACAGACGAGGCATACTGATGAGTCCTGGTAGGACGAAACACGTGTCTATGTCTTCTGTTAGTACCCTTTGCAAACTGTGTGAGAGGCCTTTCGGCACCATGCAATTCTGCTTAAAGTTGGACCAGCATAACATTCTGTGCTTCTATCCTTCCAGCTGTTAAATGTCATAGACTCAGGAGTGCCACGGAAAATGAACTGTGGTCAAATCCTTCCACATCCTTGAATCCATACCCATCTCCATATGTCCCCAACTAAAGGTATTTTATAACCGCATTCTGTATGTAACTACCTGTAGCCCCCGGGAACCTCTGTGGATTCCTAACATAAGCGAGCTGAGGTTGCTGATGCACTTACAGTGTTAACTCCAAGGCTCCCTCTACGGGAGGCAGTATAGTGTAGTGGGTAGAGCTCTGTCCTATAAACCTAGAAAACTGGGTTTGAATCTCACAGTCACCACTTGCATACTGTGTGACCATGAGCAATTCAATTAACTCCCCTGTGCTCCCAGGATGCACCTGAAAACAAACTTCAGCTTGTTGTGTCTTTCCTGGCCAATAATTGTAAAATACAAACACTGTTCATATTTTCAGGCGTTGACACAGAATTAGGCCATGCAGCCCATTCTAACTGCTCCCCCACTTCTCAGTGGTAGACATCATTATTTATGCAGACTCATAAACATCCAGGTTTATTTTGAATTCATTTTTTACTCTCTGAATTTACTAATGCTTCTAGTAGGGTGCTCCAAATGTTAACTATTCTCTGTGTGAAATAAGCTTTTCTTTTGTTGGTTCTGAAGTTTGTACCTTCAGTCTGTTTGTGCTCTCTTAGATTATTATTTAACATGCTTATTTTGAGACTCATTAGATTCATAAACTTATGGTCAGTCATTATGTCATACATTCGCATCAAGTCTAAGTTAGGTAAAAAAAAAAGTGCCCTCTGTCAATCAGAGACTCTGGTGCTGGGGTGAGAGGGGCTGTCTGCAACAGCACATATGCTGAGCTGTGGCAATCGGTGTATGCTAATCTTGAGTTCTGAACACAGCCCCAGGGAGAGGACTGCATGCCTCTTTCTCTGCCTGAAACCCACTTTCTCTAGAAGAGAGCACAAACTCTGGCCCACCAGGGATGTGGCAGTGGCCATCTCCGTGCAGATCCCCACGGGGGACAGGAGACTGTTTCTTTATTATGCGACCTTATGAGTACTGAACTTCGTTCCACAAAGACTGTTAAACTCAAAGTAGTACAGGTCTGAGAAAGAAATGCGAAAAGGAATTAACTGCTTGTAGTGGGAATTATTCTTGCAAACATTCATATTTGGGAAATTGTGGATAATCTTCTATGGGTGAATTCGGGGCAGGGAATCAGTAGCCTCTCTGCACCCATCCCTGAAGCAGTTTGAGGGCCCAGACTCCACAGACGTAATATGCTAACTTCAGGTCTATGGCATCTGGGCCGTTGGATGGATGACCACCTCCAGAGCGCCACTTAACTGAGGGTCGAACTCCAGGTGGGGTCCCTCCTCAATGTAAAGCCATTGCCAGGGCAATATGCTCACTGTCTGCAGAAGAAAAAGCCTATTTAAAATGAAATCTGGGCTGGCTCATCGACGCAGCAGCTGGATTTCCACTTGTGACGCCGGCGACCTGGGTTCGGGAATGGACTCGGGTCGTTGGAGAGCCGGCCGGGGGGAGAAGGTTGAAGCATCCATAGACAGCTCGCCTTCTCCCAGGGAGAGTGGGGATGTGGCGGGCACCTGCTGGCCCTGGCAGAGGCCGGGAGCATAGCAGAGTGTCAGGGCTCAAAATATCTGGGGGAATGACGGATGTTGGCGTTCGCCATGACGTCACCTACGTCACTCTCCAAGGGAGAAAACTGGAAAATCGGCTCCCTGGCTGGCCAGATGATGGCTCTCCGGTTGCCTTGCTGCCATCACGGCCCCACAGCCTCCCACTCCAGCAGCACCTTGAGCCGATGCCGCAGTGCGCTGGATGACCCCCACTGGTGCCTTCCCTCTCAGAGGAGGGGGACCCAGCCGGCAAAGGGTTACGCCAGGCTACTCCAGGGGGCTGCGATCTGGGGCTGAGGTAGGTCATGGGGATGGCAGACAGACCAGGTAAGGACCTTGAGGGCCCGAAGGAGGTGCTAGCTGGGGAGCAGAGGAGGAATAAAAAAATTAAAAAAAAAAATGAAATCTGATCTGATGTCATTCAAAAACAACCCTGCGTGAGTCCTACTGCGTTCCTAGTGGCAGTTTTTCCTACATTTAGGATGAAAGGGCAAGTCTTGTATGCCTAAGAAACAAGTGCCTCTGGGACCTTTTATTTCTGTGTGAGACCGGGGGGCTGGCAAAGGGAAAGGCAATGGTTTGAGACCTGTCTGCACTGCAATCCCCCATGGGAGCTAGAAACTGTTTTTATACAAGCGAGGGAAGTTACATGAGCTGCTGCTATACGATCAGATGTGCAATATGGCCTACCCGAATGCCCCCACTGCGTGCCCCCTTTGGATGTATGCACAGCAAAATGTATCAGCCAGAACTGAGTCTCGTCTCACGTAGTATAACTTTCAATGCCGAAAGGCTCAACAGAGGTACATCCTGCAGTTGAAGTCTACTCTCTAACCAATACTACATTGTTTATGCCTTGTTACTAGACAACACGATTCTTTATGTTAATTTTTTTGTGTTCTGAACAGTAGCCAAAATAGCTCAGCGGTCGTCTTAGTAAAAGTAATGATTTGGCTGGATCTGGCTATGACTGACCAGCTTAACTGCCAACTTGAAATGTGAGATAATGACATTTAAAATACTTTATTTAGTATCTGATTGAGCAACAAAGAAAAAAAAAAAAGACCAATTCTTAGCCTATTCCAAAATTCCCCTTAAGCTGTAGCAAGAATCCCCCAGTCCAAACTTTATCTATAGAAAAAACTTATAACAGAAGCTGTGTCCCTGACTCCCTGCTAATCTCTTTTTATCTCTTCCAGCACTTTGCAACTGCTAATCTATTTATGAGTCCGAGAGTGAAAACTTAGTGTTTAAATATGAACAACAAATCTTGCACAAAGAAACATAATCAGATTCAGATCTTATCTTGGAATTAAAAAGAGGAAGGAGGGGGACGGCACTGGATATCACCAACTGAGCATTTGATAAGAAATAGATGTTGTTAAGTTCTTGCATTAACCTTTTTGTCCTGCGTGTTCTCTGTTGTTTACTTTTTCCCCATATTTTCTGTGCTCCTTGCCTTATGGAAAAGGACACCCACACACGGTGGCAGCAGCTGCTCCTATTAATTTAAAGCCCATTACAAAAATTAAAATTAAACCCAATTACTTCAGCAGGTTTACAGCCAGCGGAATGGCTTAGTATGATTGTTCCCTCTGGTTATGGACAGAAACAATATCCCTACCTACAGTCGGCTGCCAGCAGAATACTAATGCACCCATTTCCACCCAAGCCCCGGCGGGGGCCAAAGTCAGAATGCAGAGTTTAGCTACATTCCTGAAGAAAGAATATCTCTTATCGTGCATCTGCAGAAGCGCTTCTGCTTCTTGTTCTGTAGGTCACGATGATGCAGTCAGCTCACAACCAGAAAAAAGAATCAAGTTGTTATCAGCTGGTTTCTGTTTTATACTCGCCTGCTCCAGTGTTGGAAATGGAAAAAAATTCACTGGGGGAAACCTACCACCTTTGATGCATGATTGAACAAACCTGACAGGGGTCTGGGGACACGTTTCCTTTCTATATGTTGCATTCATGTACTTTATGTTGTCAGGGTATGCCTTTAGGGGGGGTACATTTTACATAGGAGCAATCCTTCCCCATTTTGCTCCTGGCACATTTTACACTGGAGTAGTCATTCCCCCTTTGCTCCTGGAGATGAGTAATACTGTTAATTTTACTCCTGGAATGTGAGTTCCCCCACCCTCACATTTCCACCACTGGTACTCTCTTGCAATAAGCAAAGTACAGGTTTTGTGTACTAACTGTTACCAAAGGCTAGAAAGCAATCATATTAAAATGTTGCATATTGTAAACCGTCAATCATGTGACAGTAAATAAAACCTCTCTTTAATATGAATCCATCCCTAGTGTTTGGAACAAAATCGTTATACCCACAAGACTGGACAAGACCTTCGGAGGCAGGGTGGCCTAGTGATAAGATCACCAGCCTGAGAACCAGAAGATCACAGGTTCAGACACTACCAGAGTCAAATACGCACTGTGTGACCTTGAGCAAGTCCCTTCACCCCCCTGTCCTCCAATCCACCCAGCTGTGGAAATGGATAGAGGTAGTACCCCACTGGAAATGGGATGCATCTCAGTTGGGACTCTCCTGTGTACGTAAGTAGTAAAGCCTGTGTAGTTATAGTCCTTATGCAGGTGCATATCATTTTTCTATTACAATTTTCAGAGTTTGCTTGCAAGAGGGCAGCATATATATGTATATATATATATTTTTCATACTGAGCTGGAAACTGCTAGTTTCCAGATGTGTCCTGCGGGTGGTGGGGGGGGGGCATAACAGTACTAGACAATAATACAATAAATTAGTGAACATGTAACAAAGGTAACAAGAGCAGCAGCACAAGTCAATTTATACAATCAGTTCAATAAGGGATATTACTGAGTGTAAAGAAATATGACAGCAATGGGATAAACATATATACAGATGTACAGCAGCCTCCTATATGAATAAAAATAATATGTGTGTAACCCTTAGGTGGCACTATCCCAAGGGCTACTACCCCTGCCTGCTTGGCTAGTAGCAGGTTAAAGGGCCTGAGTTCTGAAACGGGTGCCTCTACCCGGAGATCAGGGTTTTTAGTGGTCAAGCCAACCTGGGCACAGCCCTCTGGGACACTGTAACTCCCCTCTTTCCCTTCTAGTGGCCGGAACAATATACAATAATTACTTTCACAATACCCCTCGTACACCAGGCAATTACCCACACTGTTTGCACTTACCACCAGGGCAGATTCCTCTAGCTCGACCCTGGGGACCCCCTGTAAAACAAGGTTATGCAAAACAAATAGCTACAGTACAGTACTCTTGGCACAAACTGGAACCACAGTCAGGTTAAAAGCAAAAAGAGTTAGATCTGATTTATTTAAGGGACTTGAACAAGGGAGGGGTGTGATCAGGTTGATTGGCTTAAAGACTAATTCAATCAGACCGTTATGTATGCACTTCAGAGTCCCTAAACAGTCACACACTCTGGGTACCCAGATGGAGAAGAGGTGGGTTAGCTAGGATCGTTGCCCGGGGTAGGCCGGCGTCGCAGCTGGTTGGGGACCTGTGTTGGAAGAAAACAACATGCACAACACACTAATTGTAATCCGGAGCTGGAGGGCTCAGTTCATGGAGGAAAAGGAACAACAAGACAATCAGATGACACACTTAGATTAGCTATTGTTGCAGGGAGCTACCCTGATGATTACTCACAATACGCAAGACTGCACACAGGCTGGATGAAAATTGAGACTGCAGATGGTTGATCTGGAGTTCCAGAAGAAGCAGGGCCCACATGAATCGCCGAGGCGTCATTCCTGTTCAAGCGTGGAACAGGGGGCTGATCCCCAGGCCAGTCTCTCGTCGTTGGCTTTCTCTGTGCAATGGGTGGTCTGGCTGGGCCAGTGTGGCAAGGCCCAAGCCGAATGGGGGTGAACACGGATTCAGTCCATTTAAACTGGATGCAGCCTCCAGCAAGCAGAACACAATTCACGCAGTGGGGAACCAAATCACGACCCACTATCAACACACAGCAAATTTACATGTAAGGGATTCTACTATACCAGGCAAACCACTCTCTGGTCACAATTGCAAAGTCTCTGCACACACCGGGAGTTTAGGGGTAGCTAGAAGTCCTGACAGGCTGATCGCTTTCAGAAAATCTTCAGTCTTCTTTAGGTTGAGCCTGGTCTCAATCCAGTTACTTGCTTCATTCTCACAAACTCGGATTCAGTCCAAAATAATTCTCTTCTCCCTCTCAGGACAGCAGGCAGGCATGCCAGCCGAAACTAAGGCCTTTCCACAGTTCTCCAACGCGAAACTTCGCAGACGGCTGCTCAACTGTCTCGAGCTGTTGCTTCTTCAACTCCCAACTGAGATTTGACTTCTTTCTGCTCACTGTGCCCTTAACTCGGGGCACCAAGGAACAGTTCAGAGATGCAGTCCGAAAAAGGCTTCTTTTATCCCTCCATGCCGGAGAGATGAGGGCGGGCAGGCCCGACTCAGCCTTCCCGCCAAGTCCCCACGCTACTCCGTGGGGCAGCAGCTCTTCGAGCTGGAGCTGCTCACTCTTTTAGCTCCAACTCAGTTCTGCCTCTCTGATGCAGGCAGCTGGGGAATTTCTCTCTGATCCAAAAGGTTCGGTTGACTGATTCTCCTGTCAGTCAAAGCAAGGGCTCCCCCTTCAGTTACACTTTGGCGCCAAAGTCTCAAAACTACATTTCTTACAAGTTCTGACCCCACACAGCCCCTGTAGGCAGGCTCCATTTTAGGGTCCCAACAGTACTAACTGGTCCAATTCGGCAGTTCAGGACCAAGATGGTGGAGAGAGACAGAACAGTCCTTGCTGCAAAGAAAGCAGGTTAGACAAACTACAATATCATTACCACTCTAATAGATATTCAGCCAACAGTTACATCTTTTAACAGAGCTCCTTCTGCTCAATTAGCGATGGCAGAAACGGAGTGATTATCAGGCAGCCCGGGCAGGACTCGAGCATAGAAGCACTCGGCCACTACCCAGAACAATTACACCCCTGCAAAATAGGCAGCTCTTAAAGAGACAGGCACAGAGGCGTTTAGGCGTTCTCATGCAATTCCTTTTTAAACAGCTGAGTTACAGGACACCAGCCGGGCAGAGGGCATTTAAACACACCCAAGGAAGGCTTTTTGGGAACCCCCATTTATAGGGGGTTACACCCTTCCCTGCCTTGAGAAAACCTGGCATCCGCATCAAGTCTGTACCATCATAATATTGAAAATGCAATATAAATGAGACATATACGTATCATTAGTATTTGCATAGCATACCAATCTAATACGCCAGTTAACAAACTTATCATGTTACTATACATTGTTTCATACATATGATAATCACAATGAAATGAGTATTACCCTGAAATATGCATAATGTATTCTCAGAATGGACATGGCATAGCTTCTGTACATTAAACAGTGTAAGAGGGGCCCTTCCCTATCAGCTAGCTTGGGGCTTGATGGGGCAGGGGAACCCTTTTTGTTCTTCCCTCTCAACATGGTTTTAGAACATCTAGCGTGGGCCTAAATCTGCAAATCGAATACTTTTAACAGGAAAGTCTGGGTGATGAAACACACTGAGCAGCACCCCACACAGTAGGGGAAACTCAGTCTCTAGGGTCCTCAGGCGGTCCTCCACAGTAGCTTTAGTGGTTGCACCACTAGCTTCAGTCCCCATACTAGAAACTTCAGACTGGCCCCCCACCGAAGGTCAGCCGAAATAGCGGGTCTCAAAGTCATAGCTGGGTCCACCTTCAATGACCGCTCAACTCTTCTAGTTGCTCGCATCAATAGACAAAAGTCAGGTGCATTAATCAGGCACTGTTGCATCTGAAGCTGACACATCAATGACTTGGGATCCACAACCGAAGTCAGCAGCTGACTTATCCACATCCAAGTCATCCCTGAGGGTGTCACCTCCCCTCGGGCTACCAGTTTCTGCAGTACCCCTTCCACCCTTAGAAGGTAGTCCGACAACAGCTCCCCCGGCTGTTGCCGCATGTTGGTAAACTTTTGCCACAACTTCCGTACATCCCATTCAGGGTCTAACACAGCGCCTAAGGTATCAAAGTACTGTTGGGCAGACACAGGGGTCTCCTGTTCTCAAAGTTTCTTCACAACTCGCAAAGCAAGCCCATTGAGTGATGCCACAATAATCTGCCTCTTCTGATCATCAGTCACTGGCCAGTCACTTAACATCCATTCAGGACGCATCCTCCAGGCTTCCCAATCTTCTTCTCGGTAGGCACAGTCCCAGAGAACACACTCTCCATAATTCACTAAAGGCGGGAAAACAATTGGAGCCAAATTTTTTCAGCAACGTCAGACATTTTTGAGTTACAGCTGGAATGTAGGAAGGCAGGTAGTCAGGTGAGTAAGGAGCGGAGATAGGTGGAGAGGGTTCCAAACCTGAACTTAGAGAAAAAAGGAAGCACAGTGGCAAGCCGTCTGCCCTCAAGAGATGGAAGAAAGGACAAGGTGTAAAGGTAGTGGTGGCGAGTGCACGAGGGGAGAGGAACAGTAAAGGGCAAAGCGGCAGAAAGAGGGAAAAAGGGGATCTAGTCTAGCACTTTGGTACACAACCATACACAAAATCCCTGTAATCAATATAACCCCTCTCCAATCTGGGGCTTACCTCAGTGTGTGCTGCCCGGTTGTCCCAATGTCTGATCCTGCCTCCAGTCCCCCTGGACTGTTAAATCAGGACCGGAGAGCTGTGTTAAGTGGCTCTGGTGGGATTTGGGCCATGGCACCACCTGTCTCTTCGTGGCAGCTACTGCCGTGTTCCTTCGGGTCCTTGGCCCATGTTGAATGGAGGTCCGAGGTTCACTGTATGGGTTGCGCCTCCGGGCGAGGTGGGGCATTTTTCTCGGTGTGGGGGAAAAGCCTCGGGAAGGGACTGAGCAAAATGTAAACAAACATGGCCGCCATGCACGATTTGTTTTTTTTTACCATTACTTTATTTTTCCACCTCTGCGGCATGGCCTGTGGTACCTCCAGTCACTGCCTTCCGCTGCCCGGGAGTCTGCAGGCTCACTCGTATACCGGGGCTTGGTGCGGCCGCTCCCATACCCGCCAAGGGGCCCCCCCCAATGCCCTCCCATGCTGGGCCGGGACCAGGCCCCCAGCACGATTCCATGACAGACCTCCCGGGCAGTGCTAAGTGCGGCCATCAAGCTGCTCGGTCACGCCCAGCCTTTTTCCCCTCCATGTAGTGCCCCTATTGGAGTGCTGGTCTGCAATGACATTAGAGGCACTGCGTGCCGACATCTGCCACACTCCACCCTCAAGTGCACCACTCCTGTAGCACACCTGAACTCCATCGGGGGTCACTGTAGAGCGGTGAAAACCCCAGTCCCTCCCCAGGGATACGACAGCAGTCCTCTGAATGCTCAATCCTATCCCTCCCCTGCCAACCCCTGACAGCCCGGGCGCGTTCCCGAACCCAGGTCACCAGCATGGTGCGAGTTGTGGCGTCCAGAACCTCAACCCTCAGCGCCACTGGGCTGGCTATACCATGCACTATTTGCACATGCATAGGCTGAAAAAATTCTTAAAGGAGCCGCGGCTCCAATGTAGCGGCCTGGAAAAGGGCACAAAAACTAGCACCTTTTGTTTTGGGAGCCTTGGGAGGCAAATGGGGGTTCCCACAAAGTAAATAATGAGTTTCCTGGCCTCATCAGGGCAAGTGGGGCCAGGGCATGTGGGAATTGTCAAGGTGGGACCCCAAACCATGGGGTCCCACCTTGACGACTGGTGGTTTGGCTTGTTCACATTGGAATTCCAATCTGATAACTAAGAGAAGAAGAAGAAGAATCGGCATTTATATAGCGCTTTTCATACACAGTATCCCAAAATGCTTTACAAGCAATGCTAGACTGGTAGTGAAGTGACTGAATGTGTGGTGGCAGCCATATCACACATCATCACCCACACACAGCCTGGATAATTGCATGAACCGGTTTTATGGGAAGGGGAATGTTGGCCAGGACACCGGGAATGTTCCCTGCTCTTTACGAAGAGTGCCCTGGGTTCTTTTACTTCCACCTGGACACCCACCAGGACAACACCAGGATGGGCAGAAGGGACCTCAGTTTAACATCTCATCAGAAGGACGGAACACCCCAGCAGTACAGCACCCCCCAATACTGCACTCGGATGCCAGCGATTTTTAGGTGCAAGTCCAATCCCGGTGTGGGACGAGAACCCATGATCTTCTGGTCCAGAGGCGGATGTGCTACCAACTGAGTCACGCTGACACCTAAGAGGGCCCCTTTTTCATGGACTTTAAAGTAAGAAAAGCCAATTCAGGCAGTTCATATGTTTTATTTCTCAGATATGCCATGTTGGGTGGGGGTTGGGGTTGTGTACTGGATCCTGTTTGTTTGTCTGTTATATGCCACAAACCAGTAGCACCCTCAGCAGAAATGTGAATTATATTTTGTGAGCAATGCAAAGGTTAGAGTGTGCTGTTTTTGGTATTTGTTCAGAGTTTTGGGAGTTGTGGTTCTTCTTTTAGCATGCTCCCTTTGATGACCTGTTTAATTTCCTGGGTGGAAGCACTTTACTACATAGGATCCAGTTAGGCAATGCACTCTATTTAAGCGTAGCCACTGCAGGCATTTCAGAGTTGGAGAAGTAGGGACCAAACTGTGGGATCCCACCTTGACGATTGGCGGTTTGGCTTGCTCACATTGGATTTCCAGTCTGATAACTAAGAGGAGCCCTTTTTCATGGAGTACGAAAAGCCAATTCAGGCAGTTTATATGTTTAATTTCTCAGATTTGCTATGTTGGGGGGGGTGCTATTTTTGGTAGTCATGTGGGAATTAGCCCCTGAATGGGCTTAACATTAAAACTATAGGCTGCCATTGTCAGGCA
The DNA here is from genome assembly GCA_016271365.2 of Neoceratodus forsteri. Taxonomy (NCBI): domain Eukaryota; kingdom Metazoa; phylum Chordata; order Ceratodontiformes; family Ceratodontidae; genus Neoceratodus; species Neoceratodus forsteri. The sequence continues at coordinate 965,647,122 of CM028136.1, forward strand.
GCAAATCATAAACAATAGTGGCTGCCCCCATAGATGTCCTTGCAGCAGAGAGAGCTGGGAAGGGAGAAAAGATCAGTAAGGAGAGCCCAGGAATGAACCAGCCAATAAGACTGGAGCTGGGGGAAGACTATAAAAGTAAGTGCAGAGCCTGTGCAAAGGAAGATCCTCAGAGATATCCGAGAGGAAGAGACTGCTGGAGGGCTGCACCTGGCCCTAAGGCAAATCTGGGCGCTTAAAGGCCCCTGTGAGCCACAAAGGTAGATTAGGCAGCACACCTACAAGACTCTCGTAGCAGCATGGGGATAAAGTAGAGTGCTGAGTTGTGTCCCTGAGTTTGAACTGAACCTGCAACATGGCTCTGTAGTTTCCATTGTTAACATTTTGAGACTGCCGGCCCAGTGCCACTGAGGGTTGAGGCGCTGGATGCCACACCTCATGCCACGCCAGTGACCTGGGTTCGGGAACGGACTCGGGCTGTCAGGGTCAGCAGGGAAGGGAAGTGATTACGTATCCAAGGACTGCTCTCCCTTCCCTGGGGAGGGACCTGGGGTTTGTGCTGCTCCTTGGCAGACCCTGATGGAGATCAGGGGCAGCACAAGGAACTTGCAGTGCCTTGACTTGGAGGTGGAGCGGTGGCGGACGTCGGCACGTCTGTGCCAGGACATCATTGCACATCCACACTCCAGAGGGGGAACACACAAGCCTAAAATCCCCCGCAGGGACAAGGAGGTGATGAGGTCTCCAGGGATCAAGCCCACATCCTCAGCACAGGACCATCCCTCTTCCTGTCCTCCAGGGCCTCTTCCAGGATGGACCCTCTAATTTCAGACAGGCCACCTGGTAGGTGTGTGGGCCTTCCCAAGGGGGTGATCTGGGGGGCTGGAAAGTCCTGGTGGGGGTCCCGGAGGAGGGAGGTCTCGGTGGGGAGTAGAGCATAGGTCAAGTGGGCACTCTGAGAGATGCCCTGCCCTTGGAAGCATAAATAAAGTGTAAAAAAAAAACATTTTGAGACTGTTTGGACTTTGGAAAAAGCCAACTGTGTTGGGCTCGGGACTGTCTAAGAGCCCAGCTGTGTTTCAGTGCCAGGAAAAGCTGAGTGTCCAGCTGAATGTTCAGGGTGATTTCAGCCTCCCAAAACACCCTGGACCGATGAAAGGCAGAAGAGGTGATGACATCAAGAGGCCTGTCAGGTGAAGATGAAAAAGACCTTAGAGGTGAAGCTGTGAAGGGCCTGAGAGGTGAAGGTCCAGTTAGCTGCATATCCCTATCCAGCTGATGTAATGTGCACCACAAGACTGTGTCCTGATACCAGAACGGTACCATCAACTTGTGTTCCTTGCATCCCCTGAAGCCATCGGAACTGTAAGTACCTCTGGGCTGCGGCCCCGAGGAGTTCTTCAGCATTCAATCTAGTTAGCTGGATAGATAGTTAAGCAGGGAGTGAAGTCCTGGCCAGGACTGTGCAAACTTCAGGATGAACCTAGGCAGAAGAGTGAAAACTCACAGTTGCTAATTTTGGGGCCCCCCTTTGAAGTTCTACAGTTCACATTTTAAAGAACAATGTTCTACTGTACCCCAAAGTCTTCAGCGAACCTACCCTGCACCCACTGGTTGGCCATCAGCAATTTGGTGATGTATCCACTGTAACAGACTATTAAGAACAGTACAGCCATTTGGGGGTAAAGCCTGGTGCACCCGCAGGAAGGGTACTGGGACTGTGTAGGGGTACAACTGTTGTACAAAACTGTTAGTTTATGCTGTTTATTCTCCTTTACCCTTCCCTTATAACAAATCTGACGTTAGTTTATGTTACATTTTGGTATTCCTGGTTATTGCTAGGAGTATAATATCACTGTGTGGGGAAAGGTCACTGTTTGTGGGCAGTTATTGTATTTTTCGTGGGGGGTGGTAACCTTGTGTTTTATCCACTAGGTACCCCATACCATTTCCCCAGGTGGAGGCACCGCACCATTCAACTCCAGTGTAGCTTACCCTTTCGTGAACCCAGGCCGGCCCCCTCGGAGGTGAGTGCAGTCTGGACCCAGAGGGCCCCAGAACAGCCAGGTGGTAAGTTAGGGGCTGGTACATCATTTTAAAAGGGAATATTCATGAACTCTGCCCATCATAGTTTAAAATCCCATGTAAATCTCTTTTTTAAATGAGGCATTGGCTTTACATGTAGCTAACTGCAGCCTAGAGATATTGAGGACTATGTCTGCACCCACACTGATACCACACTGCCACCATTTTTAGAATTTTTAGAAAAGGGAGAACTGAGATATAAGGATATTAACACAAGATCACCAAACCTGAAGGACATGGATAAGGGAGAACTGAGCCTTAGGGATACTAATGCAAGATCACTAAACCTGAGGGACGTGGGTAAGGAAGAATCGAACCATAGGGATACTAACACCAAGATCTGTAACAGGGTGGATACTCCGGAAGGGGTGGAGAAAATGAGGAAGGACCTGGGGAAGCTTGAGAAATGGTTGGAGAAGTGACAACTGAGGTTTAAGTCAAAGAAGTGCAAAATTATGAACCTGGGGCATAGAAACCCTGGAAAGAGCTACGGGGGGGGGAAGGGAGTTGCTGACAGTTGCTAAGGAAGAAAGGCACATGGGGGTTATTATTTCAGATGACCTGAAAATGTCAAAGCAGAGTACAAGGGCAGCAGGGAAGGCCAGTGGCATGCTGGGGTACATAGGCAGGGGTATCACCAGCAGAAGACAGGAGGTAGTGATGCCATTATAGAAAACCCTGGTCAGGCCTTACATGGAGTACTGTGTGCAGTTCTGGAGGTCGCACCTTCGAAAGTACATTAACAGGCTGGAGACAGTTCAGAGAAGGGCAACTAAGATGGTAAAGGGCTTGCTCCACAAAACTTACAAGGAGAGATTAAGGGACCTCAATATGTACTCACTGGAGGAGAGGAGGAAGGGAGAGAGGGGACATGATAGAAACAAAGTACCTCAAGGGCATAAACAAGGTGCAGAGGGGAGACATCTTCCAATACAGGAGGAGTACAAGAATGAGGGGGCATGACATGAAATTGGAAGGTGGCAGGTTAGGAGGGAATGCGAGGAAATTTTTCTTCACAGAGAGAGTGGTGGACACATGGAATGGTCTGCCACAAGAGGCGGTGGGAACAAGCACTGTGGTTGGATTTAACCATGCATGAGACAGGCACAGGGGAACCACAGAGGTAAAGCAGAGGGAGGGTCAGAAGCCGTAATCAAGTACGGGACTTACGGGCAGACTGGATGGGCCTAGCAGTCTTTATCTGCTGACAATTTCTATGTTTCTAACACAAGATCACAAAACCTGAGGGATGTGGATAAAACAGAACTGAGCCATAGGAATGCTAACACAATATTATTAAACTTGAGGGGCGTGGATAAGGGAGAACTGAGACTTAGAGATGCTAACACAAGATCACTAAACCTGAGGAACATGGATAAGGGAGAACCGAGTCATAGGGATACTAACACAAGCTCAATAAACCCTAAACTGGGGTGGAACCATGGAACAGATTACCCATGGAGATAATAGGGGCAGGGTCTATAAATGTGTTACATAGTGGTGGGACAGATACAGGGGCTGGAAATACCAAAAAGAGGCCTTAGGGCGGTAAGAGAGATTGGGGTGGGGTGGGGTGGTTGGGGTAGGAATTAGGGCTAAATACCCCTCTAAGACATTAGGTCAAGTGAATAGGTAGGATCATTTGTATGGGGTAGACTGAATGGACCCTGGGTCTTTTCCTGCAGACATCTACGCGTCTGTATAAATTATATAATCCAACACTGCCAGTATTTAAGCAAAGTATCAATGGTACTGAGACATGCCACAGCAAACGTGACCTCTTTGCTATATTGTCTTTATTCTCCTCAGTTGTCTTTCCTTCCACTCCAGTTCCTGGACTGTAGGACTGAAGTGAGTGCCAACTTGTTTGATCTGCAACACCCCAACAAATGACCACAGTGAGCAATCAACTGTGTAATCACTCCCAGCCAAACAAAGGGCAGCTGCGATACAGCACCACACAGTCACTCCTATACTGAAAAAGCCCATGCACTACAGTCGAAGGTGTGAGGCACCCACTACAGTCACAGGCAGCATACAAGTGAAGTAGTGTAACCCCCCTACAAATGGGGTTCCCGAAAAGTCTTCCTTGAGCTTGCCTTAATGCTCACTGCCAGGCTGGTGTTCTGCATTTTAACAGTTTAAATGTATTGCCAGAGGGTGCCTGTATAGCCTCTGTGTACTGTCTCTTTAAGAGCTGCCTGGATTGCAGTCATAATTAATCTGAGAGGGAGCTCTGTTAGAAGATGTACTTGTTTGCTGATCATTTGTTAGAGTAGTAATAATATTGCAGTTTGTTCTAACCTGCCTTCTTTGCAGCATGGACAGTTCTGTTTGTTTCCATGATCTTGGTCCTGGACTGCAGAATGAGCCAATCAGTACATTTGGGACTCTAAAATGGAGCCTGCCTACAGGGGCTTAATGGGACCAAAACTTGTAGGAATTGTAGTTTTGGGCTTTTGGCACCTAAAATAACCTGGAGGGGGAGCCCTTGTTGTGACTGACAGACAGATCAGCCAACCGAGCCTTTTGGATCTTGGAGAAAGTCCCAAACTGCTTGCAGTTTCAAACAGATCTGAGTTGGAAAGTGAAAAAGTAACAGCTCAAGATAGTTCGAGCAGCAATCCATAGTGGACTTGTGCAGGAGAACTGTGGAAAGGCCTAAGTTTGGCCTGCATGCCTGCCTGCTGTTCCTGAGAGGGAACTTTTGCTTTTTTCAGACTAAATCCGAATTTGGAGAGCGAATTAAGCCACTGAATTGTGATCAGGCTTTAACCTGAAGAAGACCGAAGATTTGCTGAATGCGATCGGCCTGTCAGGACTTCCAGCTACCTCTGAACTCCCAGATTGTGCAGAGACTCTGTAATTGTGACCAGAGAGCCATTTGCCTGGTACAGTGGAATTTCCTTACACGTGAATGTGCTGTGTGCTTATAGTGGGTCGTGATTTGATTCCCCACTGTGAGTCTGAACTGTGTTTTGCTTGCTGGAGGCTGTATCCAGCTCCACAGACTGAATCCATATCCATTTCCACTTGCCTGGGCCCTGCTACACTGGCCCAGCCAGAATACCTGCTACGCAGAGAAAGTAATCGACGAGGGACCGGCCTATAGATCAGCCTCCTGCTCAACGCCTTGAACAGGAACGACGCCTCGGTGATTCGTGTGGGCCCTGCTTCTCCGGGCACTCCAAATCAACTGCCTGCAGTCTCGATTTCGTCCTGCCTGTGTCCAGTATTGGGTATCGTGAGTAAACATCAGGGTAGCTCCCTGCAACAACAGCTAAATCTAAAAGTGTTGTCATCTGATTGTCTTGTTGCCTTTTCTTTCACGAACTGAGCCCTCCGGCTCCGGATTAAAAATAGTCTGTGTTGCGCATGTTGCTTTCTTCCATCACAGGGCCCCAACTAGCTGCAACGTTCCTGGCTAGCCCACCATTTTCCTACCTGGGTGCCCAGAGTGTGTGACTGTGTAGGGACTCTGAACTGCATGCATAACTGTCTGATTAATATAGCTTTTAAGCAAATCAACCTGATTACACCCCTCCCTTGTTCAAGTCCCCTGAATAAATCAGAATTTACTTTGTTTGCATTTACCTGATGGTGGTTCCAGTTTGTGCCAAAAGTATTGTACTGTTGCTATTTGCTGTGCTTAACCTTGTTTTACAGGGGGTCCCCAGGGTCAAGCTAACGGAACCAGCCCTGGTGGTAGGTGCAAATAGTGTGGGTAATCGCTTGGTGAATAAGGGTCATTGTGAAAGTAATTATTGTATATTGTTCAGGCCACTAGAAGAGAAAGAGGGGGGGTTACAGTGTCCCAGAGGTCTGTGCCCTGGTTAGCTTGACCACTAACAACCCTGACCTCCGGGTAGAGGCACCCGTTTCATTACCCAGGCCCGTTAACCTGCTACTAGCCAAGCAGGCAGGGGTAGTAGCCCTTGGGATAGCGCCACCTAGGGATTACAGTAGCATAACAGAGAGGCAGTTTGGAACAAGAACGTAGGATGCATAAATGTTACAAGCAGAAAGGTAAAAGGCGGATTAGTACCAGGATACAGCTGTGGTGCTGTTAATGTTGAAAAGACCAAACAAGCAAAACATACAAAGAGCACCCTACAGCAAGAACTGGCCAAACAATGGTATACAGTGAAAAAAATTGCTTACTGTTTATTAGAACTGTGTGCTACATCAATATAAGAACTCACACAAGGGCCATGCACTTGTTATGCACCAGCAGCGACGGATAACATCACACAGTGAGAAAAAATGCCTAATGTTTCTCCTAGTAACTGCTAGGCTTCAGAGTCTCATCATCAGGGCACCACTGTTTGACCCATTCTTGCTGTGGGGTGCTTTGAGTGTGCTTTGCTTGATAAATGTTATTATAGATCGAGAGAGTGCTCCCGAACAATCAAAGCACTCCTTTCCTCTGCTCATGAGACACTCTTATTCTCTGAAGAGCACCTCACGCACAGCTGCCTTGGAAACGGGCACGTTTGGGTAACGTTTTTCAAAAAATTAATATATTACTGATCAAGCTGGAGCAATAATATAGTAACACTGCTGCCGAGACAACTCTTATGATTCTAACAGTGGTCTCACTTACATTCTTATGATTTCAGAACCGCTCGCCTTCATTTCCCGGTTCTCATACCCTAAGAATGTGAGTGAGACCACGCTTACAACAGTAAGAGTGCTCTCAGCCATGGTATTCACATACATTAGAAGACAGATAATTTCCATTGTGTTTGGGCTTTTTGACTCACTCTTAGCTACATGCATACATTAGAAAGTCTAAAATCTTGCGCAGAGCATCATGGGTATGCAAATTATTGAAGGGAGTGAAGCTGAATAGGAAATGTCTCAGATGGTACTTTTTCCTACTGATCATGTCATTGCAAAGACCTCATCTCAACTGACTTACACACACTGAATGTAACAATAATTTTGACAATCTGCACAAAAGAGTACACATGACAGCAATAGGCACTCAAGCTATTGCTTGCTGCCTCAAAAGCATTACTCCTGTGTAATGAAAAGAAACATTATATCCATACATAAGTAAGAGAGGAAGAAACGATCCTCAGATCAGACGGACACATTAATCGTTGAATATGACCATCAAATACAGTACAACACATTTGTTTGCACAGCATACTTATTCATCTCTGCTTATGAACGGGGGTGCAGGCATGATGGGCCCATTGTCCCTTCTGACCTTACAGCGGCATATTCATACCTAGTGGCCATCATATTTTGAATGCCCATGAAAAGCTCATTTTAATGAGGTATTGGTCTCATCTGTAGCTGGAAGCAATCCGGAGATATAGACGACTGAGTCTGTTCAATATAAAGACGATATTGCAGCCATTCGTAGAACACTGTGATGTCATCGAGGAACAAGCTGTGCCGAACTACATCGAGTCAAGCACAGCCTATTCCTCGATGACATCACAGTGTTCCACAAATGGCTGCAGTGTAGTATTACTATTAAACAGACTCTGTCATCTATATCACTGGACTTCTTCCAGCTACAGATGAGTCCAGTACTTCATTTGAATGAACTTTTGATGGACTTTCAAAATCTGTCAACCACTGTACATGAATGTGTCCCTTTAAATTATTATGTTACTGTGTTGCAGGTCTTCAGTCATAATTATATATTTCATATCACAAAGCCCAAACACTACAGAGGGCCACCAGAGGACCCAAAGAAGCAAAAAACAAGACGTATATGATTATGAGAAATACAATTCATAAAATAAACATGCACAGGGAAACAAACTAATTTAAAAAACTGCCTGAGAGGTGAATAGCTGAACAACTTTCATATGTAAGACAGATATGCTTTCCAAACTTTCAGAACAAAAAATATTTTCAATTCAGACTACCAGAAGACTTGAAAAATTGGCACATAGTTTAAAACAACAAAGTCTGGATTTTATTAAACAGTGGGGGAACTGATGGAGTATTGTGCAGTGTTTAACTAGGAAACAGAATTAGTGAAAAAAGTGCTTTGTGATACATTGTATATGAAAAGCACTATATAAATGCTGATTTTTCTTCTTCTTCTTCTTAAAATGAACCCTCATTTGTAGGAACAAGAATGGAAGATAGCAAGAGACAGAGACATATTTCTGTTTCTCTTCTGTTTATTTTTATTCTCTGTAACGCAGCACTACTCCTCTCTCTCTTTCTGTTTCTGATAGTTTCTTTGTTTTTTCCTTTCTTCTCTCTTCTCTCTGCTTCTTCTCCTCACCTGGAACTAATCCACAGAGTATTTAAAAGTAAACACAGGGTGAGCAATTTTCATTTTTATTTCTTTTCTTCTTTGTCCAGTGCTACGCAAATGACACAATAGTTTTAGTGCTTTTTGTTGTAAGTGTTTATATGCTGGTTGCAGGATGCACTCTGACAAAGAAGTTTGTAAAAGAGGGTTAGATGGTTGTTGAGTTCTGTATTTAACTTGGATTATTTTATTTTTCATTTTAACTGGGTTTTTTTTCGAACTTGGTATCTATTGTATATCATTCCATAAATTTAATAAAAATTGTATTCTGAAAAAAAATAGCAAAATACAAGAAGTCAGTCTCCAGCTCAGAGTTTGTAACAAAAGAATGTGAAGAGAGATGCTTTACAGTCCCGTTGGAGTTACATTACCATTAAGAAAGCCCCACAACTACTATCAGTAGGAATTTTCAAAATATAGCATAAGAAAGAAATGTATGTCTATTAAATAAACCTAAGCAGATTATTTTCCTGTGATGGTCAAAGTCAAACTGCTCGAAACCTAAAGAGAGTTATCAGTCATGTATTAAATCCAAATGCCAGAGACCCAACATGGAACAGATGATTTTCCAAGAATCAGTCTTCTCCACTGATTCCCACTTATGGGTCTGGGTCAGAGGTTCTAGGACCTTGTAGGAGCAAAGCTTTGGCCAGGAGGCCAGCATCGGCTTCTGGGAATGACTCCTGCACACCACCATGCTGTGCAGTGCACTAGTCAATACCCATTGCTGGCTCCATCACCGACCTCGATTCTGTTCTTCCTGCCGCTGAAAGCACACCATGGGAGCGCTCCTCAGTTTGCCTTGTTGCCACCAAAATACTTTTATTGCTCTGTCACTGTATTTATTCATTTTTATGGTGCTGTCTTCATTTATTTCTCTTACTGCACAATGCCAAAAGGAAAGTCTGGAGGGGCCATGTCGAAAAAGAAAGTCTACATCTGCCCATCATACGCTGTTGCCTATGTGGGAACAAGATGGCTGTGACATACGAACACACAAATGTGCCAGCAGAAACAGACCTTCTGGTCTATTAATGTCTGCTTGAGTGTGCAGCTAGCTCCCCTAAGTTGCAGCTGCCCCACCCCCCTCCCCTTTTGTCCGCCCTTGGCTGTTCTCGGCCTCACCCGCCCATACTCTCCCCTGTTCTCTGTCCTTTTAAAGCTACCTACAGTTTTGTATGATGTCACCCTCTCTGGTAGGGTGTTCCACTTTGACACCACTCTCTATGTGAAGTAATGCCTCCTCATCTCCCTCCTAAATCTTCCCCCTCTATTCTTAGCCCATGCCCTCTACTGTCCCTTCCCTTCCTCAGTTTAAAAACCCTATCAGCTCCATCCTTGTTGATTCTCCTCAGATACTTGAAAGTTCCAGTCATGTCCCCATCCCTCCTCTCCTCCAGGGTGTACATATTCAGTTCCCCCAGCCTGTCTCTCCTGTCCATTCCCTGTATCATCCTCATTGCCCTCCACTGCAATCCCTCCAGTAGCTTGATATCCCACCTCAGGTATGGCCTCCAGAACTGCACATAGTACTCCAAGTGCAGCCTGACCAGTGACCTGTAGAGGGGCAAGATCACCTCCCTCCACCTGGATGAGAACCCCCTCGCTATACACCCCAGCATCTTGTTTGCCTTGCTGCCGCTTTCCAGCATTGGGCAGAATTGTTCATGCTCCCTGTTACCTTGACCCCTAGGTCCTTCTCCTCCTCGGTGATCCCCAGCTTCACCCCCCCACCACCAGTATTCTCTCCCTGGGTTCTTTGCCCCAAAGTGCATAACCTTACACTTCTTCACATTGAACCCCATCTGCCACCTCTCTGACTACTCCTCCAGTTTGGTTAGGTCCCCCTGCAGTTGCTTCCATCCCTCCTACTCATCCACTACTGTATCCATTTTGGTATTGTCTGTGAATAGACTTTCCCTGCTCATCACTCTGTGCGTGATGTCAGAGATGAAGAGCCCAAGTAGCACCGGGCCCAGCACCAAGCCCTGCGGCACCCTACTCATCACTGGTCTAGGTGTTGAGAATTCCCCCACCACCACCACTGCCCATTGTAGCCTCCCACGCAGCCAGTTTGTAATCCAGTTTGCCATCTTTGCTCCACTCCCATGCCAGTTTGCTTCCCCCAAGCCGCCCATGAGGTACTGAATTGAAGGCCTTGCTGAGATCCAAGTAGAGGACATCTACTGCATGGCCACTATCCAGTTCTCTTGTTACCCAGTCATAATATTGTATTAAGTTAGTCTGACAGGACTTCCCCAATATGAACCCATGCTGCTTCACATCCTGGAGGTAATTTTCCTATAGAAATGACACAAGCCTCTCCTTCAGTATCATCTCCATAAGCTTGACCACTATGGAAGTGAGACTGACCGGACGATAATTGCCCGGTTCATTCCTTGGGCTGCTCTTGTGTATTGGCACCACATAGGCCATCCTCCAGTCCTAAGGCACACATCCCATATCCAGGGAGGTGCTGAACAGATTCGCCAGTGGTTCCGCCAGCACCTCCGCCATCTCCCTCAGCACCTTGGGGTGGATACCATCCAGCCCTGGTGCCTTGTCCACTTTAAGCGCCCTCAGTCCCGCTAATACTCTACTTCCCTCAATCATTGCATCCATCACCTCTTCCCCCCTCCCCACCTTCCTAGTCCAAGCTGGTAGTGGTCCCCCCTTCTCCTGCGTTAACACTGAGCAAAAGTATTCATTTAGTGCTTCCGCTTGTTCCTCATCCTTTCCCGCCCATTCCCCCCTCTTTATCCTCACTATGTTATCCCTGCACTTCCTTTTCTCTCTGATGCAATTGAAAGTCTTTCTCCCTCTTAATTCCCTGTGCTAACCTTAGCTCCTTTGAGGCCTTAGCTTCCCTCACCCTCTTGCTCTCTTCCTTGGACCATCTTGCATACTTCTCCCTGTCCTCCTCCTTCCCAGTTCTTCTGAACCTCTGGTACGCAGCTCTCTTTGCCCTCTTTGTGACGGACCACCAACAGACCTGTGCTGCCTGCATTGAGCCATAGCACAACATGGATGCTTGGATGCCTGCTCCTCTATGGACTGCAACACCTTGGAAAAACATGCATTGAAGTTGAATTGCCTGATCCCCACCTTTGGAGGCAGGAGCTGCACGCAGCATCCAAGGTAATTTCTAGTCCTTTTTCTGGGGCCTCTTCCTGGGACCTCTGGCTCTGTAGAAGTCCAGAGTTCTCCTCAATCTCACTGCACTGAAGCATCAGAGACTCTGGTGGTAGGGTGTGGTGGACAGCTGGCTTCTTCTGAGTGGCCGGATGAGAACCCTCCACAGTCTGACTGCCTTGAGCAGCAGATGTCACCAGTGGCAAGGCCAAAGCTATATGCTTGGTCCTCACCAGTGGACACCTCAACATTGTCCTCTGGACTCACCCATGCTGTTATTACCATTCACAGTGACAACATGGTGAAGGATACTAAGGATGATGCCGCCTGCACTTGACTCAGTTTGCAGTTCTGAGGGAAGGCCTGGCTCCAAGGCTGTTGTCCGCACTAGGACCAGTTTGGAGACTGTCTCTGACCGAGGTGTTGTCAGTGACACCAAGGAGGGGGACAGCTCTGAGCATGCTCACCACAATAGTAACAGCCAAGGTGTTGGGCCTACATCTGTCTCCAAACATGTTGCCAACAGAGATGTTAGCTCAGTACTTGTCCCCAACTCCAGTGTCGCCTGCGATACCAAGGAGGGAGATGGCACCAAGAACAATGTTGACACCGAGTGTGGTGTCTAAAACGGTGTTGACCACGGTGATGGGCAAGAGCCTTTCTCCAAGGACATTGTTAGACCAAGCACAGTGCCAGTGGCAATGCCAGCTCGGGGCTGGGTTTCTCCCTAAAGCTCTAGGCCGACGCCAACACTGGTGAGAACTGGGGTTTCTCCATGGCACCTAAAAGGCTCCAGTCTTCTCACCATGGAGCTCCCCCCCCCCCAAGGGCACCGATCAGGTCACACCTCAGATGTAGGAAAAAACCCTTTCGGTGACTCTGCTAGAGCTCCCCTTGAGTGAAGCCCTCTATGCAGTTCCATGGCCAAGGCTGAAGGCTCCGAGGCCTAGAGTCTCAACCCATTCTAGAAGGGCCTTGCCCCCTTTTTTTATGTATAGATTTTTTCCATTTTTACTCCCGTTTTCACTCATCCCCAATCCTCAGGCAGGCATGCGCATGTGGAGGCATGCACACGCCATGCCTCAAGGCTCCCTCCCACGACCTGCTGCCCCCTCCCGCCTATGCTGCACCACCGTACCTCCACCCAATGGAAGCAGAACTATGGGGGGGGCAACAAGCTCCCCAGGAGAGGAGAGCTGCCTTTCGGCTGCTAAATCCAGTTCCCTCCCTCCCGTGCGTGCTCTCCAATGACCCGAGGTCCTTCCAGAACCCGGGTCGCCGGCGTGACGTGAGGTAAGGTGTCCAGCGCCTCAGCCCTAAGCACCACTGGGCCGGTGCCTTGACACTTTTTTGATAGGATGCCCTCATTACTAGGCCTACTAACATGGAAACAACACTGGGCTTGGGTCGGTTCTTTAGAGAACTGATAGAGGGAGTCGGATAGGGCTAGTATAGTCCCTTCTCCCCAGTACCAATCCTGCCCAGAGGTGGTGCCTTGTCACCATTAATGTCCTTCTTAGAGGACAATGAGTCATCCATACACCTTCCTGCTGCTGCTGCTGAGTACTCCTTGTACCAGTGATTCCTGGTGGAGATGCTCCAGGTGCTTGACCTTGGGGCCTATACCAGTCACACTCTGGCAGCCTTGCCATTGGGACTGCTTAGAGTTTACAATCTCGACACTGTGGGTCTTCCTCATTGGCCAGAGCCATGAAGGAGGCATCTAGAGCCTTGTGGAGGTGTCCCCTTACCAACCCAGCCATTCCCAAGGACCTCCACATGCGGTATCACACACCCACTGGGTCTGCAGGCAACATGCCTCATCCTACCTTGGGGATTCATGTAGTGCAGACTCTGTAGGGGCCACAGAACCTCATGTGTGGCAGACCCCAGATGCTGAATATTCACTTACAGATGCACTGACAAGGAAGATGTTTAGCTTGGCATACGCATGTCTGAATCTGCACATCAGGCCAATACAGTGACCTATAATCGTCACCTATGGTTGCAGTTGCACAGCCTGCTGACTGCAATGCTACAAAGCAAAGCAGTCAGGCAAGCTATCAACCTATCCACCCAGGGTCTGGAGGAAGTATGGCACCAATCAAGGGCATCTTATGATGCCAATGAGGTGGCCTCCAGACTGGTGGGAACAGCAGTCTATGTTGCATTGATGGCGTGGTTTCATCTATCCTGACTGACACCTTTGGCCCGACGCAAAGTGGTCAACTGACTTTCCAGGGGGCTCATTCCTTCTCCCCCAGAGTAGGGCAGGAACTGTTGGGGAACCCTCCTGCTCCTGTGCCACAGTGGCACCCACCTGGCCCTGACCAGTCTCAGGTCTAGCCAGTCCATTAAGGAGCCCCTGCCCTCTGGCGTTCTCCCCCACACAAAGCACTGAGAATATCACTTCATCCTCAGGGTGAGCCAGCTCCTCCCTGAAAAACGGGAAGCTTGGTACTCTAACCCATAAGTGTCAATCAGTGGAGAAGATCGAGTCTTGGAAAATATGAAAGTTACGTACTTACCGTAATGGTTGATCTTTCAGAATATCTTCACCACTGAGTACCACATCTGCCCACCATCCCCCACCCTAACAGACCAGGGCCTTTGGGCAGCTCACCTGTTACTGGGAACAAATTCTGCTGCTGCTTTCTGACTCTCCCCAGCTTTTCCCTTTCCCTGTGATGAACAGCCTGCTTTAAAATAAATTGTCTGGGACCCACTCCAGACTTCTAATACCACCAAGAAAAAAAAAGAAGAAAACTTGAGTGAGGGCCCACTACCAGGACTCCATGCTAACCACAAAAAAAAAGAGGGCATTCCTCCTTTTTGTTTTTCCCTCTTTCACTATCTTCCCTTATTCTTCCCAGGGTATATCCCCTTTTCTCGGGTATATCCCTATTTGTTGCTAAATGAACCTGTACCCACTGGGTACCATCCATATCTAACTTCATTTGACAGTAACCCTGTCTAGGGATGTGCATTGAGCACTAGACTGGATCAACCTGAACTAGCCTTGACACAGGGTACACCCCTGTTGCTTGTAGGAAGAGGCAGGTCAATTTTTCTCCTGTGGTATTCTTCTGGCTATGCCAGGAAGATAAATTCTTACTCACTTAGTTGCCATTTTTTTCCCTTGCCAGGTTTGGCTGCCATGTCCTGTAGGCTCAGGGATAGCTGGGGAGACTGACACATTTCTACTCCTTACGGCTGAGTAGCCCTGTAATACCACATGCACCATGTTTTCCCCTGCCCCATTCCCACTAATGAGCATGGCCTAACTTCCAGCTATTTGTATGAATCAACTTGCTTCAATGTGCAGTCATCTTTAGTTGCACCCCTTAGCACTCACGTAGAGCTGCTTTGTTTGTTGCCAAAAAGCATAACTATTTTTGGAGGGGTTACTTAGGAAGTTGTGTTTGTGTTCAAATCTTTTACAGGGTTACTTGTGAAGCTGTGATAGATTGAATACCTTCCGTGATTAATGCTCGACTCTCTCGGGGGTTCTCTAGTGTAGGATTAACAAAAAAAAGGTGTAAGCTAACAAAGCAAAAACAGAAAGAAGAGTGTAAGCTAACAAAACTAAAATAGGAAGGCCAAAAATACATATGATGGGAGTAGTGGTGCAGTGCAGTGGCTGTGGGGCAGCAGTCTTCAGGGAGACTCTCTGGAGGCTGCGGTGCTGCCTCATCTGTGTGCATCTCTCTGAGCTGAAAGCGGAGGTTGCTTGTCTCCAAGATGAGTTGGCTGGGATTTGGGGAGCCTCCTCCCCCACCCAGGGACCACCAAGTGCACCCCCGCTGCCTCAAAGGATGCCGAGAAGGAGGAGTGGCTGTACCACAGTGGGTTCGGGAAGGGTGAGGGCAGTGGGACAGATGCACATCCCTCCTACTGTTCCACTCCACCACTCCTACATCACTCTGGCAGGGCAGTACTGTCCCAAGGAGGCACCCACAGTGGAGACCAAGGAGAATGTAGGGATTCTCCATGGTGCAAACCCCAGGAGGGGAGGCAGAGGACCCCAGAGGAGGAGGAGGAAGCAACTCCTGGTAGGGGGGGCTCTATCGTTAGGGGAGTAGACTTGGGGCAGGAGGGAAGGGAGCAAGGGAAGTCAAGTGAGTACCCAGTGCCACGGCTCGGAGGGATGAAAACCCTCATGTACTCCCTGGAGGAGAGGAGGGAGGGAGAGAGGGGATATGATAGAGACATACAAGTATCTTACAGGGAGGAACAGGGTGCAGGAAAACACTATTTTTAAGCGAAAAAGATGTTCCAGGACTAGAGGGCATGGGGTGAAGTTGGAGGGAGGACGATTCAGAGAAACGTGAGGAAGAATTTCTTCACAGAACGGTGGTGGACAAGGGAACACCCTGCCAGAGGAAGTGGTGGGGGCTGAAACAATCACGGGATTTAAGAATGCATGGGATAAACATAAAGGAATTCTGGAGGTCAGGGGTAAGGGGCAACAGACTTCCTGGAAAACATAAACTGAACTTACAAACTTAAATGGGCAGACTGGGTGGGCCACAGGCCCTTATCTGCCGACACTGTCTATGTATCTATGTATGTATCTATGTAAGGATCGCTGGGGCAGCAGGACAGGCAGATGAACTAGATGTCATTGTCCACCTGGGGACCAATGACCTGGCTAGTGATGAGGTTAGGGTAGTGTAGAAGGAGTTCATGGAGTTGGGGAGGGGTCTTAAGACGGGTGGAATGCTCAGTAACCTTTTCGGAGGTGTTACCTGTTTATGACAAGGGGGAGTACAGGGTACTCTGCACCAGGAGTTTCAACGCATGGCTGAAGGACTGGTGCAGAGCAGAGTTCCACCAAGCTGCATCAACATGAAATTTGTCGATTAGCATTACAGCAATGGCACAATGCCGACAGTCGGCATTATGCTGTCAGGAGCAGAAAGTGTTTTTTGCGGGGGACTGCAGAGGGATTTGGCTTCACTGGGGACTGGGGTCCCATCTGGAGGGATGGAGGCCTATACAGGAGAAATGGCCTGCATCTATCCGGGGGAGGGCAGGATCCTCGGTAAAAGGTTTAAAGGCTTCATTGGCAAGCATTTAAATGAGCCAAGGGGGGATGCAGAAGAAAGCAGGGAGAATAAATATCACCCCCCCAGAGGAGAAAGTAGTCAGTAGGGAGAACCGGAAAAGGTAGAATAGCAGAGAAAAGAAGAAATGGGAGTAAAGACTGGAGGAGTAAAGAGGGAAAGCATGAGGATAAGAGGGGAGCTGTCAGAAGGGAAGGTAGCATAACTTGGAAGGCCATGTGCATGAATGCTTGCAGTCTGGGAAATAAAATCCCGGACCTAGTGGCCTTGATGGCAGAGGCGGACCTGGACATTGTTGCTGTTACCACACATGGTACAATGGGAACCATGACTGGGATATAACCATACCACGTTATACTCTATTCAGGAAAGACAGGGTGGATAAAAATGGAGGAGAAGTGGCTCTGTACATCAGGGAGGATATAATAGCAACTGAGGTACAAGGAATGCAGGGAGGGATGGGGGCACTGTGAGTCACCCTAGAGACAGTTAATGGCACTGCTATTCACACTCGTGTGATCTACAGACCTCCAGTACAATGGGAAGAGTTGGACAGGATTCTAGTGGAAGCCATCCATAAGATAGCAACTACAGGGAAGGTGCTCCTAGTGGGAAACTTCAATTTGCCGGATGTTGAGTGGAGCATCCCAGCTACAGCCGCACCCAGGAGCAGGGACATCCTGGATATCCTGCAGAGGGAGTGGCTCAGGCGGATAGTGGTAGAGCCCACAAGGGAGGGAGGGAGCGATACTGGATCTAGTACTCACCAACGGGGACAGAGCTGCAGACGTCATGGTGAATAGCCACCTGGAGTCAGTAATCACTGTACAGTGTGGTTCAATGTGAGAACAGTAGTGGAGTCAAACCATACAAAAGTGAGGGTCCTGGACTTTAAAAGGGCCGATTGTGCAAAGATGGGGAAATGATTCAGGAAAGCCCTGGCAGAGGGAATATGGGGGGGCGTAGAGGAACAGTGGGCGAATCTAAAAAGAGCCATAGGGAAGGCAACAAACCTTTGCATTAGGCAATTAAGCAAAAGCAAGAGGAAACAAAAACACCATGGTTCTCAAAGGAAGTGGCCGGAAGGTAAGAGTGAAAAGGCTGGCATTCAGGAGGTACAAGAAAACAAAGAAGGAGGGGGACAGGGAAATGTATCTGGAAAAGCAGAGGGAGGGAGGCAGGGAAAGCAGTCAGGAGTGCAAAGGCACAAATAGGGGGCGGGGAAATAGGCCATGCAGTAACTGAAATCTGCTCTATTAGAGAGGGACAAGCTTTGGAAGAAAGCACATAGATATAAGACCCCATCGGACTGGTATGCATTTAGGAGGGCCAGAAACCTATGTACCAGGAAGATTAGAGATGCAAAAGCCGCATACTACCAAACAGAACTGGACTTGGCCACCAAGCACCCAGCCAAATTCTGGGATATCATCAAGGACCTCTCTGGCCACACACCTGGTAACTCTCCCACCATTTCAGGTTAACAGCACCATCACTGAGAGGGTGGAAATTTTGGACTCCTTTAATAACCACTTTACAACAACGGGGCTAGCCTTCGATAACTCTCCTGCGAACCTTTTACACTCCCAGCTGGGCTCTCAACCTATTGAAGTCTGAGTCACAAACTCTACATTCTCCCTGCAACCTACCTCCCTGAAACAGGTTGAAGACCTTCTATGTCAACTGGACATAAAGAAAAGTGCTGACGCTGACTCCCTAGACCCATACTTCCTAAAGATTGCTTACCAAGTACTAGCTGTACCTATAACACACCTATTTAACCTATCATTTAGCCAAGGAGCCCTTCTGTCCATCTGGAAAACAGCCCATGTTATACCTCTGCTTAAATCAGGAAACCCCTGTGACTTCAACAACTATAGGCTGATTTCCCTTCTCCCTGTCCTGTCGAAATTATTGGAAAAAATTGTAAGTACACAACTGAGATCTTATTTAGAACTATCAAATCTGCTAAATCCTGCCCAATCTGGATTCAGGGCTAACCATAGCACTATCACAGCCCTCACAAAAGTGACTAACGAGTGGCAGATTGAACTGGAAAAAAAAAACGTTCTCTGCGCAGTATTCCTGGACCTAAGCAAGGCATTCGACACTGTCGACCATAGCCTACTGATCTCATCCTTGCAGTCTATAGGCTTGGACTCTCTTTCCCTTCGGTGGTTTACAAATGATCTTACTGATCATTTACAGCAAGTCAAAGCAGAAGGTGAATTCCCATCTATTAAACCTCTACTAAGAGGAGTGCCCCAGGGATCTATTTTAGGTCCCATTCTGTTGGCGATTTACATCAATAACATCAGTGACAGTGTAACTAAGGCTAACGTCCACCTATTCGCGGATGATACGGTGCTTTACTTAAGCCGCCCATCACCTCAAGCTGCATGTAGTAACCTTCAATCTGAGTTTAACTTACTTCAAAACCAGCTCCTAAACAAAAAGCTCTTACTTAATGCAAAGAAAACTAAAGCAATGCTCCTCTCTCCTTATATACATGCAGCTATCCCAGCAACTACAGGAACAGTACCGTAGAGCTCTACAATTCTATGGAAAAAACCTAGAATTCATTACAAAGTTCAAGTACCTAGGAGTCTGGCTAGACCATAAACTATCCTTCATTGAGCATATCAAGGATTTGCTGAAAAGACTTCACCAGAGACTTGGTCTCTACTTCAGGATCAGTTACCTACTCACAAGCAATGCGAAGATGAGGTTGGTGCAAGCTACATTTCTCTCACTAGTAGATTACGCAGACTTTCTTTACAGCCACTGTCCTACCTCTTACCTAACAAAACTGGATACGCTCTACCATAGAGCTCTTAGATTTATTACCGGTCTCCCCTTCAGTATGCACCACTGTATATTATATGCAGCCGTAAGATGGACCTCCCTCCAGTTTAGGTGAGAAAAAAATGCCGCTTTATGGACCTACAGAGCTATCTCAAAAAAACATCCACAATACATCTCAGACTGCCTCCCGCTAAGCTCAATAAGCACCTATGGCTTGAGAAGTCACTCTTATATCTCATTAAATATTCCCAAAGTCTACTCTCGCCAAGGCAGAACAGCCATAAGCTTTGCGCTGCCCTCCCTGTGGAACAATTTACAGAAAACCGTAAAACTGAATACATTCATCAGCATCAGTTCATTCAAGACCTTGTACTCTCGTCTTATTAAGGAATCATGCAAGTGCTTTTCTCGACATTAATCAGAACCAATAACCGCAATATCATTATACTGGCTGTCTTTAAATGTCCTCTTTTATATACATTTCCCTTAGTCCTTCCTCTTCTCATGCTCTATCCTCTGTCTGCTGCTTTCACTGTCCTCTGTTAATTTACTTATCCTATCTGCATCTAAGCTACCTATTAATAATTATGTTTTATTCTGGCCATGCCTTATGATGACACATTCCCCTACCGCCTGGCTTCTTACTTCTACGTCTACCCTAGTCCCCTCCTCTACTGTTACCCACCTAGCCCAAATTAGCATACTGTCACTTAAATCTGAGATATTCACAATTTGTCACTTGCAGATGATACTGCTGCAGCATTGTTTGTTCTATGTTATTGGCTGATGTCTTGTATGCTATAACCTATATGTATCAACTTGTCCCATTGTCATTAGATATGTATCCCTCATCTTTTGTATTTTGGCTGAGATTTTATCATAACCAGGTCCATCTTGCAAATGAGCTCTGCTCAATGATGTTCGCCTGGATAAATAAAGATTTTGGTTGATTGATTGATTTAAACTAGCCAAGGGGGATGCGGAAGAAAGCAGAGAGAATAAATATCCCCCCCCCCAAAGGAGGAAGCAGTCAGTAGGGAGAACCGGAAAAGGTAGAATAGCAGAGAAAAGGAGAAATGGGAGTAGAGACTAGAGGCGTAAAGAGGGAAAGCATGAGGATAAGAGGGGAGCTGTCAGAAGGGGAGGTAGCATAACTTAGAAGGCCATGTGCATGAATGCTTGCAGTCTGGGAAATAAAATCCCGGACCTAGTGGCCTTGATGGCAGAGGCTGACCTGGACATTGTTGCCATTACCACACATGGTACAATGGGAACCATGACTGGGATATAACCATACCACGTTATACTCTATTCAGGAAAGACAGGGTGGATAAAAATGGAGGAGAAGTGGCTCTGTACATCAGGGAGGATATAATAGCAACTGAGGTACAAGGAATGCAGGGAGGGACGGGGGCACTGTGAGTCACCCTAGAGACAGTTAATGGCACTGCTATTCACACTCGTGTGATCTACAGACCTCCAGCACAATGGGAAGAGTTGGACAGGATTCTAGTGGAAGCCATCCATAAGATGGCAACTACAGGGAAGGTGCTCCTGGTGGGAGATTTCAATTTGCTGGATGTTGAGTGGAGCATCCCAGCTACAGCCGCACCCAGGAGCAGGGACATCCTGGATGTCCTGCAGAGGGAGTGGCTCAGGCGGATAGTGGTAGAGCCCACCAGGGAGGGAGCAATACTGGATCTAGTGCTCACCAACGGGGACAGAGCTGCAGATGTCATGGTGAGTAGCCACCTGGAGTCCAGTGATCACTGTACAGTGTAGTTCAATGTGAGAACAGTGGCAGAGTCAAACCACTCAAAAGTTAGGGTCCTGGACTTCAGAAGGGCTGACTGTGCAAAGATGGAGAAATGACTCAGGAAGCCCCGGCAGAGGGGAAGAATTGGGGAGGGGGTGTAGAGGAACAGTGGGCGAATCTAAAAAGAGCCATAGAGAAGGCAACAAACCTTTGCATTAGGCAATTAAGCAAAAGCAAGAGGAAACAAAAAACACCATGGTTCTCAAAGGAAGCGACTGGGAAGGTAACAGCGAAAAGGCTGGCATTCAGGAGGTACAAGGAAACACAGAAGGAGTGGGACAGGGGAAATGTATCTGGAAAAGCAGAGGGAGGCAGGGAAAGCAGTCAGGAGCACAAAGGCACAAATGGAAGGAAAATAGCCCAGGCAGTAATGAAAGGGAACAAAACATTCTTCAGATACATTAGTGAAAGAAGTAAGACCAGGGGTGGGATTGTTAGGCTAAAAATCCTGAACAAATATTTTTGTTCAGTATTCACAGAAGGAGGGGAAGGTGTGGGATCTCAGTTAAGTGACAGGAGCATCGATAGAAGGGAGGTGAACACCAGTCCATTTACAGAAGAGAGAGTCCTAAAGAAACTCACAAAACTGAGAGTGGACAACACAATGGGGCCGGATGGGATACATCCAAGAATATTGAAGGAGCTTAGAGAGGTGCTCCCAGCACCACTGACAGCTCTGTTCAACAAATCGCTGGACATGGCAGTGTCTCCAGAGAGGACTGGAGGAGGGTAGATATAGTCCTTCTCCACAAAAGTGGGAGCAGGGAGGAGGCTGGCATTTACAGGCCTGTCAGCCTGACCTCGGTGGTGGGGAAACTAATGGAATCACTGCTAAAGGAAAGGATTGTGGTATATCTTGAATCCTGCAGATCACAGGATCATAGGCAGCATGGATTCACAGTGAGAAGGTCATGTTAAACAAATCTGATAGATTTATTTTATTGGATGACCAGGGAATTAGATAAGGAAGGGGCGGTGGATGTGGCCTACCTGGATTTCAGCAAGGCCTTCAACACTGTTCCACATAGGAGGCTTGTAAACAAACTGGGCAGCCTGGGAGTGGGTCCCAAGATGGTAAACTGGGTCAGAAATTATTTAAGGGATAGAACACAGAGGATGGTGGTAAATGGAGTTCATTCCAAGGAGAGGAGGGTGACCAGCGGGGTGCCACAAGGATCAGTTCTGGGGCCAGTCCTCTTTAATGTCTTCATAAGCAACACTTCAGAGGGGCCAGAAGGGAAGGTATGCCTCTTTGTAGATGACACTAAGATCTGTAACAGGGTTGACACTCTGGGGGGTGGAAAAAATGAGGAGGGACCTAAGCAGAGTAGAAGAGTGGTCAAGAGTGTGTCAGCTAAGATTCAATGCAAAGAAGTGCAAACTCATGCATTTGGGGCACAGAAACCCAGGGGAGGAGTGCATGATGGGGAGGGGTACTGATGACCACCAAACAAGAAAGGGACCTGGGGTAATTATACTTGATGACCTAAAGGTGACAAAGCTTTGTGAAAAGGCTGTGGGGAGAGCTAGTTGGATGCTGGGGTGCATAGAGAGAGGTATCACCAGCAGAAAAAAGGAGGTGATACCACTGCACAAATCATTGGTGAGACCCCATCTGGAGTACTGTGTCCAGTTCTGAAGGCTGCATCTCCGGAAGGACATAGACAGAGACAGAGTAGAGGCAGTTCAGAGAAGGGAAACAAAAATGGTGCAGGGTCTGCAACAAAAGTCATATAAGGAGAGACTAAAGGACCTCAATAGGTACACCCTGGAAGACAGGAGAGAGAGGGGGGATATGACAGAGACGTTCAAATACCTCAAGGGCATAAATAAGGCACAAGAGGTTAGCATCTTTCAGAAAAATAGATGTTGAAAAACTAGAAGTCATGATACGAGGCTGGAGGGGGGTAGACTCAGGGGTAATATGAGGAAGTTCTTTTTTCACAGAAAGGGTGGTGGATTCATGGAACAGCCTCTTAGAGGGGGTTGTGGGGCAAAACCGGTAGGGGACAGGCACAAGGGAAAAAACTAGCCTCCCACTCCCTCTTGCACTACCGATCCATCCTATCATCGAATCGTGAGAGTATTATCATGGGAGATTTCAATATTGATTGGATCGACAAGGATGCCACCCTCTTTCAGGATGCCACTGCCACACTGGACCTGACTCAGGTTGTCAATACCCCGACCTGCCATAACCTAACCACTGGCTCTTCAAACCTACCTGATCTAATTTTTACGAACTGCCCAAATAGAATCTCCTCTGTTACTGTCCTCCCCAACACACTCAGCAACCACTCTCCAGTCCTCCTCACTTGGGCCTGTAAAACCCCCAAACCCCCTCCTAAGTTCATTTACCTTCATAACCTAAAATGTGGCAAACTAAAGCACCTAAAGCTCCATCTCAGGCAGTGGGACTGGTCCCTCGTTTTTTCTGCCCCAGACGTTAACACAGCCCTCAATCTTTTCATCCTAGCCTTTAACACTGCCTTTGATAAGTTAGCCCCCCATACTAAATCCCTGATCAAAGTTAACCTGGCCCCCTGGATCGCTCAACAACTCCTAGATATGAAACGTCACCATGATGCCCTCTGGCAGATTGCCATCGACACAGGCAGGCCTGCTGACAGGCAAAGATATCGTGAGGCAAGGAACAAATGCACCTGGGACATACGTAAAGCCAAGGCATCCCACTATCAAACGTCTCTTGCATCCTCCTGGGGCACCGGCTGCCAATTCTGGAACAACATCAGAGAACTCAGCCATAAGACCAGGACCCCCTCTCCTCACTTTTAGAAGTTAGTGGTACCACCACCTCTGACCCCAAACTTATTGCTAATGCCCTCAAGTCACTCTTTCTCTGACTTAAGCCACATCCTTCCCACTAATTTTTTTGACCCCCCCTATCTCCCCCCCCTCTTCCCTACCCCCGAACCCTCCTTTCACCTTAAGACCCCATCTAGCTCTAGGTTCAGCAGTGACTCACTGGACCTCAAACTGCTCTGACTCACCCTCCATGAAGTGCTTGCCCCACTCACAAACATCCTCAATTACTCCCAGTGCCTCAGTATATTCCCCACCCATTGGAAAGCTGCCTCCATCACCCCTATTCTCAAAGAAGAAGCCACAGCAACCGTGAATTACTAGCCCATATCCATCCCCCCCTCTCTCCAAGGCCCTGTAATGAATAGTGTCAGACCAGCTCACTGTGTACCTCTCCAAATATAATATCCTCTGTAAGGAACAACATGGATTCTGCAAAGGGCGCAGCACTGACACGGCCCTACTGGAATTCTCCTCTCACCTTCACTCTGCCCTTGACAAAAGACAACTAGCTGGAGCAGTTTATGTGTACCTATCGAAGCCCTTTGACACAGTCAATCACAAACTACTTCTAACCACCCTTCCAATGCTAGGTCTCTCGCAGGACTCCATTCACTGGTTCGCTGACTACCTCACAGGCAGATGTCCACGTGTTAACATTGGAGACATCCTCTCCTCTAGCCTACCCGTTAGGTCCAGGGTACCACAGGGATCCATCTTAGGCACTCTCCTCTTTAGCCTCTACCTCAATTCCCTCCCCTCTGCATGCTCTGGTAATTTGCTACTATATGCCGACGATGCTGTCCTCTACACGTCACACTCCAATCCCGCCACCCTTCAAACCTCCCTTCAAATTGCCTTCACAGAAGCCGAACAATGGTTCACTAACCAGAGGCTTGTACTAAACTATAAGAAAACTAAGGTCATGACCTTTGCATATCACCAAAACCCCCTTAGACATATACTCCCCACCATCCTCAACTCCAATAGGACCCCTCTTGAACCAGTAGACACCTTCAAATACCTCAGCATCACTCAGGACTCCTTCCTTACATTCCACCAGCACATCCGCCTCCTCTCCTCAGTGAGTAACACTAGAATTGGCTTATTGCACCAGTACAAACACTGTCTTACCCCTGATGCCCTCCAGGTTGCTGTCCCTCCCTCTAGTCTCTCACTCCTCGACTACGGGATACTAATCTATGGGGCAGCAGACACCACCTCCCTCAGTAGGCTGACAGTGTCCCTAAACAAAGCCTTTCACCTCACCCTTGGATGTGACCATACCACCCACACTTGTTCCCTGTACAGCGCAACTAACTGGCTCAACTTTGATAATAGACTAAAATTCCAAACCTGCCTTATAGCCAAAAAAAATGCCCTCGGCCTGGCCCCCACCCCCGGTCAAGAGGCACTCATTAGGCCTGCCCCTGCCATTAGAAACACTCGCAGCTCCACCAGATCTTTCCTTCAAGTCCCCAGAGGCCATACCTCCCTTTTCCAGTGCTCCTTCTTGTACTGTGCTCCAACTTGGTCAACCTCTCTTCCCAGCTCGCTTGTCTCCAGTAAAAGACTTGGAGCATTTAAGACTGCCCTAAAGGACCACCTCCATGCGGCCAGTCCCTGCAACTGTTTTTACTGTTTTTAACCTCCCTTATTACCACAATCCCCCCCACCCCCATTTTTGACAAGGGACCTCCTCCCACTTGTCCCCTCCCATCCTCAACTCCTCCCCCAGGTCTTCCGAGTTTGACCCGGATATGCATGCGTGCATGGTCTTATGTTAAGATATCTCTATGGCGCAATTAAACATTCTCTGCTTTTGCCTTCAGCTGTCTGTTATCGCTATTGCCTGTCTACTGTTGTATGCTGTTATATACAGTAGACTGCTGTATTCTGTAAACTATTCTGTTTTATTGTAATGACTGTCTCTGTAACTGTCTCTGATGTGGAACCTTTGTAAATTGGTCCTTGACTCAAAGGTAATTTCCGATAGATACAGTAGATAGATAGATAAACATATAAATAAAAAATAAATAAATAAATAAAACCCTAGCAATAGGAAAGAGAGGGTAAAAGCGGAGATCAGGTAGGATCTGCAGTATTGCAGTTGGTAGGGAAATGGGCAGACTAGGTGGGCCAAGCGGTCCTTATCTGCCGTCAATCTCTATGTTTCTATGTGAATTTTTACCATTTACTATCAGTCTGCACTCAATAAGATATGCAAGTAACCTAGCAAAGTCATTTTGTAACTCAGACTCATTTTGTAACTTAGACTGAATTTCCATTATTGATGTTCCTTCCACGTACAGGACTGTGTCATCTGCGAACAAATGGTGCCAGACACACCTCCATCATGACAGGTCTGGCACCATTTGTATACAGGTTAAACAAAATCAGCCCTAGCACTGATCCCCGGGGGACGTGATGTCTGATTCTTCAGGTGTAGTAACAGGTGTGACGTCAGCAGTTGCAAGATTGGCTTCCAATTGTGCATTCTGAAATTTTTGGTTTTTAATGACTCAAAAAGCTTTAGTAATAAATGGGGGACTGTTTTCCGGTAAAACATACACAGTGACAAACACATCGTTTACCATGTCTCAAATGTTTTGTATGTTCATACGTTTGAACAGATTGAAAACCAGCATTGAAAGTGTTCAGGAGACCAAATAAACAGAGATTTTATATGTCTTCCTGATTCCCAAGCATTTCAATCTTTTTGCTCATGGCATCGTTTGCTGTTATTAGATTACCACTAGTAGCTTCAGTGCCAATAACATTAGTAGATGTCTGGGCAATAGAGCTGAGATTTTTCTCCACTTGTTTGTTCAAATTATCAGTTTTATCATGATTGGTCTTAGCATCCCCCTGCAAGGCATGAAATCCTCCATCACAACTTTCAGTCCAGTGCAAGATTTTTTCAAGAGATTCTTTTACCAACTCTGTCCCCACAGTCAGGTTTCCTTGCAGCAGCAATATGTCTGAAATGGGGATATGTGAGGCTATGAGGTGATGCCGTGTTACCAGCAACTAGGACTTGGGCAGGCTGAAATTCAACTAGTTTAGCTACCATGAGTGGCTCCAAAGCCAAAGAGTCAATAGCATTGATACTGGTTCTGGCTTTTATGTTTTGCTTACTTGCTTCGGATGTACTGTTAGTCGGGTGTTGCAGGATATTAGATGCCAGTATGTGAAAGTCTTTTTTAATCACTTCAACAGCAAATTGTTGATATTCCACAGGACTCAAATGTTTGTTCTTAGGGATACCTGGTCTAAGCAGAGCGGCAGCAGGTGCAGGATCCACTGAACCAGAGGAAGCGTCGGTTCGTTCCCCACCTTCCGTGCCAGCAGCTAGCCTGAAGTACTTTTCTACAGGCTTTATCCTAGACAGCTTTTTTTTTTAAGTTTATTGGCAGGAAGACTCCGTCGAGCGTGCTCATTTTCAAGGAGGTCTGTAAAGACAGCGTTAAACAACAGTGTACAATAAAAGTGATGACATAGCATACAGGTACAATAATTGCATATATGGCCAGTAAAAACAATAATAAAACAGATCGGAATCTGGTGCCCAGGTAAGCAGTGGTGACATACCATACGGTAACAATAATTGGTAGGAAATACATACAGGTTCAATGAAAAGAAAAACAACAGTGAAGCACACAGGAACCAATTCATATTAAGAGCGGAGAACAAAAAGTAGCAACAGTAAGAACTTATATGATTGCTGTCAGCTTCCCAAGATGGCTGAGAGTGCAGGAAGGAAGGAAGGGGTTAGGGAGAAATGCATAACTACTTCTGATGAGGAAGGAGTCCTGGGCGTAAGGGTGGGGATGGACTCGGGAAGACAGGGGCTAGGATGGATAGGGAGACTAGGGAGAAGGATACAAGAAGTCAGAGGGTACTCACTTGATAGCAGTGGCAGGAGACTGGCATGATATGCTAGGACCTAAGGCAGTGACAGACTACTAGGAAGAATTTGCAGGTCAGGGCTCTGACGAAATGTAATGAGACAGTGCAGGTGAGCCTGAGTGACGTCTGGATGAGATTCCACGCTGATGGGATGGCATAGCTAATGGCACCCTTGCCCAGGGAGGTACGTGTCTGGGATACGTCGAGGAGGATGTAGGCAGATTTCCTAAGGGGGTAGGAGCAATGGAAAATATTAACAAGTGAGGAGATATAGGTCGGTAATTTGTTTAGTAGACTTTTGAGTTTCCAGGTATCTAAATGGAGTAGCTGCCGGGTGGCAAGGGGTTGCCAGTCGACTTCTTTATATAAGTCGTAGTGGTGCATCCTGAAAGGTGCTTTAGTAATGAAGCACAGAGCCCGATGGAACAGTATATCAAGCCTGCAAAGGTTGGAAGCAGCAGCACAGTTGTAGATTATGTCAACGTAGTCTAGCAGTGGCAGGAATGTGGCTTGTACTAGTCTATGTCTAATGTCAGGGGGAAAGAGCTCTCTGTTCCTGAAGAAAAAGCCAAGTACTGCTTTCAACTTACTAGAAAGACAGTTGATGTGCACACTGAAAGAAAGTTTGCTGTCTATCCAACTGCCCAGATATTTGAATTAATCAACCACGTCTAGTGATTCACCTAGGATAGTCATGATAGGTACAGGTGATGCGCTGTACCGAGGGGAGGGCCTATTGCTACTAGGTGCGAAATGAAGGACCTTGATTTTTTTCATCTTGAGTAGTAGCTTGGAGTTGATTAGGCTGCACTCTAGCTGTGTGAAATCAGCTTGGAGTACATCACGTACTTTGGATAAGGTTGGCTTACAAGTATATATAACGGTATCATCTGCAAAGAGATGTATTTTGGAGTTGCTGATATTGGAATCTAGCGAGTTAATGTAAATAGAAAATAGTATAAGGCCTAAAATGGAGCCTTGCGGGACACCTCGTTTTATGGGGAGGGAGTCAGAGACCTGATCGCTCACTTTGGTTTTCTGAACTCTACCTGTAAGGTAGCTCGAGAACCACTGAAGTGTAGTGTCAGCTGTGCCTAGTTTACTGAGACCACTGAGGGTGAGGTTATGGTCAACAGTATTGAATGCCTTGCTGAGATCAAGGAATATGGCACCTGTGACTTGTTTGGAATCATGCACGGTCAGCCAGTCATTGGTGACTTTAGCTAATGAGGAGGTGGTACTGTGTTTTTGTCTGGACACAGACTGGGCAGGGTTGAGGAGTGAAAACTTTTCAACATGGTCTTTAAGCTGGTGATGGATGACTTTCTCTAGCAGTTTGGATAGGACAGGGAGGATGCGCCTTGGATGAGGATGTGCTTTTCTCTTTTCCATCATGTTGTTAATGGAGCTTTTTGCAATTTCAAAAGTACAAAAACAAGAAGCTTTTCCTTTAGAACTCTATCAGAGCTGGAACAGGAAGCAGCAATCCTGCAGCCATCTTGGCTCTCTCCCCAACCTCTGTTTTTCTGTCAAAATCTTAAAACTTGTGTTTTGCTCATCAATTTTTTTTCATGTATATCTCAATTTGTCACCAGGTAGAGACATACCTTTAAACAAGAAATCATCTGCTTTATTTTGTATGCCCTTTAACAAACCAGCTATTCTAAGCCATAACAATCTGCTGACAGGCAATTAATTTGAACTGAATTTGCGAGAGACCTAGAAACAGCGTCATTCACATCAACAGCCATTTGAAATTGGTGTTTAGCAGCTTCCTGACCAGCCTTCACTTTATGTGTAGGCCAGGGTAGGTAAAGTTTCTCTTGGGAAAGCAAGATCCCACACAGTGGCAGGACTGTGTTCCATGGTTCACCGACGCTGATGTGACAGGCAAAAGGGCGAGGGACATTAGGGCATCAGCACAATGCTGACGGCGATCACTGCGCCCAGCCATTGTGCTGCCAGACCCCAACTGCGCCCAATGCACCAGGGAAAGTGTGGGCTATTTGCAGGGGGATGCACTCCCTGCACCCACTGAAACTGTAATATAATCACTTTCATGTCTGAGGTGTACGGGATAAGCGACGCAACACCCTTACAGTGCCGTCCATGCCAAGCACTATGAAATCCAGTGATCCTGGAGGAATATGAACTCAAGATACCCAACTCCGCTAGCTCACAGTTTTATGCTCAACATACTGGAAACACACTGCTGCCAGAGGAGGTACAACTGTATTATCCAAAACAAGTATCCCTTTTGTGCAACTGTCCACATTTGAACAGTTTTGTTTCAGTGTTACAGAACCTACTTACACAACAGTACTGCAAACACATTAGAGGGAGGGACAATTAGCTCTGACAATAACCATAGGCAAGGATGATTAACTCTCCCTTTAGTACTGTATGACACATTTTTCTTCATAAAATGGGTTTCAAAATCCGTCAGATTCATATCAACTTCATTGGTTTAAATGCATCACCTGACCTTTCATTAATGTCTGGTATATGAACAGTTCATACCTAACCTGCCCTAAGCAACCTAGCAACAACTTAACTAATTAAAAACAAAACCCCTTTTCAATTAAAATAAAAAACTTTTCCATTTTTTAAACACAAAAACTCATAAAAGATTTCTGCAAAATAAATGCACTTCCTGGATGTCCTTTACCTGGACTTCAGCAAGGCCTTTGACTCAGTACTTCATGGAAGGTTGACCAGCAAGCTGGGTAACATGGGAATGGGGAAGAAACTCGTTAGATGAGTCAAGAGCTGGTTACAGGATAGGCAGCAGAGGGGAGTTGTGAGGGGGTGAGCTATCAGAGCCCAGAGCTGTAACAAGTGGGGTCCCACAGGGCTCAGTGGTGGGACCAGTGCTGTTTATCATTTTCATTGCCGAAATTTCAGACAGGATAAAAAGCAAGATCAATCTCTTCACAGACGACACTAAGATCTGTGCAGAAGTGGATTGGGAGAAGGCAGTAAAGTACTCCAGGAGGATTTAGCAAGACTGGAGGGCTGGTCGAACACATGGCAACTAGGGCTCAACGCCAAGAAGTGTAAAGTCAATCACTTGGGGGCCAGAAATCCCGGGAATAGTTACTGGTTGGGGAAAGAGCAGTTATCCACATCAATGGAGGAGAAGGATCTGGGAGTACTAATAACAGGGGAAATTAACCACTCAGCCCAGCGCAGGACGGCAGCGGCCAAGGCCCATAGAATGCTGGGGTGCATTTCAAGGGGAATCACCTCTAGGAGAGGGGAAGTCACCTGTACAGGTCCCTGGTGAGGCCACACCTGGAGTACTGTGTGCAGTACTGGTGCCCCTAC
Source organism: Neoceratodus forsteri (assembly GCA_016271365.2). Lineage (NCBI taxonomy): Eukaryota > Metazoa > Chordata > Ceratodontiformes > Ceratodontidae > Neoceratodus > Neoceratodus forsteri. Next base: position 965,678,368 of record CM028136.1, read on the forward strand.
TTGAAAAAGGACATTAAGCAACTGGAGGGAATACAGCATTGGGCAACAAAAATGATCATGGGATTGGGAGATAAGCCATATGAGGAGAGACTGAGGGAGCTCAATATGTATTACATAGGAAAAACAGTTGAGCTCAAACCTTCTTTCTAGGGCAAAAAGGTCTTGGTGCAAAATAGCAGGGAAATTCTAAAGAAAGGGATTCCGGTATTGTGAATTTTTGCCATTGACTACATATGGGACTAGTAGTTCAGGATTTATTTGTCTATACTGAGCATATCTCCTTGTTACGTGAAATCTGCTTTAATAAATGTGTTCATTTTTTGCAAGTAAATTGGTAGAAAGATATTTTTTATCAAAGTGTGCAGACAGAATTATCCATTTGGAGCTCAGTATGTATTCCCTGGAGGATAGAAGGGAGAGCGGGGATATGATTCAGACCTTCAAGTACCTGAAGGGCATGAACAGAGTTAACTCTGCCCTCTGTATGTAGTATTACTCTGTCATGTTACTTTCTTTCCACCACTCCTGATGCAACATACTGACTGATTGATAGTGATGCACCTTTATTTAATCTCCCTTGTGCTATTGTTTGTATACCATGTTAAATGACGAGGAGCCTTTGCAAAACAGTCTATGACTCAAAGGGTTGTAATTCCGATTTCTCAATAAATAAAAAACGAGAGCATATTCAAATTAAAAGGTGGAAGGGAAACCAGGAGACACAGTCTGAAACTGGAAGGAAGATTCAGGAGGAAAATGAGGAGGCACTGTTTCACGGAAAGGGTGATTACAGGGTGGAATACGCTGCTGAAGGAGGTGATATCATTGAGGCCAGTGAGCAGCTTCAAGAGAGGGCAGAGAGGGGGGGTTCAAACTGAGGGTAGACGGGGGGGGTGTGAAGGAAGCAGGAGGAAATACAGAGGGGACGGGGCAAGGGAAGGGGGCAGCTGCAGGCTAAATGGCTGAAGTACTGCACACTCGACCAGACTAAGGCCTGTATCTGCTGGCAATTTCATATGTTCCTATGTAAAAATAAAACCATTTTCCATTGAAAAAATGTTTTTTCCATTTTATAAGCACAATAATCCACTCCAGGGCACGGATTTCTTGAGAACTAATACACTTCCCCAGTGTGTTGGACGTCACTCAGCAGTTGGACTTGTGCCTTCCAGTTCACCTTGGCGTGCATTAATTTTCTAGAAATGCATGCCCCATTCTTGATAATTGCCTACTTATTGATGGAGATTTTTGCTTGATTTCTCTTCCATTTTCAGTGCAGAAAAATGGTCAGATCCTACCAATATTCATGAAAATACCTATTAAGTGAAAATGGAGTTTGCATGTTTTACACTAGCAAAAAAAAAAGAAAGAAAAAAATGAAGCACTAGCTATTAGAAAATAGAGAAAATAATCATAAAGGATGCACAGATACTGCTATTTTTTTATTCCAGATGGTCTATGCCTGACGGTCATAATTCTCAGGGTATATTGCAATTTGATGCTACACAGTGGGCACATTATCATCTGTAGTCCTGCTGATGAACAATTGCAAACTGAAGGAGTTCAAAATGCTTTTCATTTTTACATATTTTTGAATTTAGTGCCTGTAAAAAGTGAGAGACTAATAGTTTCACTGGATGAGTTTAAAGAGCAATAATTGTCTTGATTTGAGAAACAATCCCGGACCCCCTCTTATTAGCTTATCTAACAAAAACTCTGGTCAGAGCCAATATGGCTGCAAAATGATGGTATTGATGCAGCCATAAAAAGCGAAAGGCTGCTTCAGACCAGAGAGAAACTGATGATTTCATTGATGCATGAACAAGTGCAGACGTGCAGTGCCCTGCGGACCGTGCGCTATGTATGTATTTATGTATGTATCCATCTGCCTACAGAAGTGCAGGGCCTGGCACATTCAGTGCATATTGACTCTTCACACATTCAGTACACATTCACTCTTCAAACATTCACTTTTTACATATTCACTCTTCACACATTCAGTACATATTCACTCTTCCCATATTCACTCTTCATACAGTCATTCTTTACACATTCACTCTTCACAGATTCCTCAACACATTCACTCTTTTTTTTTTTTTTTTTGACCCCAGATTTTCAAGATAGTCATTTTCCGACTGCCCTTATAAACATTGCATATAGCATTCATAGTATACTGGCCGAAATGTCATTTCACACAAAAAGTGTGAAAAGACATCACCTCCATGATTTAAAAAAATGGCACCTGTCACATTTATGAGGTGGTGTGGAAAAATAGGTATGTTGAAAGCTTGGAGTCAAAATATTGAAAATTAGCAAACTTAAGAATGAACATTGAAATACTGCAATGTGTAGTCATTACCTGACATTTTATCATATTTTTACATCAAATTTTCAGCGTAGCCTTCTTATTAACCCACCTCATGAACCCCATAGGTGAAAGTTTTCAAATCCCTGCCAAAATGGCATTCCACACCACTAAAACGTTATTCTACACCAGAGGTGCAAAAACACATTTTGGCCAGAATATGAAAAATGACAGCTGTCACATTAATAAGGTGGTATGAAAAAAATGGCTACGTTGAAAATTTGGGGTAAAAAAATTTTAAATTACCGAAATTATGAGCAAGTGCAGAAAAATTTCAACGTACCCTGGTAACTTTGTCATTTTTACATATTTTGACCCTACATTTTTTACATAGCCTTCTTATGACCCCACCTCATGAACAATGGTGGTGAAAATGTTCAAATCCCACCCAAAAGGTAATTTTGCCAAGTGACTGTGAAATTGCCTTTGGGGCCTGGCTTGCTTAATTCCACTGCCATTTGGTCATGAGGTGGGGTCCCAAAAAGGCCATGTCGAAAATTTGGGGTGAAAATATGCAAAAATGATGAAGTTATGCCTCAGAGTTCAAAACCCCATTGAAATACACTGAACCGCACTTACCTTTAGTTTCTCATACTGCAGTCACCGTTTCCAGCAGCAAGACAGAAACATAGAAACATAAAAACATAGAAGCTGATGGCAGATAAGGACTACAAGGTCCATCCAGTCTGCCCATTTTTTCTACCTTATGAATGTGCCATAGGCCTGTACTCTGTCAATGGCCTATCTATTCATACTCATCTGTATTGCTCCCTTGTGCCTGTCCCATGCCTGTTTGAAGCCCTGCACTGTATTCATATCCACAACTTCCTGAGGTAGGCCATTTCATGCATCCACCACCCTTTCTGTGAAAAAATGTCCTCACATTATCCCTTAATCAGCCTCCCTCTACTCTCATTGTGTCCGCTTGTCTTGCTATTTTTCTTATATTGAAACAAGTTAGACTTTTTCACCTTGTTAATGCCCTCAACATGTTTGAATGTTTCGATCATATCACCTCTCTCCCTCCTTTGCTCTAGGGTATACATATTGAGCTCCATTAATCTGTCCTCATATGTTTTCATGATGCAGTCCCTGCACCATTTTGTTAACGTCCTTGTTAAGGTGCGGCCTCCAGTACTGCACGTAGTACTCCAGATGGGGCCTAACCACTGTCCTGTAAAGAGATATTATTACCTCCCTCTTACAACTTATACTACCCCTACTTATACACCCCAACATCCCTCTCACCTTACCTACTACTTTAGTGGTCTGCATGGATGATTTCAGGTCATCTGTGATGATGATGCCCAAGTCTTCCCTTGTGATTGCTAGCAACTCCCCTCCCAACCTATAGGTAACTTCAGGGTTTCTCTTTCCTATGTGCATGATCTTGCAGTTCTTTGCATTGAACCCCAATTGCCACTTTTCCAACCATTTTGCCAGTTTATCCAGATCTCTTCTCATTCTGTCCACCCCATCTGGATCATCTACTCTGTTGCAGATCTTGGTGTCATCTACAAACAGACAAACCTTACCCTCCAGTCCATCTGCAATGTCACTGATGAAGATATTGAAGAGGACTGGCCCTAGGACTGATCCCTGAGGTACCCCACTTGTGACTTAAATCTCTTCTGACTGTATACCATTTACCACCACTCTCTGTTTTCTGCACGCCAACAAGTTTTCCATCCAGTTGACCAATCTCTGATCCACCCTGAGCCTACTCAGCTTATTAATCAATCTTCTATGTGGAACAGTATTGAAAGCTTTGCTGAAGTCAAGGTAGGCGACATCAACAGCACCCCCTTGGTCCACCACTCTGGTTACCCAGTCAAAGAAATCTATGAGATTAGTTTGATAGGACCTTCCTGTTGTAAACTCATGTTGTCTTGGATCCTGTGCTCCTGTGGATTCCCAAGTGTTGCACTATCCTTTCCTTAAGGAGTGCCTCCATAATCTTGCCCACTACTGAAGTAAGACTGACTCGTCTGTAGTTCCCTGCCTCCTCCCTGCTGCCACTCTTGTGAAGTAGGATCACATAAGCCCTTCTTCAGTCTTCTGGGACCTCTCTTGTGCTCAGAGACTCACTAAACAGTTCTGATAATGGCTCTGCTAGTTCCACCCTTAGCTCCTTTAGTATCCTGGGATGTATGCCATCAGGTCAGGGGTGTCAGCAGGCATACGCACTGTACTCAGCAGAGTACAGTAAAAAAAGAAACAGGCAGGGGCAACAAATCAGGCAGGGGCAACAAAAAGAGGAAAGCAAGCACACTGTGACCTTTTGCCTTTATTGTTCACTATGGGGCACTGATACCACCAGAAAAATACACAAACAAGAACAACTTGCCAGGCAGGCAGAAAAACAAAGGAAGGAGGACTACAGAAAGAAACTGATTACTTGAACTCAGACTTGGCAAGCAGGGGTGGGGGAGGGGGCTATTGTTGGTGTGGCATGGCAGTGCATATTTTGTAGTGGTGCAAGTGGTAGACAAGAAGTACAGGAACTCAAGCACTGGCAAATATGACATGCAAAATGAAGATCTTCAATCTGAAGGATAGCTGTGTGAAGACACTTCTATCTGTTTAGACACTAGTAGATACAGTTCGAGATATTGAAGTTTTTCCAGCACATTAGCACTGTTGTACAAGTCAAATATTGTTATGAAAACCCTCATTTCAGGTCACAGGGCCAGAAACTGTCATTATGTTGCTGGTTTAAGAATTTCAGTTCCAGTGTCAGTGGGAAGAAGTACAGGAACTCCGTTCCTGCTGCAAAAAAGGTACAGGAACTGCGTTCCTGTTCACTTTCATCACTGATATTTTGGTTTATGTTTGCGTAATGGGGGCCGGGGGGCAACAGTGCATCAGTTTTGAGTACAAGTTTAAAATTCCTGGCTACACCCATGCATCAGGTCCTATTGCCTTGTCCACCCTGAGCTTAGCGAGCTCTTGTAGGATCCTTTCTTTTGTGAAGGGACTAGTGTACAACTCCCTCCTTCCCCCGTCCACAGTGCTGAGCTGTGGGCCCTGCCTTACCTTCTCCTCAGTAAATACTGAGCAGGGGTATCTATTTAGGATAGATGCTTTTCCTTGGTCCTCCTCCACACACTCCCCTTTTTCCCCTTTGATCTTAGCAATACCCCTTCTGGACTTTCTCCTTTCACTAATGTATCTATAGAATGTCTTGTCCCCTCCTTTTACTGTTCGTGCTAGTGTTTCCTCGGTTTGGGCTTTTGCCTGCCTTACTGCCTTCCCTGCTTCCCTTAGGGAAGTTTGGTATGCTCTCTATCTTCGCCCCGCTGCATTCCCTTATATTTCCTGAAGGCCAACCTTTTGGTTCTGATCTTTTCTGCTACTGTTTTTGACAGCCTAAGTGGTTTCCTCCTTCTTTTGCTCTTGCTTTTCTCCCTAACACAATGGGATGTTGCTTCAAGTATTGCATACTTAATGCTTGCCCACTTTGCCTGTACCCCCTCACCTGTATTTCTTCTTGCCAGGGCTAGCTTATCTTTGTTGGCCATCTTATCAAAGTCAGTGCCTCTGAAGTCCCATGCTTTTGCCTTGGAATGGGATAATTTAGTTCTAGTGGCCAAATTGAACCATACCATGTGACGGTCACTGACCCCAGGTGACCTTCTACCTGGAGATCTGTGATCCTTTCCCCGTTAGTCAGTACTAGATCCAGGATAGCTCTGTCTCATGTGGGTTGCTGTACAAATTGTCTGAAGCCCTCCCCCTGCAGGGAATCAATATGTGTCTACTTCTGGATGATGTTCCTGCTGGTATTGACCAATCTGTATCTGGCATGTTGAAGTCTCCCATTATCAGAACCTCCCCTTTAGCTGTCATGTTTTGTATGTCTTCTAACAGTAATGTGTCTTTGTCCTCCCCTAGTCTGGAGGCCTGTAGACAACCCCAGTTTGTATGGCTGTCCCATTTCCTGTTTCCAGGGTGACCCATAGTTCTTCTGGCTCCTTATATGTATTCTGAATTTCTGTAGCTTTGATATTTTCATTGACATAAAGGGCCACTCCGCCCCCCCTTTGCACCTCAGTCTCTTCTGAACAGTACATAGCTGGCTACTGAAGTCTCCCAAGTGTGGTTACTGGTAAACCATGTCTTGCTAATGGCTAATATGTCCAGTTTAGCCTCTGTCATTGTTGCCTGCAAGTCTGGGATCTTGTTTCCCAGACTGCAGGCATTTGTGTACATAATTTTCTATTGGCCAGATTCTGGTGCATTAGTTGTTGGGCGAGATCCAGCGTTTCCCCTGGACGTCATATAGGTAGCCAGACCTTTTTCCTTATCTGGTGATGCAAATGAATTACAAACATGCTGAACTCCTGTTTGATCACTAGCTGAGGGGTGGAGGGGTGTTCTTCCCATTCGATGTATCGGGTGCTGCACCCCTCTCCCCATTTGCTAGTTTAAATATTCTGCAAAGACATCAAACTTCTGCCCCAATGCTCTGACTCCCTCCTTAGTCAGATGAAGTTAATTGAATTTAAAGAACTTTTGCTCCCAAAACTGTTGCCAGCTACCTACAAATTTGTGTCCTTTTTCCTGGCACCAGTCCTTGAGCCACATGTTTAGCTCACCTATCTCCCCTTATCTGATCTTCTGTCCTTCTTCTCCCCCCCCCCCCCAGACCAGCAGGATCTCAGAGAAGGAGATGCCAGAGGAAATGGATGACAGTTCATCTCCCAGCCTGGTCAGGTGTTCCTTGGTCTCCACAACTGACCGGCTGGCGACATTGTTAGTCCCTATGTGTACCAGGATGTCAATGTTTTCTCCTGCTTTCTTCATGATTTTAGTAATGTGGTCAGTGTCTCTCCATGCTGATGTATCTGGGAGACATCTGACCATTATCCCCAGCCAGCAGTAGGTATCAACTCCCCAAGTCATGGAGTCTCCTATGATCAGAAGTGTTTTGGATTTCCTTTTTACTTTTTTTGTTTTGGTCCCTGTTTTGGGTGAGTTTTGTAGTGCTAGCTCCTGTGCTGCAGTGTCCTTTGCCCCTTTGTTTGATTTCAGAGATAGAAGCAGATACCTGTTTGTAGTTTTTATATGGTTTGTGGAGGTGATACGTTGGTGAGCACTGAGTGATGGGGCACCTGATTTGTCCCTCCTAACCACCTGCCAACCTCCCAGACCAACCACCCTCTGCGGTCGAGGTGCTTCAGTTGGATGTTGGGGAAATGGCGGGCAGTTCTTGTGATATATTTCCTCCTGAATATGCAATTTGAGGCACACAATCTCTGCCCATGGCCAGCCCGGTGGTGGTGAGGTTTGAGGAGCTGGATGCCACACCTCATGCCACTACGGCAACCCAGGTTCGGATATGGACTTGGGTTGCCGGGGGGCGGCAGGGGAGGGAGAGGATGTAGCATCCGAGATAGCTCTCCTCTCCTGGGGGAAGGGTTGTAGGGATGTCCGGCATCCTGGCGGCCCCTGATGGAGATCAGGGACTTTACAAGATGGCCGAATAACATGAGGGGCAAGTGCGGCAGACGTTTACAGGGTTGCTGAGTGCCATGGCGTCACTGCACATCACACTTGAGGGAGAGGACAGCACTCTCAGGGACAAAAAAGTGAAAAAATCCTCTGTGGGCTTGAGGAGATGAAGAGGGCTCCAGTGGCAAGGCCCACATCCCAATGCAGGCTCAGAGCACCAGAGATCTCCCCAGGTGGCAACCCGATGTCCAGGTAGGGCCTTGAGTCTGCAAGGTCACCGTGGGTGGTCGAGCCTTCCCCCAGGGGTAACTTGGTTGCTGGGAGAATGACCTACCTGGGTCGTGCGGGGAGAATACTGATAGCGAGGGTTCAGGCTGGGAGTGAGAGGCATTAGCCAAGTGTGCTCCTCAGAAGGATGCCCAGGACCACAGAGTGAGAAATAGAAATGTAAAAAAAAAAATCTCTGCCCATGCTGCCTGGAGCTGAGCCCTTAGACCTCCGATGATCCAGCACATAGGACAGTGTCCTAAATCCTGTATAACTACCCTTTGGAAAAGCATCCCGCAGTGCCTGCAGTCAATAATATCCATTCCAGTTAAGTTGCCAAGTTTATAACCTGGTCCGAGTAATTAGAAGGAAAATGAAAGCAAAATATTTTTTTTGTTTGTTTGTTTGATTTTGTATAACTTTTTATAACAAGTTAAATTAATTGTGCCCCTGTAAGTGAGGTCACTCTGTGGATACCCCTTTGATCCTCCCCTTCCTGCTTTGCTACAGGAAGAGTCACAACTGTGTACCATGGGGTGGTTGGGGATGGGGGTGGGTGGTTGGGCCCTTCCCCTGCCGAAAAAGAAGAACCATGGACGAAAGAAACAAGGAGGTAAGAGTAGAAACAATCAACCAACAAAAAATGCAGTAGCCCTGAAAGCTTAGCCTAATGATAGATAAAACTGTAAAACCTCTAAGCACCACCTGTAACAATTTCACAGAAAATATACCCTGCAAAAAACACTTTGCTACAGAGCAAAATAAAGCAGTAACAGAAGATATACCTTGCAAAAAACAATCTGAATTAGAGAAGATTACAGCAGTATTCTGCAAGAACAAAACAGTAACAAACCTGTAGGCACACCCTGTAGTAATGCAGCAGAAAGTAGACCATGCAACAGCAATTTGAATCAGAGGAATGGAAATTACGTACTTCCCGTAATTATTGATCTTCTTGGATGGTCTCCATCACTCATTCACACTAATGGGACAGCACCAGAGGCGCTAGGACCAAGCGGGAGCCAAAATTTTTCAGATGGGTCGGCGCCGAGACAGGACCACGCATGCGTGGTACTGTGAGACTAGCTCGCGCCTGTGTGAGAGGCTGCCCTCAGCGCCGATCCTCAACCGCCCCAGTACCTTTCGACTGAGGAGGTGCAGCGAACTAATGAAAATAACTTATCCTGAGTTTCTGGGCCTGAGAGGGCCCAGATGGCCCTTGCAAGAAGGGTCAAGAAACAATATCTTCACAGCCTGAACCATAGGATCATGAAGACCAGGAAAGAAAACGAGTGAACCCAGGAGATGGTGGGTGGACGTGTGAATGAGTGATGGAGACCATCCAAGAAGATCAATAATTACGGTAAGTACGTAATTTCCATATCTTCCTGAACTAAGTCGCCATCACTCATTCATACTAATGGGAGAGTACCGAGCTAAAACCAACAACCCTGAGTAGGGTGGAGGAGATAGGGTTCACTCGGAAAGGATGGCCAAGGATTGTCCTGCTAATAAAAAGAGATGTCTTGGAAACAGCATCTAGAATATAGTGCTTACAAGATAAGTACTTGAGATGCAACTCACCACTTTGTAGATGACTGCAATGGACACAAAATGAAACTTTGCCAGGAAGCCACAACCACTCTAGGAGAGCGGCGAAAACCCGGCCTCACAATTTGGTATAGGACCAAAATTAATAGTGTCAAAGACATGTACTAATCTAACACCAAAGGACGTCAGGAGCTGAAAGAGCCAGAGGTAGTCTACTGGTTCAGGGTAGACCGAATAGCGCAGATGGAAACCCCCACTACCAAGTATGGCTGACCTGTGAAGAACAGGTCCAAGAGCACTTGAACCCCCTACTTGGTGAGCAAAAAGGGGGTCCAGGTGGGGTTAGTCCATCAAGGAGAATGGTTTTCACGTAGTCACTGAAAACTTCCTGATGGAAGGTCAAAGAACGATTTTGAAGCCTCTTGCGGTGGTCTAGTAGAACCAGATCCTACCCACTTTATGTTCCAAAAGGAATCATCCTGCCCCTGTGTGTACAACTGTAGTAGCAGTCTCTGAACTCAGGGAAGAGAGGAAAAGTGTACATGAGAAGGTGTCCACTGCAGACAAACATTCTGACAGAAAAAACAGGGTCTGGATTTGTAAGGCAAATAGAGGCAGATGTGCATCAAGGAGGGATGCAGCAGGACCAAGTTAGGGCTAACCATTCGCTGAAAGTGACTGAATAGCGGCAGAAGTGACTCAGTGCAGTGAGGCACTACTCACTCAAGCCTCCCTGAAGGGAGTAGGAAAAGACTCTAGTTTGTTTGCTGAAAAACAAACATCACAGTTCCGTCACGCACTCGGAGAAATAGTTTCGTGAGCGACTGGCACGAAACCAGTGCGCAGGAACTGAAGGTGTGTATATTTGAGAATCCATCTCAGAAAAAAGACCTACTTGACTTACGGTCAAAAAAGGAGTATATCGTCTGTTAAGTGGAAGCAAGCAAGAAAGTAGGAACCTGAGTTCCAACTCGCTAGAGAGTCACTTCTGTTGCTGTGAGGCTCTGCTCAAGAGAAGGAGCCGAATTAAAAAAAAAGGGAATTAACAGACTGGGCAGTCACCTAGGTCTAGGAAACATCTCTGAATAAAGAAATCTCTCTTGGAAAAGAGATGACCCATACCACCGCTGGATCGGACTCCCCTTAGGGGCAGAAGAAGTCAGGTACTCTATACCATATTCTAGAGACGAGTGCCTTACGGGGCTGAGGCAGAACCTGACCAGATCCAAAGGGTGGTATTGGGTAATTTTGGCTAGGCCCTGTGCTGTGATAAATTTTCTTTTGTTTTCTTTTCTCTCTTTTTTTTTTTACCATTAGTCCGAGCTTGACAAGGCTTTCAGGCTGCTATTTTGCAAGGATTGCCTGATACAAAAAGAACAAAGATGTCCTCCATCTGAGATGTTAACCACCTGTGCCGAATAAGCCACCAAAGGGGCAATATCTCAAGGGGGCTACATACCCCTATCAAAGGAGCGGAAGAGTCTGGGCGGCTCACGACCATTAAATTAGAATGTTCCACAGAGTGTAACTGTCTTGACGATTGAAAAAGTCTAGATGCAGAAGTGTATGGTCCACAGACGCAGTCTGAAATACTATAGTGGACCCCATTACTGAGGAACTACTGAAAAGATCTTCCATCACAGACTCTGATGATAGAGAGGACATGCCCTTCAGTATATAAAATGAGTTATCTGCTGTAATGCTGACCAGAAGGACAGGGAAAGACCCATCTAGATGCACTTCTACCCCAGAAGGACCTCTAAGGGAGGTCTAGGTCACAGCTACTAGAGACTCCGGCCATCAGAAAGGATGTCGAGGAGCTTGGTACCACATAGGGAGATGAGAAAGTGCTGAGCGGAATGAGAGATTCCACTGGCAGAACAGTACAGCAGAGTTCCATCAGCAGAAAATTGCTGGATGAAACTAGATCCCATGTAGAGCGCCACTGACTAAGATGTGTGGAAAAAATAATCCGCAGAACAGGACTTCATTCTGCGGAAAACATCCAGCCACAAGTTCTGTGGAGAAGAAGTCCATAAAGGAAAAAATGTATCATTAATTCTGCCAGACAGCACCCACTAGCACCCCTGTGGCACCAGCATCACTCGTGGCGCAGGAGAGCACCAAGCAGTGCCTATGCCAACATGGGTGATACCCAAGGGCACCCACAGCGGTACCTGCAGATGCCCCCGGCACCCATGCAGTAATGGCACCCGAGGGCACCCCGACACCCATGGTACCATGGCACCCATGGCAAGAATGGCACATGGGGGCACCAGTGGCACCCATGGGCACCCACGGGTGCCCCATGTGCCACCTGTAGCATCCATGGTACCCATGGGTGCCCACAGTGCCACCCACAGCACTGGCGGGTGCCCAGCACCACCCATAGGTGCTCAGCACCACCCACGGGTGCATGGCACCACCTAGACACGTGCAGCACCACTAGCGGCACCGACAACCAACGGCAGCAACAACAGCACCCACGGTGCCGCACAGAGCGATGGCACTGACCCACGGCGCCAATGATGCCACGGCACCGACCGAGGCACGTCGCTGACCAAGGCACCGAGCCACGGCTCCGAGGCACGGCGCAGACCAAGACACCGAGCCATGGTGCTGAACCACGGCACCGAAGGAAAATGTCAATGGAAATCCTGAGAAGAAGGGGAGATGGAAAAAGGTTGTGCCTGTGTCGGCCCCTGCATGGAAAAGGGAGAGGGGGTAGGCATGATGGGTCGACACGATGGCGAAGGCACCAAGAGGGCACCGCGCTCATTCTGATCCAATCGACCCGGCTCCGGTCTAATGGCTCCGAGGCCCAGAGGCCCTGAAATCAGGAACACAGCCAGGAAAACTGGAGAAGTCAAACCCCTGCTCCACAGGAGTGGCCCAGAGGTGAAACTGCTCACCAGAGCTCCAACAAGGACAGAGATGGAGTTCAGACTCGAGAATGCAGCCATTAGAAGCAGGGCCAAGGGGAACCCACCAAAGTCGGTTCAGGCCTATCACCCCTCCCGACGAACAATCCTCGAGCAGACGTACCAAAGGACAACTTCGAGTGGCACTGATTCTTCTTTCCCGAACGAGGAAGAAGAGCCCAAGGTTAAGCAGAGCCAGATCCCTGGAACTGCTAGATTTGTGCTTTGGTAGAGTGTTCTCCCCCCCGAGCACAGGACTGTCCATAGTCGGACCCCCCCCCCCCAGTTTATCAAGGGCGGCGGACCGGACACAGCCCCTCTGCCATAAAAACTTTCAAATTAAGTCTTCCTACCGTCACCGCTACCGTCTAAGGACGACTCCATTGATGGCAGGAAATAATTTCTTTTTCTTCTTCTTCAAAATCTTCCCTTCTTGTTCGTAAAATAAGAAATTACTACTAAAATATTAAATTAAATGGTAAAAGCTGCTGTCGTATAGACGAAAACTTTGACTCCGGCAGATGAGCAACGTCAACATCCAAGCTCACTCGACGGCGGGAGAAAAGGAACTGAGGCAGTTGGAGGGTCGACGCTGAGATAGCCTACACAGTCTCGGTGTGCGTGCACATGCGTGGTCCTGTCCGCGCCTGGACCCTTCTGAAAGGTTTTGGCTCCCACTTGGTCCTAGCGCCTCTGGCGCTATCCCATTAGTGTGAATGAATGAATGATGGAGACTTAGTCCAGGAAGATCAATAAAGCAGTAAAATGAAAGCAAAAAACAGTAACAAAACCTGTAAGCACAAATGAAAATAGTAACACACAGTAAATCTGTCTAGCCAAAGAAGCCTTCATCTTTTTCCTTGCTCTGTCCTTACAAGCAAACCTAGAAGAAAAGAGCTCAGGTGACGCTAGGTGCCTTTGCCAGCAAACCTAGTCTTCCACTAGATGTGTCTTCATTCAGAGACTGGATCTTCACGGATCTACGATGCCAGTTCGACAACTATTTTGTTGACCAACATCACAGCGATGGATTTATGTCATACATAAGTTGCGGTTGCGCCGTCAAAAGAAGACCAGTTTCCTTTTTCTGTTGGGGCTTTACCCCTAAACTTCCTATACCCCCACTCCCCGAACTTATAAATTAGCAACTCCGAGTTGGAGTTGATTCAGGGAGGGGGTGCAGGACCGGGGGACAGAGTGCCGGCATCTTGGGCGGACTGTTACAGTGAACTGTCAATGTTGTTGGCATCGATGTGTTCGCTGTAATAGTGTCACCATATAGAGGGCATACCGATTTTCACCATGGGACATGTTCCGGTGACTGAGGGTGTGTGGGGGATGTGGGGTGTGCGGGATAGTAGGTACTGAGTGGGAAGCTGGGGTAGAGGGGCAGACTGGCGTGGGACCATTTTCATTTTTATAGGTTTAAAGAGGAAAAAAAAACATTGAGGGATGGTTTTCCTTATTATAGCTCACATTTGAAAAATTAATATGGGGACAGCAATTAGAGGAAGGGGTATGCCACTAGACACTATAGAAACAGTAAATAACCATGGGGATGGGGATGGTGATTGAAGGGTGGGGGGATGCCACTAGACACCAGGGGAAACATATTAATTAAATTAATAGAGGGCCAGGGATCAGAGAGTGGGGGTGCCACCAGACACCAGGGAAACTTATTAAATTAGTACCAAGACAGTGATTGGAGGGTGGGGGTGCCATTTGACACCGAAGAAACATTATATAAATATGGGGCCAGCGACTGGAGGGCAAGGGGTGTCACTAGACACCAGGGAAACATATTAATTAAATTAATACAGGGCCAGCAATCAGAGGGTGGTGGGGTACCACTAGACACCAGGGAAACATTACATATATAACAGGAACAATTACCGGAGAGTGGGAGTGCCACTAGACACGAGAGAAACACAGAAATATGGGGACAGCAGGAAGACTTCCACCTGCTCGAAAACAAGTGCTAGCGCCAAACCCAGAAGTGAACTAGATGTGAGCGCAGAGTAGGAAAATAGTGTGGGAAGGGGAAGGAACAGCACTGTTGTCAATGGAGAGGACCGTGTATGCTTCAACTCCACTGTGGAAGGACACAGTCTAGGTATCTAGTCATATGTTTCCAGAGCCCCTTCTCACTCTGTGTAATAGCAAGACGTCAGCATAGCTACACTATGCAGCAGTAAAAAAGGACTTACAGTCCAATTTCCTGAAATTTCTCTGCACTATATTGTTAGGGGAAGGGATTTGTAAATCCTTGTATCAAGGAGCTGGCTGCCAGATCCCATTCCTTTCCTGATACACTGTTCATAAAGCTTCGCCCTGTGCCACCCCCTATGCTTAGACTTTATGTGAGGTATGATTTTCTAGAGCAAGGGGATGTGCTCTATCAATTTCAATAGAAGCAGGTTTTTTCAGGGCTTGTTTTTTATTTTAGAGGTCCACTGCATATATATCGATGACGCCACTCAACTAACTGGAGCCTTGTTTGCTGTGTGGTGGCATCAATTTAAACCCATTGGACATCTAAAATAAAAAAAAAAAGCCCTGGAAAACCCACCCCCTTTAAGATCAATAGAGCACTCCATGCACTCTACAAACTCCTAAAACACAAAACGTCTGAGGACGGCGGCAGCATGGGGGAAGAGTTTTATGAAGACTGTAACAGGAAGGGAAACTTGTCTAGTGGCCACCTCCTTGATACAAGGATTTATGATACCTTCCCCTAACAATAGTATGTAGAGAAAAATTCAGGAAATTGGATTGCTTATTATTATTTAGTTTTTATTTATTAGGTTAGTGCACTAGACATTCAAATGCCTATTTTCAGGCAAGAACTGGAAGACTAGGTAAGTTAATAGTAAGGGGCTTGGACAGAGCACCAAAGAAAACAATTACTTACCATAGTAATCTTGTTTCTTCCAAGGTATTCTCCAATACTCATAACTCTTGCAGTCAGCCTTTAAGATAGAACTGCCCGGAGATAGAACGCATGCTAATGATGGAATCATCATTGGCTCGTGCCACTTTTCAAATGCTGCCCTTATCAACTGCCTACATTCTAACGCTTCAGATTTCATGGAAGCCTGCAAAGACAGGCCCCATGAGGAACTATATCTAATATAGAGGATAATGTATGGTCCTCTATCGGTAACCGGTCTGTTAACTGTCGAGAGATTGCCAGGGCGACTGTGTAAACCTCGAGAGCGAAGCTCGAGAGGTTTATGTCGCCATGGCAACCTCGAGATGGTTAACAGTGACTGGTTGCCGCTAGAGGGACCATACATTATTTTTTATAGTGTATGGTCCCACGTAAAAAGGAAAATGGCTGCTTACTGTTTGAAATATAGTCACCGCCCGGTTAGGTCCTTCCCTAACTGCTGCATTCTCCGTCAGTTCCCAATGTAAAAAAAAAAAAGCATTGGCACTGCATGAACCGATCGCCATTGTTAACCTATCGATTTGACGTAGCATTGATAGGTTGACAACATTTCTACGTCACATCGATAGGTTAACAACCTTAGGAAACGATGATTTCCTAAGGTTAACAGCACTCTACCATACATTATAGTAATAAAAAACAACACTAAACTATTCCACAAACCTCCAACTGGAGGAAAAAAAACACATTTCCCCTCCCCCCTGAATGTCAGAATCACTTGAAGAAGGGGGGAACCAATGCCCAAAGGGCTCAAGAAATAGATATGCCAGAGTGTGGCACCCTCACACATAGTTGCTCAGCTTGGAGTGCAGAGGCCACTCATTCTTAGTAGGGGAGGCAGGGTGGAAGAGCTATGAATACTGAAGAATACCTTGGAAGAAACAAGATTACTGTCGTAAGTAATTTTTTATTCTCACCCCAGGAATTCTCCAATATTCCTAACTCTTGCAGACTGCAAAGCAGTACCTTTGGAGGTGGGTACATAACCTACTTCGGAAATAGACTCTGCAGGACTGCTGTGCCAAACCTGGCATCACTTCTTGACTGGGTTTCCAGGCTATAATGCTTCATGAAGGTGTGCACTATTCTCCAGGTAGCTGCTTTACAGATCTCCACTAATGGGACATCTCTGGCTGCTATTATAGTAGCAGCTGTACCCCTAGTGGAATGGGCCGTCAGCCCTGCTGGGGGCTGTTTTCCAGCTTTGGAGTAGCAAACCTGAATACACTGAACTATCCAGCATGAGATGGACCTCTTAGATGCTGGGTTTCCTTTCCCCACATCCCCATAAATCAGGAACAGTTGCTGTCTGTCCTGCCTATGATCTTTAGTGTGAGTCATGTAGTAACTCAGGGCTCTCTTGACATCGAGACTGTGGAGTCGACGCTCACCTGAACTAGAGTGTTCAGTGAAAAAGACTGGTAGGGTAACGGATTGATTCAAATGGAAATCAGAAACCACCTTAGGGAGAAATTTCTTGTTTGTTCACAGGACTACCTTGTCTCTGTGGAATGAAATGTAGTCCTGATCAATGCACAGAGCCTGGAGCTCACCGGTCTTTCTGGCAGAGGACATTGCCACCAGGAAAACTGTTTTCCAGGTGACATATTCCAAATGAGCTGAGGCCATAGGCTCAAAGGGGGGGACCCATTAGCTTGGTTATACATATATTCAAGTCCCAAGCTGGCACCAGTTCCATAAGAGAGGGGTGCAGATGAGCCAGCCCTTTGAAGAACCTCTTGAAAATAGGATTTGATGCCATAGAGGCATTCTTTCCAGCTGAGATGTAAGCAAATACTGAAGCTAGATGGACCTTCAAAGTAGTGGACTGCAGGCCCAGTGACTGCAAATGGGTACGGTAGTCCAGCAAAGCTGGAATTCCTGCCTGTGCTGGTACCACATCATTGGCGAAACACCAAATCGAAAACATTTTCGATTTTGAAGCATAGGTTTTCTTAGTAGAGAGTTTTCTGTATCCCCTGAGAATGTCCAGAACACTCTCTAAGAGATGCAAGCCTGCATACTTTAAGTCCTCAAGAGCCATGCTTTGAGTCTGAGAGATCTGAGGTTCAGGAACAGGATCCTCCCTTGGCTGGAGGTTAACAGATTGTGCCTCTGGGAAAGGTGTATTGGTTCTGCCACAAACATGGAGAGTAGCAGCAAAGGAGTACCATGGCCACCTGGCCCAATCTGGTGCTATCAAGATCATAGTTGCTGGCTGGGATCTGAGCTTGAATAGGACTCTGAACACCAAAAGGAAAAGAGGGAAAGCATACAGGTGATTTGCTGACCAAACCAAAGCCACAGTACCTGAGTAGGTCCTGGGTAGTTTGAAGAGCTGACTTGACCTGTAAAGGTGACTGACCCGCTAAGAGCCAGTCATCCAGATACGGGAAGATGGTGATACCCTGTCTTCTGAGGTAAGCCACCACTACTGCAAGGCACTTTGTGAACACCCTTGGAGCTGATGTTAGGCCGAATGGCATAGCTCTGAATTGGTAATGGCCTGAAGGCAACTCGAACCTGAGGTATTTTCTGTGGGAGCACCTGATAGGAATATGGAAGTAGGCATCCTTGAGGTCCAGAGATGCTAGCCAATCCCCTGACCTTAGAGAGGGAAGGATTATTCCCAGAGTTACCATTTTGAATTTGGGCTTTGAAATGTGTTTGTTCAAATACCTTAGGTCTAGGATGGGGAACCACTCCCCTGTTTTCTTTGGGGTAAGGAAGTACCTGGAATACAGTCCTTTTCCCTTGTGCTGAGTAGGAACTTGCTCTATAGCTCTGACAGCTAGAAGAGAGGAAACCTCTGCCTCTAGGGCAAGGGTTTCTGAGACTGATGCAGGTGGAAAAGACTTGACCCTCTTTTTTGGAAATTTTTTGAAGCTGAGGGCCAGTCCCTGGCTTACTACTTCCAAGACCCACTTATCTGAGGTCACAGACTTCCAGGCCTGGAAGCAGTAAGCCAGCCAGCCTCCCACTGGAAATGGGAAGTCGACCCGGGCTGACACATCAGGGTGTCTGCTTGGCAGAAGCCTTAGACTGAGAGGAGGCGGGAGCAGCCCTGCTCATCCCCCTCCTACCCCTCCCTCTGAAGAACCCCCTTTGTGGGAAGGGAGAGGAGGCCTGGGCTTGGTAAAAAGGCCTTTGAAAGGGCCTGCCCCTGCCCCTAGACTGCTGCTTGTGCAGAGTGGCCTGCCTTTCCTTGGCCTGTGCACTCCTGTACGTGATCCTGTATTCATCCATTTTCTTCATGTAAGCCTCTGCTCCCCAAACAGAGAGTTACCTACTACAGGAAAATCCATGGCCTTAACCTGGGTATCCTGTGACAGGCTAGCACATCTGAGCCAAGCATGTCTTCTGAGAGACACAGATGTAGCCATGACTTTAGATGCCACATCACTGGAGTCCACAGCAGCAGCATGAAATTGCATTTTGGATGCCTCAATTCCATCAGCAGCCACCTCCTCCAGCTCCTTGGCTAGCTGGGGAGAGGCCTGTTTAGCCAGTTCTAGAACCGTATCCCATCTGGATTTCTGGTACCTGGTTGGGTAGGCCGTATAAGTAACCTGCCTGAGTCCCAAAGAGGATGCCAAATACTGTTTTTGGCCATGGCATCCACTTTCCTGGAGTCCTTATCTGGGGAGTGTGAAGCCAAAGGAATGTTAGCCCTGTCACAGGCTGCAGCCTGCACTACCCCAACATGGCTGCAATGACTATAAAGGCACTTCGCAGCTGAGCCTGATAACAAATACCTCCTGTCCATTCTCTTATCCACAGCAGGTATTGAATTAGGAGTTTGTAAAATCTTCTGTATCTGTTTCCCCAAGAATTTATGAAGAGGGATAGACAGCTTTTTGGACTCTGGGATGTCCACCATTTCCACAAAATCAGGCTCTTCATCCTACTCTGCGGCTTCAACCAAGGGAAGCTGCAGGGTTTCTGCCACCTTTCTGTAAAACAGAAAATGTGAAGGGGACTCAGAGAGCCTGGGAGGAGAGACGCCTGAGGGCCTGTCTGGGGAGATGTCCGGTTCAATGGGCACATCCAGACCCCCCCAATCATCATCATCGCCATCATCACCGGGATAGTCTTTGTCTCCCTCCCACTCCTCATAATAAGCATCTGGATCATAGTCCGGAGGAGACGGATCTGTCCGAACCGACCGCTGAACCGGCAGTACCAGTTTGGACGGAACCGGTCTAAGCGATCGAACAATACTAATCGCTTTGGCTATTTCGTCCGCGGTTGGAGAGTGCAATACCGGATCTGAACCAGCAGATTTCCGCTTTTTCTTTGACGGAACTGACCCCTCAGGGTCGGCTCTCCTTTTGCCTGAGGAGGTATCGCCTAGGTCAGTAGGCACCTCCTCAGGTTCGGCCTCAACCGAACCGGGCTGGCCATTCTGATCTACAGACTTCTTAGCCTCCCTTTCCTTTAGCCTACTCAGTCTTTTATCTAGAGTGGATTTAGGAAAGTTTTTACAGATTTGGCAGTCTGACTTGAGGTGGTCAAACCCCAAACAATAAGCACAGATGAGGTGGGGCTCAGCCTTAGCAAAGGCCTCCCCACACTCAGTACAGTGTTGAAACCCAGTGGGACCGGATTTCTTCTTGGGTTTCTCAGACATGGCCAACCTAACAAATTACCCTATTGCAGCTTTCAAGCCAGGTAATATAACCGATCAGTTACAAACCATGTCACGGGCTTTTTCAAAGAACCAGCAAAAGGTCTGGTTCTTTTGAAACCGATCGGTACCCGGAACACCACACTAAACCCAGAAAAAATAAAACTAAAATTAACAAAGTCGGTTACAAACTGGACCGACCGGAAAGAAACCAAAGAAAAGGACAATTTCCACTTTTTTCAACAAAATAAACACAGTCACTACCTATCTACACACTATCTGTACCATAGACAGAGGCTGGAAATCACAAAATAACAAAAAAATATGCGGTTTAAACCGAACGCTTTACTTTTACCGAACCGAACAGAGGAAATCTCCGGAGTGACTTCACTGTTAGGCAGAGTAAAGAATCTGACGGTTACACTGAGAAGTACCACAGACAGAGGTTTGAAAACCGAGCTCGAGCGCAACGTTCTATGCTTCTGCATAGAGTTAACTCTTTCCTCTCCCAGGGCAGTTCAAGTGGTGGGGCTAACTGCATTATGTCTGAATACAGCAAGACTTCATGTTGTTTGAACATATTGGTGGGGATTTTGATACCCAGATATCGCATCTCCACTCTGTGCCAATGAAATGGGAATGCATTTTTTAGCTTACGAGAAGGAGGAAATGTGAAGTTAAGCACTTCCGTCTTAGAATTATTTATCTGAATTCCTGAGACTTTACCAGAAAGATCCAATTGATCCCAAACTGCTGGCACAGAGATTTCAAGTGCAGTTAGAGACAGCAGGATGTCGTCCGCAAAAAGGGTAAGTTTATATTATCTCTCCCCCAATGGGATCCCCTCTATGTTAGTTTGTTTTCTAATATTTTAGCAGCTAGGGGTTCCCAATATAATGCAAAAAGTAGAGGGGATAATGGGCAACTTTGTCTGGTCCCTCTAAAAAGGGGAAAAGGGGGGGAAGGGAACCATCCAATTTGAGATAGGCTACTGGGAAGCAGTACATGGCTTGGATTTGGGAGATAAATCTCACCGGGAAAGCAAATTGCCTTAGTGTGGCCCATAAAAAGGGCCACAACACCCTATCAAAAGCCTTTTCAGCATCAAGGCCAAGAAGGACTAAGGGTATTTCTCTTTTTATAGCATATTCAGTGAGCAGTAGCATCCGACATACTGCATCATGTGCTGGACGTCTCCTAATAAATCCCACCTGGTCTGGATCAACAAGCTGGGGTATAAAATTGTCTATCCTATGGGCTAGAATTGACATAAAAATTTTTTAGTGACAATTTAGTTTTGAAATCGGGCGGTAAGAAGACATCAGAGTAATATCGTTTCCAGGCCTTGGGATTGCTGCAATTTCAGCAGATCTCCAAGAAGGGAAGGGGGTGGTATTCCTTCTTGTATCTCTCTGTAGGTCGACAGCATTACAGGGATGAGCAAATTCTGGAATTTCTTATAAAATTCATTTGGATAGCTGTCTGGACCTGGGGTTTTCTGAGACTTGGTTAGCTTAAGGATAGCTTTAATTTCCTCTCCTGTAATGGGACGAAGGAAGTCTTCTGCTTGCTGGGTGGAGAGACGTGGCAATGGAGAGGCTTGCAGGAATTCGGCTATATGTTGAGGGAAGGGGTGGGTTTCTTCCGAGTATAAAGTACAGTAAAAATCAGTCATAGCCTGCCTAATCTCTCTAGGCTGCAGCAGTGAACGGTTAGTCTTGTGGTCACATACTTTTGTGATCATCACCCGTTGTCTGGCACCTCTCAGGCGCCTGGCTAAATGTCTAGCTCCCCTGGGGCCTCCTTCTTGTGAGTTAAGTTTTAAATAGCATAGTTGCTGTTCTATTTTTTTGATCTGCCAACCTCTGAAGTTTTTGTTTAATAGCCAGTAGTTGAGGTTTGACTGATAGGTCCCCTAGATAAAGTTGCTTTTGTAATTTAACGAAAGTTTCCTCCAATTTTTTCCCTAAGAGTTCCCTTTTTCTTTTTTGATGGGCTGAGTATTATATAGGCCTCTGTCTTGTCCACAAATAAGGAATTACCCTCAACAGGGAAATCCATGGCCTTGGTCTTAGTATCCTGACTGAGTTTTGTGGCTGTCAACCATGCAAACCTCCTCAAAGTAACTGTGTTTGCCATCCATCTGTAGCAGTATCATTAGTATCTGCAGTCATTTGGAACTGGTATTTGGCTGCTTCCAGCCCAAATCTGGCAGTCTCAGCCAAATCTGCTGAGAGGCTACCTGGAGCTTTGTCGGACATAGCCAGGACAGACTGCCACAGGGATTTTTGATACTGGGCAGCATAGGCCTGATAGTGGGCTTGCCTGATAGCCAGAGAAGCAGACAGGTAGCCTTTTTTGGCCATACTGTCTACCTTTCTGGAATCTTTGTCAAGGGAATGAGAGGCTAAGGGTAGCTTTGCCCTATTACAGGCTGCAGTCTACAGTACCCCCTGGTGGTCAGGATGAGTAAATAAAAATTCAGCTCCTTCCCTGTCCAATTGATACTTTTGTCCAACCTTTTATCCAGAGGAGGGACAGAGTTGGGAGTCTGCAAAATCTTTAGCACATCTGTTTTAAAGAATGTGTTTACTGGAAGCAGGAGTTTTTTAGTGGGTGTCAGCCCCATCATCTCTAGATACTAAGCCTCCTCTTCATCCTCTATAACCTCACTGGTGGCTATGTCTAAAGCATCCACCATCCTTCTCTCGAAGGAAAAGTCAGATGAGTAGTCCTCTGATGTCCTGGGAGGGGAGCCAAACTCCTGATCAGGGGAGACTTCTGGTTCAATAGGTTCTCCTTCTTCCTCCTCAAATTCCCCATAGTCCCCAAACTCCATCTGCTGTTGGAGTGGGGGCTGGTCAGAGGTTGCTGCTTGCTTAAGAGGGGTCTGAACCGATGCCTGGTGGGCAGGGATAGGTAGCAGCCCCTGCAGGGTCTGAATCACCCTAAATGCCTGGGTAATTTCTTGTGGTGAAGGCATAGCAGCAGGGACAGCAGAAGTCCCCAAATGCTGTTCAGCAGGGGGTTCAGTGTGTTTGGTTTTCTTGGTCTTTTTTGCTGGAACCGAGTAGTCAGTTGGTTCACTAGGTCTCTTACCAGTAGCCTGGATACCTGTATCAGGGGTAGCTTGTACAGGCTCAGCGGTTTCACCCGCAGGAGTGCAGGGTTTCCGCTGGTCAGAGCTTGAGGGACCCCTAGGTGTAGGTAGCCTTTTTTAAGCCTTTCCAGACACTTATCCACAGTCTTTCAGGAAAGGTTTTGCACATTTCACAATTAGCTCTAAAATGTTCATAACTAAGGCAGATAACACACAAAAAGTGTTTGCCTTGGCAAACACTTCACTACACTGAGTACAGTTTTTGAACCCGGGTTCACCGGTTCTCTTCTTAGGTTTTTCTAATATTATGAAAAACCAATGAAAAAAATGGGACTGCAAAAAAAGTTTTAAATTTTAAATGTTTATGTGCAGTTGTGGTCGGTTCAGGAACCGATGGATGTTCCGATCGGAAACGGGAACCGATGCAAAGGGAAACAAAGTTATCGGTTCTGTAACCGGGATTATCGGTTACTTAAAAATAATAAATTTAGAAAAAAAAATCTAAAACTAACGGAGTTTTCATCAAAATCTCCAAAACTAACTAAAACTGTCCCAGTTTCTCCTCAATTATACCAAACCTGGAGAAACCAAGAAAAACAACAAAAGACGTGCTAACTTGCAGTTTATGAAATAAATACAGGAGACAAAGGCAGCAAAACAAAAAAATGTAAGTAAATACTTATATTTTTGTTAGAATGCTGGCAGTTGATAAGGGCAGCATTTGAAAAGTTACACGAGCCAATGATGATTCCATCATTAGCATACGTTCTGTCTCCAGGCAGTTCTATCTTAAAAGCTGACTGCAAGAGTTAGGAATATTCTTTAAATTCTGAATGACTTCATCACTCAGCATGATTGTTACATCCAATTTGCTTTTGCTTTTTAATGACAAGCGAAATATAGTCAGCTATGGAGTAATTCTGTAATAACAGAATGACCTGGGTGGATTGTGAGGTCCAAGGTGCAGCTGAGGGCCTTCCACCACCCAGGAAGTGAGTCTGTTACAGCACTGATACAAACCCAGAGTGGATTATTACACTTATAACATACGTTAAATGGTCAAACATTTTACAATTGGTTTTATATGGCACCATATCTCAAAACACTTAATAATCAAGAAGAAATGCAAATGACATTAGAAATGTATGGCAAGATTTGTGAGAGATTACTAGTGACCTGAAGCACTCCTCACAGTGTGAAAAGGCAGCAGTGAATGCAAACAGGACGTTGGGATGTACAGTCAGGGGAATCTGCACTAGGCAGAGCGAGGTCATACTGTCCTCTGCATCGGAAGAGGAGGAGGAGAAGGACCTGGGAATGATGATCACTAGTGACCTGAAGCACTCCACACAGTGTAAAAAAGCAGCAGCAAAGGCAAACAAGATGCTGGGATGCATATCTAGGGGGATCAGTAGTAGGAGAGAGCAGGTTATACTGCCCTTGTACAGATCACTGGTAAGGCAGCATCTAGAGTAAGGAGTTCAGTACTGATGCCCATATCTCAAAAAGGACATTAACCTGCTGGAGAAGGTCCAGAGGAGGACTACAAAGATGATAGATGGTCAGCAGGGTAAGGCTTACGAAGAGAGGTTGAGGGCACTGAACATGTACTCCCTGGAAGACAGGAGAGAGAGAGAGGGGACATGACTGGGACCTTCAAGTACTTGAAAAGGATAAATACGGTTGATAAGGAGAGTCTCTTTAAGCTGAGTGGCAACCATAACACGAGGGGGCACAGTCTTAAGCTGGAGGGTGGGAGGTTTAGAATGGAGGTCAGGAAGCACTTCTTCACAGAGGTGGTGGACACTTGGAATGTGCTGCCATAAGAGGTAATCTCGTTGAAGACAGTGGGCAGCTTTAAGAGGGGCAGAGACAGGTGTAGGGGAAGGGTAAGGGTCATGGGTAGGGAGGGTGGGAGGAGTGGGGAGAGGGGCAGGGACAGTAGCTCACGCCGTGGACCCTGCAACACGAGCAGACTTGATAGAACAAATGGCCTTCTTCTGCTGGCTTCTTTTTTTTCATTTACTAAGCTTTATTAAGTTTTAAGCAGCACACAGTACAAAGCACAACAAGAAAAGTGACAGATGGCTGCACATATATAAAAAAACAAACAAACATACTCCCTCCTTCCTTCCTTCCCTATCCCCCCACCCCCATTTCTGCGACCCAATCAGAGAGAAGAGGGTGATGAGTGGAAGCAGGAAGAGGTAAAGGGACTATGGCTTCCAGAGGGAAAGCAGGGCCAACAGGGGCTCCCAGGTAGCCTGGAAGAAGTGAGGTCTATGTTGCACAGTTGCTATGTGTCTCTCCAATTGGATTGCAAGTAAGGTCTCATGGAACCATTCCAGTACTGTAGGGAGTGAGTCCTCCTTCCAGTGCCGCAACATTACCAGTTTTGCCGTGGAGGCCACAAGGGCAAGATGAGCTTTCCTCGTATGTTCGTATGCCCTTGTACAGGTCACTATTGAGACTGCATCTAGAATATGGGGCAAGATACTGATGTCCATACCTTAAAAATGACATCAGCTTGCCAGAGAAAGTCCAAAGGAGGACAACCGAGATGATCATGGGTCATCAGGGCAAATCTTATGAGGAGAGGCTGGCAGCCCTAAGACTGTACTCCCTGGAGGCGAGGAAAGAGAGAGGGGATATGACTGAGACCTTCAAACACTTGAAGGGGATAAATAGAGTGGATAGGGAAGGTCTCTTCAAGCGGAAAGACAACTGAACCATAAGGAGGCACAGTTTGAGGCTGGTGGGGGGGGTTTAGGTGGGATGTTAGAAAGCATTTATTTACAGAGAGGGTGATGGCCACATGGAATGCGCTGCTGGAGGAAGTGGTCTTAGAGAAGATGGTGGACAGCTTTAAGAGGGCCTGGGATAGGCATAAGAGGAACCCATGGGGGCAGTCAGGGAGGAAGGGAAGACAGGGGAGGAGGGCAGGGTCAATGGCATAAGCTAGGGACCCTGCAGTAATGAGCAGACTCAACAGAACACATTGCTTTCTTCTACTGGCTCTTTCATCAGTTCGTATGAGAGATGGGTCATGGAAAACTCATGGGGTGGGGGAGGGGGTGTTATTTACGGAGAAAGTGTGCAGGAGAAAGATGAGGTTAAGCACAGATAATGAATGAATTTCACTGGTGTTTCAGTAGGCTAGGGTCACCCATTTTTCAGCATCGTCCCACGCAAACAAGATTTTACAATAAATACAAAAACAATACAAATAATTACAATAAAAACAAGTACAACAAATCCACAATGAAGTACAATTATAATAAAAGGAAATTATTTCAGGATTGTTGCTTTGAATCGGGCATGAGTAGGTAAAACCGATGCAGCTGGGTAGGTAATTGTTTCCAAGACAATGCTGCCATATGTGAGAAAGCCATTTGACCAAACCGAGACCTTATTTATGTTAAAGAAAACCCCTACAAAAGATTTCCCTCAGGCAGAATTGAGTGTCTGAGAAAATGAGTTGTTCCAATATTATTTTGAAACAGTACCGTTTATACATTTGAATAGAAAACCCTAAATGTATCTGCTAGCTAATACTGAACAAAGATCTTCATTCTCACAGTTTAGAGTCAAAACATTTCCTAGCAGTATATTGTTAAAAAGATCTGATTATTTATTAATATATTGATTTATTTAATTTTTATTAGCTATGGAATTCTGCCTATTTTCAGTCTCTTTCCAGGGAAGGGGGGATGCAGATGATTACCAACTGAAACTGAACCAGATTAAGTGGTAGGTGGTATTCTTAGTGAATGGGGGAAATCTGGCCAGGACACCAGGGAAATTCCACTACTCTTTTTGAAAAGTGCCATGGGGTTTTTTACGTCCACCTGAACAACCACCAAAACATGCAGACAGGACCTCGGTTTAACGTCTCATCCGAAAGACAGATTTAACAAAAATATGCCACGAACTGGCACCTGTAGTTGTAACAATGGTCAACTTAAAAACCTTTACCACGTCATCATTATTTGTCCTCAGTATGGAACAGCATGTAAGAGATATCCGGTTACAATTTTAGCCGAAGCTATAATTTACACCAAATAGCATTGGCTCTTCTGTTAAACAGTGAAGATTTTATGTAACACAATGAAAATGAGGAGACACATTTTTACGGAGAGGGTGGTAGCTGGGTGGAATCGTTACCAGCAGACGTGGTATCCAGTAGAACAGTGGACTGCTTCAAAAGGGCTGGGACAGGGCAAGGGGGAGGGGCAAGGGAGGGGAAGGGTGGGAGGGAAGGGCAGCTGCAGAATAAGGGGTGCTAGCTGCACATTCGAGCAGACTTGATAGACCACTAGGCCTTTGTCTGCTGGCAAATTTTGTATGTTCGTATGTACAAAGGAAAGGCAGATTTTTTTAATATTAGTTAAAAAAAATGAAAAGCTGTCCCCAATTAATGATGAAGGTGCTTGCTAGCTTAATTAATAATACAAGTTTGTATATCTGTGATTGCCTTTATCTTTCTTATTGTATAATCTGTGTTAGTTTGGGGTCAAACTGTAATGGCTTATAGCTGCTCAATAAACCGGAACTAAAAACTGAACAGGACACCAAAGCAAGAAAACCAGGAAGATTAAGTGACTTGCCTAAAGTTATACAGCAAAGTGGGGATGAAGATGGGCTTCGGACCTCCGTTTCCAGGTGCACAGCGCTACACTGTCTCTTGGTTAGCTTTTAACCCTGATGTGCATGACAAACACCCTTAGCAATATAACCTCTCCTGTCTATATCCCGGGTCAGCATTACAGTAACAAAAAAAAAAAATCAGGGGCTTTAAGTATACATTCTGTCATGTTCAACATACTTTTGCAAATTTTTCAAAGGGCTCTGATGGGGCAAAGGGAGGGGGGCAGGAGATTCAGTTCTTGCCTGTGCTGAAAACTATCTGCATTGGATCACCTCCACAGTGCAGCTCGGAGCATACATACTGATCTAATTACTGCAGATTAGCACCTCTGTACTGCTCAGAGTGGTACAGTCATTTTCATTTTTCCATAGAAACAGAGACTCTGTCAGCAGAAAAAAGCCTGTTGTCCCGTTTATATTAAGGATAAGCATTTGAGTAGAGCTAGTTTTCAGTGGAGTCCCAACAAATGCTTGAAATAGACAGAACAACAGTTACAAAATATAAAAAGAACAATTAGTCAGGTTAGTGTAAAGCCACCTTGTGATTCACCTGAAGGTGAACTGATCACAGATTATCTGAACTTGAATTCGGTGAACCAAAGATATTCACTGTCTGCCATTCTTTGTCTGACAGTTTGTTCCATCTCTAAGTCATATAGAACTGGACGTTGATGGATTTTGTTTTGGTAGCCATGGCTTCTAATTAGCATGGGAAGTGCAACTCCTAAGGCCCAGTGAACGGCAAGCAACTATTTACAGTATCTCAGTCATTACTTGGAACTTTGGGGCTGCAGGGGAGACTCCGGCCCTGGGAGAAGGGGCACATGCCCCCTTTGTAACAATCTACTGTGCTCAGCCAATGCCCAGTAGTGGCACAGCTGCAGGCATAACTGTAGTCCAGACTGAATAACTGCTTACGTGTCTGGTCACAAGTCCTCTGTGCCCTGCCAGTGGCCTGATTGCTCTTAAATTCCTGGAAGGGATGGATTTTGGAGGACGACAGGAACAATTAGGATGTTGAAATCTGGTCATGCTCTGGCCTGACATCATATGACCCCACAGATCCTGACCTCTTATACCACAGTCCCTTCAATTCATGTTATAGATACATGGAGTGTAAGGCTATGATACAAGTGGCGGAAAGAGAGTGAAAAAGTCCCCTTTTTCACATAAACAAAAACCACATTAAGTCAGGAGTATTTCTTTTTTAGTCAGTGTTTTCTCTCTTTAGGTCGCTGACCTGCCCCCATCTGGTCTGGCCCCCAGGCCTATCAACCGGCTTCTCTGGATCTTATCTGACTCCGGTGATCCTCTGCCACAGATTCTGGTCAGAGGTGCCCAGTCATTGATATGGCTTTTGCAGGGGGTCGGGACATCAACACACCATGGCCCGGGGGGGAGGGTTCTGCCATTTTTCTCCCAAAGG
This sequence comes from Neoceratodus forsteri, assembly GCA_016271365.2. Taxonomy (NCBI): domain Eukaryota; kingdom Metazoa; phylum Chordata; order Ceratodontiformes; family Ceratodontidae; genus Neoceratodus; species Neoceratodus forsteri. The sequence goes on from CM028136.1 coordinate 965,707,676, forward strand.
GCTTCCCACCATGTGCTATGATGCATTGTGTAAGCTCCACCTCCACGAAGATGACCCGGACACACACTTTCTGCTGGTGGGAGCCCTTACCCTGGTATCTCGCCATGCTGCCATGTACATTCCTCTAGGCAGCAGCTGCCAAGCGGGACACACATGCCCCCTACCTCAGGGAGGAGAGCTGTCCTATGCACGCTCAAGCCTCCCTCCCCCAGTCAGCCCCCAAGCGACCTTCGTCTGTTTCTGAACCTGGGTCGCCAGTGTGTCAGATGGTGAGATGCTCAGCGCTTCAGTCCTCCATGTCACTGGGCCACAGTCTGGAGTATTTTAATGATATTGTAGTTACCATGTGATGTCATTATATAAAAATACATCCTTGGACCAGGTTTGCAAATTACTGTATAGATATCTGATTCGTTTGTTTTTAAAATGGAATCCATATACTGCATTGAAAAATGTGTACCTTGCAAGACTTTACGTTGAAAAAACTACTCTTCCTAAATAAAATTCTATGCCAGATTCTCCTACACCTAAATCAGCATGTTAGCCTCCGATATGTTTTTCAAGGTTCTCTTCTGATGAATTCTTTGCATCCTAAAAACATGCCCGAGTCAATCTCAACTCGTTTTTCATGTAACTTTTTTTATCAGTTCAGAACGGACTGCCAAGCTGTGCAAGTGAGTTTCCTTTAACAAGGCAGCACACATGCCCTACCTCACCAACGGGGACCTCATTAGCTTGCATTTTAATACAACTGTCTGATTAACTCTCATAGGCGCCACTTTTCAGGTGTTTGGAACCACAGAGTCTAGACATCCAGTAGTAAAAACAGCATATTAGCAGAGATCACACAGCCACTGTCACCTGACCAAGGAGAATGGAAGTCCTTTTTCTTCCTTTACTCTTCCTTGAAAAACAATGACAGGAACATATACCATGGTTGTGTGCAGAGTCTGTCTTGGCTTATATCTAGGCATGTCAGAAAGCTCTGGCTTGAGTTGAGCACTTTACAGCTACAGACACTTTTTACCTTATTGACTTTAAATCATTCCCTCCTGCTTCTAAGTGTCGAAAGCTTTTAGTGACAGATGCCCCGTGACGTGTGTATGTGTGATGCCATTTTGAGATATCATATCTTCCTTGTCCTTGATGCTGAAAGGATATGTCATTTTACCTGCAGAACATTAGCTTTGCAACCCATAAAGAACATAGCCGCACTCATCTGTAAAAGGTTAGCTACAGCATACAGATTTAAATCTAAATAATTCCTTCCTCCCTCCCTCCCTCCTTCCCTCCTTCCTCACAGAAAGACAGCAGGACAGCAGTGCATTGCTAACCTTTAGTGAAACACAAACACTAGTGGTAACACAAAGAAGCCGGTAGGGGGCAGCTTTAAGAAGAACGTCAGGAGGTCGCTTTTTATGCAAAGGGTGCTGGACAGGTGGAACAGATTACCCAGTGGGTTGATCTGTGCAAAATCAGTGGTAGGGTTCAAGCATAGGTGGGACAGACACATGGCCTTAGTGGGGGCAACGGGGGGGATAAAAGAGGAGGTAGAAGATGAGTAATCACTAGGGTGCTTGATCTCATAGGTTTGGCTAGGATAAGGACAGACTGTATAGACCAATAGGCCTTCTGCCATAAATTCCTCTCTCTCTCTCGCTCTTTGTGCTCTATACTCATACTTGCCAAGCATGTTTCTGGCAGAGATATCTGTAAAATAGCATTAATAGGTTTAAATATTTCTTTTTTAAGACCCCGGTACCCATTCAAAGTACAGAACGCTTAGAAGGAGGAATACCATTTATAGGGCCGAAGAGCCTTGTATTGTTTTTTTCCTTTTTGTTTGTTTGTTTGTTAGATTGTACATATCTGAGCTGCAGGAATGTTATTTAGCAAAACTCATTTTAAATGGTATCCAAATAACATACATACAGATAGTACAAAACAGAGAGAGTACTGCATGGGCAACTATGCATAACCAGCGTGCTCTGTCACAGAGGGGTTCTGATTCCCTCTGACCTCGAGAGAGAACGAGTATGCATCGTTTTTTTGACTGCTTAATTCTTTTGGCACAAGCTACTGCAAATCATGGAAACTGTCGCAAAAATTCGGGACTCAGAAAATAGGATGCCCGAGCTTTGGCACAATTGGGCTGATGCAAACACAGGCACAAAACATATCTGCATTTGTATCCACCACATTTGAAAATCCCTTCCCCCACAGTTTGTGTTGTGTTGGAGGGTACACAACCAGGACTGGTTGATTCTTTGCTTTGTTGTCTTCAGGTTGGGATGGGTCGACTTCAAGGGTTGGAATTTCAAAAAAGAAACTTTCTAAAAGGTTTCTATTTCTGATCAGGTAATTAACATATAATTAATATTCACACAAATGCTGATTCCGTGATCTGCATGCCAAACCAGTTTGCCCACCCTTAACATGATCAACAGGTTATCACCATGGAAGCACTTTAAAAACTGAAAGGATAGCTTATAACAAAAACACAGCCTATAATTTAATGGAAATTATTAAAAGTAAAGGCACTGTACTTCACATATCAGTATTAATAAAACAAGAGACATATTGGCAATGAGATAATGATAAAAAGGAAGCAGACACCTGACTGAGCTATCTCAGAAAAGGTGACTAACACATTGCCTGCCTTAAACAAAACTTGTGAATATTTCCTTGTCCGGGGTTACAATGCGTCTCTTCTAATGTTGGCTTCAGATGCAAAAAATAATTAGCCATTCTAGAATTTGTTAGGTTTTCTTGCCAGGAAAGACACAAAGCCGGAGCTCATTTCCAGGTGTGACACAGGGAACAGAGAAGTTAAGCGACTTGCCTGCTGCCTCTCCAAGTAAGACAGACCTAGAGGGAGCTGCCCTGATCCCAGTGCAATCTGCCGCAGCAGGTAGGAAGCGCTCCATGAATCCCCAGGGAATAGCATAGCAAATTCCTAGAGGGCCTGGGTGCAAGGCTATGTTATAGCCCCCCCCCCCCAGTTTTGAAAAAAACATCAAAATTATGATTTGGGCCCCTCAAACCTCATGGGCCCAGGTGCGACTGCACCCCTTGCACCCTTGTAGCTATGCCCCTGTCCCCAGGGAAGCAACAGAAAAGAGAAGGATGGGGCTGGAAGGACACTAAACTGAGTTGGGCAGCACTGGTGAAAAAGTGGTCACAGTACAGGGAGGGCACTGCAGAAGGAGTTGCACACATGAGAGGTGTGGACTGAGAAATGAGTGTTACATTTAAAGAGCCACCGTTGCCTTGAGAAGGGCTTTTAAAAACATAATATTTAGACAAAAAGCAGCTTACATTTTTCATTAGCTCTGTATTCTTATCCCCATTATTTTTTACTGAGGACATATGCATGAAAACAGGATAGCTGTTCCTTGAGAGTTCACCAGCTCCTATTGCTTCCTCCAAACTAAATGTCATAATACTCTGCTTGTGACATCACAGTTATTCCCATGGCAACAAACTGTGATGCCACAACACAGCATTATGACATCAAGCTGGGAATAATCAATAAAAGCAAAGAACTCTAAGGCTAAAGATGTTGGGCCCAATTCCAAGTCGAATGTCGCAACTCACTGGCGTATGTGAGTTGCGACATTTGCCACTATGCCAGGGACCCTACGCCACATTCCAAGAGCGGCAGGGTCCTGGCACTTGTGACATGCGGGTTACGTCATGCGGTGGCATATGCCACAGGCATGGTGTAGAAGTCCCGCATGTCGCCAGTAGCAGTCAACTACCAGCAACCCCCCTGAAGCCACCCCTGCCCTGGAACACCACGGCACACACCAGGGGGCATGGGGGGGCAGGACAGGTGGCATAGGCATACGGGAGGTGTGTCCCAGAGAATGGACCCCCAGGGGTCCCAGACATCTGGGGGGGTGGGGGACATGGGTATGCCTGTGGGGGCATGAGGGACTCATCAGCGCTATTGTTGCAGTGCCACGGGGTGATCAACCAATGGATAGCACCATTGAATGCCCCTTAGAGCAGCTCCAGGCTGCTCTAACTTCATGCCATCAGTGCGGCTCTCAGAATCGCACCTGCAGGTTACAGCAGCTGCCCTCCTGGAACAGGGCACAGTTACTGCCAGAACCCACACTTGTGCCATGGCGTTGTGGGCTGCGGTGTAGTGGGTGGCATAAGCCAGAGTTGTCATAGCCCACAGCTGTTTTCATTTGGTACCGGTGTCATGTCCTGTTGTGAGTGATAAAAAAATCAACAAAAGAATAATTTCAAAAAAATTAAAAAATCACCCGCAGCTGCCATGGCACAAGGCGCACTTGGAATACCAGCCAGCATACCACTTGATATAAGTCGCGAGATACGCCAAGGGGTTCGGTGTGTCTCGCCTTTCGCTGGCATTCCCAGTCTTGGAATCGGGCCCCTTGATTTTGTGGAAATTTTATTTTTGTAAAAAATAATGGAGATGAGAAATCTATAGAAGATGGGCAAAATACAAGCTGAATTCTGTCTAACTATTATGTTTTCTGATGTTTTTCCAAAGGTGTCAGCTGCTCTCTTTAATGTGGGGAAGTACAAGGATACTCCTCGTGTGGTGCAGCAATAGACAGTACAACAACACAACTAAGGAGAGAGAGTCATAAGTAACTGTGGACAGTAAGGTAATGTGAGGAAGAGTAACTGTGTATAGTAAGTTAATGTGAGGAAGAGTAACTGTGGACAGTAAGCTAGCATGAGGTAGAGTAACTGTGAACAGTAAGCAAACGTGAGGAAGAGTAACTGTGGACAGTAAGTAAACATGAGGAAGAGTAAATGTGGACAGTAAGCTAATGTGAGGAAGAGTAAATGTGGACAGTAAGCTAACGTGAGGAAGAGTAAATGTGGGAGAAAGCTAACATGAGGAAGAGTAAATGTGGACAATAAGCTAACGTAAGGAAGAGTAACTGTAGACAGTAAGCTAATGTGAGGAAGAGTAACTGTGGACAGTAAGCTAATGTGAGGAAGAGTAAATGTGGACAGTAAGCTAACGTGAGGAAGAGTAACTGTGGACAGTAAGCTAACATGAGTAAAGGTGGATAGTAAGCTAACATGAAGAGTAAATGTGGAAGTAAGCTAACATAAGGAAGAGTGAATGTGGACAGTAAGCTAGCGTGAGGAAGAATAACTGTGGACAGTAAGCTATCATGAGGAAGAGTAACTGTGGACAGTAAACTAACGTGAGGAAGACTAAATGTGAACAGTGAGCTAACATGAGGAAAAGTAAATGTGGACAGTAAGCTAACATGAGGAAGAGTAATTGTGGATAATAAGCTAGCATGAGGAAGAGTAACTGTGGACAGTAAGCTAAAGTGAGGAAGAGTAAATGTGGACAGTAAGCTGACATGAGGAAGAGTAACTGGATAGTAAGCTAGCATGAGGAAGAGTAACTGTGGACAGTAAGCTAACATGAGTAAGAGTAAATGTGGATGGTAAGCTAACATGAGGAAGAGCAAATGTGGAAGTAAACTAACAGGAGGAAGAGTAAATGTGGACAGTAAGCTAAATTGAGGAAGAGTAAATGTGGACAGTAAGCTAATGTAAGGAAGGCAACAAGCTGCCACAGTCAAGAGAGAAAACACAGTGCTGAGCTGCATGAAGGAGCAGGTCAAGGGAGTAGATCCTCCCCCCATGTGCAAGGCCTTGGTTATAAAGCTCCCAGGGGGCACTGTGGAGCCCGAGCTTGGTGGATGCGAGAAGCCATAGCTCTGTGCATTTATTTAGTAAAATACAGGAAAAACTTTTATTTTGCCACTGTTCTGAGCAATTTGGATTGTGGGAATGACATCCTGACTATAGATTTGGGTAAAATGGGAAACCCAAAGCGGGACAAAGCAGCAGGAGGACCCGACAAAGGAAAAGGTGCTTGCATGGCCCAGACCTCGCGGTCGGGCCCAGAAGATTTAGCTAGGACTCCCGCAGACACAGATGAATCCCTAGCATCGCTAGGGTTACAAATGCAAACTTTGATTAATTCAGTCTCCAATCTCTCCCAGAAAGTGGACTTCTTCAATGGCCAAGTGGTACTACTTGAATCTTCGGTGAAGGGTCTAAAATCGGAATTTGTGGAGGTGACTAAAAAGGCTGACTCTGCGACGGGAGCTACTGCACAGATGACCAAAGAGCTGCAACTCTTCCGCACGACACTCGAGACCGTGGAGAATCAAGTTAGGAGTGTTAACATTCGTGTATTGGGCTTACCCGAGGGTTTTGAAGGGAACCACCCTATAATGGCAATTCAGGACTTTCTTACTGAGAAGCTGGTGACTTCGGGTCAAGACACGATTACAGAGCTACAGAAAGTCTATAGAGTCATTCCCTGGGGCCATCAACTAACAGAAGAGCCCCGAACTTTGATGCTGGTTACCTCTGGGAGTGGTGTGTGAGACAGAATCCTAGCACTAGCTTAACACCATGGTCATGTGATGCTGGAGGACCGCCAAGTTTATCTTTTCCCAGACTTAAGCCATGCTACGCGGCAACGCCGCGAGCAATTTGATGCAGTCAGATGTACCCTCAGAGAGGCTGATATCTTTCATACCATCATTTTCCCTGCTCGCCTCCGAATTGTGCATGAGGGGAAGATTTACCTTTTTGGAGATCCCATGGAAGCAGGTAAATGGTCTGCTAGATTGGCTGTGAGGTCCATGGTTATCCCTGAAGACCCTGATTCGGACACTTGAAGAGACTGTGTGGAACTGCTGGAGTGTTTTTCTCCCTTATTGTGGCCAGAACAGAGTCTGAGTTCATTGTAAAATTTAGTTCGGAGCGGGGAAGGGATTCTCTCTCTCTTGCTCTCCTAATGCTTTTTATAAAAAAAGGGTTATTCTTAAGGCACTAAAGTTGTTTGTATTCTAAAGCTGATTTTAATTTTTGTATAGCTTTTTGCCCCAAGCAAAGATCAAGATTTATTTTCTTTAACTTAGGTATATCGCATGGCACCATAGCTCTTTTGAGCAAGGCCTATTCTGGGACTGATGCCGGACATTGATAACTTTCAGTAACTGCCATGCTGCTCCTCGGGAAATTTAGACAGTGACAATATCAGGTGTTATTCTTTTTATTTAGGTTAATAATTGTAGTACTATCCCACATGTGATAACTCTATATGACAAATGCATATATGTACTTTTAATAAGGAACTTGTTCCTAGAAGAAAATGTTCTTATGGTCTGTTTGCTGTACGCATATTCAATGATATGGCACGGGAAAGTAAATAAAGTATAAAAAAAAGAAAGCTCCTGGAGTACTGCTTCCAGTTCTGGTCACTGCAGGACATTAAAGAGGTGGAGCAAATCCAGCACAGGGCTACCAAACTAATTATCGACTTAAGATAGTTAGAGATACGATGGCAGGCACTGGTGGCCCAATGGCAAGGCATCATACTGCTATGCAGGCAACCCAGCTTTGGGGACAATCCTAAGTCACTGCATCGGGAAGCAGACCAGATGGAGGTAACTGCCACGTGGCAGTGTTCCTCAGCCAGGGAGGGTTGACGGCGAATTCCAGCAACACAGCAGCTCCTGCAGCTGGGCCAGGGAGCTTGCTCTTGTCATAGGCGACATGCTGTTTGTGTGTGCGAGGTCAGCACAGTCTGCACTCATGTCAGGGGAGAAAAACCCATGGACACCAATATGATGGCTTGTGCCCCCAAATGATTTTAAGGATACTCTTGGAATCTCTAGCAACCCCTCATCAGCCGAGCAGAGCAATCACCCGGGGCAGTAAGGAACCAGAAGCTCTTTCAGGTAGTCTGGGCCCTGTCCATGTATGGCTTTATAAGTCATTAGTCCAACTTTAAAGGTGATCCACCACTCTACCATCAGCCAGTGCAATTCGTGCAGCACCGGAGAGATGTGGCAAGTCAGGGGAGTTCCCATCAACAACCAGGCTGCAGTGTTCTGCACCAGCTGCAAGCAGCGGATATCAACCCCAGGCAGCCCTAGATAAAGGGAGTTGCAATAATCAAGGCGCGAGTTCACAAAGGCGTGGACCCGTGTAGGAAGATCACCAGATGGAACTAGGTGCTTAACCCTGGAGATGTTCCTTAGATGGTAAAGAGAGGATTTGATGACTGCCGACACCTGTGATCGCAGTGTCAGCTCATCATCAAAAATCACCCCCAGGTTTTGCACCTGTTCAGAGGTAACAAGCTGGGAGCCTTCCAGGAAAAGTCCTGAAGGCAAACCCACTCCCAACCCCTCTATCCGGCGACCCCGGTCCACAACCATAACCTCAGTCTTTTCCGAGTTCAACCTCAGCCAGCTTGAATTCATCCAACCCTGGATTTCAGTGAGGCAGTTATTGAAAACCAAGACAGCTCTATCCTGGTCGGGTGCAAAAGACAGGTAGAGCTGGGTGTCATCAGCATAACAGTAAAACCTGTCCACACTGTCTTACAATGTCTCCGAGTGGTAGCATGTACACTGCAAACAACATGGGGGACAATACCGAACCCTGAGGGACCCCGCATGACAGAGAGACTGGGTCGGAGGAATAAATTCCCGACACCACCCTCTACGTTCTGCCAGTGAGGAAAGATTTAAACCACCTGAGGACTGTACCAGACAGGCCACAGATGAACCTCAGGTGTTCGAGAAGAACCCCATGGTCCACAGTGTCAAATGCTGATGAGAGATCCACAAGAACCAGGATGGAACGTTTTTTCTGATCTCTTGCCATCTATGATGCAAAAAGGGTTGGCAGGGTCACTTTTAAAAGCCCTGGCCTGGGCTCACCACTGCGCTGTGCTCGGTACCTTAAATTGGCCAGGTTTTGAGGCTAAACTGGACTTCCCCTTGCTTTGTACCACCTTCAAACTAGTACACCTCCCCTCCCCACCCAGCCTCTCTAAACTGCTGACTTGGAAACCATTTACCAGGCCCCTTCGATCATCTCACCAACCATTACTAATTATATCTAAAACTTGCTTAGCAGTTGGAACGAGGTCATTCTCATTTGCTGCTGCATATAAATGGAGCAACCTTCCACCAGGACTTCTCTCCTGTACATCCCTCTCACACGTTAAAAAACATTACAAGGTCCTATTCTTTTTCCCAGGCACTTGCAACTGCACATAACCCCCTGCCTAACAGGCAGGGGATAATCCTATGTCTTGCTCTCATTTTATGTATACTGTGAAATATGAGACGGAAAGTTGTTATTGTCCTAGAATGTATGATGTTACCTATCTGTTACCTATCTTATGTTCCGGTCTATGTTCCCTGTATAAATACAAGATGGAAAGTGGTTATATCATAGAATGTATGCTTGTTCCCTCTCTTACGTTCTACTTTGTATCATATTACTAATATCTGTACTTGTTATTGTTACTACTGATGGTACCACTGTCGGTACATTGTTTAATGACCAATACTTATGGAATTCTTAAGTTCCCACGGTCGCCACTGAAAAAGGGACTGTCTTGTCTCAGTTGGGCCTACCCGATCATCAAAATTCAAATAAAATAAAATAAAGAGAGCACTGGCTATTGGAATGCTCCTACTGTTGTTTGTGTCAGCACTAGCAGAACTGGAGGACATGCACTTAACAGGAGGGGGGCAGGATACATCAGAAAACATTACTTCACACACAGTGTGGTTTACATGCAGAATAGCCTACCTGGTGAGGTTGTGGAGGCTAACACTGTTCAGGCTGTCAGAGCAGGACTAAATAGATTCCTAGGGCAGGACTGCGCTGAGGGTTACCCAAGAGTAGGGGCGGCAGTTTGGTTTGGATGTGTGTTTATAGTCAAACTGGGTATAGTCAATGACGTACTGCGGGGGGGGGGGGAGTGAACAAGATGGACCCTATGTCCCTTCCGCCTCCTGCCTTTGCAAGGCCTTGGTTAGAAAGCTCCTAAAGTACTGCTTCTTGTTCTGGTTATCGCAGGAAATTGATGTTGTCTGTCAGTCATGCATGCAGTTATAGAAATTTTCCATTGTTAATTTCCACACTTTTTAAATTGCCTTTGTGTGCCAAGTACATTCCTTTTATACCTCCTCTTGTATTCTTTTGATCTTTATATTTAGGATATTTAGGAAAATGTTTCATAAGAGACAGTAATAATTTGACACAATTCGGCTTATATTTAATGTTCTGTATTTATATTCCCTCATTCTTAATTACTGAGGATATCTGCATGAAAACAGGGTCTTTGACCCCCAGGTTTCATCTGTTCCTTCTGCATTAGCCTCCAATGAAGTCACAATCCTATGGTTCTAACATTACAATGTGCTGCTGTGAAAATGATTACGGTATTACAAACAGTGGACTGTGATGTCAATGGAGGTTCAAGCAGACAGACCATAGGACTATGATTCTGTTATCTATCTATCTATCTATCTATCTATCTATCTATCTATCTATCTATCTATCTACCCATCTATCTATCGACAGAATGTCTGTCTATTGACAGTATCTATCTATCTATCTATCAATCTATCTATCTATCTATCTATCTATCTATCTGTCTGTCTGTCTGTCTGTCTGTCTGTCTAGCTCTCTAAGAACAGTATCTATATATCTATCTGTTTATTTACTGATTTATTCATTCATTCATTTATGTATTTGTTTGTTTATTTATTTAAAAAGTTTTACCTGGAAAGACATACAGACCTGGTAACAGCTCGTTTCCAGATGTATCCTGGGGGAAGGGGGGGAGAGAGAGATCAGACAAAGAAGTGTAAGGTTATGCATTTTGGGGTGAAGAACTCAAAGAGAGAATACTGGCTGGGGGGGTGGTAAGCTGGGAATCACTGAGAAGGAGAAGTACCTTGGGGTAATGATAACAGGGACCATGAACAACACTGCCCAGTGCAGGAGAGCGGCTGCAAAAGCGAACAAAATGCTGGGGTGTATAGCAAGGGGGTTTTCGTCCAGCCGAAGTGAGGTGATCTTGCCCCCCTACAGGTCACTGGTAAGGCCACACTTAGAGTATTGTGTGCAGTTTTGGAGGCCATACCTAAAGCGTAATATCAGGCTGCTGGAGGGGGTGCAGAGGAGCAACAAAGATGATATGTGGAATGGAGGGGAGAGACTATGACAGCAGGCTGGGAGACCTACATATGTACACCCTGGAGGATAGAAGGGACGGGGGACATGATAGAGACATTCAAGTATCTGAGGGGAATCAATAAGGATGGGGCAGATGGGGTCTTTAAATTAAGGAGGGGAGGGTCACCAGGGGGCATGGGCTAAGAATAGAGGGGAAGATTTAGGAAGGAAATGAGGAGACACTATTTCACAGAGAGGAGGTAGCAAAATGGAGCGTCCTACCAGAATGGGTGGTATCATGTAAATCTGTGAACAGCTTCAAAGGGCATGGGACAGGGAACAGGGAGGGTGAGGGTAGGGGTGGCAGTGGGATGACAAAAGGGAGGGGGGGGTTGGGGCAGCTGCAGACTAGGGGTGTTGGTTGCACACTCAAGCAGACTTAGATAGACCTGGTGGTCTGTTTCTGCTGGCACATTCGTATGCTCATATGTAATAAAAAATGTGCAGTCAGCACAATAAATTAAAAGTTGTGCAAACAAACAAAATAATCAGTGCTGAGTCACGGAGCATAATAAGGTGCACATGGCAAAGTGAAATTGCAAAACACCTCATTTTAATCCTCTCCATACCTCATCAGCACTGTGATCTTATCTACTGTGACATCACAAGTGACCAGTGTTGCAGCAGGAGACTGGCTCTTCTCAATCAGTTGTGATGTCACAGACAGTCAGGTCCCCAGACTGATGATATAGAAGGAGAAATAAAACTAGTTCTGTCTCCTTCCTAGCAGCGTACTGTTCCACGTATCACACCATGTATCGTCAGGTAGAAAATCGTCTAATCAGCAAAAGGGGAAAAAAATACTTCACATACAACAAGTTATAGTTCTTGACTTATGAAAGTAAATGTAACTTTCAGGCAGTACACTAGCTCTTTAAAATGAAATGGACCATTTAAAATATCAATCTAGAAATGCACACACAGACAGTGAATAACATTTCACTAATGAACTGACAAACATCATGTGGGGCATGCAGCATTCAGACCACACTTTGGAACACAACATCCTCCATATTAATGAAAAGTTGCGAATCACAGTCCAACTGTAAATGGAAAGTATAGGTATTCTTTTTTTTTTTTTAAATAGGCTTAAGAAAGCATGGTCTGTGGTTGGCCTCAAGGCATCACATGACCTTGAATCGCACTCCCACACAAGACCGGCTGTGTAAACAAGCTTCAGAATCTTAGCAATGCAAACAGGGATATTATTTATTTATTTTCTCCCGACCCCCGAGGCCCGGCACATGTCCATGCGAGTGTGTGGAGCACACACTCGCTGCTAGCCCCAGCTCAGCCTTCCACCTCCCGATGCACTGCCCCTCTCTGCCGGCGCTCCACCGGACCTCCACCCAGTGAGGGTGGAACTATGGGGGGGGGCACCAACCCACCCTCACCAACCTCTGAAGAGGAGACCTGCCTGCCAGCATGCTGAATCCTGCTCCGCCTTCCCCCCCATGCTGGCACCCTGATGACCCGAAGTCGTTCCTGAACCCGGGTCGCCGGCGTATCGCGAGGTAAGGCATCCAGCACCTCAATCCTCTGCACCACCAGGCCAGCCAAACAGGGACATTATTTATTTTATTTGAAACATACTTATTTAGTTAGCAGAAACATGTTTATTCTAAAAGATAAAAACAACAATAAAGGAATTGTTTGTTTTTCTGTGTGTTAATTTAGTGCTCATAAGAGGTGCTGGATTGACAGCACTGGAACTAGAAGGCCTCTATTTATCCACATGACAGATACAGCATGGGTGATCACAGTGCAAGGTTCCCCACATTGCCCTGCCAATGTGGCTCAACCCTGTCATGGAGGGACCACCACGTAGGTGACAGGGTAGTTCAGACTCCATGCCCATTCAGTCCTTGGCCTTCCATGTGAGACTGCCAACAAGCGTGCCAATTAGTGCCAGTTGTGTTGCCGGCTTTGGGATGTGGACACCTACCCACCGGCAATTCGACTGAGACCACCACAACTCATTTCATATAGGCCACTGAATAGCCCTCATGTGATAATGGCTTTTGACCACTACTGACCTGTGCTGGATTTGAACCCATGACCTAGAGATCAAAGTTGCTTAACCCACTGAGCCATCCAGTTCCCCAGTCATATAGAAATATGAACAAATTCCAATTCATTTTTGAAATAAATTTTAAAAAGTGTTCTGCTTTTTCCTTAGAGTTTGAAAAAAAAGACCATTTATAAGTACAGTTAAGTTCTTTCAGAGTGGGCCCTGATGTGTCTTTTCGCAGATGACACCAAGCTCAGTGGTAGGGTACACAGTGAGGAAGAGGTTAAGAAGCTGCTGAGGGACCTGCAAAGATTAGAGAGGGGGTCCACAGGGCATGCAGTTTTTATGCAGATAACCTCAGCAATAAAGAAAAAGGGAGATGAATACTGAGAAATGTTTATATACAAGTTGGGCCGGATATTCAAACTGCGCTATTTTGTGGCGCAAGCCCTTGTGCTGCACAAAATAGTTGCGCAGGGGTGTGGCTGGAGCGATATTCAAAGGAGTTGCGCTATTGAGCAACTCCGGGTATCACCCTCCGCCACAGCCCGCAGCCGTAAGCGCAGTGGAACTTGCGCCACTGCAAGTGGTCAGAGTGGAGCATTCAACTTGCGGTGGCGCAAGTACCATTGCACCATGCGCAAATTTCCGATATTCAAAAGGTGACATGCAAATGGGGCCATAATTCATGCAAGGTGCGGGGGGGGGCATTTTCCATCTGTTTATGGCCCCATTTGCATGCCATCAGCATGTAGATGCACCGATCCCCGAGGACTTGCGCCTGGCACCCTGCCAGGCAGCAACCATTGGGGACCGACGCCCCCTGCAGCCCAATCGTGGGCATAAGCTTACATCACCCCACCAGCCCGATCGCGGGCGGTAAAGTGTCCCCAACACATCCCTGGTGGTCCAGTGGACCGCTAAGCCCGATCACGGGCTGAAGGTTTAAAACCCCCCAAACATATCCCTGGTGGTCCAGTGGACGATAAGCCCGATCGCGGGCTGAAGAGTTTTAAACCCCGAACAAATCCCTGGTGGTCCAGTGGACCGATAAGCCATATCGCGGCTGCATAATGTGGCAAAACTCCCCGCCCCCAGACCATATCCCTGGTGATCTAGTGTCCCACACCCACCCACCACAAAGCCCCACCACCCGCTCACCCCCGCAGGCCAGCGGCGGCAGCATCCCACCCGCCTGCTCGCCCGCGGCCGACTGACTGCCCAGTATGGCTGCACGCCCATTGGTGCAGAGCAAGAGCCAATGGGCATGCAGCCCATACTGTACAAGGCAGTCCAGATATGTGAATGCAGTCATTCAGTTACAGTGTCCCGGAGGGCTGTGCCCAGGTTAGCTTGACCACTGGCAACCCTGACCTCTGGGTGGAGGCACCCGTTTCAGAACTCAGGCCCCTTAACCTGCTACTAGCCAAGCAGGCAGGGGTAGTAGCCCTTGGGATAGCGCCACCTAGGGGTAACACTTGCTAACTTTAAGGTCATCTGATATGAGTTACCCCAGGTCCCTTTCCATTTTTGTTGTTGTTACTACCTACCCCCCCCAATTGTGTAATGAAGGGGAACACGAGGGACAGGGAGAAGCCAGGAGTTACAAAGCAGAGCATGCAAAATGGAGAGTTGGGGTGATGAGGTTACAGAAAGACTGGAGGTGCAAGACCATGGAGCTTTGTGAGGAGGGACTTGGGGAGACCACACAGGAAGGAGCAGCAACAATCCAGTTGGGATAAGATGAGAGGCATGCATGAGTGTTTTAGCTGGCACAGGGTTGAGACAGCAGTAGATGAGAGAAAGGTTGTGGAGGTAGTAGTAAGTAGCTGTACAGATCAAAGAGGTGTTGGAAGCAAAAGAAAGTTCAGGATGAAAGAGGACACCAAGGTTTCTGATACAGTATGAGAGGCTAAGGAAAGGCTAGAGTCAAGGAGAGTGATAGGATATTAAAAGACAAAGACAGGACCACCCGATGGACCAGGGGGTAGTGCTGCGCACTCCGATGCCAGTGATCCGAGTTCAGAACCGAGCTCAGGAAGCTGGCTAGGTAGCCTAAGGGCAGGGGAGGTGCTGTCGCTCTGCAGCACTACCAGCCCAGGAAAGGATGACGGCTGGTTTTGCTGTTCTGGTGACCTCCTGCAGTGATCCAACAGACTGCCGGAAGCCACAGCGTGACATGGTCACCAAAGGGCAGGGGAGGTGGGCAGACAAAAAAAATGTGGGTGTAAAAACATTCGCTATGAAGCAGGCTTTGTGAAACCCTACCTACTCAACCTCCATGCACACCATCACTGCTACACTTGACAAACATCTGGATTGTTTCTCCGGGGAGAATGGCCCCAGCCCTATTGTGGCAGCAAGCCATGGGGGATTCTTTGGCAGGTAAACTCGGGGAGATGGGTGCTGGCCGGAGGTCAGCAGGGGTAAGGCTGAGTAGCTGCCTGCCCACGGGATAGGAGAGAAGAATTTTCATGGGAAAAGAAAAATCAATGCCAAGGATTGATCTGTGAGAGACATGCACACAAAATGGGTACAGCGGGATCACAGAAAGAGTCAAAGGAGGAACACAGTAAAGTGGGTTATCATTTGCACAGAAGTGATATTCAGGGTTTATGGATGAGATAAGGTGGGCAAGGGGGGAGGCAGACACTGTAAACAGAGAAGAGGGGGCCAAGGACAGAGATGTGGGTACACTGCAGAGTAGAGGAGGATCTGTTAACAGATTATAAAGCAGACTAATTGGACAGGTAGGAGCAAAAACAGGACAGCAGCATAGTAGAGACCCCAGCACAGCAGTCATCATATACTGGTCAAATAGGAGGGCATGTTCGATGGTGTTGAATGCAGAACTGAAGTCAGTGAGAATGAGGAGAGAGAGAGAGAGAAGCCATGGTTAAGAGAATGTTGCCGACCAGGGGCGTAGCTACAAGGGTGCAGGGGGTGCAGTGGCACCCGGGCCCATAAGGTTTGAGGGGCCCAAATCATAATTTTGATGTTTATTCAAAACTGGGGAAGGGTTCTGTAATATCGCCTTGCACCCAGGCCCTCTGGGAATTTGCTACGCTACTGTTGCTGACCACCTAAAGAAGAGCAGTGTTAGTGCTATGGTGGGTGGAATCTGGACTTGAAAAGGGTCAAGGACGTTGTTGCAGGAGGGGTGATTAGTAGTAATACTGAGAGTCGGGTTAGGGCACAAGTTTGGGACAGTTCAGTTTGGGGGGAGCATTCTGAATTGAGTTTCACAAAAAATGAACCCCAAATTAGGGACCGATAATTCTTTATGCAATTTGCTGGGCTAAAACCTTTAAAACAGCCTATCTCAAGGCTGGCTACATATTTAAAATTAGTTCGAGTGAGCAGAAGCCATTAGGGAGTAAGTGAAGGAGGAGAAATGGGCACAAGAGAGGGGTGAAATGTACGTGTGGGGTCACCAAGTGGCTCGTTCTTTTATATCAAACCAAATCACACTGAAAAGGATTTGGCGTTGCTTAACTTGGAACTAACCCATTAGCCAAATTTATCAGCTCACACAGCCCTAGTGAGCAGACAGGTACAAGAACACCTTTTCCAGAATTTCACTAAATATGGGGAGGCTGAAAATGGGGCAACACCTGGACAGGATAGCAGATCAAGGGGTTGAGATAGAGCAGCTATCTTGAGGACTTCTGAAAAGACACCAGTGGGAATAGACCGATTTATGACAGCATAATAAAGAGGCAGGGCTTATGGTGGGGAGATAGGAGGAGATAAATCACAGTGGGATGCGTTCTCGAGAGAAGGTGGATTGATTCATTGAATGGACTGTGCAAGACAGCTTGTTAGTGGAGATGGGGTGTGAAGCAATAAGGCACTACAGGGTGTGTGTAATTGTGAGATTATGGCACTTCTTGGGTATGCAAAGTACAGGTGCTGTCTCCTGCCTCACTTACTAAAGTGTGTTATTATACTACAGTAATGCACACCCTGACATGCCTCACTGATTAATTACAGGGATTTATTTAACTCTAAAAATTGATTAGCGTTTTGCTCACAAAAGTGCTAAATCTTTGTGAAAATGCATAGCTCTTGCCTCACTGTGTTTAACAAACACAGCACTTCTAAAAAATCTATATAAATACTTCCTGCACAGTTAGTATAGTCCCAAGAAAAAAACTGCTAATCAATTATTTAAAACCCTGAATTATGAGCTGGATAGAAGAAATCCTGGAAGCTCATTGGTTGACAGCATTCTGTACCTGTGCTGGTATTGACTGGCATTGAACCCATAATGCACAAGTAGAAAAAGCTCCTACCAATAGTTTTTTTATTGGCTTTGTAGTACTCCACCCTAAGTATCTTTATGAGTTCCTATAACAACAACACCTACTGGCCACAGTATGAAATTATTGAAACATAGAAACACTGAATTTGACGGTAGATAATGACCACTTGGCCCACCTAGTCTGCCCATTTCCCTACCTACTGGATAAGCTGCAGATCTTAGTTTACCAACAGCCTATTTCTTCCTGCCCCCCCACAAGAATTGCCTTATGTCTGTCCCATTCATTCTTGAATTCTCTGACAGTTTTAGATCCCACAACCTTCTCAGGAAGGCGGTTTCATGAATCCACTACCCTCTCTGTGAAAAAGAATACTTCCTCACATTACCTCTGAGCCGTCCCCCCTCTGTCTTCAAATTGTGTCCCCTTGTTCTTGTACATCTCTTTTTCTGAAAGATGCTACCCTCTTGGACTTTGTTGATTCCACTGAGGTACTTAAAAGTTTCAATCATGTCCCCCCTCTTCCTCCTTTCCTCAAGAGTATACATATTAAGCTCCTTTAGTCTCTCCTCGTATGGCTTCTCTTGCAGACCCTGCACCATTTTAGTTGCCCTCCTCTGGACTGCCTCCATCCTGCCTATGTCCTTGCGGAGATGGGGTCTCCAAAACTGGACACAGTACTCCAGGTGGGGTCTCACCAACTGTCTGTACAGAGGGATAACAACTTCCTGTTTTCTGCTGGTGATGCCTCTCTCTATACATCCCAGTATACCCACAGCCCTTCCTACTGCCTTCTCATATTGCTTGCTAACCTTAAGGTAATCTGATATGATTACCCCCAGGTCCCTTTCCATTTTTGTTGTTGATACTACGTCCCCCCATTGTGTACTCTTCCCCTGGGTTTTTGTTTCCCAGGTGCATTATTTTGCACTTCTTTGCATTGAATCCAAGCTGCTATACTTCTGACAATTCCTCCAACCTTGCCAAGACCCTTCTCATCCTTTCCACGCCTCCTTGTGTATCAACCCTGTTGCAGATCTTTGTGTCATCTGCAAAAAGGCATACTTGTCCTTCCAGTCCCTCTGCAATGTCACTTATAAAGACATTAAAAAGGACTGGACCCAGTACTAAACCCTGCGGTACCCCACTAGTAACCCCTCTTTCTTCAGAGTGGACTCCATTTACAATTACCTTCTGTGTCCTCTTGTCCAGTCAATGTTTTACCCAGGCTAGCACCCTGGGACCCACTCTCAAGTTGGTTAATTTGATTATTAATCTTTTGTGTGGGACTGTGTCAAATGCCTTGCTAAAATCTAGGTAGAGCTTGTCCACAGCCCCTCCGTGATCTACTACTTTGGTCACCCAGTCAAAGAAATCAATTAGATTCGTCTGACATGACCTTCCCGCTGTGAACCCATGCTGCCTTAGGTCCTGTGCCCCACTGGCCTCTAGGTACTCAACAATTCTTTCCTTCAGAAGTGATTCCATCACTTTCCCTATCACAGAGGTCAAAATGACAGGTCTGTACTTTCCTGCCTCTGTCTTGCTTCCCTTTTCGTGAAGGGGAATCACATCCACCATCCTCCAGTCCTCAGGTACCATACCTTCCTCTTACGATTTGTTAAAAAGGGTAGTCAGTGGTGTTACTAGTTCTTCCCTTAATTCTTTTAGAATTCTGGGGTGAATTCTTGTAAAATAAGTGACATTCTAGTGCAACTCTCTTCAATATCTGTTAAGAGCAAGCCTGTCATTTTATGTTGTTTAAAATGGCTGTCTTTTATTTAGTACTGCAGGCTCGATCTTCAAAGCCCCTTTGAATGCCGTAAGCCACTGGTCTGCTGATCCTATGGCAAATGGGACTTGCAGCATTCTCCCAGCACTGATCAAGATTTTCACTCCCATGTGCCAAGTGTCGCAAATTACACCAGCTCCCCCCCCCACCCCCGGGTCTAATTTGCAGCATTCAGGGGACCAGTTTTACAGGGCCTATGCCAAATATTTGACATAAGCTGCTGTAAACAGAGGAAAGTGTCGCAACTGTGCCTGATGCACTAAAATCGGACGCAGTTGCAGCAAAGTTGTTTGGTGCAGATGCCCCAAACAATGGGTTTGATGCACTTTTGAAAATCGAGCTCTGCAAGTGTAATATTATTAATGGCCCCCATCTGTAGAAATATTTAAATGAGAATTGAAAACATTTTTGTTCTGACAAGCATTTTGGGGACTAATACGTAGTTATCGTTTAGTGTTTGCTAAAGTAAAGGGAACATATTACATATTATTTTATTTATTACATTTATATTGTTGATGGATGTTAAGTGTATGGATTGATATTATTGTGATGTTTAGTATGTTGTAATAGCACCCTGAGCCTTCGGGGAAGGGCACCTTAAATAAATAAAATCTACTACTACTATTACTTTCTTATGGCCAGTGATAGTTAAACATAAGCAACACTGAATATGCATAAACAGGTGCATCATATAGATTATTAATTCTGATTAATTAAAGTTTTTGAGACATGAGTCCCCTCTAGCAGTCTTGTTATAAAACCAATGTTTGTTAACATGTTAAAACACTTCTTTCTATAATGTATTAATTCTCACATTGAGAAATACATAAGCTGTTTTACTGTCAACACTATGTCACTTTGAAGCTTCTATTAAATTGTATTTGTATGATGCTCTTGTTATATGTGTATCATTAATGCCCAATTGAAAGTACTGTATTGGTTTTAATGAACTAGGACAAAGCTTAAACTACATCTTGCCAACTTTGACAAAAACAACCTTATCAAAAGTTTAATGCTGGAATGCAAGAAAAGTTCTGCATAGTTATCCTTCTGTCTAATGATGAAAGACAGAAAATGATTGCTCCGTAAAATGTACTATATAAAATATGACCATTTCTCAAGAGCGAGATGTGGCATTTTCAACATCCAACAACACTATCAAGGTGGTGCATAATACCTTTTTAACATCTGGCTTCTTGACATCATCACTACGGTATCCTTCACCATCTAAGGATGCTATCACATCATCTGCAGGCAACAAGTCCATCTGAAACAACATCAACGCTACGGGGCCTCAGCGGGGCAACAATATACAGCATCCTGTGCCATCCACCATGCCTCAGGATCACAATGTGAGAAGTCAGCCAGAGGGAACTCACACCAGCTCCAAACATCTACCACCGGATCGGATCCCCAAGAGAGAGAATGCCAGGAAACATCCCCCAATCCCCCGACACACACACACACACACACACACACACACACACACACACACACACACACACACACACACACACACACACACACACACACACACACAGACACACAGCACACACACACAGACACACACAGACACACACACACACACAGACACACACACACACACACACACACACACACACACACACACACACACACACAGACACACACACACACACACACACACACACACACACACACACACACACACACACACACAGACACACACACACACACAGACACACACACACACGACACACACACACAGACACACACACACACACACACACACACACACACACAGACACACACACACACACACACACACACACACACACACACACAGACACACACACACACACACACACACACACACACAGACACACACACACACACACACACACACACACACACACACACACACACACACACACACACACACACACACACACACACACACACACACACACAGACACACACACACACACAGACACACACACACACACACAGCACACACACACACACACACACACACACACACACACACACACACACACACACACACACACACACACACACACACACACACACACACACACACACACAGACACACACACACAGCACACACACACACACACACACACACACACACACACACACACACACAGACACACACACACACACACACACACAGACACACACACACACACACACACACACACACACACACACACACAACACACACAGACACACACACACACACACACACACAACACACACACACACACACACACACAGACACACACACACACACACACACACACACACACAGACACACACACACACACACACACACAGACACACACACACAGACACACACACACACACACACACACACACACACACACACACACACACACACACACACACACACACACACACACACACACACACACACACACACAGACACACACACACACACACACACACACACACACACACACACACACACACACACACACACACACACACACACACACACACACACACACACACACACACACACACACACACACACACACACACACACGGACTAAATAAAAACAAATGTTTGTACAGTAAATGACTTCAAACCCTTGGCAAACAAACTCTGTAATAAAATATCTTCTTTGGCAACTGAATAAAAGATATAGGAGTGAGATTATACCTGGGGGCTGCGGGTTCTTCAAGTGACCAACGGTGTACATATTTTGCCAAGAGCTGAATAAACTGTTATCATTGGGCTGGTTATATGCCAAGCTGAAATCCAGACTGTCATAATGAGGGTATCAGCTAAATGGACTTATCAAAGAACATATCTTTCTAGTGACCCTGTTCAAGGGGGAAGGAAAGGACTGTCACCTATGTAATTGGCTTCGAAACATAAAAGTCCTGGTACCAATGCACTTAAAAGTGCTGTTGCCTAATTAGTTGCTAGTTGCTTATATAGTATCTTCTTCTGACTGTATTGCAAATAAATACCAACTGAATCATTGAACACTCTTTTCTATTAAATGGTATAGTATGTTTTTTTTGTTATCTGTTCTTGTCTTGTGAGACTCACAACATTGTGGAATTTAGGTGAGGTCCTGTACACTGAGATTAAGATTTCCTCTTGGGCTGGTTAGTACACAATAAATCAGGCTGCCTCTCACACTTTCAAGTGTAACCCCTAGATGGCGCTATCCCAGGGGCTACTACCCCTGCCTGATTTGCCACTAACAGGTTGAGGGGCCTGGATCCAATGGCGGGTGCCTCCACCCAGAGGTCAGGGTTTGCAATAGTTAAACTAACTTGGTCACAGCCCTCTGGGACACTGCAACCCCCCTTTCTTCCCACTAGTGGCCCACACAATATATCAGAATTACCTTCACAGTATACACTTACCCCAGGTCTGGTTCCGCACTGGGACCTCCTGTGAAATGAGATACAGTGCAACAATCACAGTACAGTACTTTAACATAGACAAATACCTCAGGCAGTATAACTTTGCTGAAACAAGCAGCTCTGATTTATTTAGGGGGATATAACAAGGACAGGGGGAAATCAGGTTAATTAGCTTATCACTCTAATAATCTACCTATGGCTCTGTGCACAGGCCTATCTATCAGTTACTGTCCTAGGTACCCAACCCTAGTAGGCTAGTCCAAACCGTGGCAGCTGGTAGGGGCCCTTTCACACAGAGAAAAGGAGAATTAAACAGTCAGCAATACAGTAATTCCATTTGGATTTAATGTGGCAATTCAACAGGGAGCGACCCTGAATTAGTACTCACGACCTCCAAATAAGATAGGGTCCTTCAATGTCAGCAGGGCTCACTTGAGGTACACAAACCTCTTCACACATTTATATAAAAGAAAGCACTATACCAGGCAGGCTGCATCTGTATCCCGATCGCAATTACTGCACAATACCCGGGAGAACACACAGCAGATTCAGTTCCTGACAGACCGAGTGCAATTTTCACAATTCTTCCAGTCTTCTACAGGGTGAGCCTGGTTTCTACTCTTCAGAGATCCTTTGATTCTTTTCACAGGACGGATTCAGTCCTAACAAGCTGCAGACCGGAACTCTGGGCCTTACACGTTTTTGACTAAAACTGCACACTGAAAAAGCACAGGGCTCCTTCCTTCTTCACTGCCAAAGCTCAACTCCAACTCCAACCGACAAAACCGGGCATTTCCTTTGAGTTCCTCCCAGTTCTTGACTGGATTGGCTGTCACTCACAATAGACTGCTGCTGTTGGTCCAAAAAGGCACTGAAGTCTAAACTACATCTCCCAGAGTCACTGCCCATACAATCCTCTTGTGGCTGGCTCAGATTATGAGTCCAAGTTCTGATTCGTCCAAGGCACCATTTTAGAGCTAGCTTACCCCACACTGATTGGTCCAGTTCAGCAGTTCAAAACTAGAATGGGGAACTAGCAGACACAGTTCTGACTGCAAAGAAAGCAGGTTAGACAAACTGTAATTTCATTATTACTCTAAATAATTTCTGGCAAACAGTTACATCTTTCAGATAGGTTCCCTTTGCACTCTAGTGACTGCAAAATGAAGTGAATTGGCAGCAGCTCGAGTGGTACTCAGAGAAGCACACAGTCCCCCATACAAATAATTATGTCTGCAAGCAGACAGCTCTTAAAGAGACAGTACCAGAGGCTCTAAAAACACTCACTGATAAATGGCTTAAATGCCAAACACCATTCAGGCTTGGAGCATTCAAGCAAGCTCCTGGAAGTCTTTTGAGAACCCCCATTTGCAGGGGGGTTACACCAGTCTGGGATGGGTAAGCACAAACTGGATCATAACACTCACACTGTTACCACCCTGTGGTGGTCCAGTGCAGTTTTTGTGGTTTAGCAACAAACTCGGCCAGCTAAAATCACTAGGGAGAACACAAGTGAAGGAGGCAGTGGGTGGCTGAAAAGCTTGCCCTGGTATCTTACTATCAGCTATACCAGGGAGCAATCACAGTTGGGAGGAGAACTATTCTCATTGCTGTCATCGCAAACAAGATGAACAGGCCATCTGCCCTCTTTGAGGTAGTAGATAATCTCAGCCACCCAGAGTGTCTTCATATTAAAGATGTAATATCATCTAAACAGTGAGGAATGTTCCCTGTTCTTTGCAATCAATATTATCAACATCATGGCTGGGATCTCCTCCTGAAGCCCAGTTATGGGGCCAAGCAATGAAGTATTTTCTGCAAAGCTGGCAGTGTTCTAGCATGCTGATTATGTGGGTATCTCCGGGTTCTCTTGGAGCTACATGCAGCCACCAGAGTGAAAGCACTGAGACTATTGCTGGCACCAGCTATTGCTGAGATCATCAAAGTGTCCTTAATGGCAGGAAACCTACCTGCTGCCTTGATGGCGGCCGTGATAAGACACCCTTCCGAAGAAACCATCTTTAGCCATTGATGATCTGACAAATCATAGACCTATATCTAACCTTCTGTTTTCCAGTGAGGTTATCGAGAAGATGGTTGAGAAGCAGCTATCAATGCATGTACAGGGGAAACAATTTCAACAAGCCATTCCAATCTGCCTTTTGGCCATGACATAGCATGAAGACAGCCTTGGTTAGGGTTCTGAATCATCTTCCCATGGCAAAAACTGAGGGAATGTTTCAGCTGTTAGTTCAACTCGATTTCACACCTGCTTTTGACACCATTGATCATCAGGAGCTTAAAGATTGCTGGGGTAACTTTGGAAGATTATCCAGAACTGTTTTTACATGGAATTTCTCACTCCTTTCCTAATGACTATAGTGTGTATGGTGTAAATCACTGTTCCCTCCTGACATGCTACTAATGAGATGGGCATTCCTCGGGGGCCAATTTTGTCCCCACTGTTGTTTGCATTATACATGCTGCCAGTGAGAAAGGTAATCTAAAAATACAGTGAAACAGTTATGCAAATGATATACAACTATATCTTTCATTTGCCCCCTGGTGGGAATCCTCTGCATGTTTGCTGGAGAGATGTCTGACAAAATTCAGAAAACAGATAGCCATCAGCCAACTAATCTTAAACCCATCTAAAGCAAAACTGATGCAGGTAGGACCATCTTACCTATAACCAACCCTAGACACATGCATACATACAAACATCTGTATTAATATGGCACCTTATTGCAAGCATTTTAAAGCGTTTTACAACCAGTATGACTCCATGCCAAAGAATCACTGAAGTGCAGCCACCTCTGGGATGGAATGCAGCTATTCTGTGTCATCACATGACACAACAGCTCTCCACTTCTCCATGCCCAGTTACAACTTGACAGATATTGAGCCAGTTAATCTGTTGGTGGGTTAGTGGATGGGGAATATTTGACCAGAACATTGAGCCAGTTAATCTGTTGGTGGGTTAGTGAATGGGGAATATTTGACCAGGACACCAGGGAAATCTCCTTACTCTTTTCAAGACGTTCCATGGGATCTCTAACATCCACTTGAACAACCACCAGAATAGGCAGGTGGGACCTCAGTTTGTCTCATCTGAACAACAACACCTCGTGACAACACAGTGTACCTTGACCACCATGCTGGGATATTGATGTGGTCACGTATAACCAGCTTGTGCAGGAATAGTCTAAGATGCACTGTTTGAGCATGAATACTCCAGGATGCACTAAGTGAGCAGAAATACTTAAGGAGCAACTCTCTAATATAATAAAAAGCTTAAAAACACTCGATGTACACCAATTGTGTTTTACTTTATTGTTTTCCAGTTACTGTATTTGTTATTTTTTTCCTTTCACCTGGTGTTGGTCTGCTAGATATTTTAAATAATGCAGCAAATACTTCACATATTCTTTCAAAATGTCCCTGACTCTTCCTTGCTAACCACTCAATTGCTGTTTGTGACATCACAGTCTGTTGACATGGTGAACATTATGATGTCATAAACAAAGGCACTGTGAGTTTATCGGGGAGAGGCAAATGTTTTCTATACCAAGATGGACTGTAAATCTTGGAAAGGAACATTGGCAAGGAAAACATTTTTATTTTCTAGTAAATTGTAACAACTGAAACATCTTATTTATGAAAACACATGCTGAAGTGCAGAGCTGCTCTTTAAGGCTGTACCAAGTGAGCAGGTGTACTTTAGGATGTACTGAGTGAGCAGGTGTACTTTAGGATGTACTGAGTGAGCAGGTATACTTTAGGATGTACTGAGTGAGCAGGTATACTTTAGGATGTACTGAGTGAGCAGATATACTTTAGGATGTACTGAGTGAGCAGGTGTACTTTAGGATGTACTGAGTGGGCAGGTATACTTTAGGATGTACTGAGTGAGCAGGTGTACTTTAGGATGTACTGAGTGGGCAGGTATACTTTAGGATGTACTGAGTAAGCAGATATACTTTAGGATGTACTGAGTGAGCAGATATACTTTAGGATGTACTGAGTGAGCAGGTGTACTTTAGGATGTACTGAGTAAGCAGATATACTTTAGGATGTACTAAATGAGCAGATATACTTTAGGATGTACTGAGTGAGCAGGTGTACTTTAGGATGTACTGAGTAAGCAGATATACTTTAGGATGTACTGAGTGAGCAGATATACTTTAGGATGTACTGAGTGAGCAGGTGTACTTTAGGATGTACTGAGTGGGCAGGTATACTTTAGGATGTACTAAGTGAGCAGGTGTACTTTAGGATGTACTGAGTGAGCAGGTGTACTTTAGGATGTACTGAGTGGGCAGGTATACTTTAGGATGTACTCTAGGATGTACTGAGTGAGCAGATATACTTTAGGATGTACTGAGTGAGCAGATATACTTTAGGATGTACTGAGTGAGCAGGTGTACTTTAGGATGTACTAAGTGCGCAGGTATACTTTAGGATGTACTGAGTGAGCAGGTGTACTTTAGGATGTACTGAGTGGGCAGGTATACTTTAGGATGTACTAAGTGAGCAGGTATACTTTAGGATGTACTGAGTGAGCAGATATACTTTAGGATGTACTGAGTGAGCAGGTGTACTTTAGGATGTACTGAGTGAGCAGGTGTACTTTAGGATGTACTGAGTGAGCAGATATACTTTAGGATGTACTGAGTGAGCAGGTATACTTTAGGATGTACTGAGTGAGCAGGTATACTTTAGGATGTACTGAGTGGGCAGGTATACTTTAGGATGTACTGAGTGAGCGGGTATACTTTAGGATATACTGAGTGAGCGGGTATACTTTAGGATGTACTGAGTGAGCAGGTATACTTTAGGATGTACTGAGTGAGCAGGTATACTTTAGGATGTACTGAGTGAGCGGGTATACTTTAGGATCTACTGAGTGAGCGGGTATACTTTAGGATCTACTGAGTGGGCAGGTATACTTTAGGATGTACTTAG
The DNA here is from genome assembly GCA_016271365.2 of Neoceratodus forsteri. Classification (NCBI taxonomy): domain Eukaryota; kingdom Metazoa; phylum Chordata; order Ceratodontiformes; family Ceratodontidae; genus Neoceratodus; species Neoceratodus forsteri. Next base: position 965,735,187 of record CM028136.1, read on the forward strand.
TGAGCAGGTATACTTTAGGATGTACTTAGTGAGCAGGTATCAGGTTTCAATGTTTTTATTGTTCAGCAATCAAGCCTTTACAACATACTAAGCACATAAAATTATATACAAAGAAAGAGAAAGAAAGAGAAAAAAAATTAAATCTATTATTACATTTAAAATTTTAACACATAAAAATCCATGAACAAATTAATTGTCATAGGCAGAGAGACGTTTTTCTTTGTGTTTCAACACCTGATAAAAAAAACTTGAAACCATCTTAGTCTCCTCCAATGTCTGAGGGTGAAGAAGTATGAATAAAATATCATATTTTGCATTCAGATATTTAATAAGGAAATCATTTAACAGATTAAACCACAGGATTTTATATAAAGAGCACTGTACCGTAATATGATAAAGATCTTCTTGAAAACCCTTGTTACATCTGCAAACTCCAAACCTAAATTGGGTGGAGTCGTCTTATTAAAAAAAGCATATTTAGAACAGATAATTCCCAGTCTTGCCCAAGTAATCATTTTTCTTTCTAACAGGGTCAGCCCAAGAGTAAGATATTTCTCTATAAATACATCAATTTTATTTTGAGTTAACCATCTGGCCTGACGTTGAGCTCTGAGGAGCTCCATTTGCTTATCATAGGCAAGCCTAAGTATTTTCTTTTTGACGTACTCCTTAAACACACAAGATATTGATATTGATTTCTCCCAATCTGTCCAAAGATGAAGCATATTAACACTGCCCAAAATATGTTAAATATTTTTGACCCAAGGAGACCTAAAATTCTGTTTGTGCTAAGATAATTTTTCTCTAAGGCATAGTAGAGGCATAATATTAGGCTGTTGATTAATAATTTTGATCCAGTAACTCATGAAACGTATATCAATTATTGTAACAATAGGTACTCTACCCAATTCAGCCCTAGCTATAACATTAGAAGTGGCAAGTGGAACCTGCAATAAAGATTTATAGTAGAGAGAAAGTGGAATCTCCAACCATGAAGGGACATTGTTGTTCCAGACCTCTGCGCCATACAAAAGAATAGGATTAATTTTGGCCTCGCCGGCTATCAATGCCGGCGAGACCAAATATCCTGCATATTTCATAGCAAAACGTAAGAGAGCCCTGACAATCAGTTTTGCCCTTGTCACTTGTCCTCTCCAATGCTCTATCCAATTTCCATTCGAAGCAAACTTCACCCCCAAATATATATAAGAGGATACCACTTCAATAAGTTTGTTATTTAAATAAATCCTTGGTTTAAACGATCTGCTGCTCCGTGTCCTCCCTAAACTAAATGTGGTCCCTGAGACTACGGCCTGGTTCAAAAATTACCTCTCAGGCCGGTCTCAACAAGTAAGTTAAATACCACCATCTCCTCCTGTAAAGAAGTGCGCTCTGGAGTCCCACAGGGTTCTATTCTCTGCCCTCTTCTTTTCGCCCTCTTTCTAAACTCCGTTCCCCAGGCCTGCAGGGGTCATCTGCTTCTCTATGCTGATGATGCAGTGCTATACTGGAAACACCCACAGCCAAGCACCCTCCAACTGGCCCTTCAGGGTTTTTTCAGGGAGCTGGAGACATGGTTTGATGAACACCGCCTTATCATCAACTACAAAAAAACTAAATCCATGATCTTTGTGCACCGGCAAAGCCCGCACAGGCAGTCGACCCTCCTCATCAAAACCTCACAAGGCACCCCCCTTGAACACGTAACAAACTTCAAATATCTGGGCATCACACTAGATACCTCCCTTTCCTACCATAGTCACATTCAACACCTCTCGTCAGCTGTCAACGCCAGAGTGGGCATACTCTACAGACTCAAACACTGCCTACCCACACAGGCCATGCGTTTAGCTGTCTCCTCATCAATCCTCTCCCTAATTGACTACGGAATAACGATATATGGATCAGCTGAACCCACCGCTTTACGAAGTATTAACACTGCCCTGAATAAAACTTGCCGACTAGTCACCGGCAGTGACAGGCTAACCCATACCTGTGACCTATACAATTTGGCTGGTTGGTTAAACTTCCAACAAAGACTAAAGTTCCACACCTGCGTTCTCACAAAAAAACACATCTCCAGCTTGCCCCTATTGGCCTCCTCCCCTTAATCAGCCCTGTCCCCCACAGGCGAAATACACGGCTCGCAGCAAACAACACATACCAGGTCCCCCACTGTAGAACATCTCTAGGCCAAAGATCTTTTCGGTACCGTGCTCCCCTCTGGCTAAATGCTCTACCTCCCCGGCTCTCTCAGACCCACAGCATCTCCCTATTCAAAGCGGGCCTCAAAGTTCACCTACTTGAGACGGCAAACCGTGACTGTGGCTAATCTCCCTTCCCTTCTCGTGTGCCCCTTCCCCCCCACAACTGACACACTGTCCTCCCCGACCCTATGATTCCTCTTCCTTCCTATCTCTAACTAATGGAAACCTGACAGCTGCATACCACTGTCTCTGGTAAACTAAGTTAAAGCCTGAACTGCACTGCCAGTACTGTTTAAGAATGCTGACTGTTAATCGTATGTTTCTCCCTGACTACTACCTGAACTATGTCTGATTCATTGTATTTTTGTAATCCCTCCACCCTCTGTAACCGCTGTATTTTTGTTCTCCCTCCACCCTCTGTAACCGACATGGAGCCTTTGCAAAAGAGTCTTTGACTCAAAGGTTTGTTATTCCGATCTTATGCAATAAATAAATAAATAAAATTTGATGTCCCTGTAAGGGTGCAAAAATCAGCAGCTTAGTTTTTTTCATATTTATTAATGAGTCCAAATGTTTACATTTAGAGCAAAATTGATCTATTTTATTTTGTAAACCTTGAGCAGATGAAGCAAAATTATCAAATCGTCTGCATAGGCCAGACAATGTACTGGGATATTCTTAAATTTTGGGGAATCCAGGATGGGCCGCCATTCTCCTGTCTTTTTTGGGGTAAGAAAGTACCTGGAGTACAACCCTTTGCCCTGGTGTAGGGGTGGTACCCTTTCCACAGCTCTGAAAGCCAGGAGGGTAGAGACTTCTGCTTCTAGGGCAAGAGCCTCTGAAGGATTTACAGGTGGAAAGGATCTGGCTCTCATCTTTGGAAATTTTCTGAAGCTGAGAACCAGTCCCTGGCTTACTACCTCCAGGACCCACTTGTCTGATGTTAGAGACTCCCAGTCCTGGACAAAGTAAGCCAGCCTGCCCCCTACAGGTAGTGGAGAATCGGCCCTGGGCACCCCATCAGGGTGCCTGCTTGGCAGGGGCTTTAGGCTGAGGGGTGGAAGCAGGTCTGCTTGCCCGTCTGCCTCTCCTCTAAAGAACCCCCTCTGGGCATAAGCAGAAGAGGAGGCCTGGGCTTGGAAAGGCTATGAAAAGGCCTGCCCCTGCCCCTGGGAGGCTGCCTTTGGGGAGTGACCTGCCTTTCCTTGGCCTGTGCACTCCTATAGGTGGTCCTATATTCATCCATTTTCTTCATGTAATTCTCTGTTTGCTCCCCAAACAGAGAGTTGCCCACAACAGGGAAATCCATGGCCTTAGTCTGGGTATCCTGTGACAGGCTAGTACATCTGAGCCAAGCCATTCTACGGAGAGCCACAGATGTAGCCATGACTCTAGATGATACATCATTAGAGTCCACTGCAGCATGGAATTGCACCTTAGATGCCTCAATACCATCAGCGGCCACCTGCTTCAGCTCCTTTGCAAGCTGGCCAGGGACCTGCTTTGCTAGAGCCAAAATAGTATCCCATCTGGATTTCTGGTATCTAGCAACATAAGCCATATAATTTACCTGTCTGAGTCCTAAGGATGCTGCCATGTACTGTTTCTTTGCCATGGCATCCATCCTTCCGGAGTCCTTGTCAGGGGGGTGAGAGGCCAAGGGAATATTCGCCTTGTCACAAGCTGCAGCCTGCACAACCCCTACATGGCTGCATTGTTGTGCAAGGAACTCCGTATCAGAGCCTGATAATGTATACCTTTTGTCCATTCTTTTATCAACAGGAGGTATAGTGTGAGGAGCTTTTAAAATTTTTACTGTCTGTTTCCAAAAAGATTTATGCAGAGGAATAGACAGTCTCCTAGACTCTGGGATATCCATCATTTCTACATAATCAGGCTCTTCTTGATCATCCACAGCTTCCTCCATAGGGAGCTGGAGGGTTTCAGCCACTTTTTTATAAAACATAAAATGAGAAGGGGACTCAGAAAGCCTAGGGGGAGACACTCCTGAAGGTCTGTCTGGAGATGTCCGGTTCAATGGGCACATCCAGACTTTCAAATCCACATTCACTCTCCTCATACTCCTCTTCCCCCTCCTCTGGTTCATAAAATTCCTCTAAATCATACTCTTGAACAGGTGGAACCGACCGAACCGTACGCTTACCTGATGGTGCCGGTTCGGTCTGAACCGGGGAGAGTGACTGAACAATTTGTATTGCTTTAGCTATTTCTTCAGCGGTTGGAGAGAGAAGTTTTGGCTCCACACCAGCTGATTTTCTAGTTCTCTTTGCTGGAACCGACTCCTCAGAGTCGGCTCTCCTTTTGCCCGAGGAAGTATCGCCCTGGTCAGAGGGCACTCCCTCCGTTTCGGTTTCAACCGAACCGGCTGGCCATCCGGTTCAGCGGACTTTTTGGCCTCCCCTTCCCTGAGCCTACCAACTCTTTTATCCAGGGTAGCTGCAGGAAAACTTTTACAAATCTGGCAGTCTGCATTGAGGTGGTCAAACCCCAGATAATAAGCACATGTGGTGTGGGGGTCAGCCTTGGCAAAGGCTTCCCCACAGACAACACAGTGTTGAAACCCAGCGGGCTCGTTTTTTCTTTTGGGACCATTTACAAGTTCCACACACAAAGTAAATGTAAAACCTATCTAGTACTTACAAATACCACAGATAGAGCTTGAACCGACCGGTTGCGGTTTAATTTCGGTTAAAAAACCGAAAACTTTATACTTTAACCGCCAAAATGAACCGAGCAGAAGGAGAAATCTCTGGAGCGACTGTTCAGTGAGGTGGAGTAAAGAATCTGACAGTTTGAGTTTGAAAAACAACAGATAGAGTTTTCGACCGAGCTCGAGCTCACAGTTCCATGCCTGGCATGGAAAGTTAACTCTTTCACTTCCGGAGCAGTTTGAAGGTTGGGACTCACTGCATATGTCATAATATAGCAAGACTTCATGTTGTTTGAATACTCTATGATACACTGAGTGACCAGGAATGCTCTATGATACACTGAGTGGCCAGGAATGCTCTATGATACACTGAGTGAGCAGGAATACTCTGTGATACACTGAGTGGACAGGAATACTCTATGATACACAGAGTGGACAGGAATACTCTAGGATGTACTGAGTGAGCAGGAATTTGTGAGTAGGACCAGTCTAGGTTGTACTGAGTGAGCAGTAATATTTTAGGATGCACCAAATGAGCAGGATCATCTAAGAAGAATGCCAAGTTGCACTCATGACCTGGCAACTAGGCCAGTGCTAATTTATTATGTTGCACCTGAAGAGAGAAATGAAAATTGTGTACTTGCCATAATTTGTTGCTCTTCCAGAATATCTTCACCATTGATTACCACTTATGGGTCTAAGTCAGAGGTGCTCGGACTTTGCGGGAGCCAGAACTTTTGTGGTGGGGATTGGCTCCACAAGAGGCCCCATGTGCTTCACCACAAGTGCCTGCTGGTGTACAGCAGCTCCAGTCCCCAGCTGCCTAAGTAACTCTTTTTACAGAGGAGGTGAGCAATATGAACCTAGCGAATAACCTATACAGCTACCTAATGGCATAATAGAGCCCTGGTGGGCCATATAAGAAAACTCTCCAAACCCAATAACACAATGTCTTTACTGCCCAAACCAAGTACAATGGGGTGAAGACCATAGCATAACAATGCTGGAATGAGTCCATGGGCAGATGTGGTAATCAATGGTGGAAGAGCAACAATTATGGTAAGTACATAATTCTCATATCTTCAAAGAATCAGTCTTCACCACTGAGTCCCACTTGTGGGTCAGAGTACCAGGCTCAGAGAAAGTCCATCGGACCAGGAGGGCTGGAGCTCAGGGCTCACTCAGGGTAGTTTTCCATTCAAAATTGACCGACCAAAGGTGGTATGCTGCCTGACATGGACATCCAGTACATAGTGCTTGGTAGAGGTGTGCACTGTGCTCCAAGCTGCAGCTCTGCAAATTTCACCAACAGGCACAGAGGGTATCTCTACCAGAGAACTGGCAGCTGCTGTGGTGGAGTGGGCATGTACCTTGCCCTCCAGTTTAACCTGAGCCACAGCAAAGGCAATTTACTATCCAAGCAGAAATGCACTGGATGGTAACAGGTTGACCCTTTCGAGTAGGGTCAAAAGAGACAAATGGCTGTTTAGACTGTCTGAGGTCCTTAGTCCTGTCCAGTTAAAACCTAACGAGTGTAGAGTCCTTTCTCCCTCATTCTACAAGTTGGCAAAGTAGGTAGGCAGGATTATAGCATGATTAAGACGGAACTCTGATACCACCTTAGGTAGAAATGTTAGATGCTTACAAAGAACTGCTTTATCTCTATAGAAAGCAGTATACGCAGGCTCTGTGATCAAAGCATGGATTTCATGTACTCTGCATGCAGAGGTGACAGACACTACAAATGTTCCTTTCCTAGTAAAAACTTTAAAGAGCTACTGATGCCTCAAAGAAAACTTTAAAAAAAATATAATAATTAGGTACAACTCGGCTTGCATTCCATTTGTAGTCTGTATATTTCTCCTCCACATTATGTATTACTGAGGAAATCTTTTTTTTTTTTTCACTATTTCATACCTGCTGTGGCATCTAACTGGCAGGGGCATCCAGCCACCGGCAGTGCCCGCTGGGGCAGCAGCAGGCTCACTCACATGATGGCGGGTACCGGTATGGTGGTTACTGACCTGCTGGAGGGCTCCCCTTACCCTACCACGTCAGGCTGGCCCCAGACCCACCCCAGCGTGATTCCACGACAGTCTCCCTGGCACCACAGGGTGCGGCCATCAAGCTGCCTGGTCACACCCAGCCATTTTCCTCCAGTTTTTTCCCCAGTAGAGCATGGACTTGCAATGATGTCCATGCACTTGTGTGCAGACGTCTGCCGCGCTTCCCCTCTAGTAACACTGACACATGCAGTGCCTCTGGGTGTCCCCAGGGGCCGCTGCAGCACGGTGTGGTGTCCCCAACCCACCTCAAGACTAGGAGAACTGTCTACGGATGGTCGATCCTAGTCCTCCCCTGCTGACCCCCGATGACCCGAGCTCGTTCCCGAACCCAGGTCGCCGGTGTTGCGCGAGGTGTGGCATTCAGCGCCTCAACCATCAGCAACACCGGGCCCCGGCCGGCTGAGGAAATCTGAATGAATAAATCATCTTTATCCTTTAGAGTTCCCTTAGAGTTCATCTGGCTCTATAGCTGACTCCCTACTTCAAGTCATAATCTTCTGTTGTGACAACACACTCTGCTGCCATGGGAGTAACTGTGATGTCACAAGAAGTGCATTATGGCCTCAGGTAAATCAACAGGAACAGATGAACTCTTCCGAAGCAAAGATCCTGTTTTCATGCAAATTACCTCAGTAATAAATAATGGGAAGGGAAAATACAGAACTAATGGGAAATACAAGCTGGACAGTGTCTAAATATTGTGTTTTGTAAAAGATGTTCTGAAGGTGTCAGCTGCTCTTTAAGTCACATGTAGCAACAGGCTCAGAGGGCTTGCGAGTGAGCAGATGAGCAACTTGTTCAGTGTGCCATTCTGGTGAAACATTTCAAACATATCCAGCACAAGGTTGATACCCCAGGGAGCCACCAGTCACATCCAGAACAGGTCTAAGAAAAGTAACTTCTGAGAGGGTTTCAAATGAGACTTTGAGGGGTTCAGCAGGACTCCCATGGACATTAGGAACTGAGACGCAGTGGCCACTGCCAGCTCTGTCTCCTGGTTGAGATTAGCCAGTTGTCCAGATATGGGAAGACTTGCGAGTTTTAGCTTTCTGAGGTGTCCTACGAGTACTGCAAAGCACTTTGTAGAGACTCACAGTGCTGAGGAAAGCCCAAAGATTAGGACTCTGAACTGGTAGTGCTGTGCCTCCACACAGCACCAAAGGTACTTGTGATGGCTGTGGTGCATCAGCATATGTTGATATGTGTCCTGCATATCCAGTGAGGCTAACCTGCCCAGGAAATTCAGGTAGGGGTAGGGTAACAAAGAGCCCAGAGAAATCATCTAGAATGTTTCTCAATCCATGTATTTGTTCATATTTCTTAGGTTGAGAATGGGACGCATGCCCCAAGATTTTTTTGGTACCACGAAGTGGTGGGAGTAAAACTCTTGTGTTCCATTCTGACTCTAGCACTATTTCCACTGCCCTGTTTGTCAGACAACCTGCAATCTCCTGTGCCAGTAGTTTTAACGTGAGCTCACAAGGGGAGTTGCCTTTTGGGAGGATAGTCTGGAGGGGTTTCCAACAGTTCCAGAGAGTACCCCTTTCAGATGATCCTGACAACCCACTTGTCCTTCAAGATGGATTCTCACTGACAGTAAAACTGGGGAGGAGAGGTCCATTTCGGGCAGCTGAAGCAGAACCAGGACTGGAGCTTCAGATGGTGGCACTCAGCACTTCTGGTGCCTGTTCTTTAGGCTGCACCTTCTTTTGTCTCTGCTAGAGACTTAAGCTTGCCCCAGAGGGCATACTCAGATGACCCTCATAGTTAGCTATCCTCACAATAAGGATAGCCAAAGCATAGACCCGCTTTCCCATTGTGTCTACCTTGCATGACTCCGTCTTAGTGGGGTGAGCTGTGACCTCTTTGGGCACTATGGCTTTGTCATTCTCAGCATAACAATGGCATCCGCTATAGGCAGAATGAGATACGTAGGCCTAGCTTTAGGTGTAGTGTATTTCTTGTTTGCCTGACTGGGGACAACTGCCACGGTAGCAGACCTCCTCAATGCCACCTCTAAGAGTGTCTCTAGGGCTGGCTGGATAGGAGGAACTTAGGAGATCAGGATAGTTGGCACAATTTGTTTAGAAACTCCAGTTGAAGGCACCTAGTCTGGTCTATGGCTGCTGGCTATAAATTCATTGTGGAATGCATATTTCTGAGCAAAGCCTGAAAGAAGAGGTCCTTCTGAGGTACAGTCACAAGAACTGGTTTGGGGTTTTCTGGACTATAGCACGAGTCATCCTCCTCACTATCAGAGATGATGAGGTCAGGATCTGACTCTTTCCCCTCTTCACCTTCCTCTTCCTCACCTGGAGAGTAGTAGAGAGGAGGGGGTCTGGAGCCGACAGTACAAGTCACGGCCATAGCAACACCGGTGACACTAGCCCTGGCCCCAGGGCCCTGGGAAAAGTGTTGTTGGAGGGGCTGCGGGCTGCATCAAGTGCATCCCATGGGGAATGATCCCGATGCCACAGGCTCACGAATTAGCGCACACAGCACTGGCATAGGCCCCAAGGGACCCTACCCCAGCATGGCACACGGTGCAGCACACAGCACCAGGACAGGCCCCAGCACTGCATGTGGCATCAATGACCCAGTCAGCACCAAAGTGAATGGCGGTGGCACCAAGGCTGCCCCATCCCTTGAGGGGACAGAGGTGACACCACAAGTGGGGCAGACATTGGCAGAGACCAGTGCCACAATCGACTAAGTGCCTAAGTCAAGCAGCACCACATACCATATGAGGGGTTGGAGGCCGACACCAGAATTGGAGCCACATGACTTATATGCTGCACCCACTGCTCCATAAGAACTGCCCAGTGGCCAAACAGCTCACCTGAGTCCTTTTTCAGGGATAAAGAGAGGTTCCAGGATGGAGACACCAACCTCGCAGGCACAGACATCCCCAGTGATGTCGGTGACAAAAGTGGGGAACCCAGGCCCATGGACGTCAAGTGTATCTCACAGCAGAATAACCTGAGGATGGTCTCAAGTGGTGCCATTTCTGCCCCTTTTTGTGAGAAGAGGTCAAGGCGGAAAGGTGCAAAGATCCCAATGCCAAGCATGTGAGGAGTCTTGACCATTTTTTTAGTAACTCCAGGAGGTCTGTCTCTCCTTCCTGGGGACCACAGTGACCATTGTCAGAGCACCCACCCAGAGAGCGGCAGTGACCACACATTGCCCTGCTGCAGGAACAACTAGCCTTTTCAGGCTCCCTACCTCCTTTCATGGTCATCGACCATCGGCATGAGGTAGAACTGAGAGAAGACTATAGATTTTTGTGTGTTAAATTAACCACACAGACACAAAAATAACAAACTCTAATGTATATTAAACAAAAACTGAAGAACTGAACACTGTCGTAATAGAGACGGTGAAGTTCTGGCCCTGATGAGGACAGTGGCAATGGTAGTGAAACACACTCAATGGCAGAGAAAAAAAGGAACTGAAGCAATTGGGGACGGCCCCGCCAGAAAAGTTCTGGTCCCTGTGGGGTCTTAGCACCTCTGACTTAGACCTGCAAGTGAGAATCAGTAGTGAAGATTGAGTCTTGGAAGATCATACATCTTCCACACCACAGCCCTCCTTTACCAGCAAATAAGTCTTGAGTGGGCTCCTGAGCCCCGGCCTCCCACCCTAAACCCAGCTGATGTTTGCCTTTGGGAATACTTAAAAGGTTTTCAGTTTTCTTTTTTTTTTTTTGTCATTTAAATTTTATTGAATTTCAGCAATGATACACAACACATAAATAAATATTAACATCAGCTTAACCATTCTTTTGAATATAGCATAAATACAACATATTACATATAAATTCTTACATAAATAACAATAGTGCATATGAGACTCAATTAGAAAATCTGTAAGGGATATGCCATGGATCTGTGTGTGATACAGAATTTATCTGTATGCGCTGACGTTTGACCTTGTTGACCTCACGAGTGCCGTGGAAGGAATACTTGATGGGAAGGTGGGTGGGGTGGCATACGTGACTCCCTAAACAAAACAAAAAAAACTAGTCAATGTAACAAGGCATACAGTAAGACAAACAGAATTTTGTGATTTATTGGAAGAAGTTTTGATAGCAGGAGGAAAGAGGAAATGCTAGCTCTCTGTAGATCACTGAAAAGACCCCATCTAGAGTACAATGCCCAGTTTTGGAGTCCTCACCTGAGGAAAGACAGAGACAGGTCGGATGCAGTGCAGCATAGAGTAACCAAAATGATTCAGGACCAAAAGGGCAAATCCTACCAGGACTGACTTAGGACACTGAACATGTGCTTGCTGGAGGCCAGAAGGGGGAGGGGAGACATGATAGAGACCTTCAAGTTTCTGAAAGGAATAAACACAATAAACTATTAAGAACCATTTAGCAGGAATGGTGGGTCAAAAACAAGGGGTCATGAATGTACACTGGTGGGTGGGGTGATTCAGGAGGGTTGTTAGAAAGTTTTACTTCACTGAGAGAGAAATTGAGCTGTGAAACAGCCTACAGCAGAGGTGATGGGCGCAAAAAACAAATATTAATGGGTTCAAGCATGGCTGGGATACAATAAAGGGCTTAATGGTTTCTCAGGGGGGTAGCAGTAAGGCAGGGAGGTCAAAAACCCAACCTGAACTATAGGTCACGGAGTACAGTAGGGTAAAACTGGGCAGACTGGATAGACCAATGGTCTTTTTCTACCGTAATTGTCTGTGCTTATATGTTTCTAGTTGATGTTAATGATTAGGAAAAGACAAAGGGGTTCTTCAATGGTGAGGACTCATATCATTGCACAATAACTAAACTAAGGAAGTATGTCACTTAAAAGGAACTTTTGACTCTTCGGGGTGAGGGGGAACAACAGATAGTCCTTTCATAGCTACAAGAGAAATAGTTACAAGGATGAGAGTAAATATTGAACTGCACTCTCTCCATGAAGGCAAGCTTTTTTTGTAGACATGTTCGATGGATTTATCTGATTTTAGATCAAGAATTTTGCTGGGGGTAAGCATATTCTATCTTAAAAATGAATGGGTTCAAAATAAACGTCCTCAAGGATTAAACCCTCTAGCATAAAATTTAAGACAGATGTTCGGAATTATATATATATATATATATATATATATTTGCTTGCAAACATCAAAAAAAATCTCTAAGCTCAACGCACGCAGTGACAATCCAAAAATCATTAATCTGCCATGGGCCTTCTGACTCTCTTTATAAAGGCTTCGGATGATAAAAATTAATGAAAAGTTCAGGAATTTATTTTGATTTTCTGCAATATGCTCCCCAACAGTTTTCTGTTGTGCTGTTTGACCTTGCAGGGCTAGCTGGCGTTTCGCTATTGATTTTAATTACCCACTTTAATTTACTGCATGCCAACAGAAAACTGTTTACTCTTGCTTGCCAAAATGTTACTGTAGCCTCCAAGAGGAAAGTGAAATGTGAAAATTGTATGTGGTTTACCTTTACATGCAATTCATTAAAAGGATTCTAATAGACTCTATACAAATAAATGTCACTGCTTTGGTATTTGCGCTATAAACACAGAAACATAACTAAGGGATTTTAGTACTTTAACCTGGCTGACAGCCTTCACAGAAAGACTTTTAAAAAAAAAATCTATTTCTAATCTATATCACCCATCCCACCCCACTCAAGTACTGCCATAAACTGCATTATTCATTATGTATTTATTTATTAACTCATTTATTTGTAATTAATGACCAGAAAAGGCACACCAAACTGTGAAAGCTAATTTCTAGGCGAATCTTAAGGGGCGGATTACATGCACCTGTTTTACTGACAGAGAGAATGTTGGCTAGGACATCAGGCAAAATCCCCTTGCTCTCACGACACGTGCCATGGGGTCTTTAAAGAGCTGGCGACACATTCAGGAGAACTTTAGCAAAACATAATATTTAGGCGCTGTCCAGCATGTATTTCCCATTAGTTCTGTATTCCTCCTCCCCATTATTTAGTAGTGAGGTCGTTTTGCATGAAAACAGGATCTTCGCTCCTGAAGAGTTCATCTATTCCTGCTGCCTTCTCCCTACCTGAAGTCATAGAGCACTGCCTGTGACCTCACAGTTACTCCCACGGCAACAGATTGTGATGTCACAACAGAGGATTATGACTTGCAGTAGGGAGTAAGCTATAGAGGCAGATGAACTCAAAATGAACTCTAAGGGACAACAAGCATATATTCACACACATTTCTTTAGTAATAAATTATGGTGAGGAGAAATATATAAAATATAAATGGAATGCAAGCAGAACTGTACCTAATTATTATTTTTTAAAGTTTCCTTTGAGGCATCAGTAGCTCTTTAAAGGGGAATAAAATCAGCGCAAAGGGACCCACATCCAGGTGTGGGGCTGGTCCCAGCGTGCACTTTGTGTGCAAAAACATTTTGGTTTACTTACTGTTTGCTGTAGCATAGTGGATTATAGCAGACTAATTTCAATTGCTTTAGGCTGACATCTTCTGTTAATACAAATCCCAGAATCCCCAGCATTTGACATCAGAGCAGTAAACAGTAGTGTGAGATTCAATAGCCTGCAATGAATGTTTGAGCTTTCATAATCTCTGATCAGATGTTTTCCGGTCCTGCTTTTCTCCAGGGGCTAAGTACACTCGTCTCTGACTGTACTTAGCTCAGGGAAGACAACAGTACCAGCAAACAAAAGATCAGAGCTTATATAAACTCTAACATGTGCTGCAGGCTACTGAATCTCCCATTGCTGCCTACTGCTCTGATATCAGCTGCACAGGATTCTGGGATCTGTAGTAACAGAAGATGTTAGCCTTGAAGTAAACAAAGTTAGTTAGATACAATCTGCTATACTATAGTAAACAAAACCCAAAATGTTTTCCTACACAAAATGTAGGCTGGGATCAGCCCCACACTTGATTGTGGGGCCCTTTTTGCTGACTGTTCCCATTTAACTTCCATCTGGACAGCCACCAGAGCTGGACAGTAGGGTGTACAGTTTAATGTCTTATCTGAAGGACAGCCCCTCAACAGGGCAGCGCCCCCCTAGTTCTGCACCACAGTGTCAGTATTGGGTTATTAGCCCAAGTTCCTGGTGTGGGACTAGAACACAGGGCTTTCCAGTCTTCTGGCTTCTTCAGAGGTACACATGCAACCTGCTGAGCCACTAATACTGCATAAGCTGAACTACATGTAAAAAACAAAATCAGACGCAGCAAAGAACTTAGTCATGTTCTTTGCAGATCAAGGCTTTAGTATTGCAATACCATAAGTACCTATTTCTTGTACTTTCCTTGACTGTTTGGCTGAGGAAACAGGCGTGTGCATCAAGTATGCACGGTACTGATTAATAAAACCATACTGGATCATATTCTGTAAAAATCAGTTTTGTGGCGGGTGGGGGGTGTTTCTAAGGAAATACAAAACATAACCTGAACCACATATTTTGAATCCCTAAGCCATTCTAGAACATCAATGTAAGTACCTGTTCTTTTCCTGCTGGAGTTGATTTTTTTAGGGTCAGTATGTTTGCCAGCACTACAACAGCAGAGCACCTTTGTCTTAGAAAACAGTTTCTTGGACATGATGTATTCCATTGGATTTGTGTTTCCCTTTTTTTATCCAAAAATGGCATGCACTTCTTCCAAAACCATGGTTTACAGGTCCTGGTGCTTCCTGTTATTGCCTGGATGCAATAAGATCATTCCCAGGACCTGCTTATATTGCAGCTGTTCCCCATGAAACAAGTTTGGAGCCAGCTACAAAAGGAATTATTCAGACCCTTCAGAACTTCACAGGGTATAAACCCTAGTAAAACTGTACCCCTATATGTGTGGCAGTTATCAGGGATCCCACCCGTAATTGTAGACATCTTCTACAGCCTTCTTTTCCTGTGAGCAGTGGCGGGTCATTCTTTGTATTCACCGAGCCAGCCATTTCGGATTGCCTTGAGCTAAACCTGTTTTTTTTTTTTGCCCTGCTACAACTTTTTGCACTGCAGTCTCCATGTGATTCAATATGGCAGTTTTCAGAGCAAGACCATTAATGCAGAGTTAGCCGGTCGCATTTTATTATAGTGTGAAATTTGCCAGATCCTTTCCTCTATGTATTAATTTATGAAGTATTCTGTCTTCATTATTCTAAGGCTCTTTCATCTAACACCCTCTGCTGTAAGCCTACCCTGGCTCCTAACTACAGTAAATCCAGTTAAAATCATTATCACGACCACATCATTTTCACACCTAAAGCACTTGGATCCTGAAGACAGTTTTATGCCAAGGGCATTTAAAGACAATCAAAGACCTCAGAAGTTCATTTTTTTTCTAATTCACATTTTCAAAGGTTCTCTACCTGTCCTCTGGAGATTGCCCATTTAACAACAGGTATCGGCTCTTTCAGTTACAATTTTTAAATGCATCCAGCAGAGCAGGTCACTTGCTTGAGGTCAGAGATGAGCCCTTTCATTTCGGACAAATGACCTGGCGCTGCAAAAGTCTTGACCTAAAGGCTGTATTCAAGCACCAGGACTATAAGTCATCCTTTCAGAAATGATCTGAGTTTAAAAAATGAGAAAGAATTGCCGTTTAAGGGAGGACTACATTAATTGCCCATCTCTCCCCAGCTGAAAGCTACCCTCCTGATTTGGCTTCTGCAGCACTGAAATAATTATTTGATTACCTAATCAATCACATTTACAACTTGATAGTACCACGGTGTTACTTGTATTGCAAAATGATGCCACCAACATATTGCATTAAGGAGAGTGCTTCAGCCACTCGCTTTGCGCAAATGGGAGCCAGCAACAGCAGACCTGGCTGCTTACACTTACAGAGCACAAGCGGCAGACTCCAGCTCTAGACTGTGAGACGGTGGTGGCAGCATTTTGCAATACAAATTACTGCAGTGTACTACAAAGCCGTAAAACTGACATATTAAATAATGAACACGTTTTATTAATACTACAAAATCCTAATTGGGAGGGAAGCTTTCGGCCAGAGAGAGGTGGGCAAATTATGGGTTCTCCTTTAACAGGAACATAAACCCTGCTGTTTACATTCTTTTAATAGAACTATAAATTTGTGCATGTTTGAAATCTTTCAATTAAGCTCAAAGTATTGTTTTGCAAGCTTGTTCTGAACTAATCCTAGTGTTTCCTTAGTTAGTGCCACCTTTATAAAACAGACTTTCCCACCCAATACTGATTTTTCAATTACAGTACTTAGCAGTTCTGGAACACAATGATATCAGTTGAGCGGATGCCCAACATGGAGTTATTCCAGGCTTCACACATGCCCTAAGTAACAATCATATTATTAAAATGTACACAGGGTTTATGTTCAATTTAACAAGGAAAGCCAGACATGTGCCTTGTCTACGGTACTGAATGCAGCATTTGAGAAACTCTGCGAAAAACTAGAAGCAGTTGGCTATAGGAACCACAGCTAGCTCTATGGCAAAAATACAGATTAAAGAGCAAGAGAAGTCAAGCTCATGACACAGGTCACAAAAGTCCAACGTACAGCATAGACATAAGTAAATATTCCTTAATTGATGTTAAAACCAGCAAATAAGTAGCATGACCGCAGACACCCCAAAAAGCCAACAGTTTCACGTGTCCTCATGCACTTTTTTTTGATGTATTATTTCTTCCGAGCTCCCAGCTTCTGCCTTCAGTTGTCCCCCAGCGCAGCCCTCCCCCGAAGGTTAGACCCTCCTCATGCCCACCTTACCCTTCGTGGCAGGGTGGTGGGGAGTACTCAACCCACCCTAAACGGATCCATGCAAGGGAGGTGCCTTCTCGGAGGTGGCGCTGCGGGGACCACATCATCTAGCTGGAGCTATTTTCTCCCCTTGTGAGGAGGCAGGGTGTGCAATGACGCCTGCGGTGAGTGCATGCACACTACCGCATGCGCTCTCACCAAGCGTCTGCCTGTCTCCTCCCCTTCAGCTGTAGCATCAGCGCACTGCTCCCCAGCAGCCGCTAGGGGCCAGTGGAGCACCAACAGCTAGTGTCCCCTCACCCCACAGAAGGAGAGCAGTCCAACGGATGCTCGATCCTTCTCCTCCCCGCCAACCCCCAATGACCCATGCTCGTTCCCTAACACGGGTCGCCGGCGTGGCTTGAGGTAAGGTGTCCAGCGCCTCAGCCCTCAATGCCACCGGGCCGGCCTCATGCACTTTTTCAAGGCATCAGTTTGAGAAACTCCACATGAGCTCTAGGGCAAGCAACAACGCTTCTCTTCCCCTCAGCTGTTTATATCACAATGTTGTCTGGCCCTAAACAATGCAGCTACGTAAATGTCTTTGATACCTGACTCGTTTAAAATAAGATGTCAATAGCCTTGCATGGTTTTAGTTACATGATTTTCTCATAAAAAAGTATGCAACCAAAGGCACTCACAAGCATTAAAAGAAAGCCAGTATTAAAAACAAGCACATCAGGTGGCCACTTTGGGGCACCCAGTGTTAGAATTACACTTTATGAGTTTTGGGAGCTAGGGGAACCATAAGAGTCCTATCTTTAATCTGAGCCCTCCTTTCCATTATCAGTCAATGGCAGTGATTCTTGAGCTACTGGGGCTAACTTCAGAGCTGGGGGATGAGTCCTGGAAACCCCCCTGTAATTCCAACACTGGGGCCACCAATACAGAAGAGTGCAGCAAAGTAGAAAGCATAAGCCAAGACTGCTGGCTGGAAATGCAAAAAGTGTTAATATAAAACACAAAATTGTTGCTGTCACTCATGTATAGCCTAGAGGTTAGAGTAACAAGCTGTGAATGAGCTTGGTACATCCAGCAGACCCTGGTTTGATTCCCACAACCTCCACCTGCATACTGTGTGACTCTTTTTTAAAATAAAATAATTAAATTGATTTTACAAATACAAATTGAACAAACATACAATGACATGATATACAACCCCACCCCACCCTCCGCCCTTCTTCAACCTCCCCTTCCCTTTCCTCCCCTCTTCATGGTACCAAATCTAGTTCTCAGGGCATAGGCAGTGTTTTTAAGGGCTTCATCAGAGACAATAGAGATGGGGGCATTATAGTGAATATAGGACATGGAGTTTTTCCCATATCTGCTTATATTTATGGGTGCAACTATAAAGACTGGCTAACATCTTCTCCGTACATAGATTAAAAAGTAACTCTTGTATCCATTCTAGATAAGAGATGGATTCTGCATCAATCCAGTGCTGGAGTACCAGTTTCTTTACTGAAAGGGCCATCATGGTGATGTGGTATCTACGTTCCATCACAGGAAAACCACCAAAATCACCCACCAGGCAAACTTCAGGAGTGAAGAGATCTTGGAGACCCAGCAAAGGATCTGCTTTAGTTTGAATGAGTCTCCATAAGGGGGCAACTTTGACACATTCCCAGAACATATGCTGTAAAGTACCTGTGTCTTCCTTGCAACGCTTACAGAGGGGCATACTTGCCTTACTCATTTTATATAGTTTATACAGTGTCATATACATGTCGTTAAGAATCTGGAGTTGCATGAGTCTTAGTCTGTCCTGGGTAACATACTGGTGGTATCCCTTCCAGATTTTCTGCCAACTATGCAGTGTTTGTGGATAAAAAGAGGACCAGTATCTCAGGATCCTGTTCACCCTCAGAAATGCCTTCCCATATAAGTTTGGATATATGTTGGAGACAGCATGTGGGGCAGAGGCCAGGGGTAGAAGATCTATTATTGGCATCCCCAAATGTGGAGGAGTAACCGGGTGCTTAAAATATTGAACAAGCATATGTCTGAGTTGGTACACTCTAAAAGCCAGTTTATGATTTATGGTGAATTTAGTCAGACTTTCTGCTGATGATAACCAGTCAACATCATTCTTAACCAGCCCATCTACTTTTACCTTATCTAATTGGGGGATCCAGTTAGAAGGGATCATCTTCCCGTCAATTTTAAATTTAGGATTCCTGACTATGGGTTGAGATGGGTCTTTAGTATTTTTGTAGTTCAGTATAGAGTATAATTGGGAATGGGTTTGCACTGAATTGCCTATTACCATCCTACGTAAGCTCAGCGGGAGGTCACCCAATTTAGAGTACAGTAGTGTAGTTGGGGAGATCCCGTTTGCTTCTATCATGTCTTTTTTCTACTCTGAGCCAATTTGGGACATCGGGGGTGTTCTCCAGTTCCTCATTCAGTGTAGTCCATCGTAAATATTTACTTGCATGGCTCGCCCAGTGATAGAGTCTGAAATGAGGTAACTTCAGGCCACCCAAGCATTTGGGAGCTGCCATTTTATGATACACTCTCCTTGGGGTCTTCCCCAACCATATAAAGTCTGTGATACATGAGTGAACTTTCTTGAACCAGGTCATTGGTAGCCATTGATTCAGAAGGTTAATGCGGTAAAATATGCAAGGTAGAACATTCATCTTTATTATATTAATACACCCCCATAAGGTTAGTGGAAGGGTCCTCCAATGTGTTAGGTCCTGCTGTACAGTAATTAATAATGCATCCAGATTCAGTTTCTTCATTTGGGATTCACTGCTGGCCAGCTGGATGCCCAAATATTTTAATGATTTAGGGATCCAGTTGAGCCAAATATTGAAGATTTCACTCTTGTTCGTTCTGGAGTTTAAGGGGAAGATGGATGTGTTTTCTGAATTTAGTTTGTAATTGGATATGGCACTATACTCTTTACTTATGTTCAGTACAGCAGGAATAGGCTGGGATAGGTGCAGAAGTATGTCGTCAGCATACACGGCTATCTTCTCTTCCCATCTTCCAAGGGGTAGCCCTCGAACCAATGGGGACTCTTTTAAAGAGATAATGTGGGGTTCCAATTAAAGATTGAATAATAAGGAGGACATGGGGCAGCCTTGCCTAGTTCCAGCCTGCAATGAAAAACTGGGAGAGAAGACCTGTTGCAATAAATACGTGCTGTTGGGCTAGCATATAGGGATTTGATCCACCGAATAAACTTGGCTGGAAACCCAAATCTGTTTAGGGACCCGAACAACAATTGCCAGTCCACCCTGTCAAATGCCTTCTCCGCATCCAGGAGACCAACACCATAGGATGGGGTGCCTCCTGATGCAGAGAAGACATGCACTAACCTATGGAGATGGTCAACAGAGGACCTCCCTTTCATGAAACCGACTTGATCAGGTCCAATTAGGTGTGGTAGAACTCTGTCCACCCTCTCCGCAATCAGTTTGGATAGGATTTCAATGCCATAATTAAGAAGTGAAATAGGTCTGTAATTTGTTACCCATTTCAGGTCTCTTCCTGGTTTTGGAAGTACAATTATTATGGCTTCTAGTAGATGTTGATCAACATGATCAGATTCCAATATACATTTAAAAAGTGATGATAGCCATGGGGCTAATTGGTTTGCGAATACTTTATAGAAATTAGGGGAAAACCCATCGGGGCCGGGGGCATTGTCCGAAGGCAGATCACATATTACATTAAAGATGTTTAATTTCATGAATAGGGCTAGTAGTGCCTCTGTTTGGGGGGTAGATAGAGTAGGAAGAGGAATCTGAGCTAGATAATTGTCTACTCTGTCTTGTGGAAGCCTATCCGACATCTGACTATATAGCTCCTGATAATATTCTTCAGATTCTTTAGAGATGTCCCTGGAGTTAACCTTTAGAGATCCGTCTATTTCCGAGTGAATTGCTGTGATAAATCTCGAGGCTTCTTCTTTTCTTAATCTGAAGGCTAGAAGCCGACTGGTCTTCTCACCCTGCTCAGTATACGTGGCCCTGGTCTTTAATATGGCCCACTCTGCTGTCTCCCTAAGTAGCTTTCCGTATTGGTTCCTGACCTTAATAAGAGATTCACGCTCTTGGTCTCCTGTCCTACTCAAAAGATGCTTTTTAATAGACCTGATCTGGGATAGCAAGGAGTTCACCTCCTCCTCTCTGTTCCTCTTTCTGGCTAAATTCATTTTAATAAATACCCCTCTAATATAACATTTAAGAGCCCCCTATTCCATGTCTGGTTTATCCGTTGAACGCCAGTTATTCTTCTTATACTCATCTAAACACTCAGTAATGTGTTTCTTAGCCTTAGTGTCTTTCAGTGTCTGATTATTTAACTTCCAAATTTTATCAGAGGGATGAGGATCAGAGAGGATGAGATGACAACTTACCACCGAATGGTGTGATCCCACCCTGGGTTCTGTTCTGCTATCCTAGAGCCCCCGTAAGAACCGATTCATAAGAAAATAGTCAATTCTGGAGGCTGACCCATGGACAGGGAAGTGGAATGTATATTCTCTAGCCGATGGATTCAGCACTCGCCAGGGGTC
The DNA here is from genome assembly GCA_016271365.2 of Neoceratodus forsteri. NCBI lineage: Eukaryota > Metazoa > Chordata > Ceratodontiformes > Ceratodontidae > Neoceratodus > Neoceratodus forsteri. The sequence goes on from CM028136.1 coordinate 965,756,402, forward strand.
ACATAGGCCAATATAATCTGTTAATTCGCTGATTGCCCTCGCGCAGGTGAAAGTCATCCCCCCACACTCCGATTTGTCCAAGGTTGGATCGAATAGGAGGTTCCAGTCTCCTCCCAGTATAATTGGTAAGAAGAGAAAGGGAGATAATAGTGATAGGAGTTCTGTGAAAAATGAGGGTGAGTCGGAGTTGGGGTCCATAAATATTCCCTGCTATTAGGTCTGTGTTTAAAAGGGTTCCTCTGACAAAAATATAGCACCCTTGTTGGTCTCTTATACATTGGCTGTTCACAAACAGTATAGTTCATGCCAGCAGTATAGCTACCCCTTTGCTAGCTGTACTATTTCCGGCTGTGAAGACCTGCACCACATGCTGCCTCCTCAGTAAATTAGCCTCCTTTTCTAGTAAATGGGTCTTCTGAAGCATGATGACTTCCCCTTTGATGTTCTGCAAGTGTTTAAGTAGTTTTTATCTTTTCACCTTTTGCCTCACCCCCTTCACGTTCCACGAAACTATATTAATTGGGTTTGCCATCTTGATTAATACCTGTACATGTCTGTCCCAGATGATACCATTCATTTAACACTGACATTAGTCCCTTCCCATATTGCTTTTGGCACCATAACTCCCCCCCCCCCTTTGTTCACAGTAGGATACTTTAGCCCTTTAAAGCCTAAAGCTGTGCTTCTGTTCCATATGCTCCTTATTACCCCTTGTACCCCAAGAGTTATGTATGCAAACATACGAGTAATTCCCCCTTCCCCATAGCTAATCCAAGACAAAACAGGGAGCCATATAGAAAGCCCATAAACTAACCCCTTCCCCCCCACCTCTATGAGCCTTTGTTTGGCCCTTGACATTCAGTTTCCCAGTTGCCCACCCTTCCCCCATCCACCTGACTTATATAGAACAAGCACTTCATCTTACTCTATTAACTGTTTAACAACCATAACTTTCCAGAACTTAATAAAGTAATAGGGAGGGAAGGAGGAATCCGTCCCCTCTGCTGATTTGTCTGCTTCACTCAACAAAAGAAAACAGTCTGTTTGGCCTGTACTGCATGCAGCCCACCAGAGGAGCTTTCCGAGTATAAGCTTGTGCACTTATTCGGTCGATATACAGGAAGCAGTCCCGCTCTTAATCATCAATACCAGTTCTCCCATTTAGTTAGACAGTATAAATGAAAAAGTTTACTTGCTTGAATAAGTGCCTGGCACATGGACCACCAGACTGCAAGCATAGAGAGATCTGGGATCATTAAATCTGACCAGCTCTGTGGGAGGATGAAGTCATTCTATCACCAGGCCCAGTCCCAAACTAAAGGTAGTCACCGGTTTTTGTAAACTTAACAAAAGACAATTTTTTAAACTTAATACAGGTCTGCCAATCGATTAATATTTCCCTTCAGTGCATTAGAGTTCCATGCTCTGCCAAACGTAAAAGTGTAGACCTTACTTACTATGAGGGCCCTGCTGTTGTAATATTACCAAAATAGCCAGTCCCCCAGGTAAATGTTGCCTCGTAACCTGTAGACTATGTGAGCACTCAGAAACCACACTGTATACTTGAGGAGGCAGAGATTTTAAAACAAACGATTAAATCAAGTGTACTTTTAACCCTTGTACAAATCATAGAATGCCATTCGTCTTACCAGTCTCTTTCAGCGCTCATTAAACAGTGCAGGCTTCGCTTTCTTCAGTGCTTCCATGGCTGTGTCCACCTCCTCATATGTGGCCCAGGCCCCATCAATTAAAACTTGCAGCTTTGCTGGATAGGCCATCCGAAACTTTATCCCAGAGGCTATGCACTTTGAGGTGATGGGATGAAATTAAGTACAACGTTGCTGGACAGTAGTCGGGAGATCCTGAGTGATACGGATCTTTTTTCCCTCCCATAGTGCATCTTGTATTTCTCTCAATTTGTTCAATACATGTTGTTTTTCTTGGAAATTCAGAAAATGAAAAATGAGAGGTCTGGAGGCTGATCTGGGGGGAGCATGGGTAGGAGCACTCTGTGGGCCCTCTCAATGATGTAGTTTGCTACAAACGGGGAAGGCCCTGCTAATTTCACTAGCAATTTTTGTACAAAGGTTATAGTGTTGGCCCCTTCTTCTCGTACTGGGAGGCCAATTACTACCACATTGTTTCTTCTACTTTGCCCCTCCAAATCCTCAATTTTGGCTTCTAGTCTTTTAATTTGTTGTCTGTTCCCTGCTATCTGTAGCTCAAGTTTGTTCATCCATTTCTCCTTCGAGATTAGCCACACTTCGTGGTCTGAGGTGCACTTTGAAATATCCTCGAATGCTTCAGCCATTGTCTTAACCTCGGTGGCCAGGGATCTTATTTTTTTCCAAAAAGGCTGAAATTCTGACATGAATCTTTCGAGGGTAAACAGCATTGCTTCTGCCGTAGTAGTAGTAGTAGAGGTATTCGTGGTCGACACACGGCCTCCTGTCGCTTGGGTTTTTAGGCCGCTTTCTCTGGGGTTATTGGCAGCATGTATTTGGGGGACCACAAATCGCATTTCTGCCTCCATAACTTCGTGCTGCTGTGTTCTCCCGATGTTCACGTACAGTCCTGTTAAGTTGTTGGTTGAGTTTGTGAAGTTTTAACTTAGTTAAATTGTTTATTTGTCGTTGGGTGGATGGAGCACTGCCAGAGCGTGACTACTCGATGAACTGCATCACGTGACTCCCTGATACTGTGTGACTCTGAGCAAGTCACTTAACCACCCCAGTGCTCCCAGGTTGCCCCTGAAAACAGGCACTTGTGCCTAGTGGGCCTTACCCAGTTGCCAAAGACTAAAAAAAAAAAAAAAAAATATTCCTAGAATTTGTACCATTTCTGGAAGAGGGTTGGGGCAGAAGGGGAGGGTTCAGTGAGCAAAGCTGCAAGGCTTTGAAACTCCTTAATCTGTATGCCTTCCTGGTACATGCTGTACTGTAACAATCTACTTTCTGTGACAAACATAATAAACTGTCCTCAGCTTGATAACAGGCATCTTGCTGTTACCTCCTACCACAGAGGACAGTACCTATGTATCTACGGTATGGTAAGTACATAGCTATAGTACTTACAAACAGCGACCTGGGCAGATTAGGGAAGTGGTCAGAAATATGGTAGTTAAAATTCAATGCCAACAAGTGCAAGTTAATGTGCATTGGGGAAAAAATCTGAATATAGAATGGAGCAGGTGGTAACAGGAACCATAACTGAGGAAAAACACATGAGAGGGGGCAATGATTTCAGACAGACTAAAGACAACAGCTAAATGCAGTAGGACACAGAGAAGGGCACATAAGATGTTACAAGGTATGGCGAGGGCTTGTTCTAACTTAGTTTCCATTTAGGCTAAAACACTGTTGTACCACAGTTTAAAGGTCATGGAATGTGATTGTACCCTTCTGTGGTACAACAGCATTCCAGCAGATTTGCAAAGGGCACAAGCCACACAGCAGCTGAGAAAACACAAACTGCCGAATCCAGGATCAACCAGATAAAATGTCGCACTGCACGATTGCTCACATAAATCCCTGTACATGTAGGATCAACCCGATATTTTTTAAAATGCAGAATCAACCAGCTATTTTAAAATACACACAAAATCCAATGTAGGATCAATGAGATATTTTAAATTATTCACAAAATCCAACACGGTTCCTCAGTAAGTGGCTTCTCACGAAGTGAAAAATACAGCCGCGATGCCTTTTTTTTAAAATCCCTCCCAAATGCGAGTGACAATAGAAATTTGCACTACAGACGTACCGATGTCTCATCCGTAACAACCACACCACTGACCCTAGCAACCAGCCCTGAACTGAGGAACGAGATGCAGAAGAGCACTAATCTCTTTTGTAAAAAACCAAAACTACTTGCATGACTTAGTGATAAACTGGTGTACATACATTCTTTTTGGGGACACCATACCCTATAAAAAACACAGGATGTGTAACTCTATGCACAACCAGTGTGTTCTGCCACCCTGGGCTTCTGATTTCCACAGACCTCTCAAGCTTCGTTTGTTGGAGGCAAAGCAGTAATAATAATAATGCTTACCATGCACATATATCATGGTACTACCCTAAGTTATGCCCCTTTTTTTAGTCATTGCAGGGAGAATTGGAAGAACTATATGGTAGACCAGTGCCACTAACGGCAGAATTATTTCTGTTCTGCATAAGGCCTCGTGGTTTTGAAAACTTTCACATATGTTATTTACTGGGAATGTTGCTGTTGGCTGCAAAATGGTGATAACTATATTCTGGCTCTCGATCCTCACTCTGAGTGTTTGGAGAGTCTTAGTAAACCAGATATACGAACTAGAGAAAATCACCCATAGACTCAATCGTGCGACAGAGTTGTGCACATCAAGGTGAAATGGGTGGATTATTCATGTGATGCTTAAAGACTCGGAGCCGGGAATGGTGCATCAATTTCTCTCCGCTGGGGAAAGGAGGAGGAGGAGGACCCCTGACTCTCCTCCCTACATCTAGATTCACACCGGTTTTCCTTTTCAAATTCTCCCACTTTGGATAGAACCTTGGACGGGTCCCAGGAGCTGCAATTGCTTTCTTCTTATATAACATGGTAACAGAGTGCAAGCTGCGTAATGCGGACGCTTTCGTGCAGTGTTATTTTGTCGCGATATGCGATGTCCGTAGTTGCCGGCAGGTGGTGTTGCAGGACAATCAGCGCAACCAGGTCAGTGTACACGATAGGGCAGTGAATGCTACAATCGTACTTACGTTCCTGGTGAGCCCGCTTTTGCCCTGAGGTCCAGTTTGGTGCCCTGTCTACCTTGTCATTTGGCTCTGCCACCGTTCAGCTGTTGTCTGTTCCTTTACTTTGCCCTTCCATGCTCCCCCTGTGCTTGGTGCACACTCCCCTCGCTTGCTCCTTGACCTCCTCCCCCATTACTCGTCTTTTCCACCATGCTGCCTCTCCTTTCCCTGTGCTCTGTTCCCTTTCTCTCCCTAGCAGCTCCAGGACAAGTGCATCGCAATCTACTTTGGAAGTTCGATCTTTCGAGCCAGAGGGAAGCCCAGTCTCTTAAACATGTCTGGTTGAACAAAAAACAAAACCCCCAAGATCGTCACACAGCACAACAGACTGGAAAGTGATAAGCTGCTGCATTTACAAGGCTAGCTTAGTACTATGCCAATTAACACCTTCTTTGGCAGTGCCCTGCTATGGAATGTAGCACCTAATTATCTTGCAAACTGTCCACCGTTACTGGTCTGTACTGTCCGTGTAAAATATGGATTTGAACATTGCTAGAACTGGCTTTGGTTTCGGTCGAGAATTTTTGTCTGTGTAACCCGATTGTCCGTGTTATCCATGTCCGTCTTTGGTGGAGTGCAGTGTAATGTTTTTCCCACCTCTGCGCTGAGCCTTAGGGGAGTAAGGGATGTAGGTTTCAGTTTTCTGGGGCCTGATCTGTAAATGATGTATGCAATAACATGTATTCACACCTTGCATTCTGGACTTGCTCAATAGTGTGATGTTGATTGCTGACCGTTAAAATGTTTAATAAAAACTATATTTACAAAAAAAAAAGCTTCACTCTCGGGGTCAGCAGGAATCAGAACCCCTCTGTGGCAGAACACGCTGGTTGTACATAGTGGCCCCTCTAGTATTCTCTATGTTGTGAATATTCTAGGAAGGGGGATGAGCAGTAGGAGAAGATAAGTGCTTCTACCACTGTATAGGGCAATGGCTCATCCTCACATCAAATACTGCGTGCAGTTTTGGAAACTGCATTTAAAGGACAGAGACAGAGTGGAGACAGTACAGAAGAGGGTAACCACGACGATCCAAGGACAGCAGGAAAGGATGTACGAGGAGAGATTGAAAGACCTAAACATGTACATGCTGGAGACAAGAAGGCAGGGAGGGGATGGCTGAGACCTCCATGGGTAAACAAGGCAGATTGCGGGGGAATTACTCAAACTCAGTGGGAAAACAAGCACCAGGGGTTACTCCGTAAAGTTAGCAGCGGGCAAATTTAAAGCAGCAGTATTCGTTAGTGGCCATGTAATTTTTTCCAGCAATAATCATTTTCTGGCAAAAGCATCAGTATACCCATTTTTTATTTTCCTTTCTTTCATTCCTGGACTAAAATATAGCATTTTGAAGCTTGTAAAAATTCTCACTCCCACAACATACATACCTACCATGAAAAAAAGAAAACACTTTTGTGCAATGCTGTGCTGTTTGCCATCAGAAACATGTGGTAACACCATCCTAGAGCATCCACAGTAAGAATCTAGCATACACATTTAACAGATAACCTCAGCAGAAAAGATTTCTAAAAATTGTGAGAGGCAGCCATCTTTCATGACATAAGTCATTAAATACAAAATTAGCTACACAAGGGGGTTTAAAAATATCTGAAAAAATGAAAAATATACTGAGGGTGACTCCAAGGATATCAGAAATAAATTTTTGCAAAAAAAAAAAAAAAAAGGCTATACGATGAACATTTTTGCCGACTAACAAATACTGCTGCTTTAAGAGGGATACCAGCAAGTATTTTTTCATGGAAAGGATGATGGATGGAATAAGCTACCAAACTAGGTGGTCTGTGTGAAATGGGCTTTCAGGGGTTGAAATTCGCCGCCTGCAGCTGGTGCAGAACACAGCGGCCCGGGTTTTGACGGGCTCTAGTAGATCCTGTCATATTCCTCCGGTGCTGCTCGAACTGCACTGGCTGCCTGTACGGTGGCGGATCACCTTCAAAGCCCTTCACAGTCAGGGTCCAGCCTATCTGAAGGAACTTCTGGTTCCCTACTGCCCCGGTCGATCGCTCCACTCGGCCAACGAGGGGTTGCTAGTGATTCCAAGGGTGAACCTGAAATCATCTGGTTCAAGAGTTTTTCTTATGCTGCACCTACCCTTTGGAATTCTCTACCCCTCCCGTTATGGGAGTGCACCTTCGTGGAGGAATTTAAGAGAGGATTGAAAACTTTTCTTTGGCAAAAGGCCTTTGTGGAAAATTGAACTGTATTCTGATTATGTTTCTTCATTCATGTTTAAGATTTTGGATTTTAATACTTGTTTTAAATTGTTTTAAGTTGTAAGGCACTTTGGAAATAGAAAGGTGCTGTACACAAAATTATTATTATTATTATTAATAAATCAGTGGGGGGATTTCAACATGGATGGCACAGATATAAGGGCTTGTTAAAGACCATATCAAAAAGGGAGAGGGAGAAGGGGAGCGAAGAGCCACAAGAGCTCTCACATTCCACATTAGACAGGTAGGACTGGGCAGGACTCTCACATTCCACATTAGATAGGTAAGAGTGAGCAGCCCTCACATTCAACATTAAATAGGTAGGACTGGGCAGGGCTCTCACATTCCACATTAGACAGGTAGGACTGGGCAGGACTCTCACATTCCACATTAGATAGGTAGGAGTGGACAGGACTCTCACATTCCACATTAGATAGGTAGGAGTGGGCAGCCCTCACATTCAACATTAAATAGGTAGGACTGGGCAGGGCTCTCACATTCCACATTAGATAGGTAGGACTGGGCAGGGCTCTCACATTCCACATTAGATAGGTAGGACTGGGCAGGGCTGTCACATTCCACATTAAATAAACAGGGCTGGGCAGGGCTCTCACATTCCACATTAGATAGGTAGGACTGGGCAGGGCTCTTACATTCCACATTAGATATGTAGCAGCCAGAAGAACTGTGAGTCACCCTGGAAACAGGAAATGGGACAGCCATACGGACTGGGGTTGTCTACAGGCCCCCAAACCAGGGGGAGAACATAGACACATTACTGCTAGAAGATATACAAAACATGACAGCCAAAGGGGAGGTTCTGATAATGGGAGACTTCAACATGCCAGATACAAATTGGTCAATACCAGCAGTAACATCTGCCAGAACTAGACACATGGTAGATTCCCTGCAGGGGAGGGCCTCAAACAACTGGTACAACAACTCACAACAGACAGGACTATCCTAGATCTAGTACTGACTAACAGGGAAAGGATCACAGATCTCCAGGTAGAAGGTCACCTGAGGGCCAGTGACCATCACCTGGTATGGTTCAATTTGGCCACTAGAACTAAATCATCCCATTCCAAGGCAAAAATATGGGACTTCAGAGCAGCTGACTTTGATAAGATGGCCAACAGAGTTAAGCTAGCCCTGGCGAAAAGAAATACAGGTCAGGGGATACAGGCAAAGTGGACAAGCATTAAGGATGCAATACTTGAAGCAACATCCCATTGTGTTAGAGAGCAAAAGAAGAAGGAAACCACTTTGGTTCTCAAAATCAGTAGCAGAAAAGGTCAGAGCCAAAAGGCTGGCCTTCAGGAAATATAAGGGAACACAGTGGGATGAAGATAGTGATGCATACGAAACTTCCCTAAGGGAAGCAGGGAAGGCAGTAAGGCAGGCAAAGGCCCAAACCAAGGAAACACTAGCACAAACCGTAAACGAAGGTGACAAGACTTTCTATAGATACATTAATGAAAGAAGAAAGTCCAGAGGGGGTATTGCTAAGAACAAAGGAGATAAGGGAGCGGGTGAGGAAGAGGACCCTGTAAAAGCATCTATCCTAAATAAATACTCCTGCCCAGTATTTACTGAAGAGAAGGTAGGGCAGAGCCCACAGCTCAGCACCATGGACACAGCGGGGAGGGAGGTGTGCACTAGTCTCTTCACAAAAGAAAGGGCCCTACAAGAGCTCAATAAGCTCAGGGTGGACAAGGCAATGGGATCTGATGGCATACAACCCAGGATACTAAAGGAGCTAAGGGTGGAACTAGCACAGCCATTATCAGAACTGTTTAGTGAGTCTCTGAGCACAGGAGAGGTCCCAGAAGACTGGAGAAGGGCTCATGTGATCCCGCTCCACAAGAGTGGTAGCAGGGAGGAGGCAGGAACTACAGACCAGTCAGTCTTACCTCAGTAGTGGGCAAGATTATGGAGGCACTCCTTAAGGAAAGGATAGTGCAACACATGGAAAAATAGGAGCACAGGATCCAAGACAGCATAGGTTTACAAAAGGGAGGTCCTGTCAAACTTATCTCATAGATTTCTTTGACTGGGTAACCAGAGTGGTGGACCAAGGGGGAGCAGTTGATGTCACCTACCTTGACTTCAGCAAAGCTTTCGATACTGTTCCACATAGAAGATTGATTAATAAGCTGGGTAGGCTCGGGGTGGGTCAGAGGTTGGTCAACTGGGTGGCAAACTGGTTGGCAGGCAGAAAACAGAGCGGTGGTAAATTGTATACAGTCAGAAGAGATGTAAGTCACAAGTGGGGTACCTCAGGGATCAGTCCTGGGGCCAGTCCTCTTCAATATCTTCATCAGTGACATTGCAGATGGCCTGAAGGGTAAGGTTTGTCTGTTTGCAGATGACACCAAAATCTGCAACAGAGTAGATGATCCATATGGGGTGGGCAGAATGAGAAGAGATCTGGATAAACTGGCAAAATGGTCAGAAGAGTGGCAACTGGGGTTTAATGCAAAGAAGTGCAAGATCATGCACATAGGGAAGAGAAACCCTGAAGCCACCGGGAAGAAAGAGATTTGGGCATCATTATCACCAATGACCTGAAATCATCCAAGCAGACCACTAAAGCAGTAGGTAAGGCTAGGGAGATGTTGGGGTGTATTAGTAGGGGTATTACAAGTCAGAAGAGGGAGGTAATAATCCCTCTTTACAAGACACTGGTTAGGCCCCATCTGGAGCACTGCGTGCATTACTGGAGGCCACACCTTCACAAGGACATTAACCAAATTGAGGTAGTCCAGAGAAGGGCAACCAAAATGGTGCAGGGACTGCATCAGAAAACATATGAGGACAGATTAACGGAGCTTAATATGTATACCCTAGAGCAAAGGAGGGACAGAAGTGATAAGATCAAAACATTCAAACACCTTAAGGGCATTAACAAGGTGAAAGAGTCTAAGATGTTTCAATATAAGAAAAATAGCAGGACAAGAGGACACAGCATGAGATTAGAGGGAGGCAGACTAAGGGGTAATGTGAGGAAGTTCTTTTTCACAGAAAGGGTAGTGGATGCATGGACCGGCCTACGTCAGGAAGTGGTGGATATGAATACAGTGCAGAGCTTCAAACAGTCATGGGATAGGTATAAGGCAGCAATACATATGAGTATGAATAGATAGGCCATTGACAGAGCAAAAGCCAATGGCACATTTAGAAGGTAGAAAATGAAATGGGCAGACTGGATGGGCCTTGCGGTCCTTATCTGCCATCATCCTCTATGTTTCTATGTAGGACTGGGTAGGGCTCTCACATTCCACATTAGATAAATAGGGCTGGGCAGGGTTGTCACATTCCACATTAGATGGGTAGGACTGGACAGGGTGCTCACATTTCACATTAGATAGGTAGGACTGCGCAGGGTTCACATATTCCACATTTGATAGGTAGGACTGGGCAGAGCTTTCACATTCCACATCAGATAGCTAGAGCTGAGCAGGGCTCTCCCATTCCATATTAGAGAGGTAGGACTGGGCAGGGCTCTCATATTCCACATTTAGGTATGTAGGACTGGGCAGGGTGCTCACATTCCACATCAGATAGGTAGGACTGGACAGGGCTCTCACATTCCACATTAGATAGGTAGGGCTGCACAGGGCTCTCACATTTCGCATTAGATGGGTATGACTAGGCAGCACTCTCACATTTTATATTAGATAGGTAGTACTGGGCAGGTCTCTCACATTCCACATCAGACAGGTAGGATTGAGCAGGGTTCTCACATTCCACACAAGACAGGTAGGTAGAACTGGGCAGGGCTCTCACACTCCACATCAGGTAGGAATGACTGGGCAGGGCTTTCACATTCCACATTACATACGTAGGACTGGTCAGTGCTCTCACATTCTACATTTGATAGGTAGGACTTGGCAGGACTGCCATATTCCACATCAGATAGATAGGGTTGGGAAGGGCTCTCCCATGCCATATTACATATTTAGGACTGGGCAGGGCTCTCACATTCCATATTAGATTGGTAGGGCTGGGCAGACTCTCTCATTCCACATTAGACAGGGTTGTGCAGTGCTCTCACATTCAACATTAGATAGGTAGGACAGGGCAGGGCTCTCACATTCCACATTAGATAGGTTGGACTGGGCAGGGCTCTCACATTCCACATCAGATAAGTAGGACTGGGAAGGGCTCTCACATTCCACATATGATATGTAGGTAGGACTGGGCAGAGCTCTCACATTTCACATTGGGTAGGCAGGACTAGGCTGGGCTCTCACATTCCATATCAGATTGGCAAGATTGAGCAGGGCTCTCACATTCCACATTTAATAGGTAGGACTTAGAGCTCTCATATTCCACATTAGATAGGTAGGACTGGGCAGGGCTCTCACATTCCACATCAGATAAGCAGGACTGGGCAAGGCTCTCACATTCCACATAAGATAAGTAGGTAGGACTGGGCAGGGTTCTTATACTCCACATCAGGTAGGTAGGGCTGGGCTGGGCTCTAAAATTCTACATCAGATAGGTAGGACTGGAAAGAGCTCTCACATTCCACATAAGATAAGTAGGAAGTTGGCAGGGCTTTCACATTCCACATCAGGTTGGTAGAACTGGGCTGGGCTTTCACATTCCACATCAGTTAGGTAGGACTGGGAAGGGCTCTCACATTCCACATTAGATAGGTACGACTAGGCAGGGCTCTCATATTTCACATTAGATAAGTAGGACTGGGCAGGGGATAACCAGCTGCTAGGGTGCCACATTTAGGGTGCCGCATCAAGACAGCACCAGATTTCAGCGACTGTCATTAGAGCACCAGCACTGTGCCCCCCTCCCCAAGGTCATCCTTCCTGGAGTTAGTATATTTAGTTAGGGGGGTGTGGGGGGCACTACCCCCATAATGAGGAGGTGTGGGTGGTACCCATACAGAAACACAGATCATCCCTAATGACAGTCACCGATAACCAATGTGTCTTGCTGTGGTGCCCCAAACACGGCACCAACATTAGGTAGATCCGGGCAGGGCTCTCACATTCCACATTAGATAGATAAGGCTTGGCAGGGCTCTCACATTCCACATTAGATAGGTAGGGCTGGGCAGGGCTCTCACATTCCACATCAGATGGGTAGGACTGGACAGTACTATCACATTCCACATTGGTTAAGTAGGACTGAGCAGGTTTCTCACATTCTGCGTCAGATAGATAGGACTGGGCAGGGCTCTCTCATTCCACATTAGATAGGTAGGCTTGGCAGGGATCTTACATTCCATATTACATAGGTTAGACTGGGCAGGGCTCTCACTTTCCACATTACTGAGGTAGGATGGGCAGGGCTCTCACATTCTAAATTAGATAGGCATGGCTGGGCTGTGCTCCCAGATTTCCCATGCCATAGGGAGAATTGGGCAGGACTCTCACATTCCACACTAGATAGGTAGAATGGGCAGGGATCTCACATTCCACATTTGATGGGTAGGATGGGCAGGACTCTGACATTCTACATTAGATAGGTAGGACTGGGCAAACACTATGGGCCTAAGGGCCAGTTTCCTCCAGCAATGTCTATGTTTGTATGGTATCTTACTTTAACTGGGGGCTGGAAGTGCTTATTCCTTTCTTGCCCTTTCAAGTTCCATTTGGGCTACACTGTTGGCCAATTGTAAGGATATTTACATGAAAGCAGGACCTTTCATACTTACACATTACACATTAATACACACTGCCCTGAATGGTTGTAAGGGCACTCAGCCTTCAGCCTCATGTCTCACAACCATTTGAGGTGTGCATTAATGCCTGACACACCTATGCCCTTTCATGTGTTAAACCATACACACACAATAGTATTGTAGTCTTACTGCATTATGGCCCTGGGCTGTGAACTGAAGAAAAGAGTTCCCACTAGTTGCAGATTCATTGGCTCATACCTGGTGCTGACAATGATGTAGAATAATATGTTGCCCTGACGAAGGGCTTCCCTTTACATAAAATGTTAAACAGCAGCTGGCACCTTTGGAAAAAATCTGAAGCCAGTATTTAGGCATGTAGTGGTAGCTAGTAGGAGTGCGTGTATACATTATCTCGAATATTTGGCCGAACATTCTATTCAAGGCCCCTAAATTTTCAGATATTCGTATTCACGATTATGTTAAAAAAAAAAAGGAAAAGAAACAGCCCCCACCCTCCTCTCAAACCCAGATTCTTTAAATCATACCAGTCCTCCATCCCCCATTTTCAGTTAGAACCTCATCCCACCCTCCCCCCCCAGCACCCATATTTTGATAATAAATCTATTTTGTAATTAAAATTCCAACGATGGGCGACAGGCACAGCCAGCCTGCCTACACAGCTGGCCGCCGATGTTCAGCCCTTTGCAGTGCACTACAACACATCAGATTGTTCCCCCATCTGCACCCTAGCTGAAGCACCCTCCTCTGCACCAGCTCGCAGCCCATCCACATCCAATTCAGAAAGGCAAGAGTGAAGAAGGCGACTGACACATCCCACTTTCCTCCACGGCCAGGTCCCTTCTTCTTTTTTATCACAACTGATATTTCTCCTCCCCCAACAGCCCCCTTTTGCTCTACCCCTCCCCCCAGCTCCGTTCCCCGGAATTACCGGAGCTTACCTTATGCCCAGCCTGGGAGCGGTGCCTGCGGGGAGTCTGGTGTCATCATGCCGCCAGGTATTTTCCATTTTTGCCCCCCCTTTTTACGTCTGTGCACCGTGCAATGGGTGCAGCAGCCGTCTCCACCTCTGCAGAGGCAGCCAAGCACCCTGGGTGCGGGCAGATCTCCTGGCTGTGCTATCCACAGCACAGCCCCCCCACCCCGAGGAAGGAAAGCTGTAATGCTCAATCCTTACCTCCCCACTGACCCCCGAGCGACCCGAGTCTGTCCCGAACCCGGGTCGCCGGCGTGGTGCGATGTGTGGCATCCAGCGCCTCAACCCTCAGCACCACCAGGCTGGCCTCAGGTGCCTTCTTCTGAATGAAAACACTTGTACTCTCCTCACATTGTAAAACCAGCTGATCATGCGGTCAGCTAGTTTTGCTATGCGAGCAAGCATGCGAGTGCGTTCGTTCAGAAGAAGGTGGCCAGCCATGGAGGACGGCGGGACTGTGTCAGTCGCCTTCTTCTGTCTTAACTTTCTGAACTGGGTGTGTGGGGGGGGCTGTAGAGAGGTGGCAGAGGAGGGTGCTTATGCTAGGGTGGGGACACAGTCTGGTTTGTTGTAGTGTGCTGCAAAGTGCTGAAAGTCAGTGGCCAGCCACCGCAAAGCGCTAAAAGTCAGTGGCCAGCCACCGCAAAGCGCTAAAAGTCAGTGGACACCTGTAGAGGCCGGTGGGTTCTGCCATGTCGCCCACAGTTGGAGTGTTAATTACAAAATATAGATTTACTCTTAAAATGTTGGTGCTGGGGGAGGGGAGGTGGGATGTAGTTTTAACTGAAGGTGGCGGGATGAGGGGCTGTTATATTTTAAAGGATCTGGGCTAGGGAGGGGAGGACCCTTTCTTTTCCACTTTGTTAAAGGTAGTATTTCCCTAACAGGGGACGAATAGTGCTACTATTCATTATTCAACTACGAATAACAAATATAGAGAATATTGGCTGGGCTACTGTGGTGCAACCAGCCTGTGTATCGGTTCTGATTCCATCTGACCTCAAGAGCGAAGCTCAAGAGGTCCTATGGAATCAGAACCCAGAGGCAGCAGCACAGGCTGGTTGGGTACAGTAGCCCAGCCAGTATTTTATATAGTGTATGGAGACCCCTTGTTCAAGAACTATGGCATCAAAACAAACCTACTCATTTCCGGTTTTATGTTCAGTCTGCTTATTTTGCTGCTCGTCAAGCGCGCCTCAGCCACCTTAGAAAAAAACGCCACTGCCATCCTGTCACAGTATTGACTGTTTGAATACTGAGATGTGCACGTGGTGGCTTTTCCATTACTGGAAGTGCTGTCTCGTGCGCTCTGAAAAACAGCCAAGATGTTGTTGTACCACAATGTGGTGTAACCGTGTTCTATGAACTTTGAACTGTGGTGCAACATTCTGACCGCGATGGATTTCAGTGTGGAACAAGGGGTCTCCATACACTACAGTGCATTATCCGTGGTATTCATGAAATACTGTTCATTATTCACACACCCCTTGTAGCCAAAGATATAGTCCAGTAACTATCTAGTATGTAGATAGTAGTAGTGTCTAGTAAAATGGGGAATACGCAAAGACCTGACTCGAAACATGCAATTTATCTTCGAGTGTGATGAAGAGGACCATAACATATGAGTGGCAGAGCCCCTAGTGAGTTATGAATGCCCTGCATATCTCAAGAGATGATAAAGTATGTACTTCAAATCAGTGAATTGTATATTCAATTTATGCAAATTAGTTTACTATTTATGGCTTTCAAATCTGCTGTTTGTTTAAAGCTGTAACTGTTTCACTTTGATTGCAACAGCTGACTTCAGAGTTATGCTAGGCAATTGAGATGTCATCGCCATTGTGAAAGCTGCTCTCTGATTGGTTCAGTATTGCACTGTGATAGTACCAGTCTTTAAAGATCTCCTGACACCACTGGGATATATTTCAAAAATATAAGATTTAGACACAATTATGTTTATATTTCTTAAATGTTCTGCAGTTATGTCCCCCTTTTCTTTATTGCTGAGGACAGTTTCATGAAAACAGGATTACAGTCCTCTAGACTTTAGCTACTCTGGCAGCTTGTTTACACCCGACACAATAATCCCCAGTTTATGACATCATAATTATTGCTACAACAACAGACTGTGATTTCATAAACAGAACTGTGACGTAAGGTGCAGGCAAGCAGGCACAGCGGGAGGCTCAGAAATCCTGTTATTGTGCAAATGTGCCTAGTAATAAAGAAATAAGGGTGAGAATTGTAGAAAGAAACATGAAATATAAGTTAAACTGTGTCTAAACATTACATTTTTCTAAAGTTGTCTTAATGGGGTCAGGGGCTCTTTAAGACATACAAACAGAGAATTGTGCCAGTAGAGAAAAAACTGTCTAGTGGTATGCTTGACAATAATGCCAGGCTGGATTCAGAAATCCCATAGCCTTAGTGGCTGACCACCCCCTTCCCCAAGTATAGCGTCCCCTGTTCTGCCTCTGGGTCCCACTATTCCCTCATCTGTGTCCCACTCAAGTTTAAACCCTAAGTCTTGGCTTCAACCATCTCTCTGGGCAGTTTATTCCATTTGTTCACCATCTGCTCCTTAAAGAAATTCCTCATGTCTCTCCAGAATCTCCCTCCGCCATAGTCACCACTTGTGTCCAGTAGTCACAGTACCCTTCTTCCTCAAGAACAATTTTTTTTTTACAATCCACCCAGTTAATTCCTCATAAGTATGTGCATGTGTCAGTCATATCCTCCCCTTCCCTCCTAGCCTCCAGTATATACATGTTAAGAAATGCCAGCCTTTCCTCATATGAGCCCCCTTGCTGCCCCTGGATCCTCTTTGTAGCTCTCATTAGTATAGTCTCTATGCAGTCCTGGTCTTTCTTGTGACGGGACTCTAGAACTGCGTCCAGTACTCTCGGAGCGACCTGACAAGCAACCAGGACAGGGCACTATCATTGGCTTTCTCTTGCTGTCAAATCCCCCCTGCATCCTGTCTGCATCTCCATATGCTTTGTTGTACTGTGCAGCAGACTTGAGGCTGTCCCTAATGATGGCCCAACAGAAACGAGTAAAAATACTCCTTGCTGTAGCACTAACCGAATGAGCACATTGCTTTCCATTGAGAACATAAAAAAACTGCTTACCAAATCGCAGAGTTTTCTTCTCCTTTATTAAAGTGCAAAAGTGTGCTTAAAACGCCAGAAAGTGCATTAACGTTTCATAGCGGCAGCCAGGTACATACAAACATAAGAAAACAACACTGTTGGCACTAAAACATAGTGCACCGTGATCGTACTAACGCGTCATGCTTGGTAACATGCACGTAGTGCTATGTACCAAAAGTGCAGATCATCTGACGTTTTGCCAGATAGGCTTCCTCAGAGCTGACTGGCCATCTAACCAGAGCTTCAGTCATGCTCTACTTCATGAATAATTCATCACCTAGTTTAACTTGATTGGTTGACAAAATACCCATTCACTTTCATCAGTTGTTTGCACCATCCTTACTCTCCCCCCCCCCCAATCCAGCAGTCTGTTTTAAGGTTCTTTACACTTTTCTGCATTGAGCAATTAGTCGACATACTCTAGATCACTTTCCCATTTTTTTTTCAGGTCTCTTTTCATTTCTCTAACTTCTCCCTCAGTGTGCACTCTGCAGATCTTAGTATCATCCACAAAGAGACACACCTTATTTTGGATTCCTTCTCCTATACACAAATGAAGATACTGAAGGTCTTCAGTCCTAAAACCGATCCCTACACTACCCTGCTTGTATTTATTTATTTCTCCAGGAAAAGGCTCCGTTGGGCATGCACATTTACAAGGAGGTCCTGCGTAGGACAGCATACAATGTTCAGAGACACTGGTACAGGGTACAGAGATACTCAAAACATATAACAGCATTCACAAAAAGTAAGTTCACTGGGTCAATATCTCTAGAAGTACATACGGATGTCGCAGGATATCTAATCAGTGGAATCAACAATGTCCAAGAGGGCAGCATCTTTCAGAGAAAGAGCTGTGCAAGAACAAGGGGACACAATTTGAAGATAGAGGGGGGACGGCTCAGGGGCAATGTGAGGAAGTATTTTTTCACAGAGAGGGCAGTGGACGCATGAAACAGCCTTCCGGCGGAGGTTGTGGGGTCTAAAACTGTGGGAGAATTCAAGAATGCATAGGACAGACATAAGGCAATTCTTGTGGGGGTAGGAGGAAGTAGGCTGTTGGTTAACTGGGATCTGCAGCTTATCCTGTAGGTAGGGAAATGGGCAGACTATGTGGGCCAAGCAGTCCTTATCTGCCGTCAAAGTCTATGTTTCTATGTCTATGTTTCTAAGTGCAGTTAGAACAGCATCTGACAAATCACAGTGAGAAACTATGCCATGCAATTGATAGCCAATTAGTTAGAGCAGGAGTAGGCTAGCCACATGAGCAGGTTTCAGTGTATTTTTTTTTTAACTGTCTTTTTATCCTCCTACCTACTGCCGCAGTTCCCTCAATCAGAAATACCCAGTGGCTCCGTAGCGTCCATACAGGACCAGGAAGTCTGCCTCTAGAGTGCCACACACATCCTCCTATACACATCAGGGAATCCGGATTGCCCTCCGGGCAGGGCGAAGGAAGTGACCCCCCCCCCCATGTTCCCTCTTTCTTCTTAGGTCCTTAGTGAGGCATGCATGCACAATGAGGTCTGCCCCATGGTTCCCTTCTGGAGTGCCGAGTCAGGGACTCGTCACCTAGAACTGGGCAGTGAGTTTTTCCATTGTTCAGTCCCCCTTGACATCGGCGTGCAATGAGGACCAACGAGCCCGACGCACGCTGAGATGTGCATCTGCTCCTGTCCTCAGCCAGCATCAACCCCCTATGTTGTCCACAGCCATGCCAGCACCTCCCGAGATCCCCAGGAGATGGCGGTAGGCGGCAAGACTAATTCCCCATCCCTCCCTGGAGAAGAAGAAGAGCAAGCCATCGGGCGCTCGATCCTTCTTCACCCGTCCAACCCCCGGCGGCCTGAGTCCGTTCCTGAACCCGGGTCACCGGCGTGCCACGAGGTAAGATGTCCAGCACCTCAGGCCCACTGGGCTGGCAGTGTATGGTTTTTTGATGAGCATTTAAAAGTGCTGGGTCTAAATAGCGAGGTGAGTTTTGAGAGAATTGCAGCGAGTTCCATTTTGAAGGGATGAACCAACTGATTGCAGATTCTCCTATCTGCATAGTATATTTTGGAATATCCAGCAGTACATCGTTGTTTTTCCTTTTTTGTGTTAATATAATTTTTATTAGTTTTAAACAATTAATGGGGGGGGTACAGGCATAGAGGTCACAATTCATTTTATACACAGCCAAAAAAGACAAGTAAAGGAGACATATACATAAAGCATAAGGAGTACAGCAGAACATCTTGTAATAGATCTTAGGCATGGCTGATTAGCGGAAAGCAGACTTTCAAAATACATACTGTAAGTTCTATGTACCTTACACCACGTATACCATTGAAAGGTATAGGATAATATGGAATCCATGGAACCTAATATTCCTTCCTGGGCATTCTTCATACTCTCCCCTGATCAAGCTCTCTATTTCGCAACCCCAACAGTAATAAATAGGGCAAAGCATTCATATACCCCTCGATGGGTTATATAGAGTGCATACTCAAGGGACAAAGGATGAATCTTTCTGGCCCATGTGGAGGATCCACCGGGTCCATTTCAATGTACATAGGTCTGATTTGTCATTCAGGTGAAATTATATTTTTTCAGATCGGTATACACGGGTCACTAGGTCTCTCCATTCTCTCAGTGTGGGAATCCTGGGGGTCAGCCAGCGAAGTGTCAAAGCTTTTTTGGCTGCCATCAGGGCTATTCCCAATAGGTACATCATGTGGGAGTCTCTAAGTCCATGGGGGAAGTTATGTACTATGAATATATCTGCGGTTAGGGTAATCGGAGTAGTGAACAGCTCACCCAGTTCAGTCTGTAGGGAGTCCTTGAAAGGCTGGAGTTTAAGGCACTGCCAGAATATGTGAGTGTGGTGAGCCTGGGGCTCTCCACATTGGCACCAGCAAGCGCCTAGTCCTGTGGAGGTAAAGTGCGCTGATATGGCAGGAGTTCGAAAATATCTAATCAACACGTGCCAGGAAAACTGTCTCCAACTATGAGAAAAGGTGAGCTTAGATATGAAAAGACAGCTTTTGTCCCATTGTTGTGGGGAGATATCAAATCCAAACTCTTGAATCCACTTTGCACATACTCCGGCAGTGTCCAGCCCTTGTGTTTCCCCTACAGCCTTGTATATGGCTGAAATAATATGAGGTATCTGTCCCTCAATGCAGTCTCGTTGGAGGAGGATGACCGGGGGGGGGGGGATATTTTCACTACAGTGCATCTTCGCAGGAATTGAGTAATAAAAGTGTCTTAGCTGTAGGAATCTGAAAAAGTCACACTTTCTCAATCCGGAGGGATGACACATCTCCTGAAAAGATCTAAAGTCTCCAGCAGAGAGAAAATGTGGGGTATTGAAAATCCCCTGATGTTCCCAAGCATTAAACGTATGGACAAGTCTGGCTGGGTGGAAATTCTCAAGGAGGGATATAGGTGTGAGTAACCAGAAATATGGGGAAAGAGTGAAACGCCTCCTAATCACTCTCCATACTTTCAGTTGATGGGTGATCCATGGGTTGTTTGGGTCAGGCTCCGGCAAGGCCGGGGGGGAACAGTACATGGTGGAACTAATCAAAGTTCGAAAACGCATAAGGCCCTCTTCTATTCCAACCCAGTGAGCTGAGCTACCCCGACCCAGCTGGGTCAATATGAAAGATATGTGAGAAGCCCAGTGATAAAGTTTAAGAGTGGGCAGAGCCAGACCTCCTAGTTTCCTTGGGAGTGTCACAGTGGAGAATTTTATTCTGGGTCGTCTCCCAGCCCAAATACATGTACTAATGGCTTTATTCCATGTGCTCATTGTTCTAGTTGGGATATGGATTGGGACATACTGGAATAAATATAGGGCTCTGGGTAACACTACCATTCTTATGACCTCAACCTTCTGGATCAGGTTCAGTGGCAGCACATTCCAACTCGCAAGGTCTGATTGAAGCTGGATGGAGAAGGGGGTATAATTATTCTTCTCTACTTCTCTCATCCGGTGTGATATAAAGACCCCTAAGTATTTCAATTTAGTCAGGTCCCAATGAAAAAGGTACATCTGTGCTAGATATGTGGAGGAAGAAAAGTTAAAAGTTAGTGCCTCAGTTCTGGTAGTATTTAGCTTATATCCAGAACATGTGCCAAACCGTTCCAATATATTGAACACAGCTGGGATTGACTGGACGGGGTTGGATAGAAAAAGCAAAACACCGTCTGCATATAAGGCAATGCGATGTTCCGTCCCCATCAGTTGAATCCCCTCTACTAAGGACGAGCCTCTAATGGCTTGAGCTAATGGCTCAATGAAGACAGCAAAAAGTCCGGGGGACATAGGGCAGCCCTGCCTTGTACCCCTAAATAATGGGAATTACGGGGAATGGTGCCCTGAAACTTTTACACACGCTTTGGGATGGGAGTACATTGTCCTGATCAGGGAGACGAAAGATGAAGGGAACTTCATCTTTGTCATTGTGGCAAACAGAAAGAGCCAGGAGACCCTGCCAAAGGCCTTCTCTGCATCTAAGCTGAGAAGGACTGAAGGGGATACCTGTGACTGCATCTCATTTACCAGATGCAATGCTCTCCTTATATTGTCAGTAGTGGATCTGGCGCTCACAAATCCAGTTTGGTCCTGGTTAATTATAGATGGCAAAACGGTATCTAGCCGTTTGGTCATAATGGACATAAAAAGTTTATAATCCATATTCAGAACTGAAATTGGGCGGAATGACATACAGTGTTGAGGATCCTTGTCTGGTTTGGGAATCAGGGATACCACTGCATATAACTAGCTGGGTGGGGGGGTCTGCCTGACCCATTAATACTTCATTATATACCTGTAGGAGAAGCGGGGTGATCTTTTGCACGACATTTTTATAAAATTCGGCACCATATCCATCGGGACCAGGTGCCTTCATGGTTTTAGATCAAGATATGGCCGCTGTAAATTCAGTAAATGATATTGGAGACGCTAATAAGTCCTGTTGGTCATTGGATAGCTGTGAAAGGCCTAAAGGGGTAAGAAACGCATTAATGTCATTGCGCTCTGAGGGATGATCTGGGGTATACAGGTTTTTATAATATTCACAAAAGGCCTGGGTAATGTGACTTGTCCTTGTGTGTAAGGAACCTGTATTTGGGTCTCTAATTGTGGCTATGGTTGAGAGACGCTTTTGCTTGCATAGTCGAAAGGCCTAACAGGCGGGTAGCTCTGGGTCCTATTTCCCCATATCTTTGCCTAAGAAAGGCTAAGGCAATCTCAGTGTTTTGGGCCACCAGAGAGTCTAGTTCCTGCCTAGTTTGTTCAAGCTGAGGCAGCACCGAGCTATTCCCCTGCTGGTGGGCCATTTGGAGAAAACCAAGAGTCTGTTCCAGACAGGTATGTTTTTCATGATGATTTTTTTTTTCAGCAATGATGTATATTTAATTAACTGGCCACGGAGGACCGCTTTCAAAGTGTCCCACAGAATGGAGGGGGGAAACTTCTGAGTTTTCATTATCCTGTAAGATCTCCTGGATCTTTTCCTCCAGGAAATCCTTAAAGAGGGGGTTTCTAAGATAGATAGGATTGAATCTCCACAGAGTATTCTGTTTTTCAAGACCTAGTTCCCATTTTGTAATCACCGGGGCATGGTCTGAACCCACTATGTACCCTATGGATGCCTCCACAAGGACCCCCAAATTTTCCTTCTGTGTATAACAGTGGTCTGTTCTTGAGTATGACCCATGTACAGCAGAATAAAATGAGAATCCCCTGTCCCTAGGATGGAGGGTGCGCCATACATCAACCCATCCCACCTCCCGCACAAATCGATTAAAAAATTTATGGGAAGCAGGTTGTTTGCTTCTAACTCTGGCTGTGGTGTCTAGGTTAGGACTGGGGGTAACATTGAAGTCCCCAGCCAGTATCAGGGTGCCCTTGGTTAACTGAAGTATTTTATTTAGGAGAAACCAAATTTTTGGGTTGTTGATCTCGGTGGGAAGTATGCAATAGCCAGAGTAATTACCTCGTTCTGTAAGAGGCCTTGCACAATTACCAGGCGTCCCTCCGGGTCAACCCATTCTTGGGTGGACTGGAATGGGATGTGGGCAGATATCAGAATGGTGACCCCTCTTCTTCGTCCATTTACAAAAGCAGAGGAAAACACCTGTGTATACCCCTCCGGCTGGTTTCCTACGCTTATTAGCATTCATATGCGTCTCCTGTAGATATACTATTTCTGCCTGTGCCTTCTTAAACCTAGAAATCATTCTGGCTCTTTTAACAGGGCTGCCTAATCCACTGACATTCAAAGAAAAAATCTGGAGTGGTGTTCTAGCCATTCCTTATATAATAACCTTTTGTAATGCATAGTGCAGGTCAATCCATGCCTGTCTCCAGAATACGATACCTAGACTCCTTCTCAAGTTATAGGAAATGTGACCACCTGCATGACAGAAGTGAGGTACAACTACCTCGAACTGGGAACAACAAAAGTTTAACTTTAATCAAATGAAAATCCTACAGCAGAATTCTGCTAACTGGGCAGGAACCGCTAAACAATTATGGACTTCATGAGATTGGTGGCAACCTTGCCCTCAGTCTCCAAATGTGCCAAGTCTTGGCCTGGTCTATCCATTTGAAAGACCAGACGAAACATCTATGTGTGGGGGGGGAGGGGAGAGGTTGTGGGAGATAGGTGGTCAGGTCTCTTGCTCCACCAAGGCCTAACTGGAACAAGGAGAAGAGAAAAAAACAGTTTTAAACATGTGAGTAAATATAATGATGGGACAGGGTCCAATAGTTAGGGATAACTACCCTGTTCCCTACTGAATAGGGACTAGCACTGGCAGCTCAGTATCCCCAGTGGCTCAGTTCCGCAGCAGTAAGAGGTTTGCACCTCCCTAAACCGTCTTCCGCCAGTACAGTTTATGGCGGGGCTGGATCGGGAGAGGCATAACAAGGCCACGATAGCCCCCAGAGGGAAACAAGTCATCTCCCGGGGATACATCCATGCTAGGAGTGGTGTCAGCATTGAAAGACAAGGGGTGTACAGAGATGGAGGGTCACCCTAATAGATTAGTATAGCAGGCATACAAAACTGTGGGTGTCCGATGGACACCGCATAATTCAGCAGTATCCGTGGATCATCTCTCTGCCTTCGGGCCTCCAAGTCCTGCCCACGCTCCAGGCCTCAACCATACCTGCCCCTCCATTGTAATGGGCCTCCGTCGCAAAGCACCCTGTGGGGGCACCTGGAGTGACACTGAGTTGCATTAGGGCCCTCGGTCAGGTGACATGCTAGAGTGTGTCGGGGGAGCATCCCTTATCCCGCCCATCAGAGAAAGGGGGGGAACAGCAGGAAGGGCCCGCCTTGTGTCAGAAATGAACCCGTAAGGCCAAATGCATATAAATCATGTCACTCCATCGGCCAAAGGGCCCAGTTAACAAGAGGGGGGGGGGGCAACCAGTGTGAGAGAAAAAAAAGAATAATCCATACAGTACTTCAGTTCACATCATGGATGCTTAAAGATGTCTCAGGATTAAACATGGGCTGCTGTTTCATTCCTGCAATGATCTGCTGGATTGCCAGGGCTCCCTCTGGATGGCATTGATCTTTTTGTGGCATTCTACTCCACGCTCTCTGGGCCACTTTTTTAGCTAACGACATGCTGGATTGCTTTGGGATCAAGGATAATTCCGATTCCGTGCTTGGGAAGTTCCAGTGCTGCCTCCTCAGCCGTTACGTGCATCTTTGGGCCATCTTCGAACTGCACGATTAATCTTGCTGGGTACGGGGTTCTGAACTTAATTTTTGCTTCCTTCAGCTTTTTTAGGATAGGAGCGTATGCCCGGCGCCTCGTAGCTATTTCCATCGGGTAATCGTTATCTACATAAATCCTGTAGTCCAAAAAAGTCAGGTCTCCCTGCTGCCAAGACTTATGTAGCACTAACTCTTTCTCTTGGTAGCGCAGGAATCGAATTAAGATGGCGCATGGTCTGTTTTTAACCTGGGGGCCCAAAGTGCAGTGTACTGAGTCTATTTCGAGTGTACAATGATCCGGTAGGTCCAATTTGGATCTAAAAAATTGCTTCATAAATTGGACTGGGTCTTTACCTTCAGAACCCTCGGGAAAGCTATTGACCCGTAAATTGTTCCGCCTGCTTCTTGCCTCTGTGTCTTCTGCCCTTTCCTGTAGATCTTGCATGGCCTGATGCATCTCAACTATAGCTCGTTCAGCAGAATCTACGCGGTAGTCGGTAATCGTGGCCTGTTCTTCCACACTGTCCAGCCGCTCCTCCATCTTCCCAAGGTCAGTACGCAGGGCTATAAATGTGGAACGGGTTTCTTTCCAAAAGTCTCTGAGCTCCTGGAGCACTATATCCATTTGTCAGGATGCAGTAAATGTTTTAGAGCCTCCTCCCATCAAGCGTTCGCTCTTTCCAGAGATTTGCGAGCTGTCACTGTCTGAGCCACCTCTGTTCATTTCAGCATCAGCTGTTGGCGATTTTCGTGCATCGGGTCTTTTCTTGGGCATTCCTGAAGAGAACCTTTCCCAAATGTGCTCGATTTGAAGTCGAAAAAGCAGTATTTTAACTTTTCAAGGCCTTGGCGGAGACGGAGCCGCAGAGTTAAGCTGCTGTCCAGAGCATGACCTCACCGGAAGTCCATAGTTGTTTTTTTCTGAGAGAATAGCTGCTGCATGATATATGGGATAGTTTGTAATATATCCTGGGACATCTGTTAGGTATATGTTGTATGCCCAGGTATACAAATTCAGTAGTCTCCTGGTAGCTAATGAGGGCCAGTCAACTGCAGTATACAAGGTACAGTGGTGGGTCCTAGGCCCTAATTCTGTACTGAACCTGTGCGCTCTGTGGTAGAGTACATCTAACTTGGTGAGCTGTAGCTGACCTGTGACAGTAAATTAAGTCAGCATAGTATACAGTCAGTAGGAAGGTGGCCTGGACCAACTACTTGCAGGTGTCTTGCAGGAAGCAGCGCTTATTTCTAAAGTACAATCCAAGTCTGACTCGCAGTTTCTTACACAATGCCTCTATATGTGTGGTGAACGATCATTTGTTGTTGATGCAGACTCCAAGATATTTGTAATTTTCCACTACTTCAAGGGTTCTACCCAATAAAGTAGTGATGGCTGGGACAGAGAAACACTGCAGCGCCGTGCTGTATGTCATAATGAACAGGACCTTAGTTTTACAAGCATTCAATAGCAACTTAGAGTGGAAGAGGTTGAGTTGTAACTTACTAATGCCAACTGAAGGTCAGAGCAGACAGTGGTGATAGTGGGCCTTGGCAGGGCAGCGCCATCTGTGTGAAAGTGTAGTTTGGCATCATTGAAGGTCTCACCTGAGTTGTTTATATAGAACATAAAGAGTAGTGGGACTAATACAGAGCCCTGGGGGCACCTCTAAGGAGGGGGTACAGCTACAGTAGAGACCTTCTGCTTTTATCTGCTTAACCTGGCCAGTTAGGTAGTTAGAGAACCACTGCAGTGAGGCAGTGCCTAATCCTATTTTTAACAGTTTTTGGATCAGTGTGCTGTGGCCAACAGTGTCGAATGCCTTACTGAGATCAAGAAAGACAGCTCCAGTGATTTGTTTTTAGAAAATAGGCGTTTTATTTGGAGGCATCTGACTGGCTGGTACCCATTCCACAGGGGTACATTAACTTTCAATAGATGCCCACCAAATAAAAAGTCCCAGCCCAAAACTGCCTTGCAAGTATCCTTGTGCACAGCTTGCTTCGTCATTGGCTGAAGTGCTGGGCACACAATTTCAAACTGCCTCCATTTTTTTCTTTCGCTTAGAGAGACCGGTTATGTTGGCCACAGGCAAAACAACACCCACACACATTTGCCATTCCCCCTCCCCAACACATTTGCCATTTTTACCCCAACAACAAAGCACATAACTAAAATTTTAATTTCCCTGTTCACCCTCCTTTACGGAGTGACTGACAGTCTGCAAGATCCACTCTGCACTCCATTACCTAGCAACAGCTAACAACGTAATGTATGCTTCAAGATCCAAGACTGCCTGGTAAACAAAAAAAAAAAATCCTACGCCCGCCCACCCTCTCACCCTTATCCTATATACTGTTCACCTGTCAGTCTATACCATTGTAAATAAAATCCCACATGTTCAGAACTCGCACCTCAGTGAAGCAAGCAGTTTCGCACTCCTGATGTTCCGCTCCCACTTCAGTCTAAGTTCATTGCACTCAAGGTGGCAGGCAAAAACAAACAAAAAAGCAAGCAGTCATTCAGATGATTACCGGAGCGCTCCCACTGTTCTGCATCGCCGGCGAGCTCCCGATGTTCCGCTCCCTCTCAGTGCACAGTGCACCCACTGTCATCCCACCACCACCACAACTGCAGCAGCAGCAGGCAAAAACCAACAAAAAAAAACACTCGCACAAGGAACAGAAGACACCTTTCCCCATCATCTTATCTCACATAGCTCCCTACTGCAATGATAACAGCTCTACCGGTAATACGGTGCTCTGTTCCTATGGTGGGGTGGGGGTGGGGAGGTGGAGTAACCATGACAACCAGGAACAAAAGATAAAACTAGTGAGACTCTAGAAGGATGGTATATGCAGAGGAACTATTTAATTTCAAAACATATCTTCAAAAAAAATGTTACAAACTTTTTTTTACCAAACTTATTTTATTTTACACTGCCCATTTTCTAAGCACAATGATACCCTCCAGGGTGGGCGGTATGGGCAATACCGGACCTTCTAGGGGCTATAAGGCCCTCCTCCTGTGGCATCGGGCCTCATTATGCCCAGGGTGGTCCAGTATTGTTCAATACCGCCCACCCTGTCAGGTATTATTGCTTGCATGGTCAACAGCTTGTATCCAGTCGTTTGTAACCTTGGCCAGAGCTGACACGGTAGTAAGTTTAGCTCAGAAACCAGATTGTAGGGGAGTTATAGTACCAGAATGCTCCAGGCAGTCTCTTGTCTGAGTATTGACAAGTTTTTCTAAGAGCTTGGCCAGTACTGAAACCATGGATATGGGTCTGTAGTTACTGTGTATACAAGTATCACCAGATTTTAGGAGGGGAATGATCTGCGCTGTTTTCCAAATTAGTGGTATAACATTATTGGAGAGTGACAAGTTGAAGTGGTGGGTTATAGGTGCTCTGAGGTGCATTAGACCATTTTATTTTTTTTTATTCGTAGTTACAGTTTTTTTTCCAGGTTTTCTCCGTCCCACTCCCACATACACACATCTTGTGGGATGCACCACCCTACCGGTCACCTGGTACTGCCTGCGCTCACCACCAAATCTCCATTCGGTGACGACGGGACTACGGGCATGCCGACCCACCCACCCCACCTAGGAGAGGAGAACAATTGTGCAATCCTGCTCCCACACTCCCCCCCATGCCGCCACCCCCGTGACCCAAGGTCGTTTCTGAACCCAGGTCACTGTTGCAGCGCGAGGTAAGGCGTCCAGTGCTCAGCCTTCAGTTCCACTGGGCCAGCTTGCATTAAACCAATTTTAAGGAAAAAGGTCCCAATCATCAGCACCTGCATTTTTTTTATACGGTTTACTGTTGATACATCAATCCTGACCATAGACGACTGGAGGTAACGTGGGCAGGGAATCCATATGAAGCAGTGCGTGTCTACACAACAAACTTATTTCACTCCTGCTTATGAAATGGGGCAGGGGGTGCAGATTTGATGGACCAAGAGTCCCTTACAATTATAAATTACTACGCTACCATGTATCCAGTGATCCCCTGATCTCTTTCATGGTTGGACCTGGTACCTGGCACTGCTCTGCCCCCCATCCCCCGTGGGTCACCTTCAACCCCCTCACAGAGATCCACATGCATATACAAGGGCAGCTGGAGGCACTGCTCGCTGACTGGGTGCAAAGTACATGGAGTGGCCCAGCTATGCAGAGCTCCGCGGGCCTGCAATGTGCAAATTGTGCCTAAGCTGGCCATAATAATGGACAAGGCCCTAAAGCAGCAGTGTATTATAGTCCCAAAAATGGCCACTATCATTTCCTTACTGTTAGCTCTTAAAAACCATACTTGCCTAAACTGTGCTGATGGGAACCAACTTCATTAAATTATGCTGTAGTTGCGGCCCTGTGCCCCAACCCCCTCAACCATGGATTAATTCCACAGCAGAACCATGTTTTGCCATGGTTTAATGCTTACTAAATAAATAGGAGGGAGTGCTACAAGAAGAGGTGCATTCTTACTAGGCCTTCCGTGCTGCAATTTGATTGTAGCTAACAGGCCTGAATCTCGGTCACAAAGACGCATCTTGAGGTGCTAACCAATAAAATTCCTATCCTAAAACCAGAGGTTTGCTCCAGAGGATGGAAACACCCTCCCCAGTGCAATTTTTGGAAAGCAAATAGACATTTTAGCTGTTACTCTGTGTACATGGGGTTTGTGCACCATAACCGCACATATTAAGTACTCAAGAATGTCTGCAAATTACACAAAGCCATGCTGAGATGTGAATGAGCATGTGCAACACACAAGAACTCCCCCCCCCCCCACCTGCCTGACATATCTTTCACCCACTTGTGGGCCCCACAGCACTGTTCTTAGTGCAGTCCCTTGACATCTCACTGGTAGTCCAGTGGTCTGCAGTACTTCACTAACTAAGAGAGGTGGTGGCTGAACCTCTGGCTATCCTGTTTAGCCGATCACTGGAAACAGGGGAGGTACCAAAAGACTGGAGGACAGCAGATGTAGTCCCCTTATACAAAAGTGGGAACAAAGAGGAATCGGGGAATTACAAACTAGTCAGCCTCACCTCGGTAGGGGGGAAAATCATGGAAGCACTACTGAAGGAGAGATTGGTGGAACATCTGGTTGTCAATGGACTACAGGACCCAAGGCAGCATGGTTTCACCAGGGGGAGGTCATGTCAGACCAACCTCATTGAATTTTGACTGGGTGACTAGGAGGTGGATCAGGGAGGGCAGTGGACATGGCCTATCTGGACTTCAGCAAGGCCTTTGACACTGTGCCACATAGAAGACTATTACACAAACTGAGGAATATGGGTGTGGGCAGGACAGTAGTGCGGTGGGTAGGTAACTGGCTGGGCAGCAGGACACAGAGGGTGGTGGTAAATGGCTGTCACTCCACAGAGGGAAAAGTGACCAGTGGGGTACCACAGGGATCAGTGCTGGGACCGGTCCTATTCAACATCTTCATCAGTGACATTGTGCAGGACCTAGAAGGCAGAATTTCACTGTTCGCTGATGACACAAAGCTCTGTAACAGAGTAGACACACCAGAGGGTGTAGACAGAATGAGAGGGGACCTGCAGAAACTTGAAGAATGGTCAGGGGTTTGGCAGTTGAAATTCAATGCAAAGAAGTGCAAGATAATGTATATGGGGCACAAAAACCTGGCACAATATATCAGTTGGGGGTGAGGATATAGCATGCACCAAGCAGGAAAGGGATCTTGGGTTATCATCTCTGATGACCTCAAGGTAGGGAAACAGTGTGACAAGGCAGCAGGTAAAGCAAATAGGATGCTGGGATGTATAGGCAGGGGCATCACCTGCAGGAAAAGGGAGGTCATAATTCCGCTATACAAGACACTAGTGAGGCCCCACCTGGAGTACAGTGTACAGTTCTGGAGACCATACCTACGTAAGGACATAGACAGGGTAGAGAAGGTTCAGAGAAGGGCAACAAAGATGGTGCATGGATTGCATCACATGTCCTATGAAGACAGGTTGAAGGAATTGAACATGTACCCCTGGAGAAGAGGAGGGAGAGAGGGGATATGATAGACATATACAAGTATCTTACAGGGAGGAACAGGGTGCAGGAAAACACTATTTGTAAGCGAAAAAGATGTTCCAGGACTAGAGGGCATGGGATGAAGTTGGAGGGAGGACGATTCAGAGGAAACATGAGAAAGAATTTCTTCACAGAACGGGTGGTGGACAAGTGGAACACCCTGCCAGAGGAAGTGGTGGCGGCTGAAACAATCACGGGATTTAAGAATGCATGGGATAGACATAAAGGAATTCTGGAGGTCAGGGGTAAGGGGCAACAGACTTCTAGGAAAACAAACTGAACTTACAAGCTCAAATGGGCAGACTGGGTGGGCCATAGGCCCTTATCTGCCGACACTGTCTATGTATCTATGTATCTAACCCCAGCCTGGTTACAATCTCTGGTAGTCCAGTGGCCTCTATGCCTAACCCCAGTCTGAATGCTATCCCTGGTAGTCCAGTGGAACCCCTCTCCCACACCCCATTACCCCCACTTATATCCACTTTTGTCTTTGTTTCCACAGAGATTGTGGTTCCCCAAAGTCAGTGCCTACTGGGCGCAGCTGTCTGATGCCCATACCACCTACCCTGAAAAGTTCTTAGGGCAAGGGGTGTCACACAACTCTGTGTCCCATACAACTGGGTCACCATGCTTTTGAGAATGACATTGCGTGTAATTAGCATGGTGACCCAGCACCCTTTTCAGGCACCAGTAAATTTTGATGTGTGCAGGTGCGAAAGGTGAGTGCATAGCATAGGTCAGAGGGGGTCACAGGACAGGCACCAGCTCAGTATTGTTGGATAAATAATTTAGTGCCAGCCCCTTGTGAATGAAAAGTGAGCTCATCTTTTACAGGTACGAATCAGTCTAACTACAGCAGGTGGACCTAAGAGAAGTCATAGCTGCTTTTCATAATACTCCCTACACACACAATACAATCTAAAAAGCGAGATTTGATTTTTTCTCTTTGAGTTGTTGGTCAGGAAAGGAACACTGAGCTGAAACTCATTTCAAGGTGCATCCCAGCAGCAGAGGAAGAAATTTGAGTGGTCTTCAACAGCTAGAGGTAAATAAAACATGGTTACCATTTTGCCATTCTTCACGCACTGCTGCTTTAGAATTAGGGACGTGGCCTTCTCCTTTACAAAGCTGTGACTCTTTAATCCTATTTCCTTACAGAAAGAAGCCAGATGAGAAAGGATGGCGCACAGCAATGCGCAGCACAGGAAGGACTTGCATCCATTTAGTCTTTCTTCCTGTATCACAGTTCTGTTAATGGCAGCTTGCTGTGTCATAGAAAAGGCTCTTTAATTAGAGCCCAGTTGCTGCTTTGTTGTAGAATTACCAGTAAGTGCACAGAGATGCCTTCCCATAGGCAGGTGCAGGTGGCCATAGCAGCTCATTTAGCTTGGGTGAGTAATGTCAGTGCAGGAGGAGAGAAAGAGAGAGGCTTGTGTCTTCAAACTTTCAATCTGCCTCCATTATCTGTGATCAAGGTGAAACCACAGGGGAGAGGAATTACTGGCAGGCCTAGGACAAGTGAAGAGGCAGTGAATCTATAAGACATATTAATCATCTTTCCGTACTCGGAACTGACGCCAGCCTGTGCCTCCCGACTCCCCGGCACCAGCCAAATGGATTCTGCGTCCCCCAGGTACAAACAAATGCCTTTCAGAGGGCAAGTCATCAGAATAATAATTACTGACACCAGTGAGATCAGCCCTTACCAGTCCAGGAGGGACTGGCATAGCACCACGGGAAGGCTGTATTTTTCTGTTTTGTTTTTTTTGTTTCCCTGTTAGTGCTTAGGCTATGCCACTTTATTGCATTCTTAAACCTAACAAAAAGCACACAAAGACATTTTAAAAACATTAGCTTGCATTATAAGCTCAACAGTATGTTTAGTACTTTACTATTATTAACAGAATTGGACTTTACTACTGGTTAGGAGTAAACTTTTCCACAGTTTTCAAAACAAAGTCTGTGTGTAGAAATCCCCCCTTCATCTTGCATCAGCTTTAAACAAAATTAGAAATACTGGTAATGTCAGGATTTTCTTTGTTGTATTGGATGCAAACTTGGGTGGCATTAGTGGAGGACTCTGGACCCACTTATGCTCTTTTGATAACTGTGCTATCCTTTACACCAAGTTGGTGTTCCCTCCACGCTCTTACACGTGCCCCCCATGCCCCCATGCTCTTAGGCTCCTTTTACCGCTACGCACACTCTTAACCCCACTCAAAGCTAGCAGTCTAGAGGTCAAGAGTGTTTCACATCTTTTAACACATTAACTTAACTGTAGAAGTAACAATAAAACAACAGTTTGGGGGGTGGAGGATGTAGCCACCATCTGTAACATTAATTATAACTATAGTGTTTTTATAAAGGGCGTTTGTGCC
The DNA here is from genome assembly GCA_016271365.2 of Neoceratodus forsteri. NCBI lineage: Eukaryota > Metazoa > Chordata > Ceratodontiformes > Ceratodontidae > Neoceratodus > Neoceratodus forsteri. The sequence goes on from CM028136.1 coordinate 965,789,370, forward strand.
CCCCACACATTCCCCATATTTTTTTCATTAATTATTACTTCTAAAATTGTTAATGTGTTATAAGATGTGAAATGCCATCGACCGCTAGCTAAAACCATGAGCTGGCTGAAGGCACGCACTGACAACAGTAGTGCTCAGGTTGCACTCAGTCACGCAAGTAGCTTAACAGTAGTATATCATAATGTACAGTAATTCTGTGATGTGCTCTGCTGTTCGTGTGGGTCCGGAGTCCTCCACCAACACCACTCAGGTCTTGCGACCCAAAGAAAATGCAAGATAATACAATACATTATATTAAATAATAATAATAATACCTTTATTTGTATGGCGCCTTTCCAATTCCAAGGCACCTTACAGATTTAACATCAATTAAAACAAACATTAAAATCCACAGTCTTAAATATAGATAAGAATCATATTCAAAAATCAGCTCATGTTCCCAGGAAGGCCATTTGCCAAAGAAAGGTTTTTAGTCCTCTCTAAATTTCTCCATGGAGGTGCACTCCCGTAACCGACGGGGTAGAGAATTCCAAAGGGTGGGCGCAGCATAAGAAAAAGCTCTAGAACCAGATGATTTAAGGTTCACCCTTGGAATCTCTAGCAACCCCTCGTCGGCCGAGTGGAGTGATCAGCCAAGGGAGTAAAGAATTAGAAGTTCTTTCAGATGGCCGGACTCTGACCGTGAAGGGCTTTAAAAGTCAGTAAACTGACTTTAAAGGTGATCCGCCACCGTACAGGCAGCCAGTGCAGTTCGCACAGCACCGGGGTACTAGAAAAGGACCTAGTAGAACCTGTCAAAATCCGGGCCACTGCATTCTGCACTAGCTGCAGGTGGTGAATTTCAACCCCTGAACACCCAAAGTAAAGAGAGTTGAAGTAGTACAAGCGCAAGGACACAAAGGTGTGGACCAGTGTTGGAAGGTCGTCAGACGGAACCAGATGCTTAACTCTGGTGATGTTCCTAAGATGGTAAAGGGAAGTCTTGATGACAGCCGACACCTGCGATTGCAGTGTCAGTCTGTCATCAAAGATCACCCCCAGGCTATGCACCCATTCAGAGGTCGATAGAGAGATGCCACCAAGAAAAATTCCTGAAGGCGTACCAACACCTGACTCCTCTATCTGTCGACCCGGGTCCACAACCAATACCTCTGTCTTTTCTGAATTCAACTTTAGCCAGCTGGAATCCATCCATTCCTGGATTTCCTTCAGACAGTAGTTAAAGGCCAAGAGAGCACCATCCTGGTCAGGTGCAAAAGACAGGTATAGCTGGGTATCATCTGCATAACAGTGAAACCTCAGCCCATACCTTCTTACAATGTCTCCGAGGGGTAGCATATACACCATGAATAGCATGGGTGGTAGCACAGAACCCTGAGGCACCACACACAATGAAGCCGTTGGGTCTGAGGAAAAAATCCCGGACACAACTCTTTGTGATCTCCCCGTGGGGAATGAGGTGAACCATCTAAGGACAGTTCCCGATTTTCCACATATATGCCTCAGGCGTGCTAACAATACAATGTGATCCACAGTGCCAAAAAATGAAGAGAGATCTAGGAGAACCAAGATGGAACGTCTCTTCTGATCTCTTGGCCTCAGGAGATCATTGAGCACCCAAACCAGCGCTGTCTCGGTACTATGTCTTTTATGAAAACCGGACTGGAGTGGTTCATAGATGTCATGGATGGTTAAATGGTCCTCCAGTTGCGCTACCACTACTGTACTTTCTCAATCACCTTCCCAACAAAGGAAAGGTTAGAGATGGGTCTGTAGTTTGTGAAACAGTCTGGGTCCAAGGTAGCTTTCTTCAAGAGTGGTGTCACCACCGCCTCTTTCAGGAAGCTAGGGAACTCAACCGACTCCAAGGAGCACCAGACTATTCGCACAAGGACTGGGCCGATGATATCACTACAACCCAAGATTAGGGAGGTCAGTCCAGAATCCAAACTACAGCATGGAAGGCGCACACTCTGGATAATCCTCATGATATCCATGAAATCTAGCCGACTGAAGGAACTCCATGAAAACTGAGGTACAGTGAGCTCGCACTGTCCAACAGCAACCCCCTCTTAGAGGATGCTGGCTGCAAATCCACCCTGATATCAGCCACCTTATTTGTGAAGAATCGAGCAAACTCTTCGCACTCTAATTGCAAAAAGCTTTCCGAACTTGCAGACAGGCTGGATTGCATGGCCTGTCTATAGTTCGAAATAGCTGAGCTGGTCGGTTCTGCGCAACCGCAATCTCCCTGGACAGGAACTCTGCCTTCTTATGGGTGATTGCAGATTGATAGACAGATTAATGGTCCATCAATCTCAGGTGGTCGATATCAAGAGCGGACTTACACCAGCAACGCTCTAACTTTCGCCCCTGTCTCCGCGTCTTCTTCAATGTCCCATCAAACCAGGGGGACTTGAGGCGATGGAAGAGGGGGCATACACATGGACTGGAGCAACAGAATCTAGGGCCACCATAACAGCCAAATTATAAGCTGACACGAGGGCTTCTGGACCACTGCTCACCAACGTGGGGGATGAGAGGTCAAGCACCGCAGCAAGGCCTTGTGAGTTAATATCCCATAAAGGGTGGTACTTAATCATCTCCACAGGGGTAGGCCTTCTGGGGTGGGGGTGCAAAAACTGAACCTCACAGTGTAGTGACCAGACCAAACGACTGGTTCCATCCCATGTCAGAGGTCTCGATCCCTTGCAAGAAGATTAAGTCCAGAGAGTGTCCAAGTTTATGTGTAGCAGTTGAAACCACCAGTAAGGCCCAGAGAAGTCATTAACTGGAGGAAGTGCTGACCAAATTGCGAGAGTTCGTCGTCAACCCAGGCGTTAAAGTCGCCTAGAACCATCAATCTGGGTGATTCAAACACCATGGCGACGACGAAGTCCGCCACTTCCTGAAGGAATCGCTTCCCATCCCCGGGTGGACGGTAGATAAGAACGATTTGAACGCCTACACCTGCTACCACGGTACACTCAAAGGACTCAGCCTCCTCAACTACTACCTTTGTGAGGCCCAATTCTGTCTTGAAACAGACTGCAACCCCCCCAGTCCAATCTAGGGTGGTGTATCACCGAGTACCCAGCCGGAGTCATAACCTCTAATATGGAGCCTGGATTATCATCCAGCCAGGTCTCGGTGATGCATGCCAGGTCCACTGAACCAACAAGATCAGCAATAATAGCAGTCTTGTTCCTAATGGACCTGGCATTGCACAACACCGCCCGAGTTGGATGAACCTCGGAGGCTGTCCGGACCATCTGCCCACTGCATTCAGTGGTGCCCTTGGGTATGGGCACCAGACATGGCGAACCATGATCTGGGTTCCATTTCACCCCAGGGCGCCTTCTGGATCTAACTACCCTAATACAGTGACCCCCCTCGCCCATCCTCCCCTGTTTGCAACCCCTCACCCCCTCCCTCTCCTACGCACGATTCCCAGCGCTCTACAGCGCTGATAAGACTCAAATTGGAGAGGAGCGGAATAAAAAAGGCGGAGAGCATGAAGAGAGGAGGATGAGTGGCACACCACTGTGGGGATTAGAGGCTAACACATGCTGCAACTACACAGCAAAACAAAACAAAAGTCTACTTGCAATAAAATAACCACTATCAAAGTATATACAGTATTTACACACGTTAACAAAACAATTTAAAAACACTCCCTGCTCACCAATAGATAAATCAGACCTAAACTTAGGACTGAGGACAAGATCCCCCTCATACAAACATAACACACCACAAAAATAAAATAAAATAAAATAAAAATAAAATAGGGTTCTCTCACCACCCCAACCACAAATAAATATAGGAAAAATGAAATAACATTTTTCTCGACGCCCTCAGCTCTCTCACAGCCAGGGAGGAGAGAAGTAAATAATTAGGCACTCTCACTGCCAGATTATAAAATTAAGACACAATTCAAAAACCAATAAATCACAGAAAGTAAAAATAACCTCCCCCCCCAGATCCTCTCACGACCAGGGAGGTCAGATAATTTTGGCACTTCTCACTGCCAAAAATACATAGACTTAAAATAAATAGACATTAACATAAGTAAAATAAGATAAATAAATGGACACAAGGTCCTTTCACCACCCAGTTGTCCATAAAAAGAAACCATAAAATGTAACAGACCACAGGGGAATGTCAAAGGTCCTCGCGCCAAAGGTCCCAGAATCAGTTCTATCCAATGGTTGATGTAGAGATAAAGTCCATAAAATCCAAAAGATGAGAAGGTGAGAAACATAAACAGTGCATTGATCCAAACAGAGTAAAGTCCGAAAGTAGCTCCAGAGAGTACAAGCAAGAAAAGGATCCCGGTCACTATGGCCAAAACTTGGAAGAGTCACCACACCCGTCTGAGGCCCCCTCACTTCCCAGCCAGGAACAACCCCAGGGAAATAATGTGGCTCTGATAAGGGACCTAAGTCAGGCCGCAACAGCAGCCGAACCCAGGGATCCCGAGGGCCACAATGCCCTAGCCAGCTCCCTGACTAGGTGAAAATTCTAATCCCCCCCTCACAGCCGCAAATCCAATGGGGAAGCACCCGCAATTTATTTTAGTCAGTTCACTACCACAGCCATATGGGCTCAAATGAGGTTGAGGGGCCTGGATCAATAACTCCTGCAGGGATTTGTAACCCCGGGCTACGTAATATGCTAGTACTGCTCCCTGGGAAACAATACCACCTCACTGGGGTCCCCACTGACACAGCACACCCAATTACGAAATGCAAACACAGCTGTAACAGAATATAACACGCGGTGCTCTATCGAAAATGTGCTCATGACACAAGGATTAAAACAAATACAAAGGGCTTCCTGGGGAAACCAGGAAAGAGGTCTCGGGGAAGGAAAAGGGTTAATGCAAATAAAAACATTTATACTGGCAGCTGTGGTAACTCCCAGGCCATACTTCCAGTAACCTCCTAGGCACACAGTATAATGCAGCCTTCCCCCACAGCCAACAAAATGCTCTGTCCGACTGTACTGTCCGGGCACTATCCTTGGGCACCAATAAATATACCCCTAGTCCTAGGGAGCTTCCAATGAAGCTTGGGTACCCAGGTGTTGAATAGGTGTAGACCTGTCATGGTCGCATGCGACTGTCCGTCGTTGGTGCACTTAATTTAAAAAATGGCCATCTGTAGCAAACCTCAGTATGTGAAATTCTGGCTAGATGGCCTGGTTCAGTAAATGTAAAATTAGGTTGGGACCTTGTAGAACTGTGTGCAGGATTTGTGTCTCAGCAGCCATGGTCTCTGCTTAGTTACTCACCGTTATGCTGAGGCCGGCAGGCCTCCATCAGCAGCTGCAGTCCTGGATGGATGTACCACAGTCCGTTGTCACAGCCCCAGTGGTTTCCTGAACTCTCTGCTGCCTGTGGCTCTCTTTGGCATCTCACGCAGGTTCAGCTGGGCTCTCACTTCGTCAGTCTCTCAGGGTGTCTTGAGCATATCAGGCCTCTGCAGCTCACCAATGCACACCTCAAAGGAATGCCCACTACAGACCACCCTTATGTGGTGGAGTTCGCCCAATGGCTATAGATGCATCGCAGTTGCAGACCCCTCTGGTCTGTGCAAGGAAAATGTCTTTAAAAGTGAACAATAAAGCTTGCCCTTGCAGGCCGAAGCCCTTTGCTGCATAGTTCAGTCTCTCTCTTCTTGTGATGCAAACAGCAATCTCCTTGTGGCTGTATAAGTGCAGTTCACCCTCCAAGGTCTTGCCACAGCTTTCCTCTCAGTCTGCAGACAGAAGGTCTGCTCTCTATTCCAGCTCTGGGCAGACCAAGGAAGTGATAGAAAATTCTCAGTAAAAGCTGACTTGGTGGCTTGATGGTCGCACTACCGCCTGTCAAGTTGCTGACTCAGGTTCGAAAGAGGATTCGGGTTGCTAGGGGTAAGCTGGGGTGGGAGAGCATTGAGCATCCACTGGACTGTTTTCCTCTCCCAAGGAGGGGAGGCTCATTGACTTGGCCCTTGACTGCCCCCAGGTGGAGGCCTGAGGGTAGTGCAGGTGCAAGCAGCGTGAACGGAGCTGCCGGTTTGCAGCATGTGTGCCTCCACCACATCCGTGTTGCAGTAGGGGAGGAGTGGGGAGGAAAAGGTAAAATGGCAGAGCAGGCTTAGTGAAGCCCTGCTTTCCTTCCTGCCTGCCCCCTGGCCCATGCCATCACTCAGAACACCTGTGCCCCAGTCTGGATGTGTGTCTCTGGGAGGGGGGAGGACGGACCTCCCCCTCCTGGCCCCACCACAGGGGAAAATCGACTGCGTAACCTGTGAGCCAGGTAAGGCCTGGAGTAGGTGGTAGCCGGTTGGGGTGGTAATGACAGGGCTGACAGCCGCCTGCTCTGGCCAAGGAGGATAAAAACCATTATGAAAAAAAAATCCTCAGTGAACACAGCAGCAGACAGCCTCCCTATTGGTCAATTCCTCCTGATCATCTCCTGGGAGGAGGATCTGTCTGGCTGTCACTCAATAGTTAATTTGCTGCTTTGTTTCTGGGCACATAATGAATTCCTCCAGTGTCCCTCGAGCTCTCTTGTGATCTGGATCAGGCTTCTAAACCTGACTGACTGTTGCATTTCCTCTGACCTCAGATGCCATGTTGCTAGGGGTCGGAGGGGAACAAGATGGCTGCCATTTCTGTAGTTCAGTGGCACTTAGCCCCAAAGTCTTAGTTTCAGCAGGGTGTCTGCCTTTAAAACATTTATCTGTACCCCCTCCACATCAGCGTGCCCTTTTTAGTCACCCGGTGCCCTTGATTAATCACCAAATGATCACTGTGATATAAAAGTGTTGTTAAAGTTGCCCCCCATAGACTATAATAGAACGCGTCCCCGAGCTCTCCCTGGGTCCACGTCATAACGTGGCTGTGCAGAGGGGCAGATCTACAGACCAGGATGTGTAAGTGACCCGGTGGGGGGACATTTTACGCTCTATCTCATATCTAAACTAATGGAAATTTTTGGGTCACATATGCATCAGTAGCATTTCGCAGAGGTGAGGCACCGATATTTGTGGTGCAAATCGCTAACTTGGTCAGTCTCTTTAAAAAAAAATCACTAAATGCTTTATCTCATGTCAACCAGGCACTGTGTATGTGTAACCCCCTGCAAATGGGGGTTCCCAGAAGTCTTCCAGGAGCTTGCAGGAATGCTCCAAGCCTGGAGGTGTTCGGCATGTGAGCTGTTTAAATGTGGTTCCAAGTGAGTGCTATTTGAGCCTCCACGTACTGACTCTTTAAGAGCTGTCTGCTTTGCAGACATAATCAATTTAGAAGGGGGATTGTGTGTTTCAATGCCTGAGTCCTGCCCGGTCTGCTTTCAACTCGCTCCGTTTCTGCCTACACTAAATGCACTGAGGGAGCTCTTTCAAAAAGTGTAACAATTTGCCAGGAATTGTTTAGAGTAATAAAGAAAATACAGTTTGTCTAACCTGCTTTTCTTTGCAGTCTGGACTGTTTTTGCCTAGCCCTCCATTCTGGTTTTGAACTGCTGAACTGGACCAATCAGTGTGGAGGGACCTTTAAAATGGAGCCTGCTGCTGGCAAATCAGAACTTGGACTCTCATTGTGGAGCCAGCCACCTATGTATTGTATGGGCAGTGACTCTGGGAAATGTAGTTTTGACCTTGGCACCTTTTTGCACCAACAGAGGGAGCCCTGCAGTGATTGACAGCTGAATCCACCAACAGAACTGGTGTGGAGCCAAAGGAAATGCCCTGAACTGTTGCTGGCAAGCTCAGATCAGTAGTGACAGTGAAGAGAGAAGGAGCCCTGCTTCTGCTGTGGCGTGCAGTTCACGCGGGAAGCTCGTGGGAGGCCCTGAAGCCAGCCAGCAGCCGTTTGTAAGTGCTAGTTCAGACTGAATCCGAGTTTGTGAAAAGAAGGAAGCAGTGTGTAGAATCAGGCTTGACGAGAAGACCAAGATTTGCTGACGCACATCGATTCGTCGGGACTGCTGATGCTGTGTGTGCTCCCGGCAATTTGCATGTGTTTACATTGGGATCGAGAAGCAGCTGCCTGGTATAGTACTTTCCTTTACATATAAATGTGCATAGTGCTTGTGGGGGATCGCAATGTTATTTCCCCATTTTCTGTGAGCTGTGTGCTGAAGCTGGAAGCAGATCCCAGCTTGAGTTGGACTAAATCCGCTTGCTATCAACTGCAGTTAGGTCCAGCCACAAGGACCCTGTCTCCATACCTTGTTGTTTCTGGCAATCCAGCTAGAACATCCTTCATCCAGCTTTCAGCTTTGGTATTGTGAGTACAAATCAGGGTATCTCTCTGCAGCCTTTTATTGATTACAAGTGTGTCATCTGATTATTGCTGTTACATTTCTCCATGAACTGAGCCCCAGGGTTCCGGATTACAATTTGTGTGTGCATGTGTTTTCCATCAAAGGGCCCCAACCTGCTGCACCGACCCTGGCTAGCCCCCCACCATCCTGGGTACACAGAGAGTAACATTTTGGACCCTATATGCATGCACAGTACTGTGATTTGAATATTTCCTAACCAAATCAACCTGATTACCCCCTCCTTGTTACTGCCCCCTCTAATAAATCAGATTTGTTGTTACTGAACTATATGCTGTCTGTGGTGTCAGTACATGTAGAAAAAGCATTGCATTGTGTGTGTATATTGCCTAACCTTGTTTTACAGGGGGTCCTCAGAGACGTGCAGCAAGACATCAGTCCTGAGGGTAAGTGTTACTGTATATGTAAGAAGTGTGCATTTGTTGGGTATTGGGAAGGTAACTCCCGTGTATTGTGTGGGCCACTAGTGGGAACAAAAGGGGGGTCACAGTGTCACAGAGGGCTGTACCCGAGCTAGTTTAACCACTATCAACCCTGACCTCTGGGTGGAGGCACCCGTCATAGAACCTAGGCCCCTCAACCTGTCAGTAGCTAGGCAGGCAGGGGTAGTAGCCCTTGGGATAGTGCCACCTGGGGGTTACATATGTGATAGACAATAATAAAGATGTCTGCTGGGATCAATTTTAAATGCTGTTAAAAAAAAATCAGCTAAAAGCTGACAGGTCCCTTTAAAAAAGGCCCCACTGTCATTCAAGTGAGAATTTCAGGGGGTTCCGTGGGTGCCCTGGCATGGTGTATTAATCTGGTGGTGTCACACTGAAAGTGGGAAGGCAGGCAGATGAGCACTGTAACCTAATCTGAGCTAAATGCACAGTTCTTCAGTACCAAAAAAAAAAAAAAAAAACCTGAGATGGAAATTGTAGTGACGTGAATATTGACGGCAATACATTTAGACCAAGACTAAAGAAATTGACCTTGAGATGGTGGAGGGCATTACTGCAGCCCTGTGCCTATCGAAGCTATAAATCTATCAAGAACAGCATCCGTTCTGGTGAGTCTAGGTGTATCTGAGCAGAGAAATTCACCAAACATGTCAGGTTACAGTTTAAGTGGCAAGATTAACATACGCTGTGTAATTCTGTTCAGGGTGACTGCAACCTGACACAGCAAAGTGGCAGGCTTGTACAAAAAAAACCTAGGCAATTTCTTTGTATAGTACTTTGATTGACTAAGCAGAGACAGTTTTGAAAACGACATGTCCAACAAATCATGGGGCTTTATTGATCCACCACCCCCATTATTCTGTATGACTTTAAGGAGTAATCAATGTGTTGATTAAAAAAGGGATACTGAATCGTCACACAAATCCACATGATATTAAAAGAAAATACCTGTGGGAATAACATAAGAACCATGACAAATATCTATATAATATTTATAACAAATGTGTGTGTGCATGCAGAGGTAGCTATATCCCCATAAAATCTCATTTTATAATAAATAAATATAAAATGGGGTTGGGAAGATTCTTGTACTGTGATTGGTGCACTCTGATCACGCGGCCATGGTATATACCATGATATACTGTTGTGCACATGGTTCAGAACGCATTTCTGTCTTATTGTCTGTTTTCACTGGTTGCATACCAAATCCCACACTTCTTTGGGTGTGTTAAGGTACTCTGACTTACAGTGTGACCTAGTGGTTAGAGCACCAGCGTTGGAACCAAAAGAACACAGGTTCAAACCCCGGTAAAGCCAGGCCTCAGAAATGGTTAGAAGCAGGACCCCACTAGAAGTTAGATGCTGCATCTCGGGTGGGCTCTCCTGTGTATTTAAACTGTAACATTAAAACAGACAACTCCCCTTGGTATGTGTTTATCAGAAAGTCGTTTTATTTAATGTTTAGTTCTGTAAAGACTCCAGGCATTTGCACCCTTGTTATCAGCAATGAGTCATACGAACATACGATCATATGACTTAGCCAGCAGAAGAAGGCTGTTTGGTCTATCTAGTCTGCTTGACTGTGCAACCCCTGCTTCACAGATTACAGTGGGCCCCCCCACCCCCGCAAACCCTGACCCTGCCCTTAACCCTGTCCCACCCCTTCTTGAACCCCTCCCCACTGCCTTCTGATTGACTGTCTCAGATCAGAGCTCATTCCACCCTGATACCACCCATTTTGTACAGAAGTATCTCCTGACCTCCTTCTGAACCTTCCCCCTACCAGTGGTAACACATGATGTGAGCGAGTCAGAATTGAGCTTCTCAATCTGAGTGACTCAATTTGACCGCTTGTAGTAAGAGCGAGTAGTGTGGAACAGTGATGAGTATGGTATAGAGAGTGTTGCTACACTCGCTGGAGCAGGATATGAGGATATGTTTGACCAAGCCCTACTGAGCTGGTCATTTGGTGTAGTGGCTTGAGCCACCGCCCCTGGAGCTGGTGGACTCGGGTTCGAGTTTGGGTCCTGCTGTAATGGAAATTTTTGTGTGTGTGTGTGCATTTCTCCTTTTCACTTGTGTCTGCCCGTAGTTGATTATAATAATTCTGGTGGTGCGGGGGCTTGTTTCATTGTCTCCATTGGGATAGTAAGTGACCGTCACTGTTTGTGGTGGACGCTATAATACTGGTCGCGCTTTTGACTTCGGGTGGTATTGGATTCGCTCTTGTTGGTCAGTGACATTTAAAAGTTGCCTTTATCACATAAACCCCTGCCAGTTTGTAACAATGTCCTCATGATCTTGTTTTCACTAAGATGGAAAAGGTCCCCAATATCCGCCTTGTTCATAACTTTCAGGTACTTGAAGGCTTCAATCATGCCTCCACCCTCGAGTGAGTGCATATTGAGTTCTCTCAGTCTGTCATCATATGTCTTTGTCATGCTGTACCTGAGCCATTTTTGTTGCCCTCCTTTGCACTGCCCCAAGCTGCTTCATATCTTTCCTCAGGTAAGGACTCCAGTATTGCACGCTGTACTCCAGCTGTGGTCGCACCAGGGATCTGTACAGCGGCAGAATAACTTCCTCCCTTCTGCTCTTGAACCCTCTAGTGATGCAGCCTAGCATTCTCTTAGCCTTGGCTGCAGGCTTTTTACACTGTGTAGTCTGCTTTATCTCACTAGTAATGGCTATCCCTGAGTTCTTTTCCTCCTCCGATACAGTGACCTTGCCCTGGCTCTTGGGTTCTTTCCTTCTATTTGCATGACCTTGCATTTCTTAACATTGAACCTCAGCTGCCAAATGCCAGATCACCTCTGCAGCTTCACTAGATCCACTTTTAGGCCCTGCATTCCTTCATCAGTGTCCACCCTCCCACAGATCTTTGTGTCATCTGCAAAGAGGCAGAACTTGCCTTTAATGCTGTCTCCAGTGTCCGTAATAACCACACTGAATAACACTGGGTGAGGTACTAACCCCTGCGGGACCCCACTGGTTATGTCCCTCGTTCCTAAGAGCTCCCCCACCAACATCACCATTTGGGTCCTATCACTGAGACTGTTTGACACGCACCTTGTTAATTTGCTTCCTGACTCAAGGTCCTCCAGCTTCTTGATAACTCTCATGTGGGGCACTGAACCAAAGGCCTTCCTGAAATCCAAGTCTAGAATGTCAACCATCTGTCCCTTGTCTGCCGCCTTCATTACCCTGTCCAAGAAGCTGATCAGGTTGGTTTGACAGGATCTCCCTGACATGAACCCATGCTGTCTCTCATCCTACAGCTCCTTTGCTTCAAGCAACCCAACTAGCTTTTCCTTCAGAATGGTCTCTGTGAGTTTACCCACAATGGAGGTCAGACTGACAGGCCTGTAGTTCCCAGGGTCATCCCTAGGCTCACTCTTGTGGAACTACATATGCGGTTCTCCATTCCTGTGGTTCCACACCCATAACAAATGAACTGTTGAACAGATCTGCTAGCAGACCCACCAGTTCTGCCACCAGTTCCCTCAAAACCCATGGGTGCATGCCATCCAGACCCAGGGACTTGTCCACCTTCAGGTACGTGAGCCCCTTCTTAACCCAGTCATCTGTTATCCTATTCTCAGTCAGAAGCACCCCATCCCTCCCTCCCCATCCTCCCTTGCGGCACTAGTCCATCCTTTTTCTTAGTAAAGACAGAGCAGAAGTGTTTATACAACACCTTTGCTCTCTCTTTACTGCCTTCCCCCTAACCCTCTCCCTTCTTAGCTTTAGTATGCCTACCTCTGTGGTCCTCTTTTTGCTGATATACCTGAAAAAAAGGCTCTGTTTCCCTCCTTAATTCCCTCTGCAGTTTGCAGCTCCTTCCACTGTAAATGATGGTGTCTTACACCACTGTAGCCTGAGTCACAAAACGTGGAAGGAAATCGGCACTAGAGCAGCATAGGTAGATGGCAATTGAAAAAGAAAATTGTAATAAATAAAATATATCCAAAGTGCACAAATAAAGCTGTAATGGTATATCAGGGTTCTGGTGACAAACGATACTGATTTATAAATACCAGCAGAACCTTGCGATGCCATTACATAGAGAATAATTTATTTATTTATTTATTGAAAATGTTTCACCAGGAAAGGCACACTGAGCAAAAAGATGCTCGTCTCCCGGTGCGACCTGAGGGGTTACAGAGGAGGCAGTTATACATACAATAGTTGAGATGAGCAATACAGATAACATATAGTTGGGAGGGATTACATTTGAACTTGATTACACGAGGAGAGCAGTAAGAATGCCATCATTAAGGACACGGTATACATAACACGGGAACATATCAAGCAAGAACTGTACACAGCTTGTTCAGCAGGGACAGGCTAAACATTGCATGGGTACACACTGAGGCAATACATGAAATTACATAAGTGCGAGTAACAGAAACTGGGGTGCAGTAACAGAACATGTGTGCCAGTAGCAGGACTAGGGCTGCAGTGGGAACACCAATAGGCAGTGGAATTGGAGAGTGAAGTTGTGGGGGTGGACTTGTAAACATTTGGTGAGTAGGGGGGAGGATTAGGTAAGGTGGAAGGGAAGGGGAGAGGAGTAGAACTGTGAGTAGTGTTGAAGAACGTAGCATAGTTAGGAAGAAAGGGAGAGAAGGGGGATGTTTGGAGAGAGAAGAGTGAGTAAGAGTGAGAGTATAAGTGCGTAGGGCAGTAGATAAGCCAGACAATTAGGCGTGGCCAAGCCACAGGTCAGGCGCTAAAGGGCACGGGGGAGGAGAAACTGTCAAGGGGGGAGGTCAGGGGCAGTTGCAATTTGGAGCTAGGAAGTTAGTGAGGGCAGAGGCTAGGGAGCGTTTGGTTGAAGAGTGACGGATCTGGGTGTGTAGCGGTTACACACACCCGAGGGGTTTATGTAAAACATCTAACCCCGAGGGGTGTGTAATTGAAGTTTACACACACAGAGACCTATATTTTATTTTATATAATTGCTGGGTCTCCTTTTTTTGCCTCAGCAATTATATAAAATAAAGAGCTGCCAGTGTATCCTAGGTTTGGTTTCGTTTTCGTCCGGTGCCGAGATTTGCCTTTTTTTAAACTTTTGTTTTCTTTGTGCAGGTCTTTGCATGTTTCCAGGGTATATGTGGAAAAAAGAAAAGAAAAGGACTTACCGTCGAGTTCTTCTGGCGGTTCTGTTTCAGGTGTGTGTAACATTTGAGTTTTACACACTAACCCATGTCTTATTTTATAAAATTGCTGGCTAGTGTTTTCTCGCCTTGAAAACACTACCCAGTAATATAGAAAACAGTGGTTCTGGTAGCATGGTCCGGCTGGAGCATGGTTTCCATTTCACTTTTTTTTTTTCATTTTTGCATGATTGCCCTGAAACTAGACATACAGTAATTGAACAGCAGCTACATGTATGAAGATCCTTATGAAAACACTTACTCCAAGTCCTTTTAGTGTGAGCCGATCGAAGTGAGTACATGAGGGAGGTAGTGTGCACATGTGTGGAGCAAGGGAAACCCAGCACATATTCACTGTTACAACCTGCTGGTTATAACAGCAAATTATAACAGGGTTTCCCTATGGAAGAAAATGCACCCCAGTTATTAAAGCTTAATAATGTGCACTTGGATGCACTATATTCCTTATATGGTATATATATGTATATATATATATATATATATATACTGTATATATTCACGTTCAAGTCTAGTTTGTGATGCTAACAATAGGCCCTCAAGAAGGAGGACTCGGCCTATCTGCAAGGTCTGCCTATCTGTGGGGTTTACAACGGTAAACAATTTTAGCAACTGTAACCTGAGTCTGTGTTCAGTTCTTGCCGCAGAGACAGAGTCTGTGCCTAATGTTGGCCACAGAACAGATTTCTGCATCCCGTGTGGGCAGCATAATGTCTATAATTTTGCCAAATTCGACAAGGTAAAGGAGGGGGTTTGACTTCAATTAAGTATTTATAGTATACAACACATTGTCACATGATATGCAAAGCAGCCAGGAAAACCTACACCCCACTTCATCTGAGCTCCGCTACCCTCCCCACCCAGGTCTTTAAGGCCCACCTCAAGTTATCTGCTGTACCCCTGCACTGTAAAATATCAGCCCTGACACATCAAACACGGCATGAAGATCATCACTGTCTCTGTCTCATTTTGCTGGGCCTGAATGCCAGTGATCTCACTCCAGTAATACTTTGTGCAGTTGTGATTGGGTGAGATTACCAGCGTTCTGGCCCAGAAAGTGTTGTCTTTTCTTGCAGGTTATTTTGATTTTAATTTATTTGCATATCCTTTGTGTTGCTCCCCAAGTTCTACCACACACGGCATGCACTTAAGTTTATAACCAGTTGCTGTTTCTTATGAATCTTCCTTAGTGTCACTGCTTGGTCTGAATGACTTCTTAATACGTCATTACCTTGCTATTCAGTTTGGATATTGTTCATTTAAAGCAGGCGTGCACGACAGATACTGTAGCAGTGGCAGTTTTGACCTATACATTTTGGTTCTAATTTAGATTCCCCCTTACCTCCTGACTTGTATGAAACCCTTTTTCCACATATTGAGTCTGCTTTGCCTGTATTTTTTTTACAGTTGAAATAATAAAAGAAGCGCTCCTTTTAATATGGCTTTGACCAGGTTTTCATCAGTATTCTCTGTTTTTTTTTTTTAACACCCATTGTTTAAAATCACTTTTCTTGTGCTTGTAATGAACTAGCATGTAGCAGACACAGTTCTCTGACCTTATGGGACAACAGGTATATAAATACAGTGGAGAACACTGATGAAAACCTGGTTTAAACGATATAAATTTTAATGCAATTCTCATATTGCTCAGTGCAGTTTTTCTGTGAAGCAGAATTCGAATGCACAGTCCACAAAGTTAGTCACCACCAAAGGCTGGGCGTACTCACAATAAGGCAATTCTAATTATTCTACTGAGAAGTGGACTAAAAACCAATCTACAAAAAACAAACGCTTACTAGTGACTCCCCTGTCCCAAAGAATATGGTAGTGCGGACTGTGCAATCATAGTGCGCTCCACAGAAAAACTACCAACATAACAAACTGCTGTATATACAGCCTTCCTTACAGATGTCTGCTACTCCCAATTCACCTTAGCATGTTTTTAATTGTTTCTTTATAACATATATTGTGGTCTGTTATTTATTCGGTGACTCTGTACAATGCGCATTTTGCAAAACAGTCTGTCACTGTAATTTTATGTTCTGCTGCTGTTCGCCCTGGGACCCTCATGAAAATGAGATATGAAAATGAGATGCTGCATCATGTGGGGCCATCCTGTTTGGAGCATTTCTAAATGAATCAATCAATGAAAAAATAAATAGAATAAATAATAGGGAAGGGCAGGTTTGTGAGGTGAATAATTCCAGCAAGGGGATACGACACAAACCTGGAGGGTAAGTGACATTATCAATCTTGTTAAAACCTGAGCTGGAATTATTCTTCAAGTGTGCGGTACTTCCATGTTTTTGTTATACATATTATATATGGTGAGCAACAGTAGCTTCTTAGCCAAAGAAATGGCTTGATCAATGTGGTTTTATACTTGTGGGATGGTTAATTAGTTCATGTTAAGTAAGAATTATTGTTGAGCGTTCTATGGTGTTTTATTATTGCTCATTAAGCCTGAGATAAGGTACTTTAGTGGGCATGTACGAACAGCAGGACATCAAAATGGAGTCTCTAAGCTGCAATACTTTCCAGCTGCTTTGCCAGTTCAGCTTTCAAGCACCTATCTTCAGGTTGAAGTTTTTTTTTTTTTTTTTTGCTTTGTTTTTTTGTTTTTTGTTTTGTTTTGTCAAACTGTCTTTTTTTGTGGAAATTCACATTTATCATACTTTCTGTTTCCGTGTCTTATGAAAAAACTGAGTAGCTGCTGTATGAAGTCTGGTCCAAGCTGTTTCAAGCTGCTTTGTTGGTTCAGTTTTCATGCGCCTATTCTCTGGTTAGCGTCTTCACATTTATTGTACTGAGGTAGGTAGTGGGGGGTGTGTGTGTGTGTGCATGCGTATGTGTGTGTTATGCATTCTGGGAAGTTCAGCAGCTGCAATATTAAGTTTGGTTGGGGGGACTGGAATATGAAGTGCCTGTAATATGTGTTGTCTTGCATTGGCATGCATTTTACAATAGTCATTTTTCAATTCTAGGACATCCAAGCTGGGATATAATATTCTATTTTCATCAGGGCTCCTGTTTTTTACCCATTTCTTCACCTGAACTAGAGAACTGAGAGGTCACGTTAGTTGTGAAAGGCCACACAGTGCCAGTTTATTTGTGATGTTATAATTTTTGGATTTGTAGGGTTTGATAATACTTCATTGGCACAGGGTTTTGATGACTGTATGATTGGATTTTTGATAAACCTATGATTTGGGGTTATTTTAATGGATGATATAACTGATTAGTTTGGTTAATTTGCTGGGTGGCAAACTTAACATTTCTCTGTGGGGAAACTCCCTAACCATATATTATGCATTAAATAAATACATTTCTCACCCGCGACTATGTCCCATATCTCACACCACACTGCATGTGTTTATTTATTCATTCATTTATTTGTAATTTGTTAACCTAGTATATCCCATCTGAGACAAAGCAACTTGTTTTAAGTAACGTCCTGCTTCGACTCATTTTCACATCTCAGCTTCTGCTGAGAAACGCCAACAAATTCCCTTAATTGCCCACTCATATCACTTTATAAGTGCTAGTACGAATTCCAGAAAGCTCGGGTGCAGATTTAAACAGTTAAAACTTGTTTCTTTTTTTCTAAGACCCACAGCCGGGGTTCCTCCTGTGCTGAAGCATGTGACTCCCTCATGCATCATCCTCCGAGGAAGCCAATCAGCGAAACATTTGTGGAAGCTAACCCCGATTTCTGCCATGACTCCAGCAATGATTGGCACTCTTCACAGCTTGTCTGAATGCTTGAGGCAATAGGGTAAGGGAAGTTTGAAATGGTGCTGCTAATTATCTTGCATATGGAATGAATTTTTTTTTTTTTACAAAAATATTTTGAAATAAAATAGGCAGCCTAAGCCTGTCCACTCACTCTGTTTACAGAGTGGCACACACTTTACGTGTGTTTGGTCCTATAAAACAGTGAGTACCTGATGTGCTGAGGTGTGACTGTGTGCTCACCTAACCACTAAACTACATTACCATGTGTATACGGTATGTTCAACTGCAGACTATCCACGGCAGAAGAGTTTTATTGTTTGTTTGTTTATTCAAAAAGATTTACCAGGAAAGTCATACTGAGCTGGTATTAGCTCATTTCCTGATACATCCTGGAGAGAGAGGAGAAAAGAACAGATACAAGGTTACAGTGTATAAAATAAAATGGAAATAAGTATATAAAATATACGATTGCAAAATAGACAATATACATCGTCCTTACACTGATGTCTGAATTAGTAGGTTGTGTTTAAGGAAATCCTGTACAAGAAAATAATATGCCCAGTTGTTACTAGACAGCCAAATGTTTCCGCTCTGTACTCAGTTTTGTTGAACATTTTCCATTTAATTGAAAATTTAGCCTTCTTTTCAATCCTTTAAAAGAATTGCACCATCACTCTCCTGAAGCAGTTGGTGGTGAACTCTCCAGTTACAGGCCACGGGATCTGCTATCTAAAACATTTTCTTGCTCTAATCGACTGCTCATGCAAATTTTAAAACACTTTTTCGGCAGATTATGCCCACTCAGAATTTTTAGGAACACCACCAGAATGTACAGTAATGTCCTTAAATGCTCAATTTCAATTAAGGCTAGGCCAAATTGCTTTGTATATGTTCACTGAATTATTTCCGCAAAAGCCACAAATTCCACAAACAAATCCACTATTTCTGCAGATAAAATAACTTGCTATTTTTATAGGAAAACAGTGTTTTCGCGTAATTTTTTTCCACAAAATGGCATTTTCACACAAAGTGGGGCTATCCACATGATTTTCACTTGATTTCAAATCAGCATGAAAATGACCAAACAGAATTATTTTTGCAGTGTGCAATTGTTTGCATGTGAAAATAAAATGTTGCCCAGCCCTTGTTGTAATACTTGCAGGACCAATCAAGTCAAACCTGTAAATATTTTGAATGTCTAGACTATGGACTAGGTATTTAAAACAATAGCATGTGCAATTTGGTGATGTGCAAATTTTAAAACACTTTATTGGGGCAGAAAAATGCATGTATAGAATGTCTAGAAACCCCTTCAGAATGTACAGAAACATCTTCAGAATGTACAATAATGAACCCTTCTGAAAGCATCACTAGACATTTTGTACTGGCACTTTTCTGTACAATGTGTTTAAAAATGCACATGCAGACATGTCTCATAAATCTTTCCAAAGGTCTATAACTTGTATCTTTCTTCTTACAATCTCTTTATAATTTAGAACATGGTGTCTGAAACCCAGTTTCATGTTGATTTAAGTTCACTATGATTTTTGACTTCAAAGCGTATTTTTGTCTTGACGCTGCAAACAAACTGCCCATTTCTAGCGCGCTACTTTTGTTTTGTCTTTCGAATGGGAAGCTTTGCTCGACGTGAAGGTGTCACATTGATTTGGCAACAAACCCAAACAGCAAGGTTCAGATCTATTCAGATATCAGCCTGTGTGACAGTGCCTAATCCTGAGTAACGTACCCGTGCGCCAAGGGAATATGATTCTTTTCCACTGCTCCACACAACAGATGCTGCCAATTAACTTAAAGCAGCCACCAAGAAACCCCTTTTGTTGCATTTTGCTGTATTATGCAGAAAGAGTCACCTCTGGAAATGAGGGAACAAGCTGTCTTTCATTATCATTCAATTGTCCCAATCAGTCTGACAATTGCAAAGAGAAAAAGGTCTTAATCATCGTATGCACACTCCTTGCTGCCACTTGTCAAAGAATGAAGTGCATGGACTTTTGGGATAAAGGTGCATTATCTGATTTTGAAAAAGCAGTTTGTTTCAAGAAATTCTGAACATGTATGTGCATTTGTCTAAATGGATTTAAAAATTAAAGTCGAAACCTGCAAATGAACACTGTCTACTTGAAACTGTAATTTAGTTGGGCAAACCTGAAATATATTACAAGAAAGGAGGCCAGACCATATGTCAAAGAGAGTGAGAAGACTTTCTATTTGATGAGCACAGTGATAAAATTATGTAGCTATCAGAATTACAGTAATTGCTTTTGCTGTGTGCTCCAACTTTGTCACTGGGAAGTCATTTGGGTTAAATACAGTCCTACTACGGACAATGGCACAGCTCCAAGCTGTGACATCAGTATGGAATGTTGGTAAAGTGAGAGTTCCACTGTCTTTGTTTATTTATTTATTTTTTTCATCCATTGTTTATCTCCCAATCACCTCTGGCCTGCCTCCTTCAATCCAGTCCCCCCAGTCCCATCACCCAGCTTCCTCAGGACTTACCTTCATGCCTGGCATCCTTGGCATACTGGGCTTGTGGCAGGCTGACCAGTCATTGGTGTGGGGCCTGCCAGGGCCAGGACAACATCCTGCAGCCAGAGGGGTTTTTCCTCTGTGGCTTTTGTCCCCAAGCAACACACGTGCAATGACATAATGTACGAGCTCGCTTCAGCAGAGACGTCCGCAAATGCCCATGGGTAGCTGTCGTCTTGCATGCCCAGATTGTGTCACCACCTGGATACCTCCAGGTGACAGTCAAGTAGCAGGTCATATTATCCCCCCGCCCCAAGGGAGAAGAGCAGTTGGGAGTATGCACAATCCTCCCACACCTGGCCAACCCCCGAAAGACCCAAGTCCATTTCTGAACCCAGGCCACCGGCATGGCAGGAGGTAAGGCGTTAGGTGCCTCAGACCTTCTCTCTACTGGGCCAACTAGAGTTCCACTGCCTTTAACTGATCTGTCCACACTTCTTGCAATGCAATATAACCACAACAGCAATAATAATAGAGCACTGCTAATACATAACAATGTCACCAACATTATAGCATGGAAAACATTAAAAAGAGAAAAAAAGTACACCACAGTACCTTGAGAAATGCCATGGAACCTTGTATGGTTTCCCAATGAACAGGAAACTTTTTGACTAGTCAGACTGGCATCCAGGAACCAGCAATATAAGATAAGTCAAATAGGATAAAAATACAACTTTGACACTAACCCTTCCACTGAAAGATTAAACAATTTACTGCTTTAGCCATCACGCGACTATTTGTCTGAATAAACAAATTTGTTCATCAGAATAGATTAAAAAAGAAATCTTTTACCAGAAAAAAACAAAGAACATAAACTACTGAAATCATACCAACACTATTCTCCACAAGCGTTTAAAAGAACTCTCAGCTGCGGTCCCAGTGACAACACTGGAGCTACTGTAACAAAATAAGAAAAGTGGCAAGTCAGATGGACTTTCTTCTTTCTGTAGCACTCCATATTGTCACTGGAAAGTCAGAATGAATGGGTTCTACTAAGCAATACTCATCAAGTTTTGGTTAAAGAGAAGATATTACTGAATATCTTTCAGTGAAAGTTTTTTACTTTTTTATTGTCATCTGTGGCACTTTGTGCCAAAAGGCTACATTGGCAGAACTTTGAGTGTCAAGCCTGTAGAGCTTGGTGACAGTGTGTAGGAAGACTAAATGGCTGCTCTGCAAAACTCTGGAAGTGAGGCCTCGCTCTTTCAGCCCAGGAGGCCACCATCACTCTAGTTGACTGCCTTGATCAAAGCTGGTGTTTTGGTTTTTTTGTGTTTTTTTTTTAGGAGCCATATAAGCCGTTGCAATACACGCTCTGACCCACCTAGTCAAGGTGGCCTCAGAAGCCTTTTGCCCTGGCCACTTTTCTGCATCTCCATAGACCACACAAAAGTTGCCAGGCTTACAGAAAGCTTCTGTTTGGATAAGGTGCATCTTGACCACTCTACACAAATCAAACTGATAATGAAACTTGTCTTCTAATCCTGACCGCCTTTTGTTTCTATCCCTTCTGGCGGTTACGGCCCCTAACTCCTCCACCCTCACCTACTCCACTCTGTGCTTCAAGCATTTTTTTACTGCCCTCTCCTCCATCACTTCAACCTGTGCCTCTCCTCCCGTGCTGTTACACCCTTGTTAGTAGTACTTTTCCCTGCTGTTGACCTTGTCATCTTGTGCTTTAACTCTACAGTAGACTAGTATTGTCCATCTCCATGGTACTGATATTTTCCTTTTTTATTTTTTTCCTTACATTCACCGAATTTGTACATGTGTATGTGTTTTAGTTGTATCTGTAAGTTTTTTGTGATCGCTGAACTTTGCAATTGTGTTCGATATTAGTTGTATCTGTTATGTATCTGTGTCCTCCAGGACCTCCTTACAAATGAGCTGTCTCAATGGCATTATCCTGGTAAAATAAAATTGAATTGAATTGAAATTTCTTTCTTCTGAATTTGCCGGCTTTGGGCAAAAAGACGGAAGGCACACTTCTCGGTTCATATGGAATGCAGTGGCCAGGTTTGGGAGAAAGAGACAAGGCAAGGCAAATTTTATTTACATAGTGTTCAATCCAATGAGGGCTCTCAGTGCTTTACAATGTAAAATAAAGATAAAATAAGATAAATTAAAAATAAAATAAATCAATATAAAATAAATCAGGTCCCATCAAAAGCTCATTCAAATAAAAAGGTCTTCAAAGAAACTTTAAAGGCCTCCACTGAGCTGGCAGCGTAAATGTAGTAGGGAACTGAATTCCAAATGATGGGGGCTGTCACCCCAAAGGCTTGATCACCCAATGACTTGAGACTTGCGGTGGAGACCACCAACAGTCCAGCTTCAGTGCAGCAGAGTGGGTGGAGTCGTTCATAAGGAATCCGAAGAACTTTTAAGTAGTCAGGTCCCAGTCCACATAGGGCAAGGTCCTCAGTAAAACCTTGTCCTGATGGAAAATGGCATGCGGTTCTCTACAAGACAGAGCCTGAAGCTCACCAATTTGTCTCACTTAGCAAACTGCTGCTAGGAAACATACCTTAATGGAAAGAAATTTTCCAAAAATGGTAGAGAAAGGCTCAAAAGGAGGTTTAGAGAAAGGACTAAGAATCAAATTTAGATCCTTTGAGGACACAGGAGACTGGCACAAGGGCCTAGCTCCACTGATCACACAAAAAATCCCTAATGAAGTCCGCATGAGTTCGAAGCATGGAGCCATCTATAGGTCCCCAAATGACCCTTGAAGCCGAAACCTGACATCAAAGGGTACTCAGGGTGAGGCCTTTGTCCACCAGTTTAAAGAAAGTCTATGATCTGGACCACAGAAGCTTTCTTTGGCTTAAGACTTAGGTTTTTCACCCATTTTAGAAAGCCTTTCAAACCCTTTTGTATGCAAAAGTAGATATTTTCCTGGAGGACATGAGCGTGTCCACTACTTTAGCTGAGTATCCCTGCTTCAACAGCCTCCTCCTCTCAGAAGTCAGGCTGACTGTAGGTAGTTCAACTGGATTCGGATGCATTACGAGACCCTCACCCAGAGGGCCCCTGCAGAGGGGGAGTCTGAATGGGCACTGATATGAAGAGACTTATCAGATCTGAGAACCAAGGCCTTCTTATTCACTCTTGCACAACAAGGAGGGAGTTTCCTATTGACGCCTGAATCTTCCTTCGAACCCCTGGAATTGATGGTAGAGGAGAGAGGAGATAGGCTAACTGGAATCTCCATGCCTGAGATGGAGAATCCATTGCTGCTGCTGCCCATTAACATCTGAAGCAGCTGAAATCCCTGAGAACCTGAGCATTTTCTCTTGCAGCAAAGGTGTCTATCTTCAGGATCCTGACAAATACACACAGAAGATGAAATACATCCGGGTACAGAGCCCACTCTCTCAGATCCATGGCTTGGCGACTAAGCCAGTCCGACTGAACATTTTGTTTCTTTGTTAGACAAATAGCTGAGCAAGGCAGATGATTCTCCTTTGCCTAGTGAAGTACCCTTAGGCCTGCTTGATTGCTGCATGTACCCAACTGTCTCCATGTTGTCTGAGTGCACCTTCACTGCCTGAAATGTGGCATGATCTTGAAACCGCCAAAGGGCAAGAAAAACTACCCTCCTTTTGAGAATGTTGATCTGTACATCCTTGTCCTCTGAACCTCAGACACCCTGAACCACATTCTGGTTCAGAACTGTGCCTCAATGGACAAGACTGATTAGTTAGTACCACCACTGGAGGTGAGATCCTAATCATGTTTCACTGGCAGCTACTGTAGATTTGCAAGACTTCACTGGAAAAAGGATGCATCAAGTTCTTTTTGTTCAATTCAATTTGCTTTGCGTAGTAAGTCTAAAAAATTATTAACAAGGCCACTGCATGCTTCAATTGGCTATTGTACTGGCACTCTTCCTGTTCCTGGCTCATGCCCAAGATTTGGAAAATCAGCAGCAGAAGCTGACAATGACGGCTGTGAGTGAACCCTCTCCTCCTGGGGTGAGGAGGTGGAGTGCAGTCCCTCAAGCAACACCTGAAGTGGCAGGGGGAGGTGCTGCTGGCACCCAGCCCCCCCGGTAGTTGTTAGTGCGTGCACACATAATGTCAGGGAGGTGGGCAGGACTATTTGAGGTGTACAAGCCTAACTGGCAAAAGATGACACATGTATGTGTTATTCCATAATGGTCAGCAGGCAAGCACAAGGGCCGGACTCCTTCCCTTCTACACCAGCTCTTGGTATAATTTTTGTCTCCTTCCCAAATAGGCCCTAGCCAAGACAAAAGGGGGAACCCTCCCAGGGGTGAATCGGAGGGTCTGAGTACCAGAGGTCCAAGGTCTTGAACAGGAAGCAAGACAAATCCAGTAGGTGGAGTCCCACAGCCAGAGACGGCAGGATGGCAGAGCAGAAGGAAGCCCGGTGAAGGGTACCACAAAGAAAGACTTGACAGAATGTGCAAATATCCACTTTTTAAGAAATGGCGAGGTGATCCCACGCTGTGAGATGGTAGAAAAGGCAGTGTCAGGGGGTTAGATGACTCAGTGTTTTGGCAATAGATTACACAGTGTTTCAACTTTTGCTCACAGGTTGGAATCTGCCCCAGGCTTGCAGTGGCTGGAAATGAAGGTCAGCTACTGGCTGTTCAGTGGGCCTATGAAAAATGAGTTTTGGTGGACACAGACTCAGACAGGTATTCGCAAATTTCAAAACCACCATTACAACTGGCATTAACTGGAACCTCTTGGCATTCTTATCTGAGAGGCAACAGACTGAATGGCTACAGAGTGTGACCAACCCTTCGCCTACTAGGGGTAGTCCCTCCAACCAGGGCGGAGGCACACTGAGTGTGAGGATGCTTCCATACAAATAAAGGAAACCAGTCTCCAACACTGTCAATTTGGCACCCTTTACTGGACTAAAAAAGAACAGCCCCCTCCGTTTGGCATGATGGAGATCTTGGAACCTGCCACATGGTTATCTTGAACTTAAATTCCATGGCAACATAAATTTATGCATATCTATTAATAAATTCCCTGTTCAGTGGTTTTCCAAAGAAAATCTCTGCAATCCACTACCAACTTTATTTTGCATGGTGCCTTTTGTACAAGCCATAGCTGAACACTCTTCACAGGATTATACTATACTGTACAGTGATCAACAAAGACACCCTTCTTTAATGACTCCATCATACAGTATTATGACTTCCACAGCTCAGTTGCTTACTGAGAATACAGAAAGCTGGTGCACATGACTCCGTTGTTGGCCAGCTCACACTGGCTTCCAGCAGCTTCAAGAATTGATTTTAAAACGTTGTTAATTACTTACAAAATTGTTAATGATCTGGCCCCAGAATATCTATCTGAGGTAGTTAAACCATCTACTCCTGGGAGATGTCTCAGATCTTCAGAGGAAGGTTTGTTTGTTCTGTCTAGTTTTTTTTTTTTTTTTGTTATTTAACCAGGTGAGACACACTAAGCTGAAATCTTTTTTACAGGCGCAACCTGGGAGCACAGGGAAGTTAAGTGACTTGCTCAGGGTCACACAGTATGCAAGTGGAAGCTGTGGGATTCAAACCCAGGTCTAGTCTGCTGGATGTCATCAAATTTGCAGCTCAGGGCCTTAAACCACTGAGCTGTACTGCCTCCCTATTATAACTCAAGTGCTATATAAGGGTGGGCAGTTAGATGCCGATTGCCACCCCCCCCAAAAAAAACACACACTCTTCTGGAATTTGCCCAGAGTAATATTAGGATGCCTAAATCTGGCTTAATTTTAAATTGGATATACCTTTTCAGTCAGACACAGTATTCAATAATTGGCTATTTTGTGAGCTCATAATCATCAGATGGTTAAGGAGAATTCATAAACACCCTGCTGTATCAAACTATTATACTAGCCTTAAAGTCTGTAAACTGTATTGCAAGGTTGTTCTTCAGTTGCTGTCTCTGCCATACCCATGGTAGGGCACATCTAAGTGAACCATATCAACAATTTATGCTCATTGTGCCAGGGTTTGGAATGCCCCATCAGTGGACTCCTTCAAATCTGCTTTGAAAACGCACCTTTTCATGTTGGGCTATCCTGAGAACACTTGGATATTCAATATTTATATTGATATTATACTTTTAGATATATGTTCATTTTGTAGCCCTGAAGTTTCTGTGAGGTGCCCAGAGCCAGTTGGATTTGGGGGCCATATAAATAAATTTGCCTTTCTTTGCCATTTAGTAATGAAAAATGTAAAGGCTATTATTTTACATTTTTGTGCATGAATCCAACATTTTTGAAAGGTGATGAACTAATCTTGCTGGAAACTGCGACACTACATATTCATACAGCAGGCTTCTCCACACTCTTCAATCGGTGTGCCTTACTTATTACTAATCCACCCCCCCCCACCCCCGGGGTCAAGGCTCAGAGGGACACTCAGTGCTCAACCTGACAACTGACATGAAGAGTCCGCCTCACTGAGATGAGAGACAATACATTCTCCATACTTATTCAACCCAGCCTGCCGATGTTGCCATATCGTATTGAAATGTGTATGGTGATTGTTTTGGATGAGGTCATCGTTCCACCGGGAAGAGACATGTGATGACCAGACCAACAGCATGCTATTGCATGTGTGGATTAGAGGATGGGATAAAGCAACAAATTGGGGATATGTGATATTTTTGGTATGGGGAGGGTTGGCTCAGTCAGCTGAATGGGTGGGGGTAGGAGTTACTCAATCAAGCTCTCATGGAAGCATTTGAAAGAGCAGCCTAAAAATGGGACCAAAGAAAGCAGCCTCCCAAGGCAGGCTGTCAACTCTAAGAGGGGGCTTTCCAAAAGTGGGGAACTCTTAGGAGCCCTCACAGAACGTGGGTAGAATTAGGATAACAGCAGGGGGATGCTAAAAGAGGGTCATGCTTTGTGCGGACTGAGGAGACATGGCTGTCAGTTCAGGGCTTAGACAGACTGCACGCATTCTCAATGGCAATTCAAGGTCCTCACTAACTCCTGACTGATAAAGCAGTAATTCTGCCACCAGCACAGTGGCAAGCCCATTCTCCAACAGAGCAGCAAGCAGGGCCATGCAAACAAAGCCACCAACTGAGTGCAATTCCCGGCCACCAATACAGCAGCAATCCTAGCCAAATACTATGCAGTAGGCCAAGCCACCGAAAAAGTAATGACCTTAACCTCCAACAAATCAGCAATTCCTATTACTGCTTTTGTGACCATCTCAACTGTGGACAAAGCATCAATACTGGATGCCAGTGGAGGGGCAATCCCAGCCTCCCAACACAGCAGTATTGCTAGCCAGTGCCAGAGCAGTTATCACTACTCTATCAACAGAGCGACCATCTTGGCTGCCAGCTGAACAGCAATCCAGGCTGCCAATGCAGCAACAGTCCTGGCCACTGGCAAAGTGATAATCCCGCTTTATCCTTCCATGAGGAGACATGGTAATGAGCCAAAGGGAGTCAGACTGGTCATGTATGGAATGCAGACTTCAGGCCCAACTCCATATCAGGAAAGGTGGTAGATTGTGCTTGGCTACTGGTGCAGGTGAAGAAAGGATCTTTCTCCACAGCACTTGTGAAAGGTGAAAGCAGTAGAAGTCCGATTTGTCAGGTCAAATCAGCCTCTGTGTGCATTTCAACTTGATCATTCAGCATTTCTTCATGTACTTGGTGTGGGTACACAATAGTATAAAAATGTGTATTTATACCATGGGTGAGATTATTAATAGTGCTGATAAAGTGTTGTAAAATGGGTAGGAAAAATCCTGCTTCCTGATTGGTGGAGAAGGCACTGTGGTTCAGGAATAGTAACACCACCATTTAACTTATCTAAATGTTTTTTGTTTGTTTTTTTGTTGGTTTTTTTTTTGCAGTAGATCATTTTATAAGTGCAATAAGACACTTCAGGGTGTGGATTATGATTCCTAAACTGCACTTCCAGGTAGCTGAAGGCACTCGGCACAAGCACCTCGTGCCTCACAACACACCTGGACATGCGGTTCAGGAATGTTAACCCACACCCTGTCATGTCTTACTGCTTACTTATTCAGACCTGTTACTCACCTACTAAGTGGATAACATGTTAGTCTCCCTGTAGCTCGTGTAGTTTTTCCTGTAGCTGTTCATCATGGTGGTTCTCCTTTTCTATCAATTTGAGTTGTGGCCCATGGTATAAATAGGACATTTCATTTCGTTTATTATACTGGAAAGACATTGTGAGCAAAATTTGACCATTTTCACGTGTATCCAGTTATTAAGATATAAATAACATTAAGTATAATACAATAGAGACATAGGAGACATTCCATACAGAATCCAGGAATAAGCTTGTTATTCACTCTGATTTTGTTGTCAACCACGCTGACATAGCACTCGTGGCTCTGCTTTGCTCTGCCACTCACTGCTAGCAGCACTTTTGGCAACATTCCAGGGTGAGTAAAAAGGTTATAGGTTATTCCTGGTTGCCCTATGGAATATTTCTTATATCCATTTACTACTGGGTTGTTGGGGGAGTCCTGTTGGAGGTTGGTTAGGCAGGTAACCCGTGAAGTGGGCGCATGAGGAAGGGTGCTGTCCGTTACGGCGACACCTGTCTCACGCAATCCACTCACGGCGACCGACAGGTAGGGCAACCGGATGAGGGGTTGGGCAAACTAGGCGACAGGGTGTTACTATACATATGCACGCAGGGGGGTGAGAGCGAGCACAGCGAGCGTGGGCTGGGAGGGGGTGGAGAGGCTGTAGGGGGTGGTGCTGCGGTCGTCAGTCGAGCTGCGGCGTGGCGTCAGGGATTGGGCAATGGCTGGGGTGGCTGAGGTACTGGGTTTGGGTCCAGGTGCTAGTGCGATTTTTTTATTATGCCCGGCTTGAACCTTTTTATTTTTACTACTTTCACCCCCGACATACACCCCGGAGTTGAGAATCCTTAAGTAGGGGTGCGGGAGACAAAGCCTCAAGAGGGGGTGGGGGCAGCCTCCCTACAGAAAGTAGTAACATATGTCCTGGCGCCATTGTGCTGGTGCACCAGGGTTGTCCAGTGCAAAATGTGTTTGACACGCTGACTGAGTGATAATGGTGATCGCCTTTAGGCGTTCGCCTTTATCACATAGACCCGGTTAGGCACAAGGAGGAGAATCACAATAAGGGGGGAAAAAAGATTTGTACATGTTCATTTACTTTTATTTATTTGCTTGATTTTACCCTCAAGTTTATGGTGGAGATGGCTTGAGACACACTATCTCATTTTCATGGTGATCCCTTGTTGCAACAGGGTACAGAAAATTGTTCAAACACAAAGGCTGCTCTGAGAAATGTGGGTCTGGTGCACAAACAAATTGCAGCAACAAGACACAACAAAAGTTCAGCTCACAGACCTGGATATCGAATAACTTGCTGTTAGGCTATAGGGTGATGAAAATTCGATTTTTTTTTTTTTATTATAAATTTTACAGCAAACAAATCTAATTCCCACAAGTCGCCAACGTTTCACGCTTCATTCTGGGCTACTTTCTCAAGGCTCAAGGAGTTGCTGTTGTCCTGTTACACGGACATTGTCGCGTGGTTCTTGCATAAGTACAGAAATGACATTCACACACATATAAACAAGGCTGAGACAAGACACTGAAGTAAAACGATGAGATGAAGAATATACATATATTAGTAAGTGCAGAGTTCCACGCTGCATACAGCAGTACAATATGCCTTAATTCAAAAACAACTGCATGTCTCCGACAGTCCTTGTTTACGGCATTTTTAAAAGCATCCAGTTTGGGGATTTTCCTAATGTCTGGGGGAGCGAGTTCCAGAGCTTAGCAAGACAGTAATTTCAGGTCATAGAAACAAAGCGTTTGTCAGCAGAGAAAGACCGCTTGGCCCACCCAGTCTGCCTTTTTTTCCCCTACCAGCAGTATTACCATAGACCCTACTTGATCTCACAGGATATCTTTCCAGGTTCCAGGGAAGTCCCAGGGAAGGTGACTGACAGGGTACGGAGGCAAGATTGATGAGGGCTGCCAGCAGAGTGGAAGCATAAAGAGCAATTAAAATCCCAATAGCTGCCAACCTGGCGCATGGTGTGTTGAGGCACTGAATGTCACACCTGCCGCCACACCGGTAACCCAGGTTTGCGAGTAAACTCAGGTCACCATGGGTCGGCCGGGGGAAAGGACTGAGCATCCAGAGGACTGCTCTTCTCTCCCAAGGAGGGGGAGTGAAGCCGCCCGGCTCCTAGACTGCCACCATGTGGAGACGTGGTGGCAGCTCAGTCAGTTCAGCTCAATGGGGAGACGTCTGGCAGCAGGTGCATGGTTCAAATGCGCCTCTACACACATGCACACACCTGCACGCTTGCATGCCGTCAGGCAGCGGGGAGAAAAAAGGAAATGGGGCCAAAGCATGACACCCAGCATGGTACTTGGCCAGCGCTGTCACTCAGGACTGCCTCCTCTGGATGCGGTCACTGGGGAAGGGAGGACGGGGGGTACTCCGCGATGGATTTTTGGAGGTAAGTCCTGAACCAACAGTTGCTGGCTGCGGCTGAGCAGGTCTGGCTCTGAGGAAGAAAAAGCTCTATATAAAAAAATATATATATATAAAAAAAATAAAATCACTAGAGCATTCTGAGAGGGACGGCCATCCGCTTATCATCATTCCAATTTAGGTAGCTCAGGCACCAATTTGATTGGCTCCAAGGCTACTGCTCATTTCAACTCCCATGTACGGCTTTACAGTCATGACTACACTGGCCCATATCTATCCATGTTTATTAGACAATGCATCAGTCTGCCTGCTGCCCAGTTATTCCTTCTGCTCATTTCCTCTCGCTTTCAGATCGGTAACTGATGATTATGTCACTTGATGATAAAAGATAAATCGATACATAATTTCAGATTTTTTTTTTTTTTTATCCTCGACCTAGCTGTAACTCACTCTGCCAAATCTGGAGCCTTCTGATTAGTGTAGGGCAGACGATAACCACAGAACCAGCAAAGCACTGGCAAACTAGTGCGCTTGATAACAGCTGACTGCCTTCTTGAAAGTGGTACCAAATCTTGAGAGGCGGCCCAAATCAAGACACATGCTTCTCAGCAGCAACATTCAAAATGGTTATGGCAGTTTCCTTTTTTTTAACTTCTCCCCCAACAAACAGTAAGCATAATAAATGAGCGTACGGCACAGCTCAATAGCTGAATATTTAATTTTCAATTTTGCTGTTCTGACAAGAAAAGTAAATTAGCTTGTGAAATTAATCATTATGTATTTTAATGAAAAAAGAATATAAATATTGTAACACTGTTCTGTCTATACAGATGGCTTGAGGGGATAATGATTTACAATAAAAAAAAACCATGCTGCAGAATTTCTATTACTGTTTCTGGGAAAATTTAATTTGTTTTCATTTGCATATGAAAATACTGCATGAACTGACAGCAGTGGAAGCTATTTTTGTTCTTTGCATTACAGACGGGGATAATGTATCTTTGGTATACATTATGTCAATGTGTATGAAAGGGGTTTAGGTTGGTTTCACACTGCACAGAGGCAATAAGTCACTTCTTTGCTGATACAGAAAATAATGAAAGGTGTTTTCTGTTCATACTTACACAGTCTTTATCAAAATCCTGCTCACATGATGTACTTGGTAGTTTATGGATAGAATATCTGATGAGACTTAATGTCTCACTGAATTAAAAAATATATATATAAGTGCACCTGCTACCCACCCCCACAGGACCCCACCTAGCACAGTGTCTAAAACAGGGATTTTAACCCTCTAGTTTCCAATTGCCTTTATAGAATATTAAAATCTTACAGTAAAATAGTAATAAGTGATTACAAAACTGTGGTCAGCAGTCATAGAGTGTGACTGACTAATCACATTCCAACAGGACTACGTTATACACCAGAAACCCATAACTGGGACACCATCTTGTAACACGCACTACGTGGTTCATTTTTTAAACTTGAAAAACTATTTTTTTTTAAACCGTTAGTAACTTTGTTTAATAATAGCAGTAAGGCACTGCATGAATTTGGCTGCTCTATTAATCACCCTCTTGGGGCAACAGCACCTCAAGAGGGGGGTTAACTCAGGGTAACCAACCTAACCCCTGCTCATGTCTTACTGCTAACCTGTTGTGGTAGGAAGGACTTAGCATCCATCTGGTCTGTCCCTCCTGCCACATGGCAGTAACTACAGTGGATCCCTCCAGGATGAAATGCAGTATCACAGTTTCCTGCATAGGAAAATGGACTCACTCCCATTGAAACTGCCTTGTTCCCTGCAGTAACTCTGCTGCAGAATGCTGCAGTATTGGGTTTCGTTCTGGCAGGCTTTTCTGTATGGACTAGCAATGCTCAAACAGTATCCGACAGAATCTGATACCATTGATCTTCTCAGATACTGGATGGCATCAGATACCGATGGTGTATGACTACTTGATCCTCCCCTCTAGGATCCCATATAGTACTGATTATCTGACATCCAGAAGTGTCAGCCAGGATGCAGTGCAGTACTGTAGCATACTGCAGTAGAGGTACTGTAGTAAACAAGGCAACTTCAGTGGTAGTTAATCCATTTTGTTATACAGTAACTCAAGACACTGCATTACATGATGGCCAGCATCACTGTAGCTATCCAACGTTTCCTTTTTTTCTTTATTCTTTGGTAACCGGGTAAGGCCCACTAGGTACAAGTGCCTGTTTTCAGGGGCAACCCAGGAACACTGGAGAGGTTAAGTCACTTGCTCAGGGTCGCACAGTATGCAACTGGAGGTTATGGGAATCAAACCCAGATCTGCTGGATGTACCAAGCTCACTCACTGCTCATTACTCTAACCTCTAGGCTATACTGCTCATTACTCTAACCACTAGGCTATACTGTCAGCCTTGGATCGTATGGATTTCGGGCAGACATCTGACTTTGGATTGCACTATTCGACCTCGGATCCCACTGTCCGACCCAGGATAGGATCTCAGATCTGGAATCAGATAGATGAACTATCCGTCAGATCCCATTAGGATAGTCAAAACCACTATCAGAGCATCACTAGTATGGACACGCACCTGATTAACTGTTGGAATTTCACCCCCTTTAAGATGAACAGGTGACCAGCTTCGAAACAAATGCCTATACACAAGGGTGGAAAATGCACAAATTTGCCAGCATGTGACATTTTCTTACTGATGCAGTTTTGCAATGCTCAAAGAAGACCTGCCACCTGCAAAGGTACAATGTACATGTTGGGTTTTGTGAGTACACAAGGGGATGGACTTGTGTAAACACCATGTGCACTACAATCACTCGTGACAGGTTCTATTTTTCTGAGCAGTGCAGCAAAAAGCGCTGAAAATGCGTATTTTCTCAATGGTACAGAACACAGTAAATGTCATTAAATTAGCTTTCAGAGTACTAAAACAGTAAAGAAGTGGCAGGAAACCGAGCTACAGTAAGGAAAAGCACAGAAACAGAAATTAAGTGAGGAGAATGGAAAGCTCTCGTGTTGTTCAAAGACATATACGCCACTACTGTTTTGTGTCATCATCTGTTTTGTTATATAAATATCAGTCTTAAAACGAAACAGCGGCTGGGAAAAAATGTAAAATCAATCTGCAAATATTGGAAAACAATGTTGCAGAATCTAAAACTATATTGCACCCCAAAAAGGAATATCAAGAATGCTGGCACTTAAAATAATTACTCTGATTATTGAAGAGCAGATGCAGTCCTTAAAAGGAATATTTATTGTTAAACTTAGCCAGTGAATTTCCTTCAGCATAATGGTTTTCTGCCTGACCGTACAGCATGATGTGTAGAACAGCCCTTCACAGTGCGAC
Source organism: Neoceratodus forsteri (assembly GCA_016271365.2). Lineage (NCBI taxonomy): Eukaryota > Metazoa > Chordata > Ceratodontiformes > Ceratodontidae > Neoceratodus > Neoceratodus forsteri. The sequence goes on from CM028136.1 coordinate 965,823,427, forward strand.
TGACATATCTAGTACCATTTCTTTTTGTACCCAGTCAGCATTGTGTGACTTCACTGACTGCTACATCAGAACAGACCAACCAGGAAGCAGCCAGGCTGAGGGACATCACGCAATAAATTCTTGGGGGGAGGGTTCTCTTGGTGAGTTGTGATGAAACAACCTGTGAGGTCACTGTGTCAATGAATTATGAAGAGGAATAGCAGTAGGAACTCAGGAAATGATGGAAGGTTTGATACATTTTAATGGACCAACAAGTGTCTTGTACGAAGATGGAATTATACACAAGCTTTCGGGGAGGTGTACAATTCCATCTTTGTACAAGACACTTGTTGGTCCATTAAAAGATATCAAACCTTCCATCGTTTCCTGTTTTCCAATGACCAATACGGCTAGAATCTCTTTTTACAAAACAGTAGGAACATAGAAAAACAGAAATTAAGGAAAGAAAAAGACTTCAGTATTATGGTTACGTTCCAAACTCTGTAGCAACTGGTTACCCAAGGGAAAAAAAAAAAACAGAAGGCCTGGGTGAGTACTCATCGTGTGTGTGTGTGTGTGCGTGCGTGTGTGTTTGTGTGAGTTCTCCATATATAATATATTCAAAAAACAGACCACAATGCATGCTGGGCTAAGCCCTCCCATATCTAAGGTTTTGGAAGGGAATGCATGTTAAGGGTTAAGAATGACTCTTTCTTTTTACCAGTTATACACCACCTTCAGTATGCAGTCTGCATGGACTGGAAAGAGAAACGGGGAGAAGACGGATGGTTATATATAGTTTTCTAGATTGGAGCCAGACTACCTCAACAGCCTCTTAGTCTGGTGTGCTCCTGTGCACCCGCTTCGCTCCACGAAGCGTAGGTTCCTTGTTGTTCAAAGGGTGTGTTTTAAACTTTTGGGGGACAGGGCTTTCTCAGTAGCTGCTCCGATGTTATGAAATGCTCTCCCCACTGAAGTAAGGAATGCCCCATCGGTGGAGGGGTTCCAAAGAGGGCTAAAACTGCATCTATTTGCCCAAGCCTAGAACTTGGAGTTTTAATGTGGCACTATCTCCGATGTCATACTAGCAGTACTTCATGTGCAGTATTACTTCAATATAAAAGTTATTGTTTTTATGCTTATGTAATGATGATTTGTGAAGTACTGTGAGCCATTCAGAGGGGACACTATATAAAACGAAATGCCTTTTCTTATACTAGAGATAGGGAGGAGAATGAGCATGGAACTCAGATCCTCTGCATGTCAATTGTATGAAAAGTAAGAAAATAGTTTTTTACATGCAATCCATTCACACAAGTATGTTACTATGATTTTTTTTAATATGCTCTTCGATTATTACGAGCAAGTTCATTGTGCTCCTAGATGGCATTTTCTGTTTCTGGTATTTCTAAGGCACTTACCATTCCAGTATGCAATTTATATGGCATTGGTTATATAGCAAACAATGATAGTTGCTAATGCACTGCTTTCTCATTCCCTAACAAGTTTTAAACTACATCGAGTGAGATCTGTCACTTAAAGAGAGCACCCTACAGGAAGTTTTTAACAAGGCACCTTTTCAAACAATAAATATTAACTAGAGACCCGTGATTACCAGATACTTTGATTATTTAAATTTTTTTGTTACCGACAGGTATATAAGGGAGTGGACTTAATGAAACAGCACCTCCCCCCGATGAAGACGCTGGTTAAGCCTTGAAGCACTGGGGTTTTGTCAGCTGTCATTCAAAGTGGTTTTTACCACTTGAGGAATATCACCAGGATCAAACCCCTGGTTCTACCTGATGACCTGCCCATTCTGGTGCATGCCTTCGTGACCTCCAGGCTTGCCTACTATAATGCTCTTCACTCTGGGGTCACTGGAAGTACCCTCAGCCAACTGCAACTGGTCCAGAACGCTACCGCCAGGTTGCTGACTGACCTCTCGAGGTCTAGTCATGTGACCCCAGTGCTCCGTTCTTTGCACTGATTGTCTGTCAGGTGGAGAGTTATCTTCAAGCTGAATCTTCTCACCCATAATGCCCTACATGGGCTAGGGCCTGGCAACCTGGCTGAGCTCCTAAAACCCTGCACCTTGGTCCACTCCCTCCGCGCCTCAACCAAGGGCCTCCTTGAGGTTCCCAGGACCAGGCTGAGAACTTCCAGCAGCAGGGCTTTAAGTGTCACCAGTTCAGTCCTGTGGAATGCTCTACCTCCATCTCTTAGGGAGGCCCCATCGGTCGATTCTTTCAAAAGGGGTCTCAAGGCCCATCTTTTTGCCCTGGCCTTCCCGACCGAAGTAGTCTGACCAGTGTTGTTTTATTATGTTGCTGATTTGATTTTATGGTATTCATGTATTTATTGTTCTGTGTCATTCTACTGGTCTCACGTACTCACTTTACCCATTGTTTTAATGTGAAGCACCCAGAGCCTCCAGGATTGGGTGCTGTACAAAATAAAATTTGCCTTGCCTTTGCTCCTGATCTTCAGAAGCCAAGTTATACATTTGTATCCTGCGCAAGATGCCTGAATAAAAGAAATGCAAACTCGCCCCTTTGGTCACAGAGTGCTTCTTTACTTGTCAGTTTTCTGTTCAGCGAACGTTTTCAGAGAAGCCACCAAGATTAACTGTGTGTGCTACAATCCACTCCACCATGACCAATGCGTGGCTTGGGAAGGCAGTCCCCATTCTCAGGGGGGACAGACAGGGCTGTCCATTAAGTCCGTTGTTATATGTCTTTGTAGTGGAGCCCCTGATTCAGACTATAACATGTTCCCAGGACACTCGAAGAATGACCACACCAGAAAACATTAGCATTCCCCCGGTTTTAGCTTATGCAGATGATATCTGCCCAATGGGGAGCAATCTGGAATCCACCCACTCTGTTTCTAAGGTCCCACAGTACTTTTGAAATGTTTCAGGGGCTAAAGTGAACTTAGACAAAAGTAGTGGTATGGTTTTAGGATGCCTGTCGGCTACCTGCCTTGCACAGGTTGTGGGGATACCTGTTCAGGCCAGATCCCTGAACATTCTTGGGGTATAGTTCGGTGCTGGGGATATGGATAGGCTTAATTCAGAATTGAAACTGGCTTTAGCTGAACATAGAGACTGCCAGTAGAATAAATGGCCCATGACAAAGGTGAAGAGAGTTTTTCTGATTAAGACCTTCTTAGTCCCCACACCAGGCACTTGGGTTAAATCCTAATACTGACACTGTAGTGCCGTCTTTCGGATGAGACGTTAAACCAAGGTCCCATCTGACTATTCTGGTGGTAGTTCAGGTGGATGTTAAAGATCCCATGGCACTTCTCAAAAAGAGTAGGGGAATTTTTTATTGCAAAGGAAAAACATTACGTTATTACAACATAAACACAATTACAGAGGGAAACAAAGACAAATACGCACATGTACATAACAGTTTTCCCACTTCCCCACTCTGCACACCCACCCCATTTATCATCTGGATAGAGGCAGTTGATCACTCATATTATACAGAGAGGTTATAAGTAAATCCTGTTCTAAAAAACTTTAACTTGCTACTATTCCTGGGCTTTACATGGTTTTCTATCATAACCACTATATATGCTTCCATAAAAACCGGAATTTCTGTGCATCTCAATAAGATTTCTTTATTTCTTTCTTTTTGCAAACTGCTGCTTCTATTTGTTTTATTAAAACCACAGTTGGCATATTCATATGCTGTAAAGAATATTGACACCTCACTTGCTACATATAGAACTTTAAACAAGCAAATATCAAATTTAAAGTGCTTGGGTGATAAGAAAAAATTACTCACCTTAGTAATTGTGTTTCTTCTAATAGAGTCTTGCTGTATTCTGACATATGCAGTGATCCCCAACCTTTACGAACATACGAAATTTGCCAGCACATAAAGGCCTAGAGGTCTATCAAGTCTGCTCGAATGTGCAGCTAGCACCCCTTATTCTGCAGCTGCCCCTCCCTTCCACCCTTCCCCTTCATTAACCCTCCCCCTTGTCCTGTCCCATCCTCGTTTGAAGCAGTCCACTGTTCTACTGCATACCACTTCAGCAGGTAACGCATCCCACCCAGCCACCACCCTCTCTGTAAAAAAGTTTCTCCTCATCTCCCTCCTGAACCTTCCTCGCTCCAGTCTCATATCATGGCCCCTGGTGGCCCTCTCCTCCCTTACTTTGAACAGCCCCTCTGTACCCATCTTGTTTATTCCTTTCATGTATTTAAAGGTTTCAATCATGTCACCCCTGTCTCTCCTCTCCTCCAGTGAGTACATGTTCAACTTCTTCAACCTCCTCTCGTATGATAAGTCCCCCAGCCCTTTGATCATCTTTGTCACTCTGCGCTGCACCCCCTCCAGTAACTTAATGTCCCTCTTCAGATACGGACGCCAGTACTGCACGCAGTACTCCAGGTGTGGTCTAACTAATGACCTATACAGTGGCAGAATCACCTCCTCCCTTCTCGAGGATATACCCCTTGCAATACAACCCAGCATTTTATTGGCCTTTGCAGCTGCCTTCCTACATTGTGCCGAGTTGTTCATTGACCCTGTAATGAGCACACCCAGATCCTTCTCCTCCTCTGTCTGGGCTAGCTACACTCCCCCTAGCTGGTAACTCCTCCTTGGGTTCTTCATCCCAAAATGCAGCACCTTGCACTTTTTGGCATTAAAGCCCAGTTGCCAGGTGTCTGACCAGGTTTCAAGCTTTGCCAGATCATCCTGCAACCATTGCCATCCCCCTAGGTCATCCACCACCGCGCCTACCTTGGTATCATCAGCAAACAGACTGATCTTGCTCTTGATGTGCCAAGATATGTCTGCAATGAATATCCCATAACACTGGTCCCAACACTGAGCCCTGTGGAACACCGTTCGTCACTGCCCTTGGGTGTGAGAGCTCCCCACCCACTACCACCCTCTGTTGCCTTCCCTGCAGCCAGTTTCCTACCCATCTCACCAGCTTTACACCTGCCCCTGTGCCTACTAACTTCCTTCCCAGCCTTCCATGTGGCACTGAGTCAAATGCCTTACTGAAGTCCAGATACAGGACATCCACTGCATGGCCCCTGTCCAGTTGCCTAGTTACCCAGTCATAGAACTCGACCAGGTTGGTATGGCAGGATCTGCCACGTATGAAGCCATGCTGTCTGCTGTCCTGTAGTCCTTTGGCCTCTAGGAGAGCCACCAGCCTCTCCTTCAGGATAGTCTCCATTAGCTTACCCACGATGGATGTAAGGCTCACTGGTCTGTAGTTTCCCGGTTCATCCTTGGGGCCACTCTTGTGGAGGGGCACCACATGAGCCATCCTCCAATCCTGAGGTTCACACTCCGAATGTAGTGAGGCATTAAATAGGTCTGCCAAAGGTCCTGCAAGGACCTCTGCCAGCTCCTTCAGTACCCTGGGGTGGATGCCATCTGGGCCTGGCGCCTTGTCCACCCTCAGTGCCTTCAAACCCTCTCAAACCGACTCTCTTCATGATCTCCCATCTGTCACCACTTCCCTCTGCTTCTGCCATTTCTCCCACCTTGGGTGTCACCCCTCTTCTCTTTAGTAAATACTGAGCAGAGTACTCATTTAGTGCTTCCATCTTATCGCACCCTGCTTCCACCCAACCCCTCCTTCCTAATCTTTACTATGTGGTCCTTACAGCCCTTTCTCCTGATGTATTTAAAGAAGTCCTTCTCCCCTTCTTAATGCCTTGTGCCAGCCTGAGTTCTGTAGATGCTTTGGCTCCCCTTACTGCCCTTGTCACCTCCTTCGATTCTGTCAAGTGCTCCTCCCTGTCCTCCCCCCTCCCTGTTTTCTTGTACTTCCTAAAGGCAGCTCTTTTCCTCCTTACCTTTTCCATGACCTCCTTGCTCAACCAGATCGGTTTCTTAGCCCTAGCCTTCTTGCTCTGGGCTTTGCAGCAGGTTTTGGTTGCCTCCACTATCCCCAGCTTTATGAGCTCCCACCTCTGGTTAGTGTCCATACTAGATTGAATTCTGGCCAGGTACTTTTACCACTTCCCCATCCTCCCAAAGTCGCCTCCTGAGTCCAGCACTATTGTGCCAGATTCCCTCCTTCCTTGCCCATATCCAATGTGAGCCATACTGAGTGGTGGTCACTCCCTGACAGCGGTTCCTCCACTGTAAGTTCTCTCACAAAGTCCCCATTTGCCAGCACAAGGTCAAGGATATTTCCTAACCTGGGTGGTTCACTGACCATTTGCAGCAGGAAACTGCCCCGGAGAACAAAGAGTTAACTTTCTATGCAGGGCATAGAATGCTGAGCTCGAGCATGGTTGGAATCTTTGTCTGGAGTGCTTCAAACTCAAACCGTCAGATTCTTACGAGCCCACTAACTAAAAATTCTATGTGGAAATTCTAAAATTCCTACTAGCCAACTGGCAGTAAAAAGTTTTGGATTCCCAAACGAAGACTCAAGTCAGGAAACCAAAAAACCAAAGACCAATCTAATACGAATAACAGTAATAAAGCAACACCCAAACAAAAGGAGGAGGAGGGTGTAAACAAGGAGCACCCTTGGGGTGCAACACTGCACCTGCCCACCCACTTCCCAAAAGCAGGTTCTGAGAGGGGAGGCAGGGAGGGAGGTCAGAATACAGCAAGACTCCATTAGAAGAAACACAATTACTAAGGTGAGTATTTTTTTCTTCAAACAACATGAAGTCTTGCTGTATTCTGACATATGCAGACTATCACGCAGTACCTCCATGGAGGAGGGACAGAACCCACTTTGTGAATAGGCTCTGAAGTACTGCTGTGCCAAATTAAGCATCACTCCTAGCCTGGATATCCAGAGAGTAATGCTTGGTAAAGGTATGGACTGTTTTCCAGGTGGCTGCTTGATAGATTTCTAAGAGCGGAATGTTCCTGGCAGCAGCCAGGGAAGCAGCCGTACCTCTTGTGGAGTGAGCCCTCAGGCCTGAGGGAGGAATCTTTCCCAGTTTGTCATAGCAGAACTGTATGCAAGATACAATCCACCTGGCAATAGTCCTCTTAGTGGCAGGTATGTCCTTTCCCACTTCTCCGTGAGGAACAACTGGAGGGAGTCAAACCTGTGACCCTTGGTGTGCTCTATGTAGTAAATAAGGGCTCTTTTAACATCTAAACTGTGTAGCCTCCTCTCTCCTGAGGAAGAATGATCAGTGAAGAAAACAGGGAGAGACACAGACTGATTCAAATGGAAGTCTGAAACCACTTTGGACAAGAACCTTCTATTGTTTCTAAGGACCACTTTATCCCTGTGAAAGGAGACAAAATCAGGTTCCACTGACAGGGCCTGCAACTCACTGATATGCCTGGCAGAGGTAATGGCTGCCAACAACACAGTTTTCCAAGTCAAGTACTTAAGCTCTGCTGAGGACATAGGCTCAAAGGGAGGTTGAATAAGCTGAGCAATGCAAACATTCAAATCCCAGGCAGGGGCAGGATCTCTAAAGGAAGGATTGGTGTGAAGCAATCCTTTGAAAAATTTACAGACTACAGGATGAGATGATAGTGAGGAAGACTCTCCCACTGACAGAAAAGCAGAAACAGCTGACAAGTGTACCTTGACAGTAGCTGGTCTGAGGCCTAGGCCATTAAGATGGACCATATAATCCAGAACTGTAGGCAATTCAGCAGTGTCTGTAGAAATATGCTTCTTGGAACACCAAATGCTGAATCTTTTCCATCTGGAGTTATAAGTCTTTCTGGTGGAGGGCTTTCGAGCAGCTTTGAGAATATCCAGAACCCCCTGAGAAAGATGCAAATCTGCAAACTCTAACTCTTCAAGAGCCATGCCTTGAGATTGAGAGACTGAAGATTGGGGTACCAAATCCTCCCCTGAGAGGATAACAGGTTGTAATTCCTGGAAAAAGACAGGGGAATATGGACTGCTAGGGACAACAACAGGGGGTACCAAGGCTGTCTGGCCCAATCTGGAGCAATCAGAATCACTTTGCAAGGTTGAGACCTTATCTTGACTAGAACTTTGAACAGGAGCGGGAAGGGAGGGAAGGAATACAGAATTTTCCCTTCCCAATCCAGGATCAGAGCATCCAGGGGGACTGAGCCCAAGACTGGGGGTCTGCAACAAAAGAGAGGAAGTTAATGATTGTCTGAGGCTGCAAAGAGATCTATCTCTGGAGTGCCCCATCTTGAAAAAATCACTTTCAACACCTGGGGGTCCAGGGACCATTCGTGATGGCCCTGAGAGGTCCTGCTCAGTGCATCTGCTAGCACATTGTCCTTCCCTGGAAGATGAACTGCTATCAGAGAGGTCTGCAGGGAATAAGCCAGGGACCACAACTTCATGGCTTCTGTGCACAAGGCGGTATACCAAGTGCCTCCCTGCTTATTGATGTACCACATGGTGGTGGTGTTGTCCGTTCTGGCTTGAACCACCTTGTTCTGCACTGACTGAGAGAAAGCTTGCAGGGCCAGAAAAACTGCACTGAGTTCTAGGAGATTGATATGGATAAGGGATTCCTGAGGGGACCACAGTCCCTGGGCAGTGAGGGCCCGCAGATGGGCTCCCCAGCCCAGAAGAGAGACATCCATGGTAAGGACCACTGAATGAGACTGAGTGGCAAATGGGACCCCTTGCCTTAAGTTGTCCTGATCCTGCCACCACTGAAGGGCTTGGATCAGGGTCCAAGTCACAGGAATCAGTTTGGTAAGGGAATCCTTCCTTTGGGACCAAAAAGTCTCAGATGGAACTAAATATCCTTCATCTGGAATCTTGCCCCTTGAACCACTGCTGTAGAAGCTGCCATGTGGACCAAGAGCTGGAGGAAATGGCTTGCTGGTCGAGACACCTGAAGGCTGAAGGAAGAAGCCAGTTCTATAAGAACTCTTGCCCTTTCCAGGGGAAGAAAGGCTCTTGCTTTGACAGTATCCAGCTGTGCCCCTGTAAAGGTAAGGAGCTGCACTGGCTCAAGAACTGACTTGGGAAGGTTGAGAAGAAGTCCTAGAGAAGTGAGCACTTGCTGGGTCACTTGCAGGTCTGACTTGACTTGGTCTGGAGACTGGCCCACTATGAGCCAGTCGTCCAGATATGGAAAAATGGAAATCTTTTGCCTTCTTAGAAAGGCAACGACTACTGCCAAACACTTTGTGAAACCCTTGGGGCTGATGTTAGATCAAAGGGCTTTGCTTTGAACTGATAGTGGCCTGAGGGCAACTTAAACCTGAGATACTTTCTGTGGGAGCACCTGATGGGAATGTGAAAATAGGCATCTTTGAGATCCAGGGAGGCTAGCCAGTCCCCTGGCCTTAGAGAGGGAAGAATTATTCCCAGAGTTACCATCTTGAACTTTGGTTTTAAAAGATGTTTGTTCAGGTATCTTAGATCTAGGATGGGTCGCCACTCCCCTGTCTTTTTTGGGGTAAGGAAGTACCTGGAGTACAGACCTTTGCCCCTGTGTAGGGTAGGAACTCTCTCTTTGGCTCTTAAGGCCAGAAGAGATGAAACCTCTGCCTCTAGGGCAAGGGTTTGTGAGAGACCTGCAGGTGGAAAAGATCTGTATCTCATCTTCAGAAATTGTTTGAAGCTGAGAACCAGTCCCTGGCTTACTACTTCCAGGACCAACTTGTCTGACGTAATAGACTTCCAGTCCTGGACAAAGTAAGCCAGCCTTCCCCCTACTGGAATAGGAGAGTTGACCCCGGCAGACCCATCAGGGTATCTGCTTGGCAGGGGCCTTAGGCTGAGAAGTGGATGCAGCCCTGCTCATCCCCCTTCTGCCTCTCCCTCTGAAGAACCTCCTCTGTGAAAAGGGAGAAGAGCCCTGTGCTTCGTAAAAAGGCCTATGAAAAGGCCTGTCCCTGCCCCTAGACTGCTGCCTTTGAGGAGTTGCCTGCCTTTCCTTGGCCTGAGCACTCCTATTAGTGGTCCTGTACTTGTCCATTTTCTTCATGTAATTCTCTGTCTGCTCCCCAAATAGAGAATTACCCACTACAGGAAAATCCATGGCCTTAGCCTGGGTATCCTGTGAGAGGCTAGTACATCTGAGCCAAGCCATTCTCCGAAGAGCCACAGATGTAGCCATGACTCTTGATGACACATCATTAGAGTCCACAGCAGCATGAAACTGTACTTTTGATGACTCAATCCCATCTGCAGCCACCTCCTCCAGCTCCTTGGCTAGCTGGGGGGAGGCCTGTTTAGCCAGTGCCAGTACAGTGTCCCACCTGGACTTCTGGTACCTGGCTGTAAAGACCATATAATTCGCCTGCCTGAGTCCCAAAGAAGATGCCATGTACTGTTTCTTTGCCATTGCATCAATCTTCCTGGAGTCCTTGTCTTGGGGGTGTGAAGTCAAGGGAATATTTGCCTTGTCACAGGCAGCAGCCTGCACTACCCCAACATGGCTGCATTGCTGGTATAAGAACTCCGTGTCTGAGCCTGAAAGTGTATACCTCTTGTCCATTCTTCTATCCACAGGAGGTATGGTGTTAGGAGAGTTTAGAATTTTTTGTGTCTGCTTCTCAAAGGATTTGTGGAGGGGAATAGACAGTCTCCTGGACTCTGGGATGACCATCATTTCTACATAATCAGGCTCCTCTTGATCCTCCAATGCCTCCTCCATAGGAAGCTGGAGGGTTTCAGCCACCTTTCTGTAGAACATAAAGTGAGAAGGGGACTCAAAAAGCCTAGGAGGGGAAACCCCTGAAGGTCTGTCTGGGGAGATGTCCGGTTCCACAGGCACATCCAGACCCTCACTTTCACCATCATCATCCTAAATTCCCCTTCCTCTTCAAACTCCGGTTCATAAAAATCTTCAAGGGTATAATCTTGAACCGGGGGAACCAACCGAACCAAACCCCCTGCCAGAAGGTGCTGGATAGGTAGGAACCCGGCGAAAAGATTCCACGATCCGAATCGCTTTGGCTATCTCTTCGTCGGTCAGAACATGAACCTCTGGATCCGAACTGGACGATTTTTCTTTGCGTTTTCTTTTTGTCAGAACCGATCCCTCGGAATTGGCTCTCCTTTTGCCCGAAGAAGTATCGCCCTGGTCAGAGGGCACTCCTTCTGGTTCGGTCGGAACTGAAACGGGCTGGCCATCCAGGTCAGCGGACTTCTCAGCCTCCTTTTCCCTCAGTCTACCTAATCTCTTCTGAAGGGTAGATTTGGGAAAATGTTTACATATTAGGCAGTCTGAATCGAGGTGGTCGAACCCCAGACAGTAAACACAGGTGGTGTGGGGATCAGCCTTAGCAAAGACCTCCCCACACTCACTGCAGTGTTGAAACCCAGTGGGCCCGTTTTTTTTCTTGGATTTCTCAAACATGGCCAGCCTAACCAACTTACCATTTTTATGGCAAATGCCAGGCAAGACTCCCTTATCCGTTCCTAACCGTGTCACGGGTGTTGGAAAAAAACATAATAAAACATGTTTTTTTTAGAACCGATAAGATCCAGTAACCACACACAAAGTAAAATACAAAATTCACTATCAAATGGTCAGTTCAGGCTAACCGACCTGCACTTTTACAAGTTCCACACAGAAAAACAGAACAATTCCTATCTAGTACTCACGGCACCACAAACAGAGACTGAACCGACTATGCGGATAACTTTTTTGGTTTAAAAACTGTCGAAAACTGAAACTTTAACCAACTTCAAACCAAGCTGAAGGAGAAATCTCCGGAGCGACAGTTCAGTGAGGCGGAGTAAAGAATCTGATGGTTTGAGTTTAAAACACTCCAGACAGAGACTCCAACCGAGCTCGAGCTCAGCATTCTATGCTCTGCATAGAAAGTTAACTCTTTGTTCTCCTGGGCAGTTTAAAGGTTGGGGATCACTGCATATGTCAGAATACAGCAAGACTTCATGTTGTTTGAATGAGATAATACCCCAGCATAATCTCCCAGTATCAAGCTTTCATATGTGATATGCTTTGCTAGCCCCCATTGCCATCTAGTGGCCAAATCTGTCCAGAATTGTTTAGCATAAACACAATTGAAGAAAAAATGTTCCATTGTTTCTTCCAGACCATTACACTCTATTCTAATACACTGCTGTTCCATTATAGGTTTATGTTTAAGGTTCCCTTTAACCCCCAGCCTTCCATGGCAACTGAGCCACTGTACGTCCCATATTTTAATGGAATTCTTTTATTTGTAAGTGTTCTAAAAGCATTCCTCAATTTTGTAGGTACACATTTTGGAAAGTCTACCTGTGTAGCACAGTTTTGCCCCATGATATCAGCATCTAGGGATCTTCCATGTAGATCGTGTATATGTCCTTTTGTGACCGCCCAAAGTTTAAGTTTTCTAATTGCAGCTACTGCAAAATCTGGGACCTCTAATGTTGCATAAAGTTTAGAGATGTCTTCCCCCCATTTCTGTAGGAAGGGCCTAAACAATAGTTCTGTCCATTTGTCCCACTGATGTGCATGTCCCACACTTCATGAAAACATATTTTTGAAGAAAAAGGAAAAATAAAATTCCAGTGGGTGCAACATTCCTAGACCCCCTTGTTTAACTGATAGATAAGTAAAATCTCTCTTGATCAGGCTGAGGCGACTCCCCCAAAGCATTTGAAAATAAAATACTAAACGGTCTTGTTTCCAGATTCCCTGGTATAGGGAAAACAGCACAAATACAGAAAAATAGGGGGAGCAAGAACTTTTTTATAATCATAACTCTTTTTGTTTTTGAGAGACCCATGCTTTCCAGACTTGGACTTTCATCTCCCCCACTCTTATTTTTTCTTCCCAGTTTAAATATGTCAGATTACCATTTCCAAAATAACATCCAAGAATTTTACTTGTGGTGTCTGATATATTTACTTGCCCAATTTTGGGTTCATGCACCCGTGCTCCTATGTACACACCTGTGCTTTTTTATAATTTATTTCTGTCCCTGCTATACGTGCATACTTTTCCAAGGCCCTTAAAACATTCATTCCTGACTCTGTATTTTGTACTGACTACTATGTCATCAGTATAGACTGCCAATTTTTGGGGCTCTATTTCTGATGATGGCATCAGGCCTCTTATGGTCCTGTCACTAAAGATTTCCCCTAACAATGGGATCCAATATAAATGTGTACAGCAAGGGACTTATTGGACAACCCTGTCTTACTCCCAGTGACCCAGTGGCGCAGAGGGCTGAGGCACTGAACGCCTTACCTCGCGTCACACTGGTGACCCGGGTTCGGAAACGGACTGAGTTGTTGGGAAGCCAGCATGGATAGGGAGTGTGAGAGCAGGATTGAGCACCCAGAAGGCAGCTGTCTTCTCTCGGATGATTGCCATTCCCCAGTAGTTCTGCCATCAGGTGGTGGTCAGCAAAGGTGTGAGGGGGTGGCAAGTTGCAGGAGGGCACCTCGAGACATGGTGTGCGTGTGCCTCCACACGTGCATACATGGCCAAGGTATGGGGATGGGTGAAAAACAAGGGAAAAATCCAGGCAAAAAATCTATATAGAAAACCAAAATCATCTGAGAAAATGAAAAATGAAGAGGATGAATCTAAGGATATCAGAAATACATTTTTACTAAAACACTATATAATGACATTTTTTGCCAGCTAACAAATACTGCTGCTGTACAGACAGAACTGCGTTTTACTACGAGATCTATACTGATGTTATATATTGTGACTGGGTGGTACTATTTTATTTATTAATTTTATTTATTTGTGTCTAGGATTATAAAGTAACTTTGTGCCAAGGCTCTTTTACAAAGGTTCCACATCATGCTGGTTATAGGGTAACACGAAGAGGGCAAGAAGGGGAGAGGGCTGAGGGTAGGGGAAGGCATAGCTATAGAGGGTCAGGGTGAAGCAGCCGAGGGGCCTTGTCAGGACAGACACAGGGCAAGTGTATTAGAAGTTGCATCGGACAGGTACAGGTACTACACAGGTTATGTCTTTTTATGCTACTACAAATGTACGAGTCTATTTTGATGATACATTTTTACTGATGCAAATAAATTACTCTAAATCATTGGGTTTGAGTGGGTGGTACTTGGCCAGCTGGTTGCGTCTTTTAAGCCATTCCTGTATCACTTTAATCCACCATTTTGTTAGCAGTCACGTGTTTCTTTTCAGTCACACTTGCAAAGGGAGGGGGGCTACTGTAGGGGTGATTACAGGGAGTGCTGGAGTCCTCTGTTTGTTGTTGCTTATTGTGGAAGACTGCTGTCGGGTCATCTGTCAGTGTGGTCACATTTATTAAGTTTTATTATTATTTACTTAGTTTTTGTTGACCAGAAGAGGAGGGCTCGGCAATTCTGCCTATTTTCAGTCTTGTCCTAGGGAGGGGGAGGAGAGAGAGAGAGAGGTGCAAACTGATGTATTAAATCAGGTGGTATTTTCAGTGACATGGGGAAATTTGACCAGGACACCGGGGAAATTCCCCTACTGTGTTACTGGCGGTAGGGGGAGCTGCTGACTGCTCAACAGAATGGCAGACTGTGCTGGGATCTTGATGGAGACGGATGTCTTACCTGCTGCTGGCAGGGAGAGCTCTACCGAGAAGTTGGAAATGGATCAGTCCCAAGTGGAGTGCATTTCTAGTGATGCGCCTGTGGAGCTACCGAGAGATATGCACGGTGTGATCCGTATAGCGGGAGTTTCGGTGGCAGAAGTTTCACCGGAGTTAAAGACTGCAGAGGTTTCCTTGACTACTCCTATTTTGGCTGACCAGTCAATTTTGACACAGGTGGATGGCATGCATACAGATCAGCCGGTCAAGATAGCGTCGGGTTCGATTGCTTCTGAGGCTCAGGAGATAGTGCTGCCTTGTGCATCGGAGACTCTGCATGCTGGAACGTGGAAGTTACTTTCATCTGCGGGCTCGTTTTCCTTGAGAGACTGGAGCAAAGAATCTGCCCTGCTAGACGCTGGCTGGATGTGTCAGGATGGGCGCTGGATACCAGATTCAAACTGGATTTCTTTCACATCGCAAATGACACACATTTCTGGGATTCCTGCGACTGTGCAGCCTGCAGATTGACAGCCTTTAGATCCCTGTACTTCAGCTACTAATGGTGAGACTTTGCATAGTTCTAATCTGGCTGCTGGTGTGGAGCCCGATACTGGAACACCGAATGTTTCTCCCCCTTCCTCTCCACTACGGGAATGGTTTCATACTGGCCCCTGCTTTTCGGATCTCTTTAGGAATAATCGCTTGGACCAGGCTCCTAGACGTAACGCTGTACACCTCAGGTACAGGGGGGGTTGTCAGGAACATCCTGATTGTTTCTTTGTAGTCTGCCGGCTGCTTAAAAACTCTATGAATTTTCAAGCCTCAGACATATATGCCCTCATAAATATTCAGAGAGAAGACACTTTTGACATTAGTTTCAAATCCTTTACAGGCCTGGATAAATTCTGGCAAAAATACGAATCTTTGAAAACTACTCCTTTATGGACTCCGTTCTGGGCTATTCCCATTACGAAGCCACTGTTTAAAACTGTTCACGTCATGTTTCGGAATGAGGGGGTGAATGTGGGGGATATTTTATACTGGCTAGAGAGTAAGTGCACTGTGTTGGGGCCTCCTGAGCCAGTCATTGATGGGGAGGGAATCTGGACAGGAAGCTGGAAATTTAAGGTTAAATTGCGCATTGTAGGGGACCTAGTCCAGCACGTTCCAAATAGTTTCTTTTTGGGCAGGGATAGGGGAGTATGCTTTTACCCAGGCCAACCCAAAGCATCCTATAAATGTGGTAGCCCTCGTCATCTCAGTAGCGCATGTGATAAAATCAAATGCACATCGTGTGGAGAACTGGATCATGACAGTGGTACTTGTCGAAATATTTTTCATTGCAACCTCTGTGATGCCCAGGGGCATGCATACCACCAGTGTCCATATGCTGGCCAAAATAATTTGGGGGGCCTTGACAAGGAGACCCTGATTTCAGAAGCCCAGGACCATTTTTGGCCTACCACTGAGGAGACTGTCTCCCCTGACCCCGACCTTTCTAGCTCAGGCCCTTCTGCCTCGGCCCCTCTGGTGGAGATGTGTCTAACCCCACTGATGAGTCTTCAGATATTGGTCAATCACATGTTCTGCAACCCCCTGAGGCTTCGGGGCTTATGGCTCCTACCTCACTCATTTCACCCCAGCTCCTGAGTTTCAGAAACCTCATCCAGGGCGATGAAACAAGGTCTCACTGGAAATGTTAATTGTGCCGACTACCACTCTATGCACAATACATTTCAGGTTTTGCAGGATCCAGATGGGGATTCAGAATCTGACTTGTCGGTTAAATCTGAGGCCTTGTCTGGTATGGAGTGTGATGATGAAGGAGGTCCTGATCTAGTGGAGTCCAAGAAAAAGTCAGGAAGAAAGCGTAAAAGGGACAAATCTTAGTCTAGCTCCCTGGCTTTTTTAACTATAGTTTCATTGAATTCCTGTAGTATTAAGAATTCCAGGAAGTGTATGGGACTTCTACATTATTGTAAGTCCCTCTCTGTGGACATTATATTTCTGCAAGAGACACGTTTTTCTACCCTGTCGGACATTAATTACACTACGAAACTGTGGCACTCTGGTCCTATGGTCCTGATGCTGCAGATGGGGTTGGGATATTATTTTGTCACACTGCTGTGCAGGTCACTAGACTAGTTGATCTGGTCCCAGGGAGAGCCTTGCTCCTTAATTGCATCTACCAGGGCTTTTTCCTCCGACTCATAAACATTTATGCTCCCCAGGTTAAATCGGCCAGCATCAATCTTTTTAGTGAAATTCAGCATTATCTTTTTTCCCCTAGACATATCATATTGAGGGGGGGGTGATTTTAACTGTGGCCTGGATTTAAAATGTAAAGATCAGTTACAGCATAAGATGTATTGTGATTCCCATGCTCTGTTTAAATTGATTCTGAAAGCCTCTTTAATGGAAGCTTATAGAGCGCTTCATTCAGACCCAGGGCTTACATACAAACGTAGCCATTTTGCTACCAGAATTGATTTTGTTTTTGCTTCCCAATATTTGATGCCATTTTCCTTTCATTTGACCCCTTGTGAATTTTCGGATCATATGTTATTGATGGTACGTTTTACACTTTCTCGTATTCCACCTCATTTTCCTGCTCTCCCTGCAAGATGGAAGATGAATCCGATTTTTCTGACTCAAGAGTGGTTCCAGTCTCTTCTATCTCAGACATTTGATAGGCGGCGCTCGGTTGCCGGGATGTACGATTCCTGGGGTGATTGGTGGATGGATACTAAACTTGAGTTTAGACAGGCTTCCATGACCTATAATCATCAGACTCATACGGCAGATTATATTATTTACTTAGGACATCGATCACAGTTCTATAAATTGATGTCACTTCCCTCTTGTTCCAATGTTCAGATCCAAGAACAACTTGCCGTACTCCGAAATCTGATGAGAAATTTTCATTATGGGAAGGCTTGTTGAATTCATGAAGACCTGTCCTATGGACTAAAGTCTTCACCCAGTTCAGACCTTTTTCCGGCCTGTAAACAAGCCTTAGAAAAAAACTCTTGGATGGCCTTTATGATAATAAGGGGGTTTTGAAAACAACTGATATTGAGATGTTACATATTGTTCAGCCTTTTTAACGGACTCAACATGGTTGGGCTTTTCAGCCCACCAGTACCTGGGAAGCATTATTTTCTTTCCAGTCACCCACGATCTCATCCACTGATTTCCTTTTTTTGGATATGCCCATAACCCTGGATGAGGTCAGGTCAGAAATTACCCATTTGAAGTCTGGAATATCACCTAGTCCTGATGGCCTAATAAACGAATTG
This sequence comes from Neoceratodus forsteri, assembly GCA_016271365.2. NCBI lineage: Eukaryota > Metazoa > Chordata > Ceratodontiformes > Ceratodontidae > Neoceratodus > Neoceratodus forsteri. The sequence continues at coordinate 965,841,131 of CM028136.1, forward strand.
TATAAATTTTTCTTGGATGATATCAGTATTATATTGACACAGGTTTAGAATGAAATTCTTGCAAATTCTAAATTGCCTCATGGATTTTCAGATGCTTTAACTATTTTTTTATTTAAAAAAGAGAATAAACATGTTGTTGGGAATTGGAGACCGATTTGCTTATTAAATACAGACTACAAGATGTTTTCAGCTATTTTGTGCCATAGGCTGCAACGTGTTGCTTCTTCATTGATACATCCAGTCCAAACTTGTTCTATTTCAGGTAGACCTATCCACCAAAATTTGACCCTACTGAGAAATATTTGTGACTTTAGTCGACTGGGGAAACTTTCAGGATATTTACTTTCTTTGGATCAGGCAAAAGCCTTTGACAAGGTTTCACATGGGTTTTTGTTTGAAGTTCTTCAGCGGTATGGGTTTTCAGTTAAACTTAGGGCTTGGGCAGAACTTTTGTATAGTGATGCCTAAAACTTTCCTCTTGTTAACAGGATACTGGGGGAAGGGATTGATTTCTGCAGCAGGGTGCGTCGGGGTGCCCTCTTAGCCCTTTATTGTACACCTTTGTTCTGGACCCTTTAATTCGGGAACTTCTTCATCATCCTCAAATTATAGGTTTGTCACCTACTCCTGATATTCCTTCACAGGTTTTAGCTGTCTATGCTGATGATATGTGCCTTCTGCTTCATAATGCAGCTTCTGGCCTTTTAGCATTGAATGTTCTAGAACAGTTTGGTTTGCTTTCAGGAACTTCTGTGAACTATGATGAGTGCTGGTATTTTTTGGGGGGAATGCCCTTTTGAGCCCATGATTGGGCAGATAGCTATTTCTATGGGCCCTATTAAAATTTTAGGTTGTTTTTTTGGTGTTGGTGATCTGAATGATCTTAACTAGAAACCGTGCATTGAATTAGGTGATAGCAAGGTTCAGTTATGGAAATCCTGGACTTTTTCCTAAACAAAAATGTGTTTTGATTATCAAAAAATTCTTGCTCCCTGTTTCTTTATTTTAGTTCAGTTTTTCCTTTGCCTAGACAATATGAAACCCATTTTTACAGTATTTTTTTTCAGATGTTGTGGGGAAGCAGCTTGAACCCGGTTAAGCGTTATTTTACATATCTGCCAATTAAGGCTGGTGGCCTTGGTGTGATTAACCTGATTGTTTTTTATTTTTCCTTTTTTATTAAATCTACATTTAAAGAGGTTGCACAGTATCAATCTCATTCTTGGGACACATGGACTTTTTTTTCGCTTCAAGATTTTTTGTTACGATGGACTATTGAGGCACCTATTGTCAAATCAAATTATAAAACACCCTCGTTCCTTCCTTTTGTGGCTGTCAAGCTACGTCAGTGGCATCTTGCTCAAAGCGAGGTTCATCGGCTTTCCCGAAAGGGCCTGTATAGTAGAATAATGTCTACTAATTTTTTTGTTCAGGTTCATTTTCCCATATGTTTTCCTACTAAAGTACATTTGGCTTTGAAGGTTCTTGCCGACAGGAGGATTCCTGGCCAGATGTGGGATGTGACGTGGCTTAGTTGCCATGGGAGGCTAGAGGTTAAGAGAAACCCGAAGCATAAAGCTCTTGGTGAAAGGAACTGTATTCGTTTTGAATGTGCAGGTATAGAAGAAACAATGACTCATTTTTTTCTTACTTGTCCTTATGCAGGTAAATTTTGGTCTGCTTTACTTGTTAAATGGGGATGGGGAGCATCTTGTCATATTTCATATGAATGTTTGTTTGGTTCTTGGAGATTATTCAGGGTTTTTTTTCCCTCGCTATCATCCAAGCACTCTCACTGGGATATTTGCTTGTATCGAGTTTTATTTGTGACAGGCAAGATGTTCATTTTCTTTACAGCATACCGATATCTTACCTTCTGTTGTTCTATGCCATATTGAATCAGCTTTGCAGACTCAAAAGGACTTTGAATCCCGTCATTTGACAGTTCACTTATTTCATGAATACTGGAAACATGTTTACTGGATTTAACATTGCCTGTACCTTATTAAGGTGATTGTACAGTTGGTTTTGTTTGTTTTATTTAAAACAGTCCTTCAGTGATGTTACTATTTTTGGTTCATATTTTTCTGGTGACACTGTATTGATTTTTTTTGGTTTTTGCAATAAACAATTCCCCTACTCTGACAGTAGGGGGCGTTGTCCTGTAGGTGTGTGGTGGGAGTTCAGTCTGGAGCCAGACGTGGTGGGATGCAGTTTGTTCAGTGATTCTCCAGCAGGCACGGTTGGCGTCGATAGCGGGGACCGACGGAGGTGGAGCATGATAGACGCAGAACCCAAGGAGTCGGGTGTTCTGGTAGAGGAAGAGGTGCTGCTAACAGTTCAGCAAAATACAATTTGCGAGGATACGCGAGTATTGAAAAGAGACTCCAACAGATTGCAGGAGGAAAAAAAATGAAAAAGGATGGCTAGAGTTTCTCCTTCCCAAACTTCGACTGCATCAAAATTTTTTTTGGGTTCTCGGGTGAGTGGTAAGCCAGACCAGCTGCCGCTTTCCTCCGGCGATAGCATGGAGTTACCTTTGGCGCTATCACTTCCGGGGGATGTGGGCTGATCGGCAGAGTTGGCTTTATGCCAGTTTTGATGGGTGCAAAATCCGGATGGCTCTTGGATGGCAGATCCAAAATTCAAAGTGGGTCCAGGGCAGGTAGGCCTGGCATCAGCCTCGGAAGTTATTTCACAAAACTTGGATTTGGGCGCCAACCTATAGCGGAGATCTATGCAGGAGGTGACCCACCTGCTTATCGTCCGCTTGGCTGCAGGTCTGCCAGGTGCGGCTTCAGCGTAGGTGACAAACAACTGGTGAACCTCTCCCTGAACTTCAGCCATTCGCTCCTTATAATAAGCGAGTGCTCTTCTAGGGTCCAAAGTATGAAGCCTATATTCGGCCTCCGAGGTGTGACTGGGGTAGAGCACTGGCAGAGTCAACACCTGGTTAAGGTGAAACTTCGACACCACCTTCGGAAGGAATTTCGGGTGGGGGCGAAGGACAACCTTGTCCCTGTGGAAGACCAGATAAGTAGACTCGATGTAAAGCACCTGGAGCTCTCCCATCCTTCTGGCTGACATTATAGCCACCAAGAAGGCAGTCTTCCATGACAGGTGGGAGACATTGCACCTGTGCATCAGTTCGAATGGCTTGCCCATGAGCTTGGCCAATACCAGCAGTAGATCCCACGGAGGTGGAGGTTCTTGCTCTGGAGGGGATATGTGATCAAGGCCTTTGAAACAGCACCCAAACACCTTCTCCTGCACCACCGACTGCTTGATGGCCCATGCCCGGTAAGCAGAGATGGCTGCCAGGTGCACCTTGAGGGTCATCAACCAAAGCCCTAGCTGAGAAAGGGACCACAGGTAGTCCAAAATACTGGCCAAGTGGCAGAAAGAGGGGTCCAACCCCTTGTCCTGACACCAAATGGAGAATCTCTTCCATCTGAAGGTGTAGCATTTTCTGGTTGACTCCTTATGGGATGCCTCAACAACGTTGAGGACCTCATCGGAAAGACCCAAGGCCTGGAACTCTAGCCGCTCATGAACCAGGCCGTCAGGTGCAGTGATTGAAGGTCCGGAAGGAGAACCTTCCCCTTGTCTATTGAGATCAGGTCCAGGTGGGCTGGAAGCCGCCTCGGGAGCCTGGAGCTGAGGCTGAGGAGATCTGGGTACCAGCACTGGTGAGGCCAGTCTGGGGCTACCAGTATCACCTGCACCTTGTCCCTCTTCACATTGAGAAGCACCTTGTAGATCAAGGGAAATGGAGGGAAGGCATAGAAGAGGCCTGGGGTCCACTGCCTCGAGAAGGTATCCCCCTACAGCGAGCCCTGCTGAGGGAGGTGGGCATGAAACAGCCTCAGCTTCGTATTCTCCCTGGAGGCGAACAGGTCCACCTGAGGAGTGCCCCAATGGGAGAACAGTTCTTGCACTACCTCCGGCAGGAGTGACCACTTGTGAAATGCAGCGCCTATCTGGCTGAGGGCATTGGCCAGACTGTTGGAGGCACCTGCCACATGGATGGCTAGGAGATCCGCCTCCAGGCTGATCATGAGAGACCAGATGTGGAGAGCCTCCTTGCACAGAGGCAAGGAGTGCGTCCCGCCCTGATGGTTGAGATAGTACATGGTTGTGGTGTTGTCCGTCTGGACCTGACCCACCTGACCCTGTACAAATGGAGTGAAGGCAGTGAGGGCTAGTCGAACCACTCGAAGCTCCAGCAGGTTGATATGGCATCGAGACTCTTGAGGGGTCTAGAGGCCATGGGCCCGGAGATCCCACAGATAGGCACCCCAACCCATCAGAGAGGCGTCGGTCATAGTGTGACCATCGGCTCGGGGCAGACAAACAGGATACCCTCCTGCAGATGAGCTGGAATGAGCCACCACTGCAGGCCATCCCACATCTCCTGGGTCACTATCACCGGCTGGTCCAGAGGACTGGAGCACTGTGACCACTGGCTGGCCAGCCCCCATTGCAGGGGCCACATACGCCAGCGGGCCCAATGGACCACGCTGGTGCAGGCCGCCATGAGGCCCAGAAGGCGCAGGAAGTCCTGGGCAGGGTGCAGTTGCCCAACGAGAAATGATTGGGCAAAGAAGGAAAGGACCTCGGCCCGGTCTGCCGGGAGAAGAGCTCTGGCTCGCAGAAAGTCGAGCTCTGCCCCAATGAACTGAATCACTTGCGATGGCACGAGTTCTGATTTGGCCTCATTGATGAGGAGGCCAATCTGACAGCAGACCTGGACGGCCAGATCCCTGAACCGCTCCACCTCCAACCTGGAGGGGGCTGCAATCAGCCAGTTGTCCAGGTAAGGGTACACTCGGACCCCTCAGCACCGCAGGAATGCTGTCACCATTGCCATGCATTTGGTGAAGACTCTGGGAGCTGGAGAAAGGCCGAAGGGCATGGCCCGGAACTCGTAAAGAGATCCCTCTTCTCTGAAGTGGAGAAATCACTGATGAGACGGACGGATTGAGATGTGAAAGAACGCGTCCTGGAGATCCAGAGAGCCGAATCACATGCCTAGTTCCAAGGATGGAATGATCTGAGCCAGAGTAACCATCCTGAAGGTGTGCGGCCTTAGGAACTTGTTCAGGTCGTGCAGGTTGAGAATAGGGCGCCAGCCCCCGCGTCCATTTTGGGACCAGAAAGTACCTGGACACAAACCCTGGGTCTGGAGGGGGGTCCACCACCTCGCTGATCACCTCCTTCTGGAGGAGCAGGGCAATGTCGGCTCGACGAGCCGACAGAGAGGCTGCAGACCCTGTTGCCCCCCGTGGGGCAACAGCTCAATAGGGAGGGAACTGCTCGAACTCCAGAGGCAGACCCCTGCTGACCACTTCTAGCACCCAGCGGTCCGTGGTGATAGCGGACCAGGCGGAAAGGAAGTGGCGGAGCCATCCCCCCACCAGGGGAACCCGGGGAGGAGTGATGAGGCTGGGGGCGACACCCCTCAACCCGTCACTGGGCAGACTTGGAGGGAGGGCCGGCTGAGGGACCTCCTGGACCCTTCCCTCCAGGCTTCCTACTAGAGGAAGTGTCAGACTTGGCCTTAGGGCACCAAGTGTGAGCCTGCAGGCCCTGTTGCTGGTGTTGCTGGGCTGGACATGCCGTAGGAGTGGAAGAGCGAAAGGGCTTATGCTGCTGCTAGTGGCCTTTGTCCTTCTGGGCAGACGTGACTGAGTCCAAGGTGGCATTGGACTTCTTGATCCTCTGGAGATGGCCTTCCACCCCTGGCCCGAACAAGTCAGTGCCCAGGAAGGGAACGTCTGCCAGCTTGTGCTGGATGTCCGCCGTGAAGGTGGAGATCCACAGCCAAGCTCTGCGGCGCATGGCTACTGTGGCTGCTACTGACCGGGCACAAGAGTCACCGATGTCCAAAGAAGTTTGGAGCTGTTTAACCACCGCCCTTCCCTGATCCTGCACCTGCTTGACCGTCGTCTGAAGGTCAGCCGGGAGATGAGGAATCACCCCATCCAGGGAACCCATAAGAGCATCTGAGAAATGTGCAATCAGTACAGCCAAGCTAGCCTGTCGAAGGCCTAGGGAGGAAGCAGCGCAAACCTTCTGCCCCAAGTAATCCAGCTTTTTGGATTCTTTATCGGGCGGTTTGTCCACGTCCCTAGCATTCCCAGAATGCCGGAAAACACTGTCGGTCACCAGCCCCTCCGCAGAAGGGTGCTCCGAGAAACCGGAGAGTGAACCAGTGGGGACCACGTACTTACGAGCCATCCTGGCCGGAGGCGCGGGACAAGATGCAGGCCACTGCAACAACTCCAGGACCAGGCCAACAATGGCTTTGGCCACAGGGAAGGCCTCCGTAGGAGAATCTCCTCGGTCCAGTATCTCCGTGAGGGGATACCTGGCCTGTTTTTGAATGGGTTTGAGCTGCATCCCAGTGGACTCTGAGATGAGTCGAAGTATACCCAAGAACGAGGATCGGCTCTCATCCACTGACTGACCCCCTGCAGATTCCAGGTCAATGGGCCTGGAATACAGGGAGGAGTCATCGTCAGACTCGAAGGAGTCTGCAAACAGCTGCCGAGCGCCTGAGCCACCCTCCACCTGCCGAGGTCGATCGTGAGTGAGGGTAACCGACAACCTGTGGGGCAAGCCCTGATCTGACTGAGAATCCTTGGTCAGGGCCCCAGTCTTCAGTTGAGGAGGCAGTGGTTCCACCACAATGAGCGGAGCAGCCAGTTTCGGATTTGTCCATCGCAGCCGTGAGAGAAGATGAAGACTGTAGTCTAGAAAACTTTAAAATAATTTTTGGAAAACCCGAAGAGTTTGGATCCAGGCCTAAAACGCAGAGTGCTAAGGAGGGAAACTGAGCTTCCAAGCGGTAAGGAAGATCTGGCGTCATGGGGCGGAGCCGAGGGTTTTACTACCTGGGTGGATGGGAGGAGCCAGCTTGAAGTCCTTCCGGCAAGAATTAAAACAGCAAGGAACCTGCCAGACAGTGTGGATTGAACAACATATCCACGTCTCTAGAATAAAGATTTTAAGTATTTTTTTTTTTTTTGGTACAGATCAACCAGAGGTTTATAATTGGGAATGTATTATCCAAGCAGCACAACTTAGGATTCGGAATTGGAATAAATGGAGGATGGCAAAATTAAAAAGAGTGTATATGATCAAGACTTATTTATTGGGTATGTTTCTGCATTTAGCAGCTATTTATGCATTGCTTAGATGTTTGGAAAGCACTGTATTGAGTATTTTCTTTCAGGTGAAATGGGGTAACCGTTTAAACCCCATCAAAACAAACATTTTATATTTGAAAAGAAAACAAGGAGGTTTAAATATGATTAATCCTATTGTTTTTTTCTTTTCTGTATTTGTATATATGAGTGTTCGGCCTCTAATTACCGCTATGCATAAAATCAGGTCTCCTCGGGTGTTGGATGATCTTACTGAGTGGATCAATGATTGGGAATGGGACAAAGCAGTGGGAAAGCAAAAACATATACATAATGTGTTGATCACTTATTCTTCGTGTTTTGGTAAACTGAAACAGTGGTAAGTAACGAAATCGATGGTGGGTCAATTAACCAGAAAAGAATTGTATGCTGTTATTCAAGCAAGATATTTTCAGCAATTGCCTGAATACTATCATAGATCGCAGAGGAATAGTGTTTATGTTACAGCTGTGTTATGTTCAGCACCTGTGCCTCCAGGTATGTGGGATGTGACATGGCTGTGTGTTCATGGCAAGTTACAAGTAAAGGTTAATCTGAAACATAAGAATACAGATGATAGGTCCTGTCCGAGAAGTAACTTGTGTTCCGAAAAAGTAGAATCCTTGTCCCATTTATTTTTTTCTTCTCCATATATTGTACAATTTTGGTCTGTGGTGACACACTATTGGGCTACCTCTCCTTTTCTCCCAATGTCTACTGATATATTATTAGTTGGCATTTTGCCACATGAATGGAGTCATTTTGATAGATCAGTTTTACAGAGTATTTTAGGATGTTTCAAATTCCATATCTGGCAAAGCAGGGTTCGATGGTCATTGCAACGTCAGTATATTACTCCAGAGCAATTGTTTTGGTCAATTGTGGATGTTGTTCTCTCCTTAAAAAGAAATGATTATGGAACCTTGCCTGTGAACATAGCTAGAAAAAATGGAAGAATGTACATTGGCTAGATACTGGCTGATTGATTGATGGTTTGTAGTTTTGGGGAAGGGGTGGTTCTTTTTGGTATTCTAATATTTTGGTCTGATTTATATGTATGCTGTAATATTTAGCTTTGTTTTACAATTGTTATTTTGATTTGTATGTATAAATACTATTATGGACAATTACAGGTTGTTTATGTTTGTAGTCTTATGTATGCTGTAATACTTATTAATGTTTTTGATTTTTTTCTTATTTTGTATGCTGTAATGCATTTTTGTTTATTTTGATTTAAGTTTTGAATAAAAGATTCCCCTACTCTTCCTGGGGGGATGGGGGGTGGGGTTGTACACATATGACTTACTTATGTTTGATGTTCGTTTTTATTGTAATGTTTTTCTGTTTGTGATTTCTTTCATTTTTGCCTTTGTATGATGTAATACAATTTTGATGTTTTGTTGTAAGTTTTGAATACAAAAAAAAAATTCCCCCAACTCTTTCTCAAGAAATGCCACGGGATCTTTAACATCCACCTGAACAACAACCAGAACAGGCAGACAGTACCTTGTTTTAACATCTCATCTGAATAACTGCACCTCAGGAGTGCAGCACCCCCTGCAAACTGCACTACTGTTTCAGGTTCTGGATTAACCCCAAGTTCCCAATGTGGGACTAGAACACACAATCCTCTAATCTTCTAGTGTCAGAGGCAAGTGTGCAACCTGCTCAGCCGCTGACACATGGTTATTTTGCGTGTAGACTTACTATTTGGTTTTTGTTTTGTTCTCTTGTGACGAGGTAGATTTAAATTCTATTTATGCTCTAAAGCATTACATTATGACTCTCAAATGTACCTACTTCCCCACCCACACACTATCTTGTGAGCACAAAACTGATCATCAATGTGTTTTATAAAAAGGATGTTTCCAGGCTAAATGATTTGCCTAATCTTCATTTATATAAAAAAATCTAAGCCATTTAGTGATCTGGAACAATAACTACGATTTTGCAAAAATGAAATGCACAGCAAAGCACTTTGTCATTTAGACCTGGTCTAATAGAACGGGGTTAGTTCATCGTGGGAGTCACTGGAAATCAATTGCCCCCATGAACTCATGTATGTGTGATATTGATAACAGATTAACAGTCCAACATGTAATTTTCGATTGTTCTTTTGTAGAGTCTGAAAGAGACCACTGGGTGTCCCCTATTCTAGGAGAGTATTGTACCAACATTAGTAAGCTGGAACAAGCAAGACTATTACTCTTTTCATATAGCAAAGTAATTATATCCACAACAATCCACTTTGCATATAAATTACTAACATCACTAAACACTTAAACATTTAAAGTGTCAACTGTTTACATATACTCTGAAATTCTCCCACTCTATATGAAATATCAAGGTTTTAACCAGGTACATGTCTTTATATATGATGTTTTATTCATTTGACTGATTTTAATTTTTACACAACCTGTTTTGTATCTATCTGTTGCATATTACAGGCATGCGACTGTCTGCACGTATTTGTGTTAAATAAACTGAATTTATTTATTGGGAATGGTAACTGGAAAAGGCACACTAAGCCAAAGCTCATTTCCAGGTGTGACCCCAGGGGGGGAGGGGTACAGGAAGACAAATATATTCAATGGTCAAGCATAGTCATTGTTAACAAAACAGTATACAGGCAAGTATGAGTTACTATGGCAACATAAGCAGTAGGACGATGCAGACAGTAGTGCAGTGAGAATAAGTGCCAGGCCACGATGATAATCCCTGACAATATGTGCAGTGAGTAACGAACTGGCAAAGGGAGCAAATAAGTTGTTCTGGAAGTATAGTAAAATACAACTAACAGTTGCAGCGAAATTTAGCAAACCACATGAGGATGAGGGCCCTGGACTTTAGGAAGATGGATTTTAAAGAAACAGAAGACTGCCTCAGAAGCTGTCCAATGGAGGGGGATTGATTAAGAGGGGTATAGTAGGGGAAAATAAGAGAGGGTATAAATAAGGCAACCAACTTCAGCGTGACGGTGGTGAATAAAAGTAGAAAGAAAAAGTGACTGTTATGATTCTCTAGGGAAGTTGGCCGAGGTGGCAAGGGAAAAAAGGGCTACATTCACCCTTTCAGCCCTGATGTTCTGACAAATTACAAGCCTTTCTCTAACCCACCCTTTTCTACTGAAGGTTATTGACGAGGTGGTGGCCGAGCAACTGACAGATCGCCTGGAGTCTCTTTCCACCTATGAAACTCTTCAGTCATGTTTTTGGCCTCGGCACAGCACTGAGATGGCTCTTGTTAGGGTGACTCATGATCTCCTCCTTGCGAAGGACCGAGGGCAATGCTCAATCTTGGTGCTCTTGGACCTTCTATCAGCATTTGACATAGTGGATCATGGGGTGCTGTTGGATCACCTGAGGAACTATGTAGGCCTCATTGGAACTGTTTTGTGCTGCTTTGAGTCCTACTTAGTCGAGAGAACACAGCAGGTGGCTCTGGGGAGCTTTACCTTGGAGCCATCTGTGTTGTCCTGTGGTGTTCCGCAAGGTTCGATCCTTACCCCCATTTTATTCTCTGTATATATGCTGCTGCTAGGTGAGATAATTAGATGGTACTATCTGGGTTTTTACTGCTATGCAGAATATACCCAGTTGTACCTGTCTTGTGCCTCAATGATACATCTGCTGCTCTGGTGCTGAGCTGTTGTTTGCCGTAGATTGACAACTGGATGGCATCAAACTGGTTATGTCTTAATATCTCATTCTCTCTTGTGTGGCCATTTTGGGTTGGGTTAAGCAATGGACGGTTCCAATGGGAGGGACTGGAGGGGAAGGTATGTCTCTTTACAGATGACACAAAGATCTGCAATAGGTTGATATGCCAGGTGCAGTGAAAAGGATGAAAAGGGACTTGGCAAGACTGGAGGAATGGTCAAATGTATAGCAGCTTAGATTCAACACAAAGAAGTGCAAAGTAATGCACCTGGGAAACAAAAACCCAGGGCAAGAGTACACAATGGGAGGTGAGATACTGACAACAAAAATGGAACGGGACCTGCGGATAGTCATATCAGATGACCTAAAGGTGGGCCAATAATGTGAGAAGGCAGTTAGGAGGGCTGAGGGGATACTGGGATGCATAGGGAGAGGCTTCACCAGTAGAAAACAGGAAGTTGTTGGCCCTCTGTACAGACAGTTGGTAAGACCACATTTGGAGTACGGTGTACAGTTCTGGAGACCCCATCTCCGCAAAGACATAGACAGGGTGGAGGTTGTCCAGAAGAGGGCAACCAAAATGGTGTAGGGTCTGCACCAGAAGACATATGCAGAAAGAGTAAAGGAGCTTAAGATGTATAGTCTCGAGGAAAGAAGGGAGAGGGGGGACATGATTGAAACTTTCAAATACCTCATGGGAATCAACAAAGTCCAAGAGGGTAGCATCTTTCAAAAAAGAGACGTGCAAGAACAAGGGGGCACAATTTGAAGATAGAGAGGGGACGGCTCAGAGGTAATGTGAGGAAGTATTTCTTCACAGAGAAGGTTGTGGTTGCATGGAATAGCCTTCCTGAGGAGGTCATAGAATCAAAAACAGTAGGGGAATTCAAGAATGCATGGGACAGACATAAGGCAATTCTAGTGGGGGGTAGGAGGAGGTAGGCTGTTGGTTAACTAGGATCTGCAGCTTATCCATTAGGTAGGGAAATGGGCAGACTAGGTGGGCCAAGCGGTCCTTATCTGCCATCAAAGTCTATGTTTCTATGGTTCTATATGGCATTACTAGTAAGAATAGGTTAACCCAGGCAAGACAGCGGTAACAGTTATTGAACCTGGTCACCGGGGCTTTACTGCTGTGGGGGACAGGGCTCTCCTTGTATTGGGTAGCCATTCACTCACTGCAGCCAGTACAGTTAAGAACCTGGGGATCAGTTTGTATGACAGGCTGACATTTGAACATCAGGTGTCTTCTGTTGTCTGAGCTGGCTTTTTTTCATCTACAGAATATCTCTGGGATCAGCCCGTACTTAGCTCTGGATGATCCAGTGACAATTATCCATGCTTTCATCACCACTAGGTTGGACTACTGCAATGCCCTTTACCTAGGGCTATCTGGAGGGTTGATGTGTTGATTGCAGTTGGTGCAGAGTGCTGCAGCCTGGATGTTGGTGGGCTCCTCATGGAGTGACCACATTATGCCGGTCCTGCATGCGCTGCACTGGCTGCCTTTGTGTTCGCACATCACCTCAAAGATCTGTTTGTTAACGCAGAAGGCCCTACATGGTCAGGGACTGGACTACTTAAAAGAGCTCCTGATTCCATACCACCCAGTCTGCCCTCTCCGCTCCACCAGTGCTGATTTGCTGACTGTCCCTCCTGCCAGGCTTAAATCCTCTTGTGACAGAGTCTTTACAGTGTTAGCTCCTATGCTTTAGAATTCACTCCCTCTCCATATCCACTCAGCTAGCACATTGGAGGCATTTAAAGCCTTGATGAAAACCTTTCTGTTTGATCAAGCTCTTTAGTATGACATTTTTGTTTTTTCTGCCAGTTACTGTTTTAACATTCTTAATCCATTGTTATGACTAGAATCTAACTCTGCAAAGTGCTCAGAGCCCATGTTGGATCGAGCACTATATAAATAATCTTGCCTTGCCTTCAGGAGGTATAAGAAAATGCACAGGAAGGAATATAAGAAGGTATACCAATTAAAACAGAGAGAAGCAGGAAAGGCAGTGAGGGGAACAAAGGCGCAGACAGAGGAAAGGCTAGCCAAGGTGGTAGCTAAAGGAGATACTGTCTTCAGGTACATAACTGAGAAAAGGAAAGAAAGTGGAGGGATAGTGAGGATAAGGAGAGCGGCAGGGGGAGACTACGCAGAAGAGGATCAACAAAAAACAGACATCATGAACAAGTACTTCTGCTCAATCTTTATAGTGAAGGGGGGCAGACCATCAGGGAGCAGCAGAAACAAAGGGGTGGAGATAGATACAAGTCCATTTCCAGAGGAAAGAATCCTGAAGGGACTTCAGCTTTGAAGGTAGACAAGGCTATGGGACCGGACGGGATACACCCAAGGGTACTAACGGAATTTAGAGAAGTGCTAGCTGCCCCACTGATGGCTTTATTCAACAGCTCACTGGAAACAGGCATGGTTCTGGAGAAACCAAGGAGAGCAGATGTGGCCCCTTTCCATAAGAGCAGCAGCAGGGAGGAGGATAGTACCTATAGCCCAGTCAGTCTCACATCAGTAGGGGGGGTGGGGTGGAATTAATGGAAACGCTGTTAAAGGAAAGGCTGGCACAGTATCTTGAATTCAATGGGCTACATGGTCAAAGGCAGCATGCATTCATGGGGGGCATGCCAGATGAATCTGACTGATTTCTTCAATGGGTGACTAGGGAAGTAGATCACGGGAGGGCAGTGGACATGTCCTGTCTGGACTTTAACCCTTCGACACTGTGCCACACAAGAGACTGACAAAGAAATTGAGCAGCCTAGGGGTGGGACCCAAAGTGGTGAATTGGATAAGGAACTAGTTAATGGATGGGCAACAGAAGGTGGTGGTTAATTGCACATTCTAATGAGGGGAGAATGACCAGTGGGGTGCCACAGGGCTCAGTTCTGGGACTAGTCCTTTTCAATGTGTTCATAAGAGACATTGTGGAAATACTGGAAGGGAAGATAGGCCTTTTTGCAGATGACACCAAAATCTGTAACAGGGTTGACACTCAGGAAGGGGTGGAGGGACTGCATAGAAACCTTGGGGAAACTTGAGAAGTAGCCAAGAGCATGGCAGTTGGTGTTCAGTGCCAAAAAGTGCAAAATAATTTAGCTAGGGCATAGGAACCCAGGAGCTGAGTATAGGATGGGGGAGGTACTGACAGTTATTAAGCAGGAAAGGGACCTTGGGGTTATCACATCTGATTACTTCATAGTGGCAGAGCAATGACCCGTGGGATGCTGGGTTGCAGAGGAAGAGGTATCTTTTAGGAGACAAAGGGAGGTGTTTTTTGCCACTGTATTGGTCGCTTGTGAGACCCCACCTGGAGTACTGTGTCACGTTCTGGAGGCCACTTATGAGAAAGGATATAGACAGGGTGGAGGCAGTTCAGAGGACGGAAACTGAAATAGTGCATGGGATGCATCAAAAGTCCTACTAAGAGAGACTGAAGGATCTCAACATGTATGCTCTGGAAGACAGGAGAACAAGAAAGGGCATAATAAAGACCTACAAATACCTCACGGGGAAGAACAGGGTGCAGGAGGGGAGTTTCTTTCAATTGAGAAAGAACACCAGGACCAGAGTGTATGCAATGAAGCTGAAGGGGGAGAGTTTAAAAGAGATGTGAGGAAGTATGACTTCACTGAGAGTGGTGGATGCCTGCAACAGACTATCAGAGGAAGGGGTGAAGACAAAAACAGCAGGGCGCTTCAATCATGTGAGGAATAGACAGAGGGGAATAGTAGTAAATAGGCAGGGAGGAGGGAGGGAGGGTCACTTGAGACCAGTTAGAGTCTGTGGAGACAGACTAAGAAGGGACTCTCTGGGCAGACAGGGTGAGTCAAGCAGTCCTTTTCTGCTGTCAAATTCTGTTTCTTTTAATCAGGAGGGAATGAGAAGCGAGCATTTTGGAATTATCAGTCAAGCAGGCTAGCTGTCAGAAAGAGTAAACTACAAGGATGAGCAAAGAGGCTATAAACAACCCAGGAAAATGGGGAGGTCTTAGGATAGACAAGCCAGTGCCGTGGCAAGAGCAACAGGGGGCCGAAGAGGAGTCTGAGCTGATGTTTGCAAGAATGAAGTGGGCTGTGAAGTTGTTCCAAAGGGTGGGAAGGCGGGGGTGGGAGCAGATTATCCATTAGCAGAAATGAAGCAAATATTCACAGATTACCTGGATGATGGACACAGAACATGGTTGTGGATATGCAGATGACTTCTGCATGACCCTGGACAGTCACAAATAGAATACACAAAGCTCTTTGTACCCCAAGGATCACAAATTGCATTGTTGCAGTTTTTAATAAAAGCAGTTCTAAACCACCTTTGAACACAAGTTCAAACACTTAAAGACCTTCTCTGCCCGTGTACTCCACATCTCCTCTCTGCTCTGCTGGGAAGAACTTGCTGGAGGTTCCACGCCCTTGCCTCAACTCTTGTAGAGACAGGGTCTTTGCTGTCACAGCACTTCAGTCGTGACACATCTTACCACCATATGTTCCCAGCAGCAGTTCTTCTTAATTGCAATGCCATGTGGGTGTGCAATATTTATTTATTTTATTTGGTTTTTGATAACTGGGAAAGTGCACTAGACATTAAATATACCTATTTTCAGGCCCGGCCCAGGAGAGTACAAGTCATAATAACAAATATGACGCACAGAACAGGGAAACAATTGAAGTGAACAATGTAAAAGGTAAACTAGTAGTATAATACAGACATAGTTGAATGAGGAAAAACAAGGGAATGAGGAGAAATCATACATAATAATGAAACACAGTGTAATATAGTAAAAAGTACAAAGTAGTGGGTAAATACGGCTACATAATGGTATGGACTTGAATACAGCATAACAGGGAGAAAACTGTGCAAAACAGCAAACCCAGTGGTGAACAAAAACAGGATGGCTGAGAGCATGCTCCAGCATGTGGATATGCAAATAGTGCTGTCTTTGCCATGGCCCTCCTGCTGCAACTGTTACATCTGTGCAACCATGCCTTGTGTCATGGCACACACTACACAGAGACCATACTCATCCTGACCATTGGAGGACACGTCACCATTGTGTTCCAAGGATGTGCTCCAACTGTGCTTGTGTGTCCTGCACATGTATGCCATATAATACCACATGCTGCTGTCCGTGCCTGTTGTTGGTGTGTCCCTAGCGGTGTGTGTATGCCCCTGTGGTAGTCGTACAGTTGCTGACTGGTACTGTGGTGATGTCGGTGTATGCTGGGGCAGGATCACACTGTGGCCACTGCACAGTGTATGTTGAGCGTCTCGATGTACCTCAGAATTAGATAACTACCACTGTGCACTCTGCAATGCCAACGTGCCCCTGCCGTGTCTAGTGGTGTGTCTGCTGTAGCATCACGTCACGTGTGGCAAATATGTTTACAGCTTATGCAACAAAACCTGAATGAGCACAGAAACAGAAAGGGATCTGGGACCATGATATCAAATACATTTGGTAATAACCAATATAACACCGCTATCGTAAAACAAAATAACGCAATGGGGGCAATCAAAAGAAATATAAAATCTTGGGATAGTGAAGTCATCCTACCACTCTACACAGCATGTAGTATGTAAGGTCCTGCTCTGACGATGCTTGACAGTTCTGTTTATTTATTTATTGACACGTTTCACCAGGAAAGGCACACTGAGCAACAGGTTGCTTGTCTCACAGTGTGTCCTGGGGGAAAGGGCAGTGGGAGATACAGAATACAAAAATACACTCACATCAAACAATAAATACAGCAGCAGAGACAATGGCATAACAACAGAGCAGACAGCTAACATTATACAACGAGAGAGGTAGAGGCGGTTACAAAATGAAATAAAAACAACACTTCATTAAGTGCAACATTAGGACTGCGCTTGACAGTGTAAGCAACAGGCAGCAATTATTTCAGCCATAGAGTTAAGCATAAGCTGATTTGATAACACCAACCAATACTAATTGCAGCAAGGGAATGAGTCCGCTCCATTTCTGGCACCCATATGCAATGGGCAAAATCAACCAGTTGGGGAAGGTGCAGAGGAGGGCCACCAAAGCTATAAAGAGGCTGGAAAACATGACCTACGAACAAAGACTAAGAGAACTTAATCTAATAGCACTGCAGACCAGATGAGCTAGAGGGAATTTGTTACGAATGTGATGTATTGTCTACGATGACTACTTGATATATGAATTAAATTTAAAATTCAAACAAAAAGAATCAAGAGCTAGACGACACCCCCTCCAGTTAAACAGCACTAGGGCAAACACAATAAAAAAGCAGAATTTCTACTCCTAAAATACTGTTAAAATGTGGAATTCATTACCAAATGAGGTAATACTACATAAAGTCATATCTGCATTCAAGACAAAACTTGACAGATTTTAATCAGCAGTCACGGCAGATACTAATTAAAAGATCTAATCATAGGTTCATGCCTTTTCAGCTCTGTCTTTCCCAGTATGAATTTGCTGGTAAGCAGTATGTGCCCTCTGTATGTTACTGTACAGTGGGGCATTCCAGTGTGGCACCACAATACCATACACTCCAGCTTTTGCCCCCATACATGTGCACCAGCCTACACACTGTTATTTGCACTACACTATGGTTGCCACACTCTGGTGGGTGCATGTCACAGTACCACTGGTCAGTTACCTACCACCCACTCTATGCCTCACCACTGTCACCTGTGTCACACAGAATACTATTGTCACATACACACTAGACATTGTGTCATGTGACCTCTGGACATGTGCATGCCACTCTGGGGACACCTTACATAGGTCAGAAGCCCATGGTGTCACACACAGCTATGCCCACAGTGCCACAGACATACTACCAGCCTCGTGGGTGACCATGTCCTCAGTCCATGCACAGTCTTTGCCATGGTCTGGGTGTGCATACCTGGTATAGGCACATCCATATGCACTACTTTGCACTGCACAGGAGGGTTGTCAGGTGTATGTAATGTGTGCTACCCCACAGAGGGCCATGTCCACAGCGTACATGCTTGTTGTACCTTGCAGATCACCTGCCACAGGTCTGTCCCCATGCCATGTGTGGCACACATGCTGATTATGTTTCCTTTGTTGTTTCAGGTGTTTGTCCATGACAGGGGGCCAAACAGAGGATGGGGCAGTCTGGCCCATGGTGAGGCAGACATTACACTATGTCCATGGCACACATGCCCTGTTGGGGGAGTCCATGGGCCTGCTTAAGGAGTCAACTGGTCTGCTGAGGGACATCACTGCAAGACTCCATTGCCTGCCATGCCCTAGGGACAGCAGCACCTGCAGGAGCAGGATGCCAGCCACTAGGCATATTTTGTTTGGGACATAGTCAATAACAGAGCACTGAATGTGTTCCCTTTTTTGGGCAGGTTGCCATTTTTTTGTTTGTTAATGGCAGTTTGCCAGTTTCTATTTTTTCATGGCAGTTTGCCACGTTTGTTTTGTAATGGTGGTTTGCCACATTTTCATTTGTTAATGGCAGTTTGTCAGTTTTTATTTTTCATGGCGGTTTGCCAGTGTTTTGTTGATAGTGTACCATGGTTAGCCATATTTCTTTTTTTTTTTCTGGCTCTCCCATTCCCTGAAGGGAGCTCAGCCCCCCCCACTCGCCACCCCCACAGGCCCAGGCTTACCCTCTGGGTAGGCCCCTCATCACGGTCTGTGGTAATGTGCCCTGGCATACCCCCCAGTGTGGGGCCACAGGAGTGAGTCCCTACCTGGCAGACACTATTGGCAGAGGGGACAGAGTGGGGCTTCAAGCTCAGGGCCGGGATTTTTGTGTGCGGCTGTACCTGGGGGCGAGGACATGAAATGATGGCCTGCATCCCCCCGCAGATAATGGCGCTGGCACAATGGATCCCCCCAGCTTCCACAAGGGTCCATGATGTATCAGACACACTCCCTCCTGCCCTTGGAAAAGGAGAGCAGTCCCAAGGATGCTCAATCCTTCTGCCCCCGACTGGCCCTTTGACATCCCGAATCTGTTTCCAAACCCAGGTCATCGGCGTTGCAGATGGACGAACTGCATCTGCATCAGCGGACCAGCTGGTTAGCCATATTTCTTTTATTTAATGACTGTGTGCCGCATTCATTTTGTTTTGGCATTGTGCCATATTATTGTTGTTTATGGCCATTTCCTTGTTTCTGTTTTATTTCTTATGACCAAATGACATCCCTGTTTTCTCTACAAACATGTCTGTTGTCCTTCATGGTTCTGTGTGCTTTTCTGGGGCATGGTTGGGGCAGGGAGTTTGTGGTACTTCCTGTGGTATGCCATTCCTGCCGTCACTTGGTTCTGTGGAGTCCCTTTGAGATTGCAAGGGAGGGTTTGCAGAGCGGATTGTGGCAGTGTTTGTGGATGCATTTGCAACCGTCGCTGTTGCTTGCTATATTGGAATGCACAAATGCAGGAAACACTACCACACTCAGAAGACGCCTTCACAAAATGGGAGGGATAAATCAAATCTCAGCTTTCTTTATTTATTTAAAATTTGATAACCATGAAAAGTACCATGAGCGAAGCTCATTTCCAGGTACAACACGAACTTTATTGTAGTAGATCCCACAATGGAAAATACATCAGTCAAACCAACGCCTCGGGATGCAATCCATTCATCAGAGGGCATGGCATAGGACATATCACATAGAATTATATACACCAGTCAATAGAAAACAAACTGAAAAAACCTGTGCATACTTAATTAAACCATTACGAATCCCAAAAAAAGTGCGCACTGGGAAGGTGGTGTTTTCGATAGACATGAAATCCATACAAAAAAATCGGGCACTCACCTGCAAATAAAAATGGACTCCACCAGATAAAATAAACACTGTTATTAAACACAAAATAGAAAACCCTCATGTGGTATTTGCTTTACACATTTCAGAACCCCTTGGTTCCTTGGTTTTCTATTTTGTGTTTAACAAAATGTTTATCTGATCAATCCGTTTTATTACAGTGGCTCTTGATATCCGCTCCCTCTAAGTGCACAGTTTTTCACTGACTGGTGTATACAATTCTACTGTTCATGATATGTCCTATGCCACACCCCTTGATGAAGTTGGATTGCATCCTGACGTGCCGGGGCTAGTTGGTGGCTATCAGTTCGGCTGATGTATTTTCCATTGTGGGATCTGCTGCAGTAGTGTTTCCTGCATTTGTGTGTTCAACACAGGCTAACTGCCTGTTTCTGCCTACACCTACCCTGCACTGGAGATCACAGAGGGTACACTTTTGGATTTCTTATATTGGAATATATTTTGCGAACGCTGTGTCAGTTTGCAATCATTCCAGTATACCATAGCGATCGCTAACGGTGGCTGCAATTAGCGACCATTCGGATATCCCTGCCCCCATCTCTTCCCAAAGATTCTCACCACAGAAAAACTAGGCACTGTCTCTTGCAAGCCCCATGGAATGTACAGTAGATGAGGATTCATCAGTACTTTTAGACCCATGTCAAATGAGCACCCCGAACCAAGGGCAGGCATCGGAGTTGTTGGTGTCGGGCAACTTATAGTGCTGACATATGACTAAAGTACTGTACATCATTTCTGCTATATCACGGCACTGCTAAAAACTGTAATTGGGACATGAAACGAGACAATAAAGGGTCCAGCTTGTGTGTAATATAAGAGCACGGTTTCTCCCCAGTGACTGATAGAGAGTGAGAAGTACTAAATGACCATCACTCAAACAGAAAGGTTTGTTATTGGCTCTGTCACTTGCGTTTAAGTGTTTGTTATTCTTCTACTGTTTAGCTAGTTGTAACTACTGATAGCAGAGACACTGTCTGTCAATCTGAGGTTATCCTTTAAGAGGTGCCACTGGGAACTGCAACGTGCTTGAAATACCCTTTTAACCTTTTTCTCCCCCACCCATGTTTTCCAAAGCTAGGCATAGGAAACATTCACTTCTGACATCTGAGTAAGTTACTTCTTTAAAGTGTCTGGCATGTCTTAAATGTTATCAGGCAGGTGTCAGTGCTAAAACTGAGGAGATCAAGTAGACGCCGAGAACTGAGAACGAGGTGCTGCTAGAGCAGCAAAGATTTAGAGAAGTAGAAATCCCCCTTCGCAGAAGATTTTCTGAATACTAAAAGGTAATTTTTTTTTATCTTTGAAGCAGATCATTGTGTATTCAGGTGAACTGTACCATATAAAATTGCTCTGCACTTCAAGCTTAAATATGCCTTTAATAGGGAGTCAGAACAGTTTTTCTCCTGCAAAGGTTTGTCTTCTTCTACAGGTAGAACTTACAGCTTGAGCTGAGCTTTTCATGAGTCCTAATTTCCTTTCATGAAATGCTGAATGCCATGGGTCCCTGAGCACATTTTTGTAATATTTTTTCATCACAGAGAAGACAGTGACTTTGTTGTCTTGCCCTGACAAAGAGTCTCTGCTTTGCAAATAAGGGAAAAGGTTAAATAAAATCTAAACTGATCAATTAAGTTGAGCTTTCTTCTTTGTTATTTTTCATAACAGTTTACACTTAAATCTCTGATTTCCCCCAGTGACATACATTTCATTTTACTGAAAGCAAAGAACTACTTTATGGGGTAAACAGGATTTGCAAAAGAACAAATGGGGTGGGGCCTAGCAGCACACAGTTGTAGGGGTGAAATTAAAAGTCTGACTTGGTTCCAATTAAGAGCAAAATGGGGAAGACTTCTCCGGTGTAAATTGTACCCCCCTCCGTGTTTAATGCATAACACTGACCAAAAGTGTAAAAATGCACCATATAATGAAGAAACATGTCCCCAGACCCAGGTTAGTATATTCAGTCCTACATCAAAGGTGGTGAAGTCCCCCCCCCCCCACCAGTGAATTGTTTCCCTTTCCAGTACTGTGCATATGTTGCAGAAGTTTCAGTATCCTTACATTTCAAGCACTTTGTAAAGCGATGTACCTTGTTTGTAGCCTAAGGCAATATACAGCAAAAGTCAGTGCACAAAACCAATTATCACAAAGGACTTGCATGATTTCACTTAATTAACAAGTGCTGTGGATATTGCAGAGTGACCTTTAGGAGACTAATTGCAAATACTTTAGCAGACAAATTACAGTGAAGGCGTAAAAATCTCAGGCTAAACACTGGGAATTTGACAGTTGTGGCTTCAAACTAGAAAGTCTGTCTAAACTCTCAGAAGTAACTTTCAGCATGGCAATATGTGCGTTACTGTTATCTGCTGGAAGCGTGTCCCATGTGCCCGGTCTGAATAAATACAGACCAACGTGCTGAGCCAAATGTAACTTTGGGAGTTTCTTCAAAAGAGAGCAGTGGAGGAGGGAATGTCATACCTCTCAACCTGTCATCTCCTGAATGTGGAATGCTGTCTTTCCAAATGTGGGAAAAAATCTACATGTTGGACACGCATAAACAGATCATGATTGGTGAAGCTCAGAATACTGTGGAAACGAGTATTTCAACATTCTCTAAGTTGTTCATTGAACAAGGGAGAGCAATATGAATTATTCTTCACAATCTTTTTTTTAAACTTTTTTACGTACCGAGTTATGCAATGTAAAGCATGTACACGGAAGCTAAATGACGCAGCCCACAGACAGTGTTCGATCAGCAAAACAAGACGTAGTTACAGTTGCAAACAGAAAATTGTTCAGCACTGGCCAAAGGTCACAGTCCAAGGAAAACAGGAGTCTCTTTCCAGCTAGGGGAAGCCGTAGGGTGTGCCACTCTTCCCTAACATATCTCAAGGGTCTTTTTATAGGTCTTCCCTGCTCCTCACAGGATTAAAATAATACTGAAGGGATGATGACCTTAAAAGCAATTCAGGACATAGCATAGACATCCCAGTCTCAATTAAGTTACTCTCAACGTCACACACTCAAGCACTCACAGATGCTGTCTTAGGGGAAGGAATACAAACAGTGAATTAAGTTCATAAATTAAGATGTGTGCACTTGCACACTAAGCTCTGTTAAAAATGGGTGTAAAAAGTCCAGAAACCTGATTGAATGAGAAGCTCAGAACTGAGTGCTAATATCCTAGCACAACTGCACTGGAAGAAGATCCAGCAGCAGTACCAGGTCAATATAGTGCTACTGAAACAGCACAGGAATAACCGCACGGTCTAAAGCGTGGAATGAATAAGAGTGAAAGGGGTATAATAGTTGTAGGAAACTACCACTACCACTGGCGCTCACTGCGAACTGGCGGAAGGGTTGAACAAGCCACAGGTGCTGTGCCTAGCTGAGCCACTCCCATGGTGGAGTGGCTAAGGTACAAGCACTTGGTGCAGTGGAGACCCAGGGATCGGGGTTTGGTTCCTCGTCTCCCGACATGTTTTTGGAGGGGCAAAAATGAGGGCCCCCCGAGCTTCCCTTATCCCTCGGTCTACACACACCTCTCAGAGTTAGTTAATTTAGTTTAGGGGTTGTGGGTGCGGCCCCATGTAGGGGGTGCTGGGGTGGAGCCCCCCTGCAAAAAACAAAGAAATGGGAATGCTTCCCATTCGTTCATCTGGTGTGCACTGTTATTGTTTCGGTCAGTGTTTTCACCGACTCTGATTTTTTACATACGCTGTTTTGACCTCGGCATTGTTTTGCCATGCTGTGTTTCCTACGACATTATGACCCAGTGCCTCCAGCAGCCTCTTCACAATAAAATCAGTACTACCACACATCCCTGACTGCCATCACAAACGTGGCTGTCACCTTTACTCACTAAAAACCTTCAACTAGGCCCTAAAAATAAAACTGCCTTAAATGTAACAATATAATAATTAAATGTTATTTGCCCTCATAATCCTAACACACACATAACTAGATGCACAGCTGTGGCTCTAATACAGTGGTTCGTGTACTGCTGGCTGAGCTTACACTCCTTGTTCAACAGGTTGACTATCCGTTCCCTGTTGGAACTGATTAATATTTTTTCACCAAAGCAGTGAAAGGCACATCTGTGGGCCAAGCCCTTTCTACTGTGAACATTTCATACCAAAATTTTAACCATCTGGGTGCTAGACGATAACAAAAAAACACCAGCAAAAAATGGCAATGCTTAAACATTTTTCACTATCTGGATCTCGGAAACTGCACATCCGACCATACCAAAACTTGGGAGGTCAAGAGAGCTGACACCCAAGACCATGCATGCAAAATTATGTACAAATTTGTTGAATGGTTGCAAAGATATTAAAGTGCAAAGTATTCAAGAAGGCGATTTAAGATACTTGTTTTGGGTTTGAATTCAAGAGATGGAATGTTTACTATGTATGGAATACAATAATTCAAATCTCTGCTCAGTTCTACTTCTGGCAGAATGTTCACCCCCATTATCACATAACAGAAGGCCCCAGATGGAACCAAGCCTTTTGTTTTATCTGTAGCAGGTTAAACAGCACAGATTTCCCTAGTAAGCAGGTGAGGATAGGAGGATTTTTCATGGTCAGTGAAGAAACACCATAAAATTAAAATTGTAGGTACTGTGGTACTTCATTTTTTAAGTTATATGTGTGTGTGTGTGTGTGTGTAAGAATTGGTAACAGCCACATTTGTGATGGCAGTCAGGGATGTGTGGTAGTATTGATTTTATTGTGAAGAAGCAGCTGGATCTTCTTCTAGTGCGGTTGTGTTGGAATATCAGCACTGGGTTCTGAGCTCCTCGACCAATCAGGTTTCTGGATTTTTTTATACCCATTTTATAATGAGCATGAATCACCATCAAGCGGAAATATGGTGCTGGAAAACATGCCTTGCAAGCTCATAAACCCTGTATTACATGGCAAGGTGCAATGCAGCAGTTTCAACAAGTAAACCTAAAATGTTCCACATTGTGGGAAGTTTTCTTTTCTGTTGTTATTTTGACCGCCCCCCAAAAAAGTAGTGCATCATATGATTCTAAGCGATTTAGTATTTTGACCATCCCAAACAGTGTAGTTATGGACTATTTTTTCTCCCTTTTTAAAGAAATTCTCTAGTCTTTATTTTACATAAATGTTTCAAAATTTTACAAATATAAACTACTCGTTGGTGTCATTTTTTTCCCAATCATAACCCATTTTATAAGCACAATAAGACACTCCAGGGTATTGGTTGTACTGTGATAGCCGCACGCCTAGGTGTGTAAGGACACCCGGCCTTTGTCCGTGTGCCTTACCACGCACCTAGGCGTGTGGTTATCACAGAACAACTAACATCCTGTTGTGTCTTACTGCTTATTTATACAATTACTTATAAGGTACCCAGGACATCAACTGGCGTACAAAAAAAAGGAAAGAAATAGAGTCACTGATGTAACAGTTCACTTTAAACAATCTTTGAAAAGAAAAAAATACATGGCCAATGAGGAGGTTATAATAAACCAGCTTGTGCTTAGCACTTACAGCTCCTTTATATTCTTCATAATCTTAGTATAGATTGTGGGTCAGTGGGATTCTGAGTCATAAAAAGAGGGACTGGCATTCTTAATGTGAGGCAGCTGCAAGGTATGGGCAATGTGATCTAGAAGCCCGCACGTAGGCATGGGCACCAGAAAACTCGGTCTCAACTCTTTTATAGCCACTAACGTATCGTGCACATCTGAGCAAGTCACATATCCTCTCTGTGCTCTAGTATATCAACCTGTAAAAATGGGCACAAGCAGAACCCAACTCAAAACAAGATGTTGCATCTGAGCTGGTCGAGCCTGGGTAAATTAAAAAAAAAAAAAAAAGAACCACTGGTTAAGTACAATGCTTTATAAAAGTCGGCAAAAAAATGTCATTATATAGGTTTTTTAACAAGAATGTACTTCTAGGCTGGCCCGGTGGCATGGCGGGTTGAAGCATCTATGTCTCCCTGCTGCCACGCTGGGGACCACAGCTCAGGAATGGACTCGAGTCACTTGGGGGTTCAGCTGGAGAGGGAAGAAGTAGTGAGGCAGGGAAGGAGGGAGAGCTGGATGTCATTGTCCATTTGGGGACAAATAACCTGGCTAGGGAGGAGCCAGAAGAAATAATTACTCACCATAGTAATGTTGTTTCTTCTAATGGAGTCTTGCTGTATTCTGACTATATGCAGTTAGCCCCAGTACTTGAACTGCTCCGGAGAGTAAAGGGTTGACTCTATGCAAAGGCATAGAACGTTGAGCTCGAGCTCGGTTTTCAAACCTCAGTCTGTGGTACTCTGAAGTGTAACCGTCAGATTCTTACGAGCACTAAACTAACTAACTCAAAGTAAGAAATTGTTTCAAAATTTTTGTGCTAAATGGCAAAACAAGGTTTTAGGGTCAAAGACTCAAGTCGATAAAATCCAAAAAGAACACAACAGGCAGGGATTCACCAAACTAAAAGAAAAAAAAAACCCTAAGAGATGCAGGCATGCCGAGAACACCTCTGAAGTGCAGCAATGTGCCTGCCCCACCACATCCCAAAACTACTAGGTTCCAGGAGGGGAGACAGGAAGGGAGGTCAGAATACAGCAAGACTACATTAAAAGAAACATTACTATGGTGAGTAATTTTTTCTTCAAACAACATGAAGTCTTGTTGTATTCTGACTATATGCAGACTACCAAGCAGTACCCCCTTGGAGGAGGGAGTTACAGAACCTATTTTGGGAACAGACTCTGCAGCACAGCTGTGCCAAACCTAGCATCACTTTGTGACTGAATGTCCAAAGAGTAATGCTTGGTGAAGGTGTGAACAGATTTCCAGGTAGCTACTGTACATATATCCACTAAAGGTATATCTCTAGCTGCTGCAACCGAAGCAGCTGTACCTCTGGTAGAATGAGCCCTCAGGCCTGAGGGAGGCTTCTTCCCAAGTTTAGAGTAGCAGAACTGAATACAAGAGAAAATCCACCTGGCAATAGACCTCTTGGTAGCAGGCTTGCCCTTTCCCACCTCACAATAAGTGAGAAACAACTGAGAACAATCCTTCCTATGGACCTTAGTATGCTCAATATAGTAACTAAGAGCCCTTTTCATATCCAGACTGTGTAACCTCCTCTCTCCAGAGGAAGAATGATCAGTGAAAAAGACAGGCAAAGACATAGACCGATTCAGGTGAAAGTCTGACACCACCTTGGGAAGAAACTTTCTATTGGTGCGGAGGACCACCTTATTCCTATGAAAGGAGATGAAATCAGGTTCCACTGATAAGGCCTGTAGTTCACAGATCCTCCTTGCAGAGGTAATGGCCACCAGGAATACAGTTTTCCAAGTCAAGTATTTCAGCTCAGCTGAAGATAACGGTTCAAAAGGGGGCTGCATAAGCTGTGCAATACAGATGCTCTGATCCCAAGAAAGAGTAGACTCCCGAAAGGGAGGATTGACATGGACCAAGCCTTTGAAGAATTCCTTGAAAACTGAATGAGAAGCTAGAGAAAAGCCCTTACCAGCCGAAAGAAAGGCAGACACAGCTGCCAATGTACTTTAAGAATAGTAGGCTGGAGGCCTAAACTGTTAAGATGTATCAAATAGTCCAAAACAGTGGCAATGTCAGCCAGCTCTGGCTTAGTATGCCTACTGGAACACCAAAACCCAAATCTTTTCCATTTGGAGTTGTAAGTCTTCCTAGTAGCAGACTTCCTGCTAACTTTTAAAATATCCAAGACTAATTGGGAAAGATGCAAACTTGCATATTCTAGCTCTTCAAGATCCAGGCTTTGAGCCTGAGAGTCTGAAGGTTGGGGTACAGAATCCTCCCCTGAGAGGAGGTGAGGAGATTGTACTGCCTGGGAAGACACAAGGGCAGTGTTACTGACAGTGACAACAGTAGAGGATACCAAGGCTGTCTGGCCCTGTCTGGAGCCACCAGAATCACGTTGCAAGGCTGAGACCTGATTTTTATCAGGACCTTGAATATCAGAGGAAAAGGAGGAAATGCATACAGAAACCTGCTTGTCCAATTTAGTAGAAGAGCATCCTGGGGAACAGGACCCAGAAGGGGTGGTCTGCAACAATAAAGAGGGAGTTGATGATTGTCCAGGGCTGCAAAGAGATCTATCTCTGGGGTGCCCCGTCTCCTGAAAATGACTTGAAGAATGATAGGGTTTAGGGTCCATTCGTGGTGACCCTGAGAAATCCTGCTGAGAGCATCTGCGAGAATGTTGTCCTTCCCTGGGAGATGCACAGCCATCAGAGAAACCTGAAGGGAATAAGCTAGAGACCATATTGTCATGGCCTCTGTGCACAAGGCCGAGGACAGAGTGCCTCCCTGTTTGTTGATGTACCACATGGTTGTGGTATTGTCTGTTCTGATCTGCACCACTTTCCCTTTGACAACCGTTGAGAATGTCTGAAGTGCTAGAAAGACAGCTCTTAATTCAAGAAGATTTATGTGCAAAAGGGACTCCTGGTGTGACTAAGTTCCCTGAGCTGTGAGATGATCTAGGTGGGCCCCCCCACCCCAACAGGGAGGCATCTGTGGTGAGAATCACAGAAGGGACCTGACTGATAAAGGGAACCCCTTGTCGAAGATTGTCTTCCTCCAACCACCACTGAAGGGCCTGGACCAAGGTTTTGGAGACTGGAACCAGTTTGGAGAGGGGGGCCTTTTTCAGAGACCAGAAAGATCTGAGATGAAACTGAATATCTCTCATCTGAAATCTTGCTCCCTGAACTACTGCTGCTGTGGAAGCTGCCATGTGGCATAGCAGCTGTAGAAAGTGTCTGGCTGGACGAGACACTAGAGGATGAAAAGAGGAAGCCAGAGTGACCAATAACTGAACCCTTGAGAGAGGAAAAAATGCTCTTGCCTGAACTGTATCTATTTCCACCACTATGAAGGTGAGAAGCTGGGCTGACTCTAGAACAGACTTCTCTAAATTTAGAATGAAGCCCAAGGATTCTAGAAGTCTTTGGGTGACCTCTAAAGCTGACTTGACTTGGTCTGAGGACTGGCCCGCTAGAAGCCAGTCATCCAGATATGGGAATAGAAGGATGCCCTGCCTCCTGAGGAATGCCACCACCACTGCAAGACACTTGGTGAACACCCTTGGAGCAGATGTTAGGCCAAAGGGCATGGCCCTGAATTGGTAATGGCCTGAGGGCAACTCAAACCTGAGGTACTTTCTGTGGGAATGTCTGATAGGTATGTGGAAGTAGGCATCCTTGAGATCCAAGGAGGCTAGCCAGTCTCCTGGTCTCAGAGAGGGAAGAATTACTCCCGGAGTCACCATTTTGAACTTTGGTTTTGTCAAATGTTTGTTCAGGTACCTTAAATCCAATATGGGTCGCCACTCCCCTGTCTTTTTGGGGGTAAGGAAGTATCATGAACACCGTCCTTTTCCCCCCCACACACACAAGCAATAATAAACAATAAAAGAAGATGAGCTTCGGTTCTGAACCTGGACCGACCGGCAAAGAACTGAAATAAAACAATTTCTTAGCTAAAACACAGTAAATAACCACTACCTACAACTACCACTTACTGGTACCAAGACAGAGGCAAGAATACTGAATTACTGACAGCCACAGTTTGAAAAAAAATGACCAACTCGAACTAGACCGAACCGAAATACAGGAGGGCTCTCCGGAGCGACTTCACAGTAAGGCGGAGTAAAGAATCTGACGGTTACACTTCAGAGTACCACAGACAGAGGTTTGAAAACTGAGCTCGAGCTCAACGTTCTATGCCTTTGCATAGTTAACCCTTTACTCTCCAGAGCAGTTCAAGTGCTGGGGCTAACTGCATATAGTCAGAATACAGCAAGACGTCATGTTGTTTGAAACAGTTCAGGAGGAATTCAGGAAATTGGGAAGGGGACTTAGGAAAGTATCACAATCTGTTACTTTCTCAGAGGTGCTACCTGTCCATGATAAGAGGGATGACAGGAGGCTCCGCACCAGGCACTTCAATATATGGCTGAGGAAGTGGTGTGGAGAAGAGAGATTTGAATTCATTGGGGACTGGGGCCCCACCTGGAGAGATAGAGGCCTGTACAAGGGAGATGGCCTGCATCCATCCGGGGGACTGACATCCTCAATGAACAGTTTAAATGCTACCTTGGTAAGCATTTAAACTGGCTGAGGGGGAGGCGGAATAAGGCAGGAAGACATAGTCTGTCCTCCCCCCCCCCACACACACACACACTTACTGGGTCAGCATTGGAAATCCTGAGAGTGGGAAATCCCAAGAGGAGCAAATGCACATGGGTAACCAGAAGGGAAAGAGAGGGGGAAAGAGGAAAGAAATTAGTGGAGGTTACAGGTGAGGGCAAAAGGGGAAGATGAGGGGAGGTGGAAGTACAAAATGGAGAGCCATGTGTGCAAACGCTCGAAGTCGGGGCAACAAGATGGCAGACCTAGAGGACACCATGGCAGCAGAAGATCTCGACACAGTCGTAAGTACGGAGACCTGGTGCAATGAGAACCAGGACTGGGACATAGCCATATCAGGGTATGCTACATTTAGGAGCGACAGAGTAGGAAAAAAGGGAGGTGGGGTGGCTCTTTATGTCAGGGAAAACATAAAAGTCACAGAAATACAGAGGGAACAGGGAGAAGCGGAGGTACTGTGGGTCACCCTAGAGACAGGGTAAGGGGCAGCTATTCATACAGGGTGATGTACAGACCTCCAGCACAGGGGGATGAGGGGAAAAGGTTATGATAGAAGAAATCCAAGGGATGTCACTCAAGGGGGAGGTATTGCTAGTGGGAGATTTTAATTTATCAGATGTTGACTGGAGCATCCCTTATGCAGCAACAGTTAAAAGAAGCTTGAGACGTCAGAGAGCCGGCCGGGGGAAGGAGGATCGAGAGTCCTATGGACCGCTCTCCTCCTCCAGGAGGGAGGGTGGGGAAGTGGCTAGTGCATGAGGAACCCCTTGTGACTGCCAGGGGTATGACAGCCAGGACTGAATATGTTGGAAGGCATGTCAGACGTCCGGCGTAGTCCACCCCAACGTCACTGCATGACATGCCTCCCTGGGAGAAAAAGGGGGAAAAAAGGAGACTCCGACCATGCACAATGACATCTGTCCCCACGTTGCAGACCCTGCACTGCTGACCGGAATTCTGCTCCCATTCTACCATTCAGTATCTGTCAGGGAGAAGGGGCCCCCCCCCCGGCCGCCCCGCCCCTGGGGTGTAAGTTGGTGCTGTTCGAGAGTAGAGTAAATCCCAGAGTCTGTGGTGGGGCTGAGCATGTGTAGTCCAGACTGATGGAGGGGGGGTGGGCTGTCCAGACAAGGCGATAAAGCAAAGCATAATAAATAACAAAAAAAAAAAAAAAGAGTGAAAGAGGGGGTGCAGTCTGGCAAGGGAAGATTTGAGAGCTCCACTATAGACTAACTCGCCAGAGTCAAAAATAGGGAGAATCATCTTTGAAACAATCTCTCATTGAGCACGAAGCAGGACATTCACTTTGTTCCTGTACAGTGCACCAAACCTGGGGTGGAGCTTATGGTGTATGGCATCAGTATGCACTGAGAAATCAAGATGTCGGTCCAGCCAGACCCTGAGAAACTTAAAGTAGGATACATCCTCAATAACAGCATCAACAAGGGTGCGTAATAAAGGGAGAGAGGCGAGTCTGGTAAGCCTCTGTTGGGTGCCAAAAGTCATGGAAACTGTTTTTTGGCATTGAGGGACAGTTGGTTAGACTGGAACCAGCACTGAATCTTGTCAAATTCCAGTTGTAGCTGTGAGATAAAGTCAAGGGAAGAGAAGCCTCTTAAGGCAGCCCTCATAGCCCGAGACAAGCTCTGGGCTAAAGCTAGGCATACTAAGAAATCTTCGGATTGGCAGGCCTTTAGAACAGTCAGAAATACCTGTGTGAAAAGTATACGTTCTGCTAAAGCTAACTATTATATCTCTACCCTAGAACAAGCAAAAGGCAACCCATGCAAAATATGGAGAACAATTAAATCTATTGAAGGGAGGCATATGGCCCCTTCTGTCCCAACAAAATTAGTTGCAAGAGATAAGATAGTGGAAAACAAGTCCTTAATCCTTGAGGAACTTAACTCCCACTTTGCCACAGCTGGGCTAGCTTTCGATTCTTCACCTTATGCTGCTTCTGCGGTGAACCACCATTCCCCCCTCCAATACGTAGTCCTATACCTAGCCCTTTCAATTGCGTGAGATAACCTTTCAAAGAAGTTGAAGATCTCTTCCTTAAACTAGACACTAAAAAGTGCAGGGGATGATGGCTTGAACCCTTTTTCCTTAGGGCTAGATATGCCCATCTCGCTGCCCCAGTTCTCCACATCTTCAATCTTTCCATTACATCTGCAACTGTGCCGTCTTGCTGGAAATCAACATATATCCTCCCTCTGTTTAAAGCTGGTGACCCGTGTGATGTAAACAACTACAGGCCTATTTCCATATTGCCTACCCTTTCTAAAGTTCTTGAAAAACTGATCCACAATCAGTTAAAATCTCACTTGAAACCTTCTCTCTCATTAACCCTGCCCAATCTGGCTTCTGGGCGAACCACAGTACAATTTCTGCACTAGCAAAAGTAACCAACGACTGGATCTCTGCTATTGACGCAAAGAAGGTAACAGGAGCAGTCTTTTTGGATCTAAGCAAAGCTTTTGATACTGTTGACCACAATCTACTAGTCGCTTGCCTTGCAAATTTGGGTGCCACATACCACACTACTTGGTGGTTCTCTAGTTACTTAACTGGGAGATCCCAAAAAGTAAAAGCAGAGGGCTGTTTTTCTGCTGCTTTGCCAGTTGTTAGAGGTGTCCCTCAAGGATCCATCCTAGGCCCCATTTTGTTCTCATTATATATTAATGATCTTGATTCAAATATATCTACGTCCAATCTGCACTTTTTCGTGGACAATACGTGCTATTATACCTCTGGCTCGTAACTTTCTGAGGGTCAAGGAGTGCTTCAAGCGGACTTTCTTGTAACTCGAGCATAATCTTATAAAGGCAAAGCTCGGGCTTAATGCCAAGAAGATCAAAGTTAAGGATATTTTCCCGTAGGTTGCCACCGTACCTTAATACCCCTGCCCCAAGATTTCATTGCTACCATGCTAAACGAGCCTCTGGAAGTTGTCACCAAATTCAAATACTTAGGCATCTGGATTGACAACAAACTCTCTTTCAATGACCATATTGAAGATGTCTCTAGAAGGCTAAAAGCCAGGTTAGGCTTCTTCTTCTTTAGAAATAGGTCCCTCTTCCCCCTTGAATTTCGGAATAAGCTCGTCCAGGCCACTTTTCTTCCCCTTCTTGACTATGGCGATGTAATCTACTCCTCTACCTCCGGCGCAAACCTAAGTAAATTAGACAGCCTTTATCACTGTGCACTACGGTTCATTACCAACTCCCCTTACCGTTCGCATCATTGTGACCTATATGCAGCTGTTGGATGGACATCTCTCACTACTAGACATTTGCTCCATGCTGGTCTATGGACTCTTAAACTGCTCCTGCACAAACTGCCGAGCTATCTTTCATCTCTCATTAGTATTTCACACAGTGCTTACTCGCTAAGAAAATCTGACTTTATTATGCTTGACATTCCGAGGACGCGGACCTCCTTTGGTAAACGTGCCATTGCGTATGCCCTTCCCTCTATTTGGAACCATTTACAGACCGTACTGAAACTAACTAGCACAGTTTCAATTAACTTCTATAAAGTACTATGTGCAGCTAAAATAAAAGATACCTGCAACTGTCATTAAGCTTCTTTCCCATGTGTGCCATGTGCATCCTTTGGTAAGACCATAATTGCTTTGTGTATACCAACTACCTATTGTCGACTTCTTTTATACTATGAAACAACCCCACCACCAGCACCTGTCTCATATCTACTACCTTGCTGCAGCAATCTAATTCCCGATATCCCTTCCTTCCCTACTCCTGGCTGTCTACATATATACTTCTCTGACCACACTATCTAACCATTCCTACCTCCCCTATCCATTTTATTCTGTGATCGACTCATCTGCCAAAATGTATTTATTGCAAACACAAGTACCATGTTTCAAGTATCATTATGCTATCTACAGTTGCCACCTGTTTTACCTTAGTTATTACCACCTGCGGTCACCCCATGTGATGTCATTGAATGTTTATCTTGCTTATATTATGTGATGCTTGCATTTAAGCATATATTGTTATTAATTATTTATGTATGTATGTTGTGTAAGTCTATATGTCACAGGACCTCCTTGTGAATGAGCTTGCTCAATGGAGTTTTCCTGAAATAAACTTGAACTTGAAGCCAGATGCAAAATGAACTGTATCCTTAGTATACATGTACAGGTAAATGGACAAAGAGGAACAGATGGGGGGATCATTCAAGAATATGGAAAAGACACTAGGGCCAGGACAGACTCTATGGAGCTTCCTATCCAGATAGTTTGAGACCTTCCCTCAATGTAAGAGCAAAACCAACTGCCTGCAGAGTCAGAGAGACCCTCTACTTTAAGCTTGTCGAGAAGATGGGGATGTACTACGGTGCCAAATGCTTCATCGAGACCAACAAATATGGCTGAGGTGATCAGTCCCTGATACATACCTGAGAAGACAGTCAGTGAGCTAGAGGAGGGAGGTGGAAGTGGGTTGGGAGTGCCTAAAAGTAGACTGATTATTGTGCAGCTTATTAAAGCTTAAGTACTCAGTGATTTCATCCTGTATAATTGCCTCCACGATTTTACTCGGGAGAAACATCAAACTAATTGGGCTATAGTTTGTTGCCTGTTTCCGATTTCCTTTCTTGTAGACAGGAATTACTGTTAGTAATCCATTTGGCAGGTACCTTTCCTGTTTTCAGAGATTTATTAAAGATTTCAGTAAGAGGTTTGTGAATGTGACCAGCTACTGCTAAAATCAGTTTAGCAAGCAAGTCATCTGATCCGCCAGAAGTATTTTCCTTTAATCGCATTAATTTAATTTTTACCATATCCTTGATAACATATACTTGTTGCTACTGGTTCAAGGTGTATGGATAGGGCCAGTTTTTGCTGAGTTTACAGGGGGAGAGAAAACACTTGTAAAGTAGTTGTTCAATTATACTCATTGTAAAGGAACTGATGACTGTACAGTGTATGTTTATTGCTGCAATGTAGATTGTCAATGGACAAGAACGAATAATCAATTAATTAATTAGAACTATTTGTTTCTTTACAATATAGATTGATGTAGAAACTTCCCTAATCAATAGGAAACTGCTTAACCGAGCAAGACATGCATGAAAAATAACAGTCCCATATACAGTATACACATATGTATACAACAGGTGTGGGTATAACTTTATAAAGATAACTAGTGATATCTTTGGGCTACGTTTCAAAATGTCACCAGTTAGGTACCAAGATATCACCACTTAGATATATCACAGTCGACCAACTGATAACTGACCAACAGCAAAAGGATATACCACATTACCGCATAACAATGTTACCTTGACACACATTACTTCACACATTCTTCAGAGACATTCCATTCATAGAAGCAACCATAAAAACAGTGAATGAAAAAGGAAATCACTTGTTTACAGATTTATTTACTGAACTTTCAGGTCCTGTTCTGTACATCAAATATGAGATAAGCTAACATACAATATCAGAAATATCATCTTTCATTGTATTGACCTCTTGTGACCTCACTTGTGGCTTTGCCACTCATGAGGTTAGAGGATAAGTACAACTCAAGAAGATATTTCTGATATCTTACATAGCTCATCTCATATCCCATATTTATGCAATGGGCTGACCCAAAATATGCAATTTATCTTCAAGTGTGAGGGGGCAAGACCATAACTCACGAGTGGCAGTGCCACAAGCACATTATGAAAGTTCTGCCCACTCACAAGTGAAGATAAATTGCTTCTTTTGAGTCAAGCTATCGTATATTTGATACATAAAACAGTAGTTTACAAGTTATAGCTTTTAAATCTGCAGTTTGTCTGAAGATATTCTTGGTTTTCTTTGATTTTAACAGCTGGTTTCAATGCTGCATTAGGCATTGTGATGTCATCAATATTGTGAAAGCAGCTCTCTAGTTCAGTATTCCATTGTGATGACAGTAATCTTAAAAAAATATTCATTGTGACAACAGTGACAGCAACACATTTTTGATATGTTGCTGTTACTGAATGTCACTAGCCAAGATTTATTTTTTATCTTACAATGTGTGGGGAGCCTTTATTATTAGCTGAAATCAAGCAGATTACAGCCTTGTTATGCAAGCGTTATGACATCACTCTGATGTTAACCCTTCTTGAGTATGTCATATCAATGGTATAACAACACAGAATGCTCACAACAATCAATGTTCTGTAAAGTAGTTCAATACACGATTACACAATCTTGGTAGCCCATACACTATAAAATACAATATATGGTCGTTAGTTAACAACCACACTGAAAACACTTCTTGAGGTTGCCATGACATCTGAAAACCTCTTGAGCTGCGCTCTTGAGGTATACAATGATGTCATGGCAACCTCTCGAAGTGTTTATAGCGTGGTTATTAACCAAAGACCATACATTATCCTCTATGTTATTTTTACCTCCACTCCTGTTGTGTGTGTGTGTCTCTCTCTCTCTATATATATATACATATATCTATATATATATATATATACACATATATATATATTCATTGTAAAAAAAATTTCTTACTGCATCAGGTAGGGTTGAAGCAACAAAAGTAGGGAAATGAAGTGTTACGGTTTCGAACCCTAACACCCCCCACCCTTACCACCCCACCACCACCCTCCACACACCAACAGGCATCAGGGTGTGCCTTGGGGTCAGCGCCCTAACTCCAACCCCACACCATGTGTAAGGAAGATGAGATGATTGGGTATAGGAGAATGGGGTAAGAGTTAGGCCTGATGACCCCAAGGCACACCCCAATGCCTGTTGGTGAGAGGATGGTGGGGGTGGGGTGGGGGGTGTTAGGTTTCCGAAACCCTAACGCCTTATTTCCCTACTTTTGTTGCTTCAACCCTAACTGGTGCATTAACAAAGTTTTTTGCAATAAATTTCCTTACTTTTGAGAAAGTGCAATCTTACCCTTATATGTTTGCAGGGGTGCAGGGCCCTTGGGTTGCATCACCCTGTAGGAGAGCAGGGCCCTATCACACACCCATCACTCCATAATGGTATCCATTTTTTGGAGCGCAGGGCAAGTGTAGAGACACTGTAATGAACTGTCTTCTCCCCAGTACTGCATAATGGAGGGCTCTGCACTCCCATTACTGCAAAATAGTACCCATATGTCCCATAAGTGTAGAGACACAGCGCAGACCTAGAGATATTCCAGCAAACCCTTGTGATGCAAATGCTGCAGCATCTAAGTAACCATAGCAACACTGGAAAAAATTCCACTGCAATTGTAATCATGGCCTGGCAACCCATGCATGCTTAGTACACCTACTAAGCTACGTTTAGTGAAAAATCCGTATCTCAAACCGTTTTCGAGATATAGGCTCTGAAAGGTATTCTGTCCACCAGTGTTATCCTATGGGAAATTTCCAAACTTCGAAATGTTATAGCTATGGAAACAATGTAACTTTTATTGCCAAACCAGCAAAAGTCACATCTGTGGAGCAAAGCCTTTCTACCCTGAAAATTTTAGCCCTTAATTCCAAACCGTTTCTTTGCAGTGGCGTGGCAAAGAAACAATAAACTTTTAGAAATCCCTTTTCGTGAGCTGTCAGAATCCCTTTTCGCAATCCGAATCCCTTTTCATGAGGTGTCAAAATCCCTTTTTGTGATTGTGGGTCCAGATAGCCCTGGCAGAAATCCCTTTTTTTTAATAATTTCTCTTTATTAATCTTGATTTCAAGACATTTGAAGTTGTACAGTACATCTGGAAATCCCTTTTTGCGACATGAAAAGAGATTTTGTCACCTCACAAAAGGGGATTCGGCTTGCAAAAAGGGATTTTGACAGCTCACAAAAAGGGATTTGAAATGTCAGACCAGATGGCCCTGCGGGCAATCGCAAAAAGGGATTCTGACACCTCGCAAAAAGGGATTTGGCTCGTGAAAAGGGATTTTGACAGCTCCCGAAAATGGATTTGAACAATTAATCCCTTTTCGTGAGGTGTCAAAATCCCTTTTCGCGAACTGAATCCCTTTTTGTGAGGCGTCAAATTACCCGCACAGCCATCTGGTCTAACAACCCAATCCCTTTTCATGAACTGTCAAAATCCCTTTGTGTGAGGTGGCAAAATCCAAAGGGATCACAGAAGCGAGTCGTGAAAAGGTATTTTAAAAATCAAAAATAAACATTCTGGGTACACAGTAAAGTAAACCAAAGGCATAGGTCTGTAGAGGATGTTCATATGAACAAAATACATGCTTGAATGTCTGCAGAAGACATCGCTGGCTAACGTTATAACGTTTTGTTTGAGCAAGAAACATGAAAACAGTCCAGAAAAGGGCAACCCAAAATGGTGCAGGGACTGCATTAGAAAACATATGAGGACAGATTAACAGAGCTCAATATGTATACCCTAGAGCAAAGGAGGGAGGATATGATCGAAACATTCAAACATCTTGAGGGCATTAACAAGGTGAAAGAGTCTAACATGTTTCAATATAAGAAAAATAGCAGGACAAGAGAACACAGCATGAGATTAGAGGGAGGTCGATTAAGGGGGAATGTGAGGAAGTTCTTTTTCACAGAAAGGGTGGTGGATGCATGGAACGGCCTACCTCAGGAAGTGGTGGATATGAATACAGTGCAGGGCTTCAAACAGGCATGGGGCAGGCATATGGGAGCAATAAAGATGAGTATGAATAGATAGGCCATTGACAGAGCAAAGACCTATGGCACATCCATAAGATACAAGAAATGGGCAGACTGGATGGCCCTTGCGGTCCTAATTTGCCATCAACTTCTATGTTTCTATGTTACTATGGCGGCTTGCGAAAAGGGATTTTTTTCTCACGAAGAGGGATTTTATGCTCCCT
Source organism: Neoceratodus forsteri (assembly GCA_016271365.2). Taxonomy (NCBI): domain Eukaryota; kingdom Metazoa; phylum Chordata; order Ceratodontiformes; family Ceratodontidae; genus Neoceratodus; species Neoceratodus forsteri. The sequence goes on from CM028136.1 coordinate 965,879,825, forward strand.
CTTTGCGAGTTGTCAAAGTCCTTTTTTGTGACCCCTAAATCCCTTTTCGTACCATGCAGCAATCCAAAAGACTGATTGAGCATGCTCAGAACCTGGAATTTCACAAATGAATAACTTTGGAATGGATTAATATTTTTCACCAAACTAACACTGGCTTGTTCTCTGGGGCAAGCGCTTTCTACCCTGAAAATTTCAGATCAAAATTCCAAACACTGTGTCCACAGCATGATGAGGAAAAAACAGCCAAAACAGGCGAAAAAAGCGACATTTACACTTTTTTTCACTATAAGCTGCACGAAATCCACAAATGCAATTGAAACAAAACTTGGTATGTCAAGAGATCTACACCACAGCACATACCAAATTTTGTGCAAATCTGTTAAATGGTTGCAGTTATTAAAGTGCAAAATTTAAGGTTTAACATTAAACTGCCTGCTCAACCCTAACTATAGTGGCGCTATCACGCCACTATATATATATATAAGGGATATACAATGGTGAGCTGTCAGATAAATGATTTATCTACACAAGTGCTGTTTGACCTCGGGTAACTTCACGAGTGGCGTAAGCCACGAGTGAGGTGTCCGAGGTCAAACAGTACAAGTGTAGATAAATCATTTATCTGACAGCTCACCATTGTATATTTCTATTTATGCAATAGGGATGCTTCTTACTGCGCGGGAACATTTGGTTTTGACTGTTTATCTTCTTTTTTTAAATGATAATTTCTGGGACTTTCTGGGACTTTTGGTTAACTTTCCTGGTGTATGTCCGCCTAGTGGGGTGGTTGCTATTAAATGAAACACCACTCATTTTGTAGAGAACTTCTTGCTGAACAAATGTCATGGTGACAGTATCATGCTACCTTTTTTGTTTTAAAATTATTCGCATTTGTTTGATGAAAAAGTTAAACAAAAATTTAATTTTATGCTGTTTTTTGCTAATTATAAAAAAAACTAAAAGGTATTTATTAATGAAACGCCACTCATTTTGTAGATATTTTCATGCTGAATATTTTTTGTGCTCATAGTATCATGCTATCATTTTTAGTTTTAAAGTGATTCACAGTTGTTTGTCGGAAAAGTGAAAAGAAAATAGGATTTTTTGCTGTTTTTTGCTAATTATAAAAAAAAACTAAAAGTTATCTATAAATGAAACACCACTCATTTTGTAGATATTTTTGTCCAGAACATTTTTCATGCTCACAGTACTATGCTATCATTTTTCGTTTTAAAGTTATTCACATTTGTTTGTCAAAAAAGTGAACAAAAAAGCTTTGATTGACAGTTTGCATTTATCCCACATATGTGGGATAAATCTAGGGTGGTTAGATTTATTCCACATATGTGGAAATAAATGGATTTATTCAATGGCTTTTGGTCTCACACCTATTGCATAAATATATATATATATATATGTGTGTGTGTATATATATATATATATATAAATATATACATATATATTGCAAAAAACTCTGTTAGCGCATCAGTTAGGGTTCCTATTACAGTGACAAAAGTATGGAAATTCGGTATTAGGATTCCCAACCCTACCACCCACCCACCCCACCCCCACTCTCCACACACCAGCAGGCACTGGGGTGTGCCTTAGGGATGCCCTAACTCTCACCCCATTCCATGCGTAAGGAAGCTGAGATGGTACAGCATAAAAGAACGGGGTGAGAGTTGGGTCTGACAACCCCAAGGCACACCCTGATGCCTATTGGTGTGTGGAGGGTGGGGGGGTGGTATGGTTGGGAACCCTAATGCCGAATTTCCATACTCTTGTCACTTTAATAGGAACCCTAACTGATGCATTAATGGAGGTTTTTTTTGCAATAAATTTCCCTTCTTTTTGAGATAGTATAATAGTATCTTTATTTTACCAATCCTTCCATAGATGTGCATATGTATGTAGGTGTGGAAGAGCAGGGCCTCTGGGCCCTGTGCTTCCATGTGTCAAACAGTGACCAAACTGTCAGCATAGCCATCTTATTACCCCACCTCATGTACAGAGAAATTGTGAAATGCAAGGCAAAACATAATTACGTGCAAGTGCAACTCCATTCTACGCCATAGGTGTGAAAACACATTTCGAGCAGGATGTGAAAAATTACAGCTGTACTGTTCATGAGGTGGTGTGAAAGAAATGGCTATGTTGAAAATTTGGGGTTAAAAGATTGAAAAGTAGTAAAGCTATGCACATGTGTAGAATAAAGTCAACAGACGCACATAGCTCGTGCATTTTTAGGAATTTTGCCACCAAATTTTCAACATGTCCTTTTGGGGACCCTACCTCATGAATGCTGGCACTGTCATTTCATTAATTGGCCCCAAAAGGTGAGTTTGCACAGCAGACACACCATTCTGTGCCACACAAGTGCAAACACATTTCAGGAAGGATGTGAGAAATGAAGACTACACTGTTCATGAGGTGGTGTGAAAAAATGGCAAGGTTGAAAATTTGGATTGAAAATATTAAAAATTGCTGAAGTTACAAGCATGCGTAGAAGAATTTCAATGACCGCATATAACTCAGGTGTTTTTTGGAATTATTGTACCAAATTTTCAACATGGGCATTTTGGGACCCCACCTCATGAACACTGGCACTGTCATTTCATTAACTAGTCCTGAAAGATGATTCTGTGCAGTGACCACAAAATCACCTTTTGGGGCTGAGTAATGAAATGACAGTGCCAGTGTTCAAATCCCATGTTGACAATTTGGTGCAAAAATACCTAGAAATGGCTGAGATATCAACATAAGTTCAAAACGCCATTGACAGCCATTATACAGCACTTTCGATTCTTCAGTTTGCGGTTCGGCTTTGAAGAGTGCAGACATGTCCCGGTCCACAGAAGATGACAGCCCCCGACCTCCGATGGTGAGTACTGGACAAAGGAGAGGGGTGTGGTGTGGTGGGTTGCTCAGTGGGAGGGTCAGGATGGGGAGGGGGATGGGGAGACAACGAGGGACCATTTTCTTTTTTACTGGATTTTGTAAACCATAAAAAGATGTCAGGGGACTGTTTTCTTTTTTTCAGGTACAATATTCATAGGATCATAGGAATCATAGGAAATATCAAGCATTATGGACTTTCATCCTTGTAGCTTGCCAATTCCCTGGTATTTAGAACTCGGTAGTTTGGGACACTGAGGGTGGGCTCCCCAGTGTCCCACACTACTGGTGATGGTGAGGGGATATGATATAACTGGGGACACTGGGAGTGGGCTCCCTAGTGTCTTGCCTTTGGGGGGGGAATCTACTGCCAACATGGGGATTGGGCACCCCTTGTTGGAAATGGACAGTTTTCTTGTGTTGGGGACACTGGGAGTGGGCTCCCCAGTATCCTACAGTGGTGGAGGGGTCGTCTAGTGCTGACATAGGATTGAGCACCCTGATGTCGGCAGTAACACTTATTTTTACAGCAATATTTCTATCTTCGGCTCACATAGTAGGATCTTACTTTGTATCTCATCATACGAAGTAAGATCCTACTTCGTATTACGTGGATAGAAAAGAAGAATTTCATCATTAAATAAAAGCCCATTTTAAGGGCATTTTTCGAGCAGTAAAGTGCAAACTGCACCTAAGGGGTCCCAATAAGCAAGCTACATATGCTGGTTACTCCCCAGGTCATCATTTTGGGGGGTTTCCAAATTTGAGTATTTCAGGCAAACTGAAAATAAGATGGCAGCCGTAAGAAAGAGGAATTTTTCTCATACAAAGCAGGATTCCTCTGTTGTTTCATACAGCTATATTTTAGTACTTACTGAGCATGCGCAGAAATTATTTTTTCAAATTTTTAAGTTGCAATAACTTAAAAACGGCTTATTATTTTTTCACCAGACTAGCAAAAGGCACATTTGTGAGGTAGTCCCTTTCTGCCCTGAAAATTTCTGGCCAAGAAAATAAACCGTCTGGGCTGTAGGCAAGTTCAAAGAAGAATCCCAGCAAAGTCAATGAGCAAAAACATGTTTTTTCACCTCTCCATAACTCTGAAAACACACATCCGATCAGAACATAACTTGCCACATCAAGAGATTTACCCCCACAGGACAGTGCATACCAAATTTTGTGCAAATCCTGGGCTGGCAGTATAGCCTAGAGGTTAGAGGAACGAGGTGTGAACGAGCTTGATACATCCAGCAGACCAGACCTGAGTCTGATTCTCACAACCTCCACTTGCATACTGTGTGACTCTGAGCAAGTCACTTAACCGCCCAGTGCTCCCAGGTCGCCCCTGAAAACAGGCACGTGTGCCTAGTGGGCCTTACCCAGTTACCAAAGACTTAAAAAAAAAAAAAAAAATCTGTTGAATGGTTGCAAAGTTATTAAAGTGCAAAATTTTGAGTTTAACATTGAAGTGCACACTCAAACTTAACTATAGGGGGCGTGACTACACCCCTATAATAAATATATATATAGTTAGGGTTGCAGAGCCACTTCTATGTTAAACCCCAAATTTTGCACTTTAATAACTTTGCCACTGTATGATGGATTTCCCTGAAATTGTGCATGTGTGGTCTGGTACCATAGGTCTCTGGATCTGGAAAGTTGTGGAATGGTCAGATGAGCGGTTGCGGAGCTGCAGAATGTCAAAAAACAGAATAAAACAGACTTTTTGCACGTTTCTTTGCTCACTCCTACAGCCCGCATGATTTGTCCGTTTGGTTTGAAATCTTCAGGGAAGATACAATTTGGGTCACAGATGTGTCTTTTAAAGATTTGGTGAAAAAATATTAACCTGTTCAAAAGTTATTCAAAAAAGAAGTTTCCCATTACAGTCAATGGGAAAAAAATGTATGTGTCTCTCGAAAGCCGCCGCCACTACATTTTACTTTCGCAAACGGCCCTTTTACTTCTGTGCAGTGGCCATCTTGTTTTCAGTTAGCGAGAGAGAAAAATGCCTGGCGTTTAAATTTGGGACCCCCTAGGTAAACACTGACTGCTGTGTTTACCTAGTCGGGTCCTGAGGATGCCAGCCCTATCTTTTTTGGGGGTAAAACCCCCCAGAAATGTTGTTTTTAAAATCAGCACCCCAGTACTGTCACAAATTGCGACAGAAATGGCCGTGACACTTTCGCAAATCACGAAAGTGTTGTGCTGTTTTTGTGAAACTGTCACAATTTGCGACAGTACTTTGTCCAAAAACTGCAAATCTTTGCTATCCCCCTGCAACAAAATGGTTTGGGCTTTTAGGCTGAAATTTACAGGGTGGCAAGTCCTGGTCCCACAGATGTGCCTTTTGGTGGTTTGGTACCAAAACAGTCAATGGGTACAAAGTTACAGCATTCTGAAGTTGAGAAATTTCCCATAGGATCACACTGCGGCGCCCGTGACACCTTTCGGCACCCATATCTCAAAAACAAAGTGAGATATGGATTTTTCGCTACCCACAGTGACCTAAGCTATAAAAACAAGTTTAGGAATCATAGATTACACCTGCAGTGTTTTTTTTTTCCTACTTGCTATGGTTATGGAGATATTGGCAAAGACGTGTTACAAGGGTTCCTTTGGCGTACTATGGCGCTGCTGTATGGCTCCGTACTAATGTGTAAGTGGGGCGCCTTGGGGCGGAGGACTTATGCTCCACATCGCATACCATTACACTAAAATGGACAATGTGAAGGGGCGCAGGGCCCAGAGGGCCTGCGCTCCCACTAACACATACCAGTTACATTACACTTTCTCAAAAGAAGGAAATTCATTGCAAAAACTCCATTAATGCATCAGTTGGTTGATAGCACAGCGACAAAAGTTTGGAAATGTGATGTTAGGGTTACACCTACCCCCACCCTCCACACACCAACTGGCATCGGGTGTGCGTTGGGGTCGTCGGGCCTAACTCTCATCCCATTCTCCTATACTGCACCAACTCAGCTTGTTTACACATGGCATGGGATGAGAGTTAGGCTGACGACCCCAACACACACCCCGATGCCTGATGGTGTGTGGAGGGTGGGGGGGTGGTAGGGATGTAACCCTAACATCACATTTCCAAACTTTTGTCGCTGTGCTATCAAACCTAACTGATGCATTAATGGAGTTTTTTGGTAATGAAGATATATATATATATATATATATATACACACACACACAATAGGAGTGGTAATAAATTTAGTGTGATAAATCTTGTTATCGGAGCGACTATATGTATAAATGAAATTTATACATATACTAACTATATCATCAAGATTTATACACATAGTAACTACGTTATCACCACAGCCCTTCCCCGCACAGCCAGCTGGTATTACTTACTACATTATTTGTCACGACTCCAATCCACTCTGCTCAAAACCACCAGCCCATTCACCCACATGCTCAGTCACTTGTTTAGAAATAAGCAGGGGTGGAGGAGCTAGGAAACTGCCCACTTTAACCCAGCTTACCACAACCCCTGCTCTAAAGCAAGTATAGTTGCGTCACATGTACTACAAAAAGGTGGGCACTACTTTAAAATCATGGCATTCCTTAAGTCTAAGAAATGCACTCTCTCAACCCCTATCCCATACAAGCTCCTATCACTAATCCTGGGCCTAACGATCATGCTAGCAGGTGATGTGGAGCTGAACCCTGGTCCCCCATGTACTAGTATCCTGGCCATTGCTCCCACTATGCCCGCCTGGAGCAATGCAAAGGGATTAAGATTGGTACACAAGAACATAAACAGTCTTCAGGCCCAAGATGCACGAACTTGAGGCCTGGGCTAACCTCTACTCCCCTGACATAGTTGCCATATCAGAAACATGGCTAAAACCCAATATTCTACCACATGAGGTGGGACTAAATGGGTTTAACTCCTTCAGAAAAGACCGACAGGGCAAAAAATGTGGTGGAGTTCTGATATGTGTCGAGTCCCACATAGATGCTTCTCTGGTAACCACCCAGGACCAAGAACAGTAAGGGTGCGAAGCAGTGTTTTTTGAGCTTCTACTGGGAGGGGTAAAGTCCCTGCCGGCTGGTTGTGTCTACAACACTCCAAAAACAGCCATGGGTACTTTAAAGGCTCTCGTGGATACCATCCCTGAGTTACCAGGGTGTGAGAAAATAATACTAGGGGACTTTAACCTACACTGGGGAGCCCCCGTGAGTGGGGAGGTTAAAACCAACCTGCAAGATGTAAGTATGTCACGGTTAATTCAAGAGCCCACACGCTTCAACCAAAAACCGGGCAACCACACCACGCTTGACTGGGTATTGGTATCCAACCCAGACAGAGCTAAGCTGGTAGGTACTTATGCTGATGCACTCAGTGACCACACGCCAGTGTTTGTGATTTGGAAAAATAACTACCCCAGGCAGCCCCCTAGGACCTTCTGGTCTCAAAACTACTCAGCCCTCGATGAGGGTTCTTTCCTCCAGTCCTTAGCAGGGGTGGATTGGTCGCAGGTTCAAGATGCACTTAGCTTGGATGAAGTCCTGGATTGCTTCACTAAGAACCTCTTTCTGTTGCCAATAAACACACCCCTTTGAGGAAGGTTAGGGTCAAGGGCCAGCACTCAAGGTGGCTGACTACAGACCTAAAAAGTCAAATGAGGGAAAGAGATTGGGTTTGGTGCTAATTCAAAGAAACTAATAATGCTAGTGATTGGGTTAAGTACAGGGAAATGCGAAACAGCTGTAAACAAGTGCTAAAAAGGGCCAAGAAGTGCTATCTTCACACCCTGCAAACTGACAGTCTATCAGATCCAGATTCTGCACACAGATAAACTCTCTGTTAAAGGGTAATACCACCAAAGGGGCTAGTGAAATCATAGCAAGTGGGATATGTCACTCAATGGCTCTGGACTCAGCAAACGCCTTTTATAGGTTTTTTACAGATCTAGAAAAATTCAGATCTGATGCCCCCAGTCCAATATCTACCGCCCAAGATAGACAGAGGGGGAACTCATCACCAGGGCCCTGAATTCCACCTCAAACTTGTGTCCAATGGTGAAGTCTTAAAGCTGCTTAGGGGCATAAAGGCAGAAGAATCAGTGGGTAACGATAACTTGGAGCCTAAGTTGCTTAAGATTGCTGCTCCGGTCATTGCGGCACCAGTGGCATATCTATTTAATAAATCATTACTAGAAGGGAAAGTGCCCTTGAAATGGAAGGTTGCCTTAGTAACCCTTATTTCCAAAGGTGGGTCAAACACTCAGGTAGAGAACTACAGGCCTATCTCCATACTCTGTCCCCTTAGCAAACTACTCGAAAAGGTGATCTACCAGCAGGTTCTATCATACCTGGAGAGGAACAGCTTGTTGACAGAACAACAACATGGTTTCAGGAAGAAGCACGGCACAGAGACGGCTCTGTTTAGTTTCACCTCTGATATCTATTCAGCCCTAGATTAAGGTCGGCTACTTGGTGCGGTCTTCATTGATCTCACCAATGCATTTGACCTAGTGGATCACCAGCTGCTTGCAGGGCACCTGAAATCCTTGGGACTAGATGAACTAACTTTACAGTGGTTCATTAACTACCTCCATGGCAGGACACAAGTTGTCCGCTGCCAGGGTGCTAGATCCGATGAGCGCCAGTTAACTGATAGGGTTCCTCAGGGCTCCATTTTGGGCCCTCTACTATTTTCACAATTTGTGAGCAGCTTACCAGATAACTGTGGTGGGGCCAAGGTTACCCTGTATGCAGATGATGCTGTGCTGCATGGAACCTCCAGTGATGTGGCATCCCTAAACCTATCACTGAGTCAGGATTTGTTAATTCTTGAGCAATGGTTCCATGACGACAAACCAGTATTAAACAGCAAAAAACACAAGGCCATGCTTTTCGGCCCTAAGAACCTGGGGGCTAATAGGTCCAACCTACTATCTCTATCACTCTCAAACGGGTCCAGAATTGAAGTTGTTAACTGCATAAGGTATCTAGGAATGTTTATAGACCATGAAATGACTTTTAGATGCCACATTGATCACATGACTAAAGTGGTCAATCAAAGCTCGGCCTCCTATACAGGCTTCGCCCTTTTCTAACCAGCGAGTCAAAACTTATTGTCAGCAATGGAACTATCCTACCCACTTTACTGTATGGAGCCACGCTGCTGCAATCATTGAAGGCCACAGAAATGGGGCATCTGAGAACACTATACCACTGAGTCAGTCGTTTTGAGGCTGGAGCACATCATATGGAGTATTGCTGCAAAGTGCTGGGTACCATAAACTGGCCACCCATAGAAAACAAGCTAGCATACCCAGCACTATGCTTGGCATACAAGCTACAGCAACCAGACACTCCCCCAAGTCTGGCAAACCTATTGAGCCTCAGACTGGGTAGCAGAGACCTCAGATCCTCTGACCGCAAACTTCTTCAGGTTACCAGGGCCAGGTCCCCCTATGGACAGAGATCTGCTAGGTCAGTTCTCCCCAGACTCTGGAATAATCTCCCTAAAGAACTGCAGGATTGCAAATCACTCATTGGTTTCAAATCGGGACTTAAGTCACACCTGATTAAACTGACTACCTGTTCTTGCTACTGATGACCCAATACTTTGAGTCCATGGGGATGCTGCCCACACAGCCTCATGCTCGGATAGTTCCCCATGTTGAGCACAGCTTGGGAACCTATAATACTGAAACCTGGATTAGAACCTTGCGCCTGTGGCTACAGGTTGTATCTACTAACACGCTTTGTCCTCTACTTGTCAACTTTGTATAATTTCTCAGTCATATGTGCGGAACCATTGTCATGTACTTGTCGAGTTGTATAATTCTCAATTGTATGTGCTGAACCTTCTTTTTCCCTTTAGGTAGTTGTAACTAATCCCAGGTTGCCCCTGAAAAAGGGACTGTCATGGTCTTGATGGGCCTACCCGGTTACCAACATTTTAAATAAATAAAAAAACAGAGTCCCTAGCAACCTGCTCTACAGTGTGTACTACTACTCTACAGTGTGTACTACTAACATCCAGCAAAGCACAAAATAATCCTCCCTATTTTATTGAAAAAAAGCTAAACTAAGGAAAAAACAAATAACAGTTACACAAAAAAAACTACCTCCCTATTGCATAAATGAAATATGAGATGGGGGGTGTGTTGGATAAATGATTTATCTTTACTCTAGCTGTTTGACTTTAGGCACATCACTCATGGCTTATGCCACTTGTGAGGTTGCCTGAGGTCAAACTGCTCTTGTGAAGATAAATCATTTATCCAACAGCTCCCCATTGCATATCCCTTATACACACACACACATGCGCGCACGCACACACACAGTCACACACATACACACACGCGAGCACACACACACACACATATACACATACACACACACACGCACACACACACAGTCACACACACGCGCACATACACACGCATATATGAATACAACACCAGTGGAGATATAAAAAAAACGATGTGATATCTTTTACTTAACATAAAAATCAAGATACCACTTGTTAATGATGTCACAATCAAAAGGTATCTCTAGTTAATGATGTCAAACTTAGATGTCACTAGTTAATTATGTCACGCTCCAAAGATATCACACTCAGACAATATCACTGTTTCACTAGTTAAAGACCTCTTTCTCACACTGATTATTAACCAATTGCACTGAACATTTTCAGTGGTATTTTCTCTTGCCAAAAATGCTGAAATGCTACTTGGGCTTTGACTATACATAAAATACAACAGTGTTGTATACATCCAATATGTGCTGGCTTAATAGAAGAAATCAGAAATATCTTTTAACCTCCTAAGTGGCTTTGCCACTCGTGAGGTCAGAGGTCAAGCACAACTCATGAAGTAAGTGACTTCAAGCTGTTTGAAGCATGGCTTCTACAAAACAAACTAATCATCAATGTAAAAAAAAGACAAAAGCCATGCTTGCCGAACCCACACTGCTAGGCAGTGAGAGGCAGCATCTACTTAGATTGTCCACCCTTTGTGGCTCTCACTTAGAAGTGGTGAGTTCAGGCCGGCTGGTGGCGCTGAGGGTTGAGGTACTGGATGCCACACCTCGCGCTACAATGGTGACCCAGGTTTGGGAATGGACTCAGGTCATCGGGGGTCAGCAGGGTAGGAAAAGGATTGAGCATCCAGAGAACTGCTCTCCCTTCTCGGGGGAGGGTTCCGTGGAAGCCTTGCTCCAGAGCAGCTCCTAGTGGAGACTAGGGGGACCCCACAGGTAGCGTGGCTAGATGTAATCTTGGGGGGTGGACCGGCAGTGGTTAGGTCCACTGCCGTCATTGCACGACCAGAATCTGGGGAGAAACATACAAGAAACACCCTGGTGGCCTAGTGGAGGTGAAGGGGGCCCCAGTGAACTGCCCATATCCCAATAACGGACCTACCCCCTTGGATCTCCTATCTCCCGCTAGATTCCGTGGCTGTCCCTCTAATTGCAGATAGGCCACCAAGGGTGGGCGAGCCCTCCTCTGGGGGGTGGTGATCCCCAAGGGGGTGGTCACCCGGGGGGGGCTGGACACGCCGTGGAATCGGAGGAGACCATGATTGGGGGTTTCAGGTAGACAGTAGAGGCAGTAAGTCAAGTGGGTACCCTGGAGAGATGCCCTAAGCCTCCAGAGAATAAAGAGAATTCACAAACAAAAAAAAAGGAGTGGCAAGTGCAATTAAATACCTTGGGGTTATGCTTGAGCAGGATGAGGACCAGTCATTTAGTCCCCATGGCAATGCTATATCGAAAGCAATACAATGGAATCCTGGCCTCCTTTACAGGTTTTGTTTTTACCTCTCAAAGGAAGCATGCCTCACTATAGCAACTGACACTTTATTGCCTGTATTCCTCTATGGAGCCCCCTTCTACAGTCCCTTCATGACTCTGAGCAAAGCAGACTTAAAATTTTGTACAATAAAGTGGTGCGCTTTGCAGTTGATTCTTCCATAGAAGCATAAAACATAGGAACATAGAATTTGCCTGCCAATAAGGACCACTTGACCCAGTTATTCTGCACATTTTCCCCTGCCTATAGTATCACCACAGATCCTACGTGATCTGCAGCCTATTCACCCCCTTCCCTTTCCCTAAGATTCCCTTGTGCCTATTCCATGCATTCTTGAAACCCACCACTGTTTTCACCCCCACCACCTCCGCAGGAAGGCTGTTCCAGGAATCCACCACTCTTTCTGTGAAAAAGTACTTCATCACATCTCTCCCCGGTCTACCCCCCGCTCCAGCTTCTTATCGTGTCCCCTTATCCTTGAACACCTTTTGTCTGAAAAATACTTCTCTCTTGTACCTTATTTACCCCAGTGAAGTATTTAAAAGTCTCTATAGTATCCCCCCCTTGTTCTACTGTCTTCCAGGGTGTACATATTTAGGTCCTTAGGCCTCTCCTCATAGGGCTTCTGATGTAGACCCTGCACCATTTTAGTTGCCCTCCTCTGGACCACGTCCACTTTGTCTATGTCCTTCCAGAGATGCGGTTTCCAGAACTGGACACAGTACTACAGGTGGGGTCCTAGTGCTCTGAGGCACCACCACCTCCCTCTCTCTGCTGGTGATACCCCTCCCATTGCAGCCCAGTATCCTATTAGCCCTCCCAACTGCTTTGCCAAACTGCCAGGCCACCTTTAGGTCATCCAGTACGATCACCCCCAAGTCTCCTTCCTGCTTGGTGGTCGTCAGTAGCACTCCTCCCATTTTGTACTCTGTCCCAGGGCTTCTGTGCCCCAAGTGCATTACTTTGCACTTTTTTGCAGTGACATTCCGCTGCCTTAAGCTTAGCCACTCCTTGAGTTTTCTCAGGTCTGTGCTCATCATTTCCACCCACCCCAGAGTGTTCACCCTATTGCAGATTTTGGTGTCATCCACAAAGAGGCAGAGTTTCCCTTACAGCTCCTCTGCAATATCACTTATAAAGGTATTAAAGAGGACTGGTCCCAGCAATGATCCACGAGGCACCCTGCTGGTCACCCTCCCTTCCTATGAGTGAACTCCTTTGACTATCACCCTCTGTCACCTATCCCCTAGCCAGTTTCTTACCCAGTTTACCACCTTTGGACACACACCTAAGCTACCCAGCCTCCTGTGTGGAACGGTGTCGAAAGTCTTATGAAATCTAGGTAGGCCACGTCCACCGCTCCACCCTGATCTAATTCCTGGGTCATCCAGTCAAAGAAATCTATCAGACTCATTTGACATGACATCCTCCTGTGAATCCATGCTGCCTCACGTTTTTTAACCCATTGGATTCAAAATAATCCACAATCCTTTCCTTCAGCAGTGACCCCATTAACTTTCCCACCACCGAAGTCAGGCTGACTGGCCTATAATTGCCAGTCTCCTCCCTGCTACCACTTTTGTAAAGTGGGACTACATCTGCCCTCCTCCAGTCCTCTAGAACCAGTCCTGTTTCCAATGAACTGTTAAACAGGACTGTCAGAGATGCAGCCAGTATCTCCCTTAGTGTCCCCAATACCCTTGGATGCACCCCATCTGGCCCCATCGCTTTGTCCACTTTCAGATTAGGGAGTCCCTTCAGGACACTCTCCTCTGAAAACGGACTAGTGTCCACTTCCCTCCCTCCAATGCTCCTGTTACTTTTTTGTGGCCCCTCCCGTTCTCCTTCCTCTGAACACTGAACAAAAGTATTTGTTCAGGATGTCTACCTTTTCCTGATCCCCCACTGCACAGTCCCCCTTCGCTTTTCAATCTTACGATCCTTCACCTAGTCTTCCTTCTTTCACTTACATACCTAAAAAAGTCTTGTCCCCCTTTCGCACCACCTTGGCTATTCTCTCTTCAGTTTATGCCTTCACGCCCCTTACTGCTCTTCCCTTAGGAACGACCACTGTGATGTGTTCGCTGTTCTGGGATGGCCTTCACTCGAAGCACAAATGACGTACCCACTCCTCTGTCGGCTCTCTCTAGCCTTCAAACTGGCAAAAGTCACTACCCCCCCCCACCCTCATGGGAATTCTTAGGAGCCAAACAACGTGTGGGGCTCCTCCGTTCCTCATCAAGCCTGTTACTAGAAATGCCAAAGCCAAGATCAGGCTGCGGCGGAAGAGCTTTCTCCTTTACTGCCGCATCCAAATTAGGTATTAAATGGCCCCACCCTTACAGTGTTTAAGAAAAGGCTTAAGGCTTACTTTCTAGAAGAAGTATCAGCAGTTATACCCTGTATTCTGGTTCTCAGGTTTCTGGTTCCTACGCGCATTACTTGTCGATCTTTGGCATTAAACTAATTTTGATGTTAGATTAAAAAGAACAAGCAAAGACAACAAAGTAATGTTAAGCGTGGCTTCTCGAACGCTCTCGACAAGAACGTAGAGGAATAATAGTTATATGCCTGTTGTAATATCAGTAATAGAAATTTCTGCTGTGAGAAGTAAGAACCAATTACACTACAACCGGAGATCAGCACCAGTGGATACTGGCAGGCGTGCTATTTACTGTACGGTACAGATTTATTAGCGCCTCATTTTTTTGCTGATGCAAAATAACCTTTCACTCCCACTTTTGCACACAGAGTACAGACTTTTTAACATAAATTATTCAAGAATATATATTTGAAGAGGAATGCACAATATTATTTTGGGCAGTGAAAACAAAAGAAATGGAATTAGCTCTTTTGAAACAGAATCTGTACAGGAGTGAAAAACTGAAGGCTACTGCAGTCTTCTTCATGTTGTTTTTGTAATTAAACCCACATTCCATTTTCTTGGTATATTTCTTCCCACAGAAGGCCAAATGCACTCAAGGAAGACCCATCTCTGGGTTGCACTATAAAGGTTTCCCACACAAAAGCCAACAGCTAAACTGAATAGTTAAAAGTATTAAAATGGTATAGCGACTACTCCCTTAAAGGGTTTCTGGCACTGCTGGAAAAACTTTGGAAAGCATAATGTTTCGACATACCTTGGTTCATATTTTATTTACCATCTATAGATTTCTCCCTCCCCCCCCCCAGGTTCTCCATAGTGCATTGCACGAGGAGGGAATGCAGGGGTGGGGTTGTGGCCATCTGACCTGAACTTCTCCTAGTACCCAGTGGGCTACACTACATCATTTGAATGCGTGGCCATGCACAGGGGTCCAGGTGCAGGCTGCAGAAT
Source organism: Neoceratodus forsteri (assembly GCA_016271365.2). NCBI lineage: Eukaryota > Metazoa > Chordata > Ceratodontiformes > Ceratodontidae > Neoceratodus > Neoceratodus forsteri. The sequence goes on from CM028136.1 coordinate 965,894,845, forward strand.
CCTCCTCGTATATCGGCCTCCAGCGTGTGAGGGGGAATTTCTGCAGGAAGCCCCGGATTTCATCACCAAGAGGGTGCTGGAGTCACCCAGATGGTTGGTTCTGAGGCACTTCAATGCCTGGATCGAGGACAAACTCTCATATTTTGGTATTGACTTCCTCCAGACAATGACCTCGCTGGGCCTCACACAAGCTGTTGTTTCTGTGACTCATACTCATGCTCTCAACTTGGACCTAATGTTCTCACTGGGGCTTAAGGTCACTGACTTCAAGATTGTTCCAGTCATTTGGTCTGATCACCGCATGGCAGAGTTTTCATTCAGGGCCCCCTGTTAGTCCTTCCCCTGTAGAGATGGTGCACTACCACCCTTTGAAGGGATTGTCCCCTGAGGGACTGCTGGTGTTACTGGATCTGTCTGGTGCGAGTGTTGCTTCTGCGACAGGTATGGGTGAGGAAGTGGCAGCCAATAATAGTGCTGTCACCAAGGTGTTTGACTCTGTCACACTTGTCCGTATACGACCCAGGACTTCTCACTTGAGACCCCGGTGGTTCGATGGGGCTCTCAAGGAGAAGACCAGCAGTCAGAGGTTGGGTACTGTTGGCGGAAGTCTCAGTCCAAGGAGGACAGACTGGCTTTGAGAATTCACTGTGGTGAATATCAAAGGGCAATCAACCATAAGAAGGCAGTGTTCCTGTCCAGGGAGATTGCTGGAAGAAGGAACAGACTGGCTCTGCTCTTTCAGACTGTAGACAGGTGACAGGCTACTCCATCCTGCCTGTCTGCAGCCAAAAAGAGCAGCTTCAGTCACTCACTGTGAGGAGTTCACTCTGTTCTTCTCTGACAGGGTGTACTCCGCTAGGGCTGGGATCTCTGCAATGGGGCAGATGCAGCCCTGCAGTGTTGGGCCATGCGTTTCCAGAGGCACTCCTATTGTCTGGAGTGAGTTTAGGCCAGTGGGGATGATAGAGGTATTGGAGGTGATTTTGAAGCTGCCCCTCACGTACTGAGAACTGGACCAGGGCCCAACCCATCTCTTAATGGGATGTATCGAGTCTGTTGGTTCAGTGTTTGCTGAGACTGTCCAGTGCTCGCTTTCAGAGGGGCTTTTCCCCAGTGCCCTGAAAGAGGCGCTGGTGAAGCCCCTCCAAAAGAAACTATCTCTCAACCCTGACATCTTGACGAATTATAGACCAGTCTCTAACCGTCCATTTTTGGGCAAGGTTATCAAGAAAGTCGTGGCACTGCAGCTTCAGGCACATCGTGTGGCCTATGGCATCTACGAACCCTTCCAGTCTGGGTTCAGGTTCAGATACAGCACCAAAACGGCATTAATCAGGTGGCCTATGGCATCTACGAACCCTTCCAGTCTGGGTTCATGTTCAGGTACAGCACCAAAACGGCATTAGTCAGGTGGCCTATGGCATCTACGAACACTTCCAGTCTGGGTTCAGATTCAGGTACAGCACCGAAACGGCATTAGTCAGGTGGCCCATGGCATCTACGAACCCTTCCAGTCTGGGTTCAGGTTCAGGTACAGCACCGAAACGGCATTAGTCAGGGTGAACAATGATCTCCTCAGGGCGAGAGACAGAGGAGAACAGTCAGTACTCGTTCTGCTCGACCTCTCTTCAGCATTTGACACTGTGAACCATGTAGTGTTGCTGGATAGCAAAAGGGAGCTCTGTGGACTCACTGGTACTGTCATCAACTGGTCTGAGTCCTTTCTCACAGGCGGGACACAGAAGGTAATGGTGGGGAGTTTCTTCTCCTGCCCGAAGCCCCTACCATGTGGCGTTCCCCAGGGATCGATCCTGTCAACTATGTTGTTCGCAGTGTACATGCTTCCCCTTGTCAAGTTCATTAGACAGTACAGCTCAGGATTTCACTGTCATGCAGATGACACCCAGTTGTATATGTAATTTGCACCCGGGATGAGTGACGCTGTGGAGGTGCTTAACAAATATCTGGCCAAGATCCAGGACTGGATGTCCTCTAGCTGGCTGGGACTCCCAATAAGACAGAGGTGCTAGTGATTGAGCCTGGTCGCCGGTGGAATATAGGTGCTACTAGAGTATTCCAAGGTCTTGTCACATGATCTCAGTCTTGCGTGACCTGCACTGGCTGCTGGTGAGATGGAGAATCACCTTCAAGGTGGGTTTGCTCACCTATAAGACCCTATACATGGCAGGCCATGGTTAACTGAGTGACCTCCTGACTCCTGTCCACCTTGTGTGCTCACTCCACTCCTCCACTGAAGGCCTCCTGGCAGTTCCCAGGGCCAGGCTGAAGACCTCTGGATATTGATCATTTGAGGTGGCGGGCACGGCCCTGTGGAAACTCACTTCCAAGATCTCTGAGGGAAGCCCTATTGGTGGAGGTGTTTAAGCGAGGTCTGAAGGTGCATCTTTTTAGAGAGTCGTTTGTGAACTGCTTATGAATTCTAGAAGCAGTAGACTGCGGGATCGTTTATTTTCAATAGTTGCTTTGTTATTGTTGTTTTTAATATATGTTTTTGTAATTGATGTACAGTATTGTATTTATTTTCAATTCTTGTCTGCCTGTACAGTGCCCAGAGCCTCTGGGATGGGGCGCTAGATAAATAACATTTTATTAACTTATTTACTTACTATAACCCCCCTACAAATAGGGGTTCCTATAATGTCTTCCTGGGCTTGCCTAACGCCCATCATCAGGATGGTGTTCTGTGTCCAGCCATTTGAAACTGCCTGCATGAGAGTGCTGAAGTAAGCCTCCATGCCTGTCTCTTTAAGAGAACCCTTATGCTGTGCTAGAAATTAGTCTGGGCTGGGTCCGAGTGGTCTAAGGCTCGTGACCAGTCATACAAGTTGTATTTCTGCTCCATTCTGTAGTCGCTTTTATCACTGAGGGAGCTTTGTTAGGGAAAGTACTTATTTACTGATTACCTATAGTAGTTATAATAATATGGGCGTTTGTCTAACCTGCTTCCATTTGCAGCACGGACATTTTGGATTTGAGCCACCATTTTGGTTCTGGAACAGCCAGTGCTGGACCAATCGGAACCTCAGGGGACCTAAAATGGAGACTGTCCCCAGAGGCCTTGTGGGAGTGAATTTCTGTAGGAATTGTAGTTTTTTAAGGTTTGGTGCCTAAATGGACCTGGAGAGGGAGTCCTTGTGATGACAGACAGTTCCCTCAGTCAGCCGAACCTTTTGGATCACTGGGAAAGCCCAGCGCTGCCTGCAGCAGTGTGTCAGTTGTGAGTTGGAGTTTGGAGAGTGAACAGCTCGAGTGATCGAGCAGCTGCTCCTGCGTAGGAACGCAGGAGAATCGGCAGGAAGGTCCTGCTGGCCTGTCTGCTACCTCTTCCAGTGTGAAGAACTGCTGAGAGTGTGAAAGTCGGACTTTATCTGATTCACCGATTGAGACCTGAAACCTGAACAGAGAAGAGTTTTCTTGCTGCCTGCAAGTGGACCGAAGACTTGCTTAGAAGCAATCGGCCTGTCAGGCACCAAAGTGAGCCCCAGATCGAGTGGTTTGCACAGAGACATTGCGATTAGCAAACAGACTTTATCCAGACTGTGGCAAGTTACTTTGAAGAGTTATAGATGTGCTGAATGTGTTGTGTGGGTCGCGATTAGGTTCCCCACACTGAGTTCTGCTACGCCAGCTGAGGGCTGTTACAGCACTTTTCACAGACTGCATCCAAACTGCTCGATCTGCCTAGGCTCTGCCACCTCAGCCTGGGTTGCCACACCCGTACCAGAGACATTTCCAGAGAAAGACCTGCTCGGGGATTGGGCCCCCTGCTCAACACCACCGAACAGGTAGCGTCCACCACGGTAAGGCATGTCAGCCCTGCGTCCCCTGGCAGTCCAGTACAACATCCAGAGGTCTTCATTTCATCAGCCCTGCATCCTGGTGTGAGTAGCGTGAGTACAAAACAGGGTAGTTCCCTGCGACAAAGCTGCAATCATTTGTGTGTCCATCTGATTCTCTTGTTTTGGGTTTATTTGCAACAGACTGAGCCATCTGGCTCTGGATTACAAATGTTTGCATTGAGTGCATGTTAACTGTATTTTTCCTTCCTAAGGCCCCCAACAACAGCTGCAATGCCGGCCTATCCCGAGCAACACTTCAGGCTAGCCTGTTCTCCAACTGGGTACCCAGGGTTGCGGGACTTGGTCAGAGGGATTTCCAGTGCATGTTTTACCAACTTGAATATAATCAGATTTGCCAATCACAGCTAGATTTACACCCCACCCTTGTTCACATGTAACCCCTAGGTGGCGCTATCCCAAGGGCTACTACCCCACCTGCTTGGCTAGTAGCAGGTTAAGGGGCCTGAGTTCTGAAACAAGTGCCTCCACCCAGAGGTCAGGGTTGGTAGTGGTCAAGCTAACTTGGGCACAGCCCTCCGGGATACTGTAACCCCCCTCTTTCCCCTCTAGTGGCCTGAACACTGTACAATAATCACTTTAACAATACCCCTGGTACACCACACAAGTACCCACACTGTTTGCACTTACCACCAGGGCTGGTTCCTCTGGCTTGACACTGGGGACCCCCTGTAAAACAAGGTTAAGCACAGCAAATAGCAACAGTACAGTACTTTGAGCACAAACTGGAACCACAGTCAGATTACATGCAGAAAAAGTTAGATCTGATTTATTCAGGGGACTTGAACAAGGGAGGGGCAAAATCAGGTTAATTAGCTTAAAGGTTATATCAATCAAGCAGTTATGCATGTGCTTTGAGTCCCCCCACACAGTCCACCTCTGGGTACCTAGGTGGAGAAGAGATGGGCTAGCCAGGACAGTTGCCCGGGGTTGCAGCTGGTTGGGGCCCTGTGATGGAAAACACAACATACACAGTACACAATATTTGTAATCCAGAGCCAGAGGGCTCAGTTCGTAAAGGAAACGAAACAACAAGACAATCAGATGACACACTCAGATTAAGCTGTTTGTGCAGGAGGCTACCCTGTTATTTACTCACGATACCCAAGACTGGGCACAGGCTGGACGAAAATCGAGACCGCAGGTGGTTGATCTGGAATGCCAGGAGAAGCACGGCCCACATAAGTCGCAGAGGCGTCGTTCCTGTTCAAGCGTGGAGCAGGGGGGGTTGATCCCCAGGCAGGTCTCTCGTCGATGGCTTCTCTGTGCAGTGGGTAGTCTTGCTGGGCCAGTCTGGCAAAGCCCAGACCGCATGGAGACAAGTTCAGATGCAGTCCGTTTTGGGCTGGATACAGCTTCCAGCAAGCAGAACACAGTTCACACAGTGGGGAACTAACTCACAACCCACTAGCATCTCATAGCACATTTACATGTACGGGAATTCTACTGTACCAGGCAAAGTGCTCCCCGGTCACAATCGCAAAGTCTCTGCACACACCGGGAGCTTAGGGGTAGCTGGAACTCCTGACAGGCTGATCGCATTCTGCAAAAATATTCAGTCTTCTTCAGGTTGAGCCTGGCCCACTTCAGTAGCTTACTTTAGTCACACAAACTTGGATTTAGTCCAAAATAATTCTCTTCTCTTCTCTCCCTCTCATGGAGCAGCAGCAAACATGCAGCCAAAAACTCAGCCCTTTCACAGTTTTCCCATGCGAATCCACTCAGGATTTCTGCCCAAAATTACTTCAGCTCCTTCTTCTTGAGCTTCCAGCTCAGAACTAAACTGAAAACTGCAAGCAGCCCGGGACTTCCCCAAGATCCAAAAGATTTGGTTGGCTGATTTGGCTGTCAGTCAAAGCAAGAGCTCCCCCTTCAGTTGCAAAAAAGGTGCAAAAACTCAAACCACAGTTCCTATAGATTTTGAATTCAGACAGCTCCTGTAGTCCAGCTACATTTTAGGTCCTACCAGAACTGATTGGTCCAATTTGCAGTCAAGGACCAAGATAGTGGAGACAAACAAAACAGTCCTTGCTACAAAGAAAGCAGGTTAGACAAACTACATTATCATTATAAATGGTTTTCAGCAAATAGTTACATCTTTCAACAGAGCTCCATCTCAGATTACTTATGCTGCAATCAAGCAGCTCTTAAAGAGACAGTACACAGAGGCTATACAAGCTCTGGTAATCACATTTAAACTGCTAAAACGCAGGACACCAGCCTGGCAGTGAGCATTTAGGCAAGCTCAAGGAAGACTTTTTGGGAACCCCCATTTGTAGGGGGGTTACACACATCCACCTGAATAAATCAAATTGTGGTTTTTCACGTTTTACCTGGCTAGTGTGTACTTTCTTGATGGGGATATTGTACTGCCTTTGAATTGCTGCATCTCTGGTCTTGTTTTACAGGGGGTTTCCAGGGCCATCACAGAAGGTCCAGCCCTGGTGGTAAGTGCAAGAGGTGTGAGCATATTATTACAGTCATATGGTATATGTGATTGCTGTAATGCTGAACTGTTTAGGCCACTAGAAGGGTTGGTGGGTGGTTATAGTATTCCAGAGGGCTATATCAGTAGCAGTTATGCTATCCAAAACCATTCCTCCAGGTGGAGGCACCCGTTCACTGAGCTCAGGCCCCATAACCTGTGTGTTGTCACCCAGGCAGGGGTAGTAGCCCATAGGATAGCGCCACCTAGGGGTTACATTACTTTTTTGCTGAGGAAATTTGCACAAAAACAGGATCTTTACCCATTAGATTTAATTTGCCCCATACAACATACTGTCTACTTAAAGTCATAATCCTCTGTTGTGACGACACGCCTGTTGCCATGGGAGTGACTATGATGTAACAAGCAGAGTATTATGACATCAGGTGGGGCATTAGTCTTGAAGCTGATGAACTCTCCAGGAACAAAGATCCTGAGCCCAATTTTCAAACAGCGAAATTTGGCATAAGGTGCCTGCGCCAAAAAGAATTGAAGCAAGTGGCATCTTGCACCAAATGTTGCAGGAATCCTGATTTTTGAATGCAAGCTGAATCAAAATTGGGATGCCGTGCACCAAAGTAGTCCTTCCTGTGTCATCCCTGCACCAGAAGTGCTGCTGCACCAGGTCATAAGGGGGCTTGTGCCAAGGCAGGGCTGCAGCATCCCCTTTTTTGGGATTTTGGAAGCCCTACTGTGCCTCAAGATGGGGCTAAGGTTAGACCAGCCATGAGTTAGTCTAACAACCCTTCACCGGAGGACTGGAGTGAACCAAGTGGGAGGGGAGAGCCCGCGAGGACATGGGACAGGAGAGACGGACCTGTGTGGGTGCTGTAGTGGGGGCACGGTCGTTGTGGCAGGTTACACAGCTGGCACTGGACGGATGTGCCCTGGGCAGCTGGACATAGGCACTACAACAGGGTACTCCCTGGTAGTCAGCAGAAAAGGACCTTGGAAGTGACTGCAATGGAGAAGGGAAGGGAGAAAAAAGAGGAAAGACACCCCAGGTTGTGGATGATGATCGACCCTTCCCCCGACCCCCACACACACACACGCTCTGCACCCAGTGGCCAGGCACTGCCACAGCCCTGTGGCAGAGAACATAGGTGAAGGAATGTCCTGGGGGAGCCAGGGTGACAGGCTGGGGGGGTGGTTAGAAGGGGGCAGCCAGGGGTGATCAGGCGATAAACTGTATACAGAAAAAAAAAATGTGTACACTCAGTATTTTATTAAGTTGCTTGTAATTCTTGACCAAGAAAGGCACACTGAGCTCTGACAGCTCATTTCCAGATGCATTCTGTAGGTGACTTACTGTATATGGACCTATTTTATTGCCAGCGAGGGATGTTGGTCAGGATGCTGGGGTAAGCCCCCTACTTTTATGATAAGTGCCATGGGATCTTTCACTTCCCCCTAGGCAGTCACCAGAGGCGGGCAGAAGGGCCCTCAGTTTAACATCTCATCTGAGGTAGGGCACCTCAACCGTGCTGCACTACAGTGTCATTGTTGAGTACCAGCCGAGCTTCCAGCTGTGGGACTAGACAACTTACCAATCTTCCAGCCCCAGAGGCAAGCATTCTACCTACAGAGCCACTAACCCGTGGTAACACAGTATACTCTCCACTGCATCACTGGACCTTACCAGATAATCAATCACAGTCAGACGTACCGTTGGCAGTGATCGAGGGGTAAAGATAACAGCAGGCATATCCATCTGTGTCTTCCGTAGGATACAGTATGTGCTTAGCTTATGTTGTTGGGAGGAAACTACGATAACAAGGCATCTTAATTGACTATATCACACAGACTTTCAAAAGTGTCAGAGCAATTCAGCCTTTCAAACAAGTACATAAAATATTTTATCACAGCCCCGCTTCAGTAACTTTAATAAACTACATGGTCTTGGGGGACGTAAGACACTTAAAAATTAACTGCCTTCAAGTTGCAACGCAAGGGTCTTTATCTCTTGTCAGCTTAATTATGTGTTTTAATTTTAACAATTTTAAAATGACCTGCACCAAGAGGAGGCTAGATGGTTTAATTAAACAAATGAATATGGTTATATCTAACAAGATCAAATCCCTAATTTGTCATACTAATGGTATATACACAGATGACTGTTCTATTGTGGTGCTAATACACTGCTCTGTGCTAAAGTTTATCTGCCCATCATCTCAGTAATAATTTATTTCCTAACTTTACTGCAGAGTCCCCTTGGTGGTACAAGTCAGCAGGATTCGTCTAGTAACCTAATAAAAGCTAGCAGGAAATATTTTAATAACAAATTGTGACTAGATGCGGGCTGCTGTGCAGTCTCATAATGTACAGATTATCGCCATCATAATGTATTACTATAGTACTAGACAAGCCACAGAAACAAGAATAGAAACCTCGCTACCTGCTTAAGAGAGGCAAAATTGTGCAAGGATTTGGAAACATGTACGTTTCCAGTAAAATCAGAGCACTTTTATTTTTAATTTACTGTCTCTTCTACATTATGCAGACTGGCTAATGGGCTCTTCCAGGAAGCACTCTGGCAACTGTCCCAGCCAGTTAACTCGCTTCAGATTGAATGACTCAGCATCTCGCTTCTATAATCGTAAAGCCTTAACACACACTGACCTGTACTCCAGATCAAATGCCAGATCCCTGAATTTCACAACATTTTTTGGGGAGGGCTGAAGCCCGAGGTTCAATGTGGGGGAATAGCTTCTCCCACATACCCCTTAAAGGCCAGCCTCCTATAGCAGGCCCCTGCTTAGCGCATTGTGAAACACCCACCATCCATCCCTGCCTCCTCCTTCTCTAGCACTCTGCTCATGCTCGGTACTGGGCTTTCTATTCCCTGCTCATTACCAATTCCCGGTTTCCCTACCAAGAGTGGGAATAGAGTAAAGCCAAAAGTAAACCACGTTTATTTATTTATTAGCTTTTGTTGACTAGGTAGGTGCATTAGGCAAAAACCCTGCCTATTTTCAAGCACAACCCGGGACAGTACAACATACAGTTTACAAAAAACAAGCAGCAAATAATACAGACCCAGGAGATATCCTCGCAGGGATAGCTGTGGAAACAAAACATACATGTGACAGTGGCCATCCACGCAGGGATGGAAGGAAGCAAGCAAAGGAAACAAAGCAAAGCAGACAATAATTGCAGAGACAACGGTAAGTTAGCTTAAGGAAAGCAAGAGAAGGGGGGGGTTAGGTACAGACACAGGAAGCAAGTGCATGTAGGTAGGTGAAAAGTGCAGTCTTGAAGGAGGAGTGAGATGGACAGCATTTAAGACTAGGAGGCAGAGATTTACACAAGCACTACTGACTTCATACGATAGTCACCAAAACATTGAAAAAAAAAATATATATATATATATATATATTGGCATCAATTCTTTAGAATAAAATATGATGCAGGATATGTTTCTCTAGATACGTTCTATACGGGTATCCAGTAGAAAAACGTATAGCTTGCCAAACACATTCCTACTGCTTATACAGATTTATACCATGGGTATGGAATGTACTGCATCCTGACTCGTCAGAAGGCTTCCAAAGCCATGTGTTTAAGAAGGAGCAACAACCAGTGGTTCCAGACTTCATATGCCAACCAGGACACTGCACACCAAGATATCACAGCCTCCCAGAACAATTCTTCACTCACCCCTGATTATCATCACGACCATGGCTGGAAACACTGCTCACTAAAAAGCAGCTTCAACTAGGCCCTAAAATACATACATACAACCCCCTTAAATTTAAAAAAGAAAAATGAATGAAATGCTCTTTCTCCTAAATATCCCCTCCTTATACAAGTATATACATTTAAAGTATGAAATACTACTCAGTTTTTGGCACTCCTCTGCTGACCATGAAAAATCCCTCACCAATCCTTAACTGCGTAATGGTTAAATCTCTGCTAGTTATCTTGCCATAGATAAAATTAGGGTCCTGGCTCCCGATTAACATTTTGCCACTGGAATTCTGTACAATTCTGAATTCCTGCATTTCATGGTAAACAAGCATCCCATCTACTGAATGTGTGGAAAGACATGTGAGTGACATGTGGGGAGGGATAACTTTTTTCTAGTTACGTTGTACATCAAAAAGTAACTTTGGAATAAAAAGTCATGCTTTTTTTACATTGTTTCTCAATTTATCTATTCTATAAGGATAATAAGACACTTCATGGTGTAGGCTGTATATGATAACATTACTTCGGTATGCCCCCTGTACGGCGACACTATTGCAGCGAAAACGTCGATGCCGACAACACCGACATTTTCGCTGTAATAGTTCGCCCAAGACCCTGGCACTCTGTCTCCCGGTCCTGCACCCCCTCCCTGATCCAACTCCGACTCAGAGTTAGAAGCCCAGATTGGTGGGGGCAGACCCCCGATGAAAAAACACCTGGGGTCTCCAGTCGGATTTATGTCAACCGCAAGTTGCAATCAACATAAATCCATCACTGTGATGGCCGTCGACAACTTAGTTGTCGAACAGACATTGCAGAGCCCTTTACTTCTAGGTGCTGAAGGCACTCGGCTTAAAAGACTTGTTCCTCACTGTGCACCTAGTTGTACAGTTACCACGTAACAGTCCAGACCCTGTTATGTATTCTAGCTTACATCTTGCACAGAAAAATAAGCAACAAAGACAAAGGTAAATTACAACCAAAATGTTACTTTTCCATGTAAAAACCGTCAGTGTTTACATACTAACATACTGAAGTAATTAAAGGTCGGAAGGGACTCTAGGCCCATCAAGTCTGCCACCTTCATAAGCAGCAACCAGCAAGTAGGCTGTTGAAACATGTACTAATTTATAGGGATTCCCACCCACCCTGCCACCCAGGGTACCCTGTGATTCCCACCCACCCTGCTACCTAGGGTACCCTGTGATTCCCCACCCACCCTACTACCAAGGGTACCCTGTGATTTTCCACCCCACCCTACTACCTGGGATACCCTGTAATCCCCACCCACCCTGCTACCCAGGGTACCCTGTGATTCCTCACCCCCTGCTACCCAGGGTACCCTGTGATTCCCTTGGTAAGCAGAAATTTGTCCAGGCTTACCTTGAAGGCCTGTAGTGTCTCCAAGTCCACTGTCTCTACTGTTAGGCTGTTCCATAGGTTCACTACCTTCTGGGAGAATAAGTACCTCCCAATTTTAACCCCCAAATATACCACCTTTGAGCTTCGGATCATGTTTCCATGTCCTACTGGAGCATACCACATCAGACATCTCTGTTCAACCTTGTCAGTACCCTCTAATATGTGGAAGACAGATCACGTGGTAGCCATTGCAATGATGAACGATATCGGACATTATGCCATGCGATGAGGCAATATCGTTCTTGTTAGCTCTATGTTCCCACATGCATAGAAAGTTATATCAGCATGCAGCATGCAGCATGGCCTGACGGCCCATTATGGCTACTGATGACACTGGCTACCACTGTCATGTCCCCTCTCAGCCACCTTTTCTTCAGGTAGAACATTTTAAGGGTCCTCTGGGCTCTTCTATCCTCCATTCCCTTGATCATAAATTTGGTGGTCCTGTATTCCGCCCTCTTGACTGCCTCAGAATACTTTTTTAATTGAGTAGCCCAGAACTGCATCCGGTACTCCAAATGGGGCCTGACCAGGGCCTTGCAAAAGGGGAGCATTCCTAGGTGTGCACTAGTCCCTTCACAAAAGAAAGGGTCCTACAAGAGTTCGCTAAGCTCAGGGTGGACAAGGCAATGGGACCTGATGACATACATCCCAGGGTACTAAAGGAGCTAAGGGTGAACTAGCACAGCCATTATCAGAACTGTTTAGTGAGTCTCTGAGCACAGGAGAGGTCCCAGAAGACTGGAGAAGGGATCATGTGATCCCACTCCACAAGAGTGGTAGCAGGGAGGAGACAGGGAACTACAGACCAGTCAGTCTTACCTCAGTAGTGGGCAAGATTATGGTGGCACTCCTTAAGGAAAGGATAGTGCAACACCTAGAATCCATAGGAGCACAGGATCCAAGACAGCATGGGTTTACAACAGGAAGGTTCTGTAAAACTAATGTCATAGATTTCTTTGACTGGGTAACCAGAGTGGTGGACCAAGGGGGTGCAGTTGATGTTACCTACCTTGACTTCAGCAAAGCTTTTGATACTGTTCCACATAGAAGATTGATTAATAAGCTGGGTAGGCTCAGGGTGAGTTAGAAGTTGATCAGCTGGGCGGCAAACTGGTTGGTGGGCAGAAAACAGAAAGTGGTGGTAAATGGTATACAGTCAGAAGAGATGCAAGTCACAGGTGGGGTACCTCAGGGATCAGTTCTGGGGCCAGTCCTCTTCAATATCTTTATCAGTGACATTGCAGATCGACTGGAGGGTACGGTTTGTCTGTTTGCAGATGACACCTAGATCTGCAACAGAGTAGATGATCCAGATGGGGTGGGCAGAATGAGAAGAGATCTGGATAAACTGGCAAAATGGTCGGAAGAGTAGCAACTGGGGTTTAACACAAAGAAGTGCAAGATCATGCACATAGGGAAGAGAAACCCTGAAGCCACCTATAGGTTGGGAGAGGAGCTGCTGGCAATCAAGAGGGAAGAAAGAGACTTGGGCATCATCATCACAGATGACCTGAAATCATCCAAGCAGACCACTAAAGCAGTAGGTAAGGCTAGAGGGATGTTGGGGTATATTAGTAGGGGTATCGCAAGTCGTAAGAGGGAGGTAATAATCCCTCTTTACAAGACACTGGTTAGGCCCCATTTGGAGTACTGAATGCAGTACTGGAGGCCGCACCTGCACAAGGACATTAACAAAATGGAGGCAGTCCAGAGAAGGGCAACCAAAATGGTGCAGGGACTGCATCAAAAGACATATGAGGACAGATTAACCGAGCTCAATATACATACCCTAGAGCAAAGGAGGAGAGAGGTGATATGATCGAAACATTCAAACATCTTAAGGGCATTAACAAGGTGAAAAAGTCTAACATGTTTCACTATAAGAAAAACAGCAGGACAAAAGGACACAGCATGAGATTAGAGGGAGGCCGATTAAGGGGTAATGTGAGGATGTTCTTTTTCACAGAAAGGGTGGTGGATGCATGGAATGGCCTACCTCAGGAAGTTGTGGATATGAATACAGTGCAGGGCTTCAAACAGGCATGGGACAGGCACAAGGGAGTAATACAGATGAGTATGAATAGATAGGCCATTGACAGAGTACAGGCCTATGGCACATTCATAAGGTAGAAAAAATGGGCAGACTGGATGGGCCTTGCAGTCCTTATTTGCCATCAACTTCTATGTTTCTAAGGATTACTTCTCCTGCTCTGCCTATCACTCACATTTAATGCACCCCAGCATTCTGCCAGCCTTCTTGACAGCAGCCACTCACTTCTCTTCATGCTTTGACCCTTTGTCTATTATGACCCTCCCCCCCGGTACTTTTCCTCCTCCACTGCAGCAAGTGGAGCCCCCAGAGTGTATGGGTATGACCTCTGCTTTTCCTCTCAAGTGCTGCATCCTGCCACAACTACTCCAGATAATCCCTGGACCCCTTCTTCCCAAGACAGAAAATTAGCGCCTGGTGCTGCTCACCCCTTTACAATCCCTGGTGTTTCGGTTTGCATAATTAGTATGTAAGTTAACTTCAGTACTAAGTTTCCTTGGACGGCTCCAGATCTACACATTAGGATCATAATTATAAGCATGATTCGCTGTGTTTTTGTGTTTATATGAACATACGAATCTGCCAGCAGAAACAGGCCTTATGGTCTATCAAGTTAGTCTGCTCGAATGCGCAGCTAACACACTTATATTGCAGCTGCACCACTCTCCTCTCCCCCCTGACCTTTACCCCCCTCGCACCCTGTCCCTTGCCGTTTTAAAATTGCCCACTGTACTGCAGGATACCACCTCCTCGGATAGAGTGTTCCATTTCTCCACAACCCTCTCTGTGAAAAAATGCCTCCTCATCTCTCTCCAATATCTTCCACCCTCCAACCTGAGATCACGCCCTCTGGTTTCCCTTCCTCTCCTCAGCTTAAATATCCCTTCTGTGCCCGTTTTGTTAATCCCCTTCAAATATTTGAAGGTCTCAATCATATCCCCCCAATCCCTCCTCTCCTCCAGGGTGTACATATTCAACTCAATCAGCCTGTCCACATAGGTTTTGCTCTCCAGCCCCTGGATCAACTTAGTTGCCCTACGGTGCACCCCCTCCAGCAATCTGATATCCTTCTTCAGAAAGGGATGCCAGAACTGCACGCAGTACTCCAAATGTGGCTTGACTAGTGGCCTGTACAGCAGCAGGATCACATCCCTATTTCTGGATGAGATTCCTTTCGCAATACACCCCAGCATCTTGTTGACCATACCGCCACCTTCCTGCACTGAGCTGAGTTGTTCATGTTACCCGTTATGATTACCTCTAGGTCCTGCTCCTCCTCTGTGATCTCCATCTGAACCCCTCCCAACTGGTAGCTCCTCCCTGGGTTCCTTGCTCCGAAGTGCATAACCTTGCACTCCTTCGCACTGAACTCAATTGCCACTTTTCCGACCACTCCTCCAGTTTTATCAGGTGCTCCTGTAGCTCCTGCCACCCCTCTATGTTGTTCACCACCACCCCTATCTTGGTATCATCTGCAAACAGACTGATCTTGCTCCTAACACCACGTGAGATATCCGATATGAATAACCCAAACAACACCGGACCCAGGACTGAGCCCTGCAGCACCCTGCTTGTCACCACCCTTGGGAAAGAGAGTGCGCCCCCCACCACCCCCACCTGTTGCTGCGCTGCCTCCCATTTAGCCAGTTCACAATCCAGTTTACCATCTTTGTCCCTGCCCCCACATGTTGCAACTTAGCCCCCAGCCTCCCATGAGGCACTGAATCAAAGGCCTTGCTGAAATCTAAATACAGCACATCCACTGTGTGGCCTTTATCCAGTTCCTTATTTACCCAGTCATAGTATTTAATTAGGTTGTTCTGGCAGGATCTTCCAGAGACAAATCCATGCTTCTGACTGTCCTGGAGTTCATTTTCCTCCAAAAAGGTCACCAGCCTCTCTTTCAGGATTGCTTCCATAAGTTTTCCTACAATGGATGTGAGGCTTACAGGTCTGTAATTGCCTGGTTCATCCTTTGGGCCACTCTTGTGGAGGGGCACCACGTGAGCCATCCTCCAATCCTGTGATATGCAACCTGTGTCCAGGGAGGTATTAAACAGGTTCGTCAGCGGCCCCGCCAGTTCTTTCAGCACCTTGGGATGAATGCCATCCGGACATGGTGCCTTAGCCACCCTTAGTGCCTTCAGACCCTCCAGCACCCTGCCCTCCATAAATACCCCATCTGTCACCCCTTCCCCCACATTCCCCATTCCCTGAGGTAGCTGTCCACCCTTCTCCTTTGTGAACACAGAACAGAAGTACTCATTTAGTGCTTCTGCCTGTTCTGCCCCCTTCTGTACCCACTCCCCATCCTTCCTAATCCTCATTATCTGGTCCCTCTAGCTCCTTCTCTCCCTTATGTATCTGAAAATGTCTTTCTGCCCTTCCCAGATGCCCTGTGCCAGCCTCTGCTCCCTGGAAGCCTTGGCTGCCCTGACCAATCTGGTTACCTCCTTGTAACTTCCCTTGCACCCATATAGGGTCTATGCTGTATCTGTACCCACTTGCTCTTTGTACAAGTTGTATCTCCTTGTAAAATGTATACTCAGGGCCCTTTGGTAAACACTGTAACAAAGTATCCATTCAGCATTTCAGCAATCATCTCTGGCTCTCAAACAGGTTCTTCCCCCTTCCCTTGTTTTTAGGGGTCCAATCCCCTCTTTTACTTTACTGTTTCTATTTACTGTACAGTATGTATTGGAAAAGGTTTTGGTGTTATCCGCAGTGCCTACTGCTTTCCTGGTTTCCAGCCCTTCCATGGTTTCTTAATTCTAATCTTGTGGTATCTCTGGGCTCTGCACTCCTCTCCTGCCCCCTATGCAACCCATCTATTTCCAGCAGTTATAAATCCTTGTTTTGTTCAGGATCAATTGTCTTTATAAAATGGCAAGAAAAAAATCTAGACATTTCATTGGCAAAGAGACATCACCTGACTGTGCATTAATTCTCTAAAGGCACGGTCAGGTGCCGAATCACATTGTTTCTCTCAAAAAGAAACCCTACTTATAGCCATTTTATAAGTGTAATGAGCGCCTCCAGAAAGTATAACAGATTGAATTGTAATGCACTTCACAGCGGTGTAAGGCCACTCAGCCTTTGGCCTTGTGCCTTACTACACACCTGGGGTGTGCATTAAAAATAGAATAAAGTGTGGGGTGGTGTGTGTAATGCAAGTTTTACACACACCCTCCGTGCTGGGTGCCACATAAACCCCGAAAGTAAAGTTTGAGGGGTTTATTTAGGCACCCAATATGGAGGGTGTGTGTAAAATTCAAGTTTACACATGCTACCCCATATTTTATTTTATATAATTGCTGGGTTTTGCTTTCTGGCCACAGCAGTTATATAAAATAAACTAACATTTTGGTGTGACAGTGGTCCGGTTGCCTTTTAGGATGGTCCGTGGTAGGTTTGTCATATTTCACAGGTGTTTTTTTTTTTTTTTTTTTAGTTTTTTCCCCCTCACTGGTAGTTGTTTTGTAGAGAATGGTTATAAAAAAATATAGAGAAAGGACTTACCACCAAGTAAGAGTGGCGGCGCGGTTTGCTCCAGAAGGCATGGTGCCGAGCATTCGGAAACATGGGAAAGCTGTGGTGGGCATATGCAGAGCGAGTGAAACGGTGCACATGTTTGCCGTAATAAACACTCCTTTATTACGGCAAATTACGGCATGGTTTCGCTATGGTAGAAAGTGAAAGCCATTAATTATAAACCTATGATGCTCACCCTTTCGTGGCTTATTACTTACTTATTCCTGTTAAGCCAGGGGCAGTAGTTTGTTTGCTTGAAACAAAACGGAGCATGTTTTCTAGTTCCTGTTCATGAAAATATTTTTACAGCTACTCCGTATAGCCTGCCTGAGCTGCAACACCTCATATTCTATCAGGGATTGCTACTACTTGATTTTACGCAGGGAGGACTACAGTACAGGGGAGTTTAAAGGAACATGTATCATCTCCTAAATGATTAACGTAAACATTAAAGCATCCTGTATGTGAACTGTTAGCTTAAATTTAGCAAATGCCTTTAGTAAAATAGAGCATTTAAAAAACTGTGATGTGGTGGTATCCATTTTGTAAACAAGAAGGATGTTGTGATGATGTCACTGCCTCATCAGACCTAACAGTGTGCAAAGAAGCAGGTTAAAACAAACCGCTCCAACATACAGAGATCTTAGCAAACCGAGAAAGAAAACACTACATTCTTGTTACACTCAAACATAAAATCCAGGGTTTTCATCAACATGTTTTAGGATCCCTGTCAGCAAAGCCCAACTCTTTCCACCTGCTGCATTATACACTGGTAGGGCTGATGAGGCAGTGACATCATCGCAACAGCCTTCCTGTCCACAAAGTTGATGTCTCCATATCCCCATTTAGATTCATACACAGATACACAGAATTAGTCGGCAGAAAAGGACTGCTTGTCCCTCCCAGTCTACCCAGTTTTCTTCCCTGCCTATCCTGTCCCAGCAGACCATAACTAATTTCCAGTACCCCCCCAAAAAAGTATTTTTCAGTTCATCAAAAGTAATATTTTTCAGTCTGTCACTAAAGTTCTTTGCTAAATACAACCTAGCAATCACATTCCTTTATGGTGGTGCCTTGCCATAGAGCTGAGCATGAACCCGTACTCAGCTGCAGAAGATGCCTGGAGATATCAGGGAGTTTAACCATCTTAATCAGTTTAAATCCATGGGACATACTCCACCAGAAATGACCCAAACATCTGCTTTTCTGTATAAATATAGTAACTACTGCAATAATCATACAGGGAATTGTACACATTCCCTTTAAAGCAGCAGTGCAGCAAAATATGTTTTTCAAAAAAACATAGTTTCAGTTACAATTAATACAAATATTAGCATACCTATCTATCTACTTTTATAGGTACCTCCTATGTTGTGCACCATAATTTTTTTTTTAGTTTCTTGATCCTAACCCGTAGTAGGTTTACAATGGTATTTCTAAGCCAAATGTGGCAGACATTTTTTTTATTCTTGAGAAAAAAACTAAATTAGAACATTTATAAAATACTCTAATTTTGGTGGAACTGGGAAACTTTACCACCAAATAAAACTGGAAGGTGCCAGGAAACTTTTATAGTGAAAAAAACAATAGGGTAAAATTTTTTGCCCAGTTTCATTGCACTGCTGCTTTAAGGATCCTGCTCAAGGTCACATGGTGAGCCAGTGTCCTTGGTGGGATTCAAACCTGTGTCACCCTATTTCATAATTCAGTGCTCTAAGCACTAAGCTGTCCTGCCTTAGCTGCCGAAGTACAGATGAAAAGGCATGCAGTACAGTTACTGAAATGCTTACAGTTAGAAAGAACATGCAGAAAAGGATTGTTTACAACCTGAAAAGTTCCTTTTCTGTGCCATCAAAATATGATAGCACCATAAAAGGATAATATCGAAAAAAACATTAAACTGTTCTAATAGCTTATGACCTTAGCTGAGAACATGATGAGGCATGGTTTCGGCAGGAGCTAATGATTGCTGCGGTCTGCTAATGTGTTTCAATACTGTGACAGCAGTTTATCGGGCACATACACAGGATTTTAATGTGGTTGTCTATAGAGCCAAGGTTAGGAATTTTTTATGTAGCCCAAACTCCCAGATGCTATGCAGACCTCCTCCCAACAGCCCAACAAATACACTGAGTGGAGTAATGAAAATCATTTCAGATAGGTTTGTGTTAACGACTGTGAGCTGCTTTTGTACTGGGTCTGTCATCTACCCTGACTGATAATCAGATTGTTGGTGTGCAAAGAAAATCTCTCATCATAATCAATAGACGTCCCAGGGTAGTGTTAGATATTAGGGAAGAATATTTGCAAGACTGATAGCTCCTGGTGGGACGCTCAGTACTCCGCGTTGTTGTAAACACCCTCTGACAACGGTGATGCCGTGTGCTCAATGCACATACAATTCATGACAGCTACTCCATCCTGCACAGTAGTGCCATATTCAGTCTGTACTGCGTATCAAAAGAAAAACCTACAGTCAGACTTTAACAGAGGTAAAGTGTGTTTCTTCGGGAAAAAGCAAATCCTACTGTAACCCCCTTCAGGTAAGTGATGGTTAAAATGTTCTGCAAAAATGCCAGTGTCAGTAGCTCCGTAGGTAGCACACTTGCCTCTGGGACTGGAAAATCAGAGGGTCATGGGTTCTGGTCCCACACCAGGTGCTTGGGGGTAAGACGCATAATTGACACTGTAGTGCAGTACGAGGAGGGTGCTACACTGTTAAGGTGCCATCCTTCAGATGAGATGTTAAACTGAGGTCCCTTCTGCTCATCTCTGTCCACTGTCCACGTAGAAGTTAAAGATTTCACAGCACCTGTCGATGAGGAATAGAAGAGTTCTCCCGGTGTCATGGCCAACATTCCCCATCAATATAAAGCAGGTTAATGTAACCCATTCCCAAGATGCATCTAGAAACAAGGTATCACAGCTTAGTGTGCCTTTCCTGGTCAAAAATTACAAATAAAGAAAGAAATAAAGAAGTTACCTCTGCAGGAATGCAAGGGTTAATACTTCTGAATCCCAGCTCTTGCAGATCCTACCTGTTCCAGGCCAGAGCTGTTTTCAGCTTGACCTTGTTTCCTGTTCAAAGCAAGGAATGTGGGAACAAAATGCTTAGCGTTATGTACTTTTGCAAAAACAAGAAAAGTACTGGACCCCAAGGAAAGAGATCAGTTTCTTTGGCCACAGGAATATAAGAAGCCTGGGACTGTAAAAAGTGTGGTTCTAAGGTGAGAGAATCAGGAGAGAAGGAGTCAGGGGTCAGCCTCCCTCAAGGAGACTAGCCTGTCGGCAGTGAGGCATGGCTCTGGCTCCCCACTCCCAAAAAGACAGCTAGAGCTCCACATTATAGCAGTTTGCCTGGTCAGTAAGCAGAGTACACGTGGGCCTTGAACGTGTGGACCAAAAAACCTAAAGAGGTGGACTGGGAACTTTTGGTAACCGGAAAATGGAATTAGAAAGCTATATTGTAAAGTTAGCACTAAGGCAAGGGAGGTCTGACCAGTGGTAAATGTTTCGAGAAGAAACCCAGGGGTCATCACCAAGGGGTGATGGCACAGGTTCTTGTCCTTACCAGGACTAAAACAGCTTCATCCTCTGCTGAATGGGGCAGAAGTGCAGACTGCTATGGAAAGATGCAGTCCATGTAAGGTGGCCAGAGGGTCTTGCTCAAAGAACCATAGCAAGTGTGACCTCAACTGTAATGAAAGTACTGATGGGTCTGGTGCATCACACTGGGGAACGTGAGAATTCCAGGGGGTCCTTGCTTGTGCCTGGGAGTGAGAGTTCTAAGGAACTATTGGAGGTGGCAGTCCCAGTGGTCGTGCAGTATAAAGTTACAGCACCAGCTGCAAGAGGTACTTTGGGTGAGGAGGGGGAGAGATAGTTGTAGACATGTTACTCACTGAGTGTGAAGATCCACTCATGGGGTCTTCATAAAGGACATTGCAGGTGTGGCTTCAGGTTCCATGGAGGAAGGAAGGCAGGTGGTTTAAAAAGGGCGGTGCCAGAGAGTAACCACGCCATGTAAAGGTGATTGAAGCAAGACTTGCCAACGTCAGAATCTACTGCAAAACAGGTACAAAATAGCTCAAGCTGAGTATCAGGACTCAAGTCCTGCTTGTGCTCCTGGTTTCACTACAGAAGTTGCAAACTATATCATCTAGCAGATGAGGTGATTCTCAGTTTCCACCATTTAGATGCACAGGTAGGGAAAGGATTCTATATCTACCTGAGCCAGTGATAGGGGTTTGTAACAGATATCTGTGATCATTACTGAAGCTCCAAGCAATGACCCCTAAGAAAAAAATTATTTACCGCACTAATCTTCTTTCTTTCAAGGGGTCCTTTAGCATCAGTAACTATAGCAGTTAGCTGGGTAGGTGCAACTGCCCCGGAGGTGTGCCTTTAAGATAATTTATTTAAATGATCTTGCACATTAGCCAATCATAAAATAGGAGAGGAGTGAGCTGAGTGAGAGCAGACTGAAGGGCTTCAGTATTTTTTCGAAGGAAAAAGGGGGCACATGCCCCGAAAATGAATCAACAGGATTCAAAAAACATGCCAACTGCCACAACTGCTATATGCTCTCCCAGTCCTCTCACATGCCAATGCTGCAGTACTCCATAAATGGGACATTATGTACAACAACATCTGCAGATTCGCCTTATCAGCTTCACGTCTGACCCACCACTGCTGTCTTTACTCTGCCTTAAATTGGCTGCCTCCCATATCCCTTAGATCATATGCACTAGGCTGCTTTGTTGAGTCTTTGACCAGAACGCCTCACCCTGCAGCTCTGGAGGCCATGTTTACCCTTGTCTCTCACTCTCGTGCCCTCAGGTTCGCAGCCTTCCCCCTGCTCGTTGTTTAGCCCTGCTTTACCAAAATAGGTGAGCATGCATTCTCCTATTTTGCCCCGCGGCTTTGGAACTCGCTACCACCTCAGGTGAAGAACTCCTCAACTCACCTAGCTTTTAAGCATGCTCTTTTCTCCCAACTTAATGCCCCAGGCTACTGTGACTGCACTTAAGGCCTGCTGCTTGCCCTATTGCTACTTTCTTGCCCATTTCTGTATCCCCCCCCCCCCCCGTGTCTCCTATTAATTTCTATTTAGGGCTATAGACTTGTTAAATGTATAATTTCTTTTGCAACAATTGTATTACTGCTCTAACCTGTAGTTTTCATTGTTATTCTTACGCTGTTTTTTAATGCGTTCGTGTTAATTGTCTTGACAGTTATCTCTGCCTTTGTAACTCATTATTGTCAATGATAGCTTTGCTGCACTACTGTACCTGTATTCTCCAAGGTCGTGCCTGAAAATAGGCAGGTTTCTTGCCTAGTGCACTTACCCGGTCATCAAAAGCTAATAAATAAATAAAAAAGTGGAAACAGAAAAACAACAACATGAGTAAGAAACTCATCAATGAAAAATCCAAATTGGTTAAGAGATATGATAACAGAGCCCTTCTCCTGACAGATGAACCAGGGAGGAATGGTGGGAGCTTACTGATGCTAAAGGACCCCTTGGAAGAAAAAAGATTACTGCAGTGAGTTATTTTTTCTTCTTACCCCAGGAGCCCTTTAGCATCAGTAACTATAGCAGACTAGCGAGCAGTACCAAGTGGGAGGCAGGCAGAGAACCTACTTAGGAAAGAGGCTCTGTAGAACTGCCCTGCCAAATTTAGCATCAGATCTGGTCTGCACATCCAAACTGTAGTATTTCACAAAGGTGTGAACAGATTTCCAGGTAGCTGCTTTGCAGACATCCAGAAGGGGTATGTCCCTTGCTGCTGCCACTTAGGCTGCAGTGCCCCTGGTGGAATGGGCTCTGAGTCCCATGGGAGGTTGATGACCAGCCTTCTCGTAGCAGAATCTAATACAAAAGACCAACCAGACCAACCAGCGGAAGATGGTTCTCTTGGCAGCTGGTCTTCCTCTACCTACATCCCCGTAGGTGAGGAACAATTAAGTGGAAGAGCCTCTGGACTGCCCAGTATGCTCTATGCTCTTTGACATCGGGGTTGTGGAGCTTTTGCTCCCCAGGAGTGGACTTCTCAGTAAAGATTTAGGTTTAGATGGAACTCCAAAACCACCTTTGGTAGAAATTTCCTATTTGTCCTGAGCTCAATTTTATCATTGTGAGGAATGATGTGATTTGGCTCAGTGCACAGGGCCTGTAGCTCTGAAATCCTCCTAGCAGAGGTAATGGCCACCAGGAAGACTGTCTTCCAAGTCACAAAATTGATATGAGCAGTGGACATAAGCTCAAACGGTGATTTCATGAGCCTGTCTATGCAGAGGTTCAGGCTTCAAGGAGGAACCGGCTCCCTGACTGGAGGCTAAAGGTGCAAGAGGCCTATGAAAAACTGTTTAAATATGGTGTAGGAAAAAATTGACTTTTTCTTTCCCACCGAAAGGTAGGCCGAAATTGCAGCCAGGTGTAATTTGAAGGAAGATGGTTTCAAGCCTGATGCCTGCAAGTGTACCAGATAATCCAGCAGCTGAGGTTCTGAAGCTGAAAGGGGATTGACCTTTCTGCTCTTGACTTGCACCAGAGGGAAAACCTTTTCCATTTGGCTGCATAAGTCTTCTTAGTGTTTGGTTTTTTAGCCATCCTCAGAATCTTAATGACCTGTTCTGAGTACTGCGAGGATAGAAACTCTTAACTCCTCAAGAACCAGGCCTTGAGGTGAAGAGAGTTTATGTCTGGATAACGCACTCCTGTCTGAGGAAGGGTCAGCAGGGAGTGAGTAGCGGCAGGTGAATTAGCCTGCTGCACGACAGGGAAAGAAGGAGAGGGTACCAGGCTTGCCTGGGCCAATCCAGAGCCACCAATATCATTGAATCAGGCTGTTGTCTGAGTTTCAGCAATACCCTGAGTATCAGGGGAAAAGGAGGGAATGCATACAGGAACCTCCCTGTCCAGTTCAGGATCAAGGCATCCAGAGGAACCATTCCCGGAACTGAGGGGGGCCTGCAACAGTACAGAGGAAGCTGAAAGTTGAGGGGAGATACAAACAGATCCACTTCTGGTGTGCCCAACTGCCTGAACACTGTGGTCGGTACTTGCTTGTTCAGAGTCCATTCACTCTGGCCTTGACTGATGTGACTCAGAGCATCTGCCAGGGTATTATGTTTTCCTGGGAGGTGAATAGTTGAAAGGCTGATTCCCAGGGAGAAGGCTAGAGACCAGAGCTTCAGAGCTGCCAGAGTATTCCTGATCTGGTACCACCCTGCTTGTTTATGTAAAACATTGCAGTGGTGTTGTCTGTTCAAATTTGTACCGCCTGCCCTTTTATGATGGGAGCACATGCTTTGAGAGCTAGAAAAATTGCTCTGAGTTCCAAAAGATTAATGTGTAACTGTGACTCTTCGAGAGTCCAGGTGCCGTTAACTGAGGCACTGTCCAGAGGTGCTCCCCACTCCAGGAGGGAGGCGCCTGTGGTGATTATCTTTGTGGGTAGTGGAGCTTGGAAGGGTACCCCTGCTTACAAATTTGCAGGGTTCTTCTATCAAAGCAGGTTCTGGAGGAACTGCTCCATCACAGTTATCAGCTTTGAAAAATTCTTGCTTCTCTGAGACCAACGAGCTCTGAGGTAGGCTTGCAGGAGTCTCATCCTGTACCTGACTCCTGGGACCACTGCGGTCATTGAAGCCATGTGTCCCAGGAGCCTGAGAAAATGTCTGGCTGGTCTTGGCTGTCCCCGGATGAAAGAATCTGCCACTGAAAGGAAACTCTGAATTATTTCCTGTGGGATTAAAGCATGTCCTTTCTGAGTGTCCAGCTGGGCTCCTATGAAGGTGAGCAGCTGTGTGGGTTTTGGGTGAGACTTCTTTAGATTTACCAGGAATCCTAGAGACTCCAAAGTGCATTCTGTAAGGGAAAGGGACTCCTTAACCTGGCAAGTAGACTTTGCCACTATGAGCCAGTCATCTAGATAGGGATAGAGAGCGACACCCAGTTTCCTGAGGTGTGCTGCTACCACTGCAAAGTACTTGGTAAAGACTCTTGGGGCCAAGGACAGGCCGAATGGCATTGCAGTTAACTGATAGTGGCTCAGAGGGAATTTGAATCTGAGAAACTTCCTGTGAGACCTCCTTATGGGTATGTGGAAGTAAGCGTCCTCAAGTCCAGGGAAGCTAGCCAGTCTCCCTGCTATAAGGACTGTATGACTAGTGACAGATTGATCATTTTGAATTTTTTTTTTCAGATGTTTGCTTAAATATCTGAGATCTAAGATAGGTCACCACTCCCCAGTTTTCTTTTGTGTCAGAAAGTACCTGGAGTAGAGGCCCTTGCTCTTCTTATGGGCCGGGACCCTCCACTGCTCGTAGAGCTAGAAGGTTTTGTACCTCCAATTCCAATAGTAGAATCTGTGCTGGGGACAGAGGTTTGGACACCTGGGTACACTTGAGGTCTGGCATCTGCTTGAACTGTAGTGGCAAACCCTTCTCCACTATTTCCAGAACCCACTTGTCTGACATAATAAGGGACCAGTTCTGAAGATAGTGGGAGAGTTTGTCTCCCACCGGAAGCAGAAAGGTGAACTGGAGACTCCCATCAGAACTTAGACTGCGAGGCTGCAGGCTGTGTAGTGGTGGTGGCCCTTCTCTGGCCCCTTCTGCCCCGCCCTGTGAAAGACCCCCTGTACTGAAAAAAGTCAGACTGGGGATAAGGATTGTAAGGCCTGGGAAAAAACTTCTGCCCCCTGGGTCAGGATCTCTGTGGGACAGTAGGCTTAGTTTTACAGGAGTGACTCTGCCAGGAGGCCTTGTACTTATCAACCTTTCTCATGTAGTCAGTCGTTCTGGAATCAAACAACATGTTTTGATCACAGGGAAAGTCCATGGCCTTAGACTGGGTGTCTGAGGTCAGAATAGTAGTTCTAAGCCAGGCACAGGACCTCAGAGAGATGACGTGGGCAGTTGCCCTGGAGGCAGCATAATTGTTGTTGTCTGACATGTGGAATTGGTATTTGGTAGCTTCAAGGGCAGTTTCTGTCATATCCACCAGCTCCTGCACCATATAATCCGACCCATTGCTGGCAATGGCCAGGACAGACTTCCATAGGGTTTTTTGATATTTGGCTGTGAAAACCATATATGAAGAAAGTCTGATCAGCAGGGAAGCTGTGGTATACACTTTCTTTGCTATAAAGTCAATTTTCTTAGAGTCCTTGTCCAGAGGTAAGAGAGATGAGGAGACACCAGCTTTCTCACAAGCTGCCTGCTGTACTATACCCTCATGGCTAGGGTGTACAGACAGGAACTCGGTACCCGCTCTAGATATTCTGTGTTTTTTCTCGACCCATTTGTCAATCCTTGCAACAGAAGTGGGGGTTTGAAGCAGTTTCATGGTATTTTTTCTGAACGCATTATAGATAGGGATGACCAGGGTCTTGGGGGTTGAGAGACCTCTCATCTCCCTATAATCTTCATCCTCATCGACATCCTGGGAGGGCTCCTACGTGGAGAGGTCCAGGGCATCTAGCAGATTTTGTAAAAATATAAACATAGAAAGGGAATCCTCCTGGTCGCCCGGGGGGGGCTCCAAATGGAGGTTCTGGGGACTCATGGGGCTCAAGTCCCTCAAAATCTATGTCAGGGACATAGTAAAAATGTTCTTCATCATCTGCATCACCCTCACAGCCTCCAGAAGAGAGAACTGTGGCAGAGTGCTTGCCAGCCCCAGTAAATATAGGCCCCGTCGTTTGTAGGGTCTTGAAAAGTTGCCATGTTTTTGCCATGTCTTGCACAGATAGGAGATCCTGCACAGACTGAGGTTGTATATGTTTTGTTTTTTCTTTATGCTTTAAGCTGCCTGTTGTCTCATTATTGGCTTTCCCAGGAGGGACAGGAGCATTTTTATCCTTGACAGAGTTTCTTTTTAGCCACTTCATCAGCAGCTGGAGCAAGGTTCTTTTTTTCATCACTTTTATTATTTTTTAATTTGTGAGGAACTTCATCAGCCCCTTTGGAAGCTTTATTTTTTGGCTGGGATCTGGAGGCTTTATCAGCACCCCTGCTTACATTTTTATTGTTATTACTTTTAGATGGTCCCTCATCGGTAGACTCTGATTTTTCCTCAGCCATAATATTTATTAGGTTTCTTTGCTATGTGCCAATTTTACAAAGAGAACCCGAGATCTGGACCAACAATAACTGAGTACAGGCTTCTGTGAAATGCTGTGAAGCCAGTCCTGTCACAGTTTAATAAACTCTGTCTGTTTCTTTATACTTTTTTTATGTAGTACTGGGATCTATACCAGTGCCAATCTAATACAAAATCCAGCAATACCAGTCAAACTGCGCACAGGTTTCTGTTGATGCTGTGAAGCCAGTCCCGTGACAGATGACACCTTTAGGTCCAGTTTTATTTAAATATCGGTTTCTCTGAAAATGCCAATCCTCAGAGAACCCAGAGGCAACTATCAAAGTTTGAAATCCAATTGGTTGCCTCACAGTAAAGCCCTCAAGGTCTGAGGTAAAAAACAAGGCAACAGACAAAAATTTGAGGGTTCCTTCACGAATTATGTTAAAAAAGTGAAGAACTGTTGAAATTACGCATCTGCGGTAAAAAAATGAATATAATTTAAGCAGATGCAGTAAAAATCATGTAAAAATAGCATGGTTGCGTTAAAATTAGCACAATAGCACGGCGCTAACAAAAAATGTAAACTTTCACTCAGCACACTAAAGAAGTAAATTTATTGAGGAAAAATTTACCCAGCTAAGCAATTAGGAGGCTGTCAACAAGGCAAGTTGAGAGGCACCTCAAGGGCAATGTTGCTCAGTCAGTGGAGAAAAAATTCTGATGCCCTTCAGGCTGCTCTCACTCAGCTCACTCCCCTCCTATTTTTCTCTTAAAGGCATACCTCAGGGGCAGTTGCACCTAGCCAGCTAACTGCTATAGTTACTGATGCTAAAGGACTCCTGGAGTAAGAACAGGAGGGGTGACTCTCAGGTTTAAGGCAAGCCATGGTCCCTGTGTAGCAAGGGTACCCCAAATGGCATCAATTATGCTGACTGTGTACCATCAACACAGTTATCACATCAAAACCCCATGTACACATAGAGAATAATGGACAGGTAAGTGTGTGTTATGGAATTTTTTTACACCCCCGAGGTGTGTGATGACCTATAAACCTCGAGAGCGAACCTCAAGAGGTTTATGAGGTCATCACACACCAAGGGGGTGTAAAAAATTCCATTAACACACACTTAATCTATACTTTATTTTTTATAATAACTTGTGCAGGGAGTGAGTCCCAGCATACTGCCAGAGGTAGACTGTCTGTCATACAAAAATGCAGTTCTGTCATACCTCTCTCTCTCTCTCAAGAACATTTCCTTTTCTTTCTGTAGCACTTAAGATTGCGCTCGGTCAAAGCAGACCGAAGCGCAACAACGGCATGATCAACCAGATTTTTTTTTTGTTAGAGAAGGCAGGATCAACCAGATTGTTGTTAAAAAAAAAATAGAAGAACATGAGTGACAAACGTTTTCCTCGCGGGAGCAGCGCTGGTCCTCCCTAACAAGAAACTGTGGCCGCCAAGTTTGTACATTGCTTCAGTCTGCCCACACACGTAGGGTCAATTAGGTGGCATGCTACATTTCTGCTTGGTCATGCTGCAGAAGAAAAGTGAAAGTTGTTTCTAGAATACCATAATAACTGGCTTTCGGGTTATTATGGCTTTTTTGGAACATAATAACCTGAAATCGTGTTATTACGGCTTTTGAGAAGCACTATAATCAGGCTGATATTATATGTCACCAGTTATTATAACTTGTTAATAAACCAGTGATTGTTTCATTAAGTTTGTGTGCCCTGCTACCTAAGCCTAATGCTGCAGAGATTTATTGGGCTGAGGGATACACTGAAGGTCTAAAGGTAAAGTGGGAAGAATTGTAAACTGAAGTTTAAAGTCAAACAACATAAGCAAGTGAGAGCCAATCCATTTAACAGAAACTGTACAACAAGGACTCCCACCCCCAGGGGTAAATGTCAAGCATTAAGGTACTTAGAGTTCATTTCACAAAGGGCAGCACCTTTAGGACAGTCCTATGACAGGAACACCCTCAGAAGAAGGCACCACTGGGCCATTCTTACGAAAAGAGTCACCTTGGGTGGTGCACCACTGGATCATTCTTATGAAAGGAGTCACCTCGAATGGCAGCACTGCTGGGTGATTCTTATGACAGGAGCCACCTCTGATGTAGGTACCATTTGGTCATTTGTATCAAAGGAGCCAACTCTCATGGAGCCACCACTGGGCCTTTTCTGTGAAAAGAATCACCTCGGACGGCAGCACTGCTGGGTCAATTCTATAAAAGGATTCCTCTCTGATGAAGGCACCACTGGGTCACTGCTATCAAAGAAGTCACCTTGGGTGAAGGCACCACAGGTTATTCCTATCAAAGCAGCCCCCTCGGGTGGCAGCACTGCTGGGTCATTCCTATGAAAGAAGCCATCTCTGATGGAGGCACCCCTTGGTCATTTGTACCAAAGGAACCAACTCTCATGGAAACACTCCTGGGTCATTTCTATGAAAGGAGCCACATTGAGTGGTGGTACTGATGGGTAATTATTATCAATGGAGCCCCCTCAGGTGGCAGCACTGCTGGGTCATTCCCATGACAAGAGTCACCTCTGATGTAAGCACCACTTTGTCATTTGTATCAAAGGAGCCATCTCTCATGGAGGTACCGCTGGGCCATTTCTATGAAAGGAGCCACAGCTGGTGGTGGAGGCTCTGCTGGGTCATCTTTATCAAAGGAGCCATCTCTGGTGGAGGCACAGCTGGGTCCATCAAGAGTTACCTCGGACAGAGGCACCCCTAGGTCATTTCTATGAAAGGAGCCACCTCTGGTGGAGGCACAGTTGGGTCCATCAGAAGTCACCTTGGGTACAGGCTGCCTCTGGTGGAGGCACAGCTGGGTCCATCAGAAGTCACCTTGGGTAGAGGCACCACTAGGTCACATCTATGAAAGGAGCCACCTTTGGTGGCAGTACTGCTGGGTAATTCCTATCAAAGGAGCCACCCTGGTGGAAGATCAGATGGGTCATTCCTATGAAAGGAGCCACAGTTGGTGGAGGCGCTGCTGGGTCATCTTTATCAAAGGAGCCACGTCTGGTGGAGGCACAGCTGGGTCCATCAGGAGTCACCTCAGGTAGAGGCACCACTGGGTCATTTCTATAAAGGAGCCACCTGTGGTGGAGGCACTGCTGGGTCATTTCTATTAAAGGAGCCTCTCAGGTGATGGCATCTCTTGGTCATTTCCATCAAGGAGCCACCTCTGGTGGATGAACCGATAGGTTATTTGTAGCAAAAGAACCAACTCAGGTGGAGGTATCATGCCTAACTGAAACCCAAGAACTATTACCCTTATGAAACCAGTGTCCTCCACCTGAAGGACTGAACAGCTAAGCCCAGTTTAATGACTAGTTTATCAATGTTTAGTGCCAGCCTAGCTAGAAGGGAGAGAAATGACACGAAATTTAATAAAAATTAAAACATGACTCTTCTGTTTCCCCACATATATTAAAGAGCCTCTGATTTCACAGGAAGAACCCTGAAAATCAAATTGTTCAGAGAGAATGCAATGTATGCCAGATATTACTTATAATTGCCGTCTCACTAGTTATTACTGAGCACATCTGTATGAAAATAGCATTCTCTGTCACCTGAGTTTCCTCTGCTATGACTGCTCACTTACAACGATGCCACAGTTCTTTGCTTCTGATGCCATAATAATTTCTATACATCAATCAGTTGTGATATCACAGTAGAGGATTATGATGTCACTTTCAGTAATTAAGGGTTGGAAGGGACACTAGGTCCATCAAGTTCACCCCCACTTCATAATCAGGGACCAATAAATATGTCATTTAAACATGTACAGCACTTATTTACAGGGATGTCCCACCCACACCCTACCACCGAATGTAGTTTGTGATTTCCTTGATAAGCAGCAATTTGTCCAGGCTTACTTAGAAAATCTGTACTGTCTTCGTGTCCACAGTCTCCACTGGTAGCCTGCTCCATCAGTTCTACAGACATAGGAAATAGTGATCACTCACCCACTTAGCCGTTAAAAGAGAGTATTTGTTTAGGTATACAAAGACTCATCACCCAAACCCACCAACGTTTCAGAGTGACTTAATATTCTTTCTTCATGGTACTAAGACATCCCCGAATTGTTGGTGGGTTCAGATGATGAGTTTTTGTCTGTATACATAAATAAATACACTCTTTTAATGGCTAAGTGGGTGAGTGGTCACTATTTCCCATGTCTGTAGATCGCGTTACTAGGCTTTCATAGGAAGTGAACACTCCCTGATGTGAATTTGTTTTATGACTAGGAAGACTCTGGACATCCCTTGATGTTCCATCAGTTCACCACCCTCCAGGAGAAGGGGAGCCTCCTAACATTACCCCGGAATTTACCAACAATGAGCTTCAGGGCAGGTCCCTGCCCCCGGCTGGAGCACACCAGATCAAATAGTTCCATCTGACTCTGTTAATACCCTTCAGAACAATGAAGAATAAAATCACACCCCTTCTGCCTCTTTTTGTCAGCGGTGAACATGTTAAGTCCTCCAGTCACCCCGCGTAGCTTTTATCCTCCAATTCCTGGATCATTTTGTTGGCCCTGCATTGCAATCTCTCTACTGCCTCAATGTCCTTTTGGTATTAGGGTGCTCAGATCTGCACACAGTACTCCATGCAGGGCTTGACCAGCGCCTTGTAAAGAGGTAGGATTACATCCCTATCTTGGCTGGTCACCCCCCTTTTAATGCATCCCAACATTTTGCCAGACCTTTTGACAGCAGCAGTGCTTCTTGTCATGCTTTAGTCCCTTTTCTGTTATGACCCCTCAGGTCCTTTTCCTCTGCCACTGCACCAAGAGGACCCCTTCCCCCACACAGGGTGTAGGTCCTACTGCTGTTTCTCCTCCCCAACCAAAGCACCTTGCATTTGGCTATACTAAATGGGTCCAGGCATCCAACCAGCTGCCCAGCTTGTTGAGGTTCTTCTTAAGATTGTCCCCATCCTCAAATGATGGGGACAAACCTGGCTAGTTTAGTGTCCTCAGCACACATAGTTAACTGCCCTCACATTTTCCTTTCTATGACAGTTATGTATTCTGATATGGTTTGACCAATTCTTGATAAATAGATAGTCTAGCTCTGGGGTGTCCTCAGACATACATAGAGTTCCACTCTCCTCACCAACTGCTGCTCTTTCTTTTAATATTTCTAAGACATTCCATTGGGGGAGTGGCAGTGGAATGACAAAGGGGAGGGGGTGGGGCAGCTGCAACTAGGAGTGCTAGATGCATAGCTGCACACTCAAACAGCCTTAGATAAACCAGATAGTCTGTTCTGCTGGCACATTCGTATGTTCGTACATCATTTACACCGTTCCATGCTATTCATCTGAAAGGCCTGGAACGGTGTTACTGATGTCATAGAATGCTCAGGCAGTGTGGAAAGAGAGAGTAGCAACAACTGTGGAGAAAGGGATCTAGGGTAGTCACAATGTAAAAAATAGATAATTCAACAAAAAAAGTCAAAACATATCAGAATACTAGACAGACATTTAAATGAAAATAGGAGGGCATCTAGAGGTGTAAAAACTGTTTTCTATCCCATTTAAGCAGTTTACTGGGGACTCCATCCTCCATCACCAGATCATTAATGAAAATGTTAAAAAGCAGTGACCCCAGTACCAGTCCATGAAGGGTGTTGCTGAGTACCTCTCTTCACTTGGAGTTCAGTCTGCTAACCAGAATTCTCTGCTTCCTGCCCCATGCCATTTAGCAGTCCCTGTTGTGTATGGATTGTGTACACCAGATTGGTGCCTAGCAGATGAGTACCATGTGACACAGTGTCAAAGGCCTTGCTGAAGTCCAAATAGGCTCCGTTTGAGGCCCTGCCCCTCTTCACTGCCCTGCTCGCTCTATGTTTTCCAAAAATACATAGAAATATAGACAATGATGGCAGAAAAAGACCGCTGGTCCATGCAGTCTGCCCATAGACCCTAACAAATCTGGGACCTATTGTTCATGCAGGGTTCTGCCCCTCACTAGCCACCCCTTACTTCCCGCCCTACTGCTACCACCCTAAGTAACTGCTAAACCCTTCACTCTGTCCTAGCTGTCTCTTGGATGAGACATTAATCTTAGGTCCCATCTGCCTGTTCTGGTGGTTGTTCAGGCGGACGTTAAAGATCCCATGGCACTTCTCAAAAAGAGTAGGGGAATTTTTATTAAAACCTTTTTAAAACACAATACAAAACCATGTATTACTTCATACATACAAAAAGAAAAACTTCATGTTATACAACAAAAGAGAAAACAAAAGAACCCCATTATTTTTTTAGAAGAAAAAATGCTAGAAAAATACAACAAAAAGGTGTATACCTATATTTTTACATTTTTGATAAATTCCCAATTCATTGTATCTGAAAAATAAAATTATCAAAAAAGATCTTTCCAATACCTTTCTCAAATTCCTCTTTTCACATTTTTAAATTTAATTTCCTTCAGGCAGGTAATACCTTCTTTTATGACAAAAAACAGTTGTAAAGGAGTGTCCTGTTTTTGTGAAAAATAAAACCACACCTGAATTGCCACACCCAATATAAAATATACACAGAAATAATATTCAGTGTGCTGGAATTATATTTTTTCCAACTAGTTAGAAAAAAAATATATAATTGCCTCTTATTCCAGCTTTTCCAAAGGCAATTTTTCCAATTATTTTCCCAAAATTCCTTGATAAATGGACATTCAAAAGAAAGATGATCCATTGTTTCTATTTGTTGTATACAAGTGTTTTGTAAACAATATCCTTCTGTTACTTGCTTGTGTTTGTGATTACCCCGTGTGTTAATACACCCATGTACTCCTAACCATGTTATATCCCACGTATAGGTAGGGATTCTACTATCCAATAATCTATTCTTAACATTTGATTGTTCCCTTAGTGAGCAATGTCGAAAGGGTTCTTCGAAATAATTATCATGTAAAATGCTCTGATATAATACTTTTCTTGTCATCCTCATAAAATCAGAGAATGAGATATTCCAAGTATGGATTTGATCAAAAATAGTGTTCCATCCTGCAGTTAGTTTATAACGCCTCTTATTTTTGTGTTGGAATTTATCCTGTTTCTATTCTGAGCATATCTCTACTATATCATTATATACCCAGCCTGCCCACGGTGTTTGTTCCTTTCTTAATAATGGTTTTAGGTTGGTTGTAAGAAATTTTGTAAAAAAATAACACAATTGGGTTTATCATTTGCACCCCTCCTTCTCAGAACGGTAAATATAAAATATTCCTTTTTATTGGGTTTAAATGACTTCCCCAAAAGCAGGAAAAGAAAATCCCCAAAACTGTCATCATATGTTTTTTGGTAATGGGAAAATGTGGCTTACAAACGAGAGAATGGGTAATAAAAAGCATTTAATTAAAAGCAATTTCTTTTTCTTTCCCATTTTCCAACTTGCCCATTAACATACTCATTCTCTTCCTTTATTTATGCATAGCTCCCAATTATAGTCTGCTAAGGAATCTGTACTGAAATATAACCCTAAAATTTTTCCTGGACTGTATGATATTTCAATCCCTCCTGTTTGTTTTCCTAACATTTTAGTTGCGGATAACTCTAAACAACTACTTTTCTTTATGTTTATTTTTGACCCAATACATTCTAATAAGAGGGGGGGGTAGAGATTTACAAAGTAAATCTCCATTTGTTTCATCAGGGATGATGACACAAAGGACATCTGCATAAACTATGGTTTTCAACAACCCCCATCCTGGGCTTATTATACTCAGTAAAAGTGATGTCCTATGTATAATTCTAATTATAGGATCGAATGCCAAAACAAACAACATCGGGCTTAGCGCGCACCCTTGACGAACTCCTCTCCGTATGTAACATTTCCTGCCCACCCAATCATTCACATATGGTTTCACTGATGCCAAAAAATAACAAATTAGAAGCCAATTTCAAAATTTTGTGGGGAACCCAACTTCTTGGAGCGTAATCCAGACAAATTCTTGTGCTAAATTGTCGAATGCTTTGGCTAGGTCAAAACTAACCAAGTATCCAGAAATTACTTTTTTCTTCCCTTGTGTAACCAATTCTCTCAACAAAATAAAAGCGTTTTGTATAGCCGGCCTGGTGGCACTGAGGGTTGAGGAGCTGGACGCCACACCTCGTGTCACACCAGCGACCTGGGTTTGGGAACGAGCCCGGGAGCTGTGGGTTGGCAGGGAGGGAGTAGGATCGAGCATCTGGAGGACAGCTCTTCTCTGCTTGGGGTGGGATCCAGGGGCATCCCGGCACAGTGGTGACCTCTGGTGGAAGCCAGAGGCATTGCTGCTGTGGGGAGCACAGCGGGGGACGCACGCAGCTCATGTCTACGGTAGTTCCGTGTTGACGTCATTGCACGGCTGCGTGCGTAGGGGCAAAAAAAGAAGGGGAAAAAAATTCCTTGGCACACCGCTTGATGGCCGGCCTCACGGCACCACTCGGCTTCAGCCTTGGATGCTCCCCCTGATCGAGACCCCCCCCCCGGATCCCACGGTGGTGGTTGTGTGCCCGCCACGGTGGATTGCTGTGAAGGACCGAGGAAGGGGTAAGAGCTTGGGGTGTGGGGAAGAGCAAGGGCTTGGAGGTCAGGCCGGATTGGGGGGGAACCATAGGTAACACCCCCAGCCACATGAAGAACTATAAATAAAATAAAATGAAAAAAAAAAAAAAAGCGTTTTGTATATTTTGACCCGCTGCCGAACAATACTGTGAGGGATGTATTAGATAATTAAGCACACTACTTATTCTAATACATAGCAATTTTGCAAATATTTTAAAATCCATATTTAACAAAGTTAATGGGTCTCCAATTCTCTAAATTAGTTTTGTCCCCTTTTTTAAATAAGAAAATCATTAGCCCATCATACATTGTTTCAGTTATATGGTCCTCACTTAATAAAGCATTAAAAACTGCAAGGATACTATGCGGCATCATTTCCCGTAAGACTTTATATACCTCTGAAGGTAAGCCATCTGGCCCTGGCGCTGTTAAATCTTTTAAGTTCTTTATGGTAGCCTCAACTTCCTCTAGTGAGAAGTTGTCACACAGTCTTTGCTTATCAGACTGATGTACTTTAGGAAGGTCTGCCGCTTTTAGAATAACTGACATTCTTTCCTTTTCTTCAAATTCTTGACTAAATTTTTGTGTTATAAAGCCTTCTGATACTATTGAGCCAGAAAAATCCTTATCTCTCCCATATGTCTAGCATTAGTTCTTTGTTTACAATCTTTGTAAGGATTCACCTGATTTTTCCTCCCTTGGGTTCCAAACTGTTGTTCTAGTTCTAGGGATTTTTGTCTGCCATATCGCATCTTTGTTAATGCTTGTTTTACCCTAGACAATTCTTCTGAATGGTTTATACCACTAGCTTGCTCTAATGAAATCAGATCATACATTTTCTGTCTTAATAAACAACATTCTTTATGTTTTTGATCAGATATAATTCTGGACTGGCTTTTAAATCTATAAGACACATTTTTGTATCGCACCACTATTCTATGTGGGAGTCATATAGAAACAAAAGTGACTCTCTATCGTCTATGATTTCTTTTAAGGTATAGCGAAAATACTCGTTTTGTAATAGGCTTGTGTTTGCCCTTCAAATTCCTTTTCCATTAAAATCCATCATTGAAGCTGAGATACATATGGCAATTATACAGCGGTCGATGTTTCTACTGGTTCTGTCTTGCTGCTCAGTCCTGTAGACTCTTTGAAACCAACCAAAAATCTATTCTGGAGTATAGCCCTCCCCTACAAAACGTAGGACTAGGATTTTAAAAAAAATGCATCTTTTAGCCCTGCTTTAGATATAAGATTTCTCAATTCACTTGCATCACAGTATGTTTTCCCCTTAGTTTTAATGTCTAAATTCGTATTGAAATCCCCTCCCCACATTACTATACGACTTGTATATAAATAG
Source organism: Neoceratodus forsteri (assembly GCA_016271365.2). Lineage (NCBI taxonomy): Eukaryota > Metazoa > Chordata > Ceratodontiformes > Ceratodontidae > Neoceratodus > Neoceratodus forsteri. The sequence continues at coordinate 965,931,929 of CM028136.1, forward strand.
GGTTTAATTTTTTGAAAATGTTCCACTCGTGCTGCATTCTGCTGTGATGCATAAATGTTTATAATCCTATATTGTAGCATTTGTACCGTTATATCTACTAGCACTGCCCTACCCGGTTCTATTTCAACCATTTTTTTATTTGATAATCATTTGTGGAAAAACAAAAGCCCACCACTGAAGACAGTTCCTGCCCTGTGGACCAGAAAGATTGTCCTTTAAACCAGTTGTTTGCTGCTGTTTTAACCTCATATGTAGAACACAGTCTGGTATCCTGTAATAGAAATATAGTATACGGAAGCAACTGTAATAAAGCAAACGTTGCTTTTCTTTTATAGTCCGATCTTATGCTATTAACACTTAAACTGACAAGACTTAATGCTGCAGAAACCATAATACAGTTTCTGTGTTCAAGAAAGTTTCTTCTTACTGGACCTTGTTACCCTCTTTTATACGCATAGGAATAAAGTGAAAAATGAAAAACAACAAAAAGGATGGGAGGGGAGATTCTGACTAGGGTTGTGCGAAATTGGAAATTTTCACCCAGCGAAATATTTCACGTAATTAGACCATTTCGCGAAATATTTTGCTGGGTGAAAAGCAAAATTTCACCCACTGTTGTGAGTGAAATTTCAGCCCCAAGCCAGTGGAATTTCACTCATGGGTGAAATTTCGCCACCCGCAGGCGAAATTTCACTACCCGCGGTGAAATTTCACCTCCTGCGGGAGTAACTTCACCTCCTACGGTGAAATCTAGTGGCCACTGGCCACTTCCCAAAGTTCTCCCTGGTGTCTAGTGGTCCCCCCATCCCCCCGGCTGCTCACTGGGCCAAATTGTTTTTCCCTGGTGGCCAGTGGCCTCCCCCGGCTGATCGCCGGCACTAATTTAATTAGATAGGCACACCCCTCCCAGTTACCTTGTCGCCCGGCCATTTGTTTTATTAAAAAAAAAATTCAACCCCAACTCCCTGGTGTCTAGCAGACCCCCACCCCCCACCTCATCATTACCTAGTAGCTCCCACCCAGTTCCCCCAGGACCCCAATCAGGCCACCGGCACAGCCCTCTACTCACCTCCACGGCGGCAGCCTGACTGAGTGCGACTGGCGCTTGAATGAATGATCACCATGCTCATTCATTCAAGCGCCAATCACGCTGCCGGGCCATGGAGGTGAGGGGAGGGTACTGGCGGGAGCTAGTGGAGCTACAGTTAATGATGGGGTGGGGTGGTGGGGGTCTGCTAGACACCAGGGAGTTGGGGTTGAATTTTTTCTATTTTAATAAAACAAATGACCGGGGCCAAGGTAACTGGGGGTGCCTATCTAATTAAATTACGGCTGGTGATCGGCTGGGGGGGAACCACTAGACACCAGGGAGTTTTGGTTGAATTGTGTGTGTGTATGTGGGGGGGGTGCCTACTGCCATCTGTGGTGGTTGGTGGTGGTGGTGGGCGAAATTTCACCGCAATTTCGCGAAACATTTCACATGACAAAACTGCCGATTACGCTGCAATTTCACTGGCAAAATTTTATTTTGCTGCATCTCTAATCATGACATGTGCCTCGGAGGAAAGGGCCCTTGTGGGTTATCATTATGGAGGACCTTAAAGTAAAGGGCCCAGTGTTCAGGGGCAATGGGGAGGGCAAACAGGATGATGGTCTGCAGAAGGAGGGGGATAGCAAGCAGAAGGGAGGTTATACTCCCCCTGTATAAGTCTTTGGTTTGCCCCCACTTTGAATATAGCATGCAGTTCTGAAGCCCTCACCTTAGAAAAGGACATTGACAGGGTGGAGATTGTGCAGAGGAGGGCAGCCAAGATAATACAAGGACAGCATGGGAAGCCTTGTGAGGAAAGGCTGAAAGGCTTCAGTATGTACTCATTAGGGAACAGGAGAGCTGGGGGCAGGGCCCCTACTTTTCTGCGGCACAGTAGGACCAAGTTCTGCAGCAAGACTACCATTTGCCGCAGAACTTCTGCGGAGGTGGTTTGTAATTTCTGCGGAAGTTCTGCGGCACTAACAAACTACCACATCACAGTGTCAAGCTTGTCATCCTGACTTCACTTTCATGGCAGTGGTTATAGCAATCAGGATAGTGGAAAGTACAGTAACACTAATTCAAAAAATAACAGACTTATAAAAATAATTTTATGCCTAAAAAGGCAAAACAAATGTCTCTCCCTTAAGGTCCTAGCCTGTTGCATAAATGACATATGCAGAGGGGATCTTACGTGATAAATAAGGTATTTCTATATGCATGCTACCTATCCCACTGATGAGGTTTCCACTGTCTATCATTTATATATTTGCATGTGCTTTCTACACCACTCATGAGGTTCCCACTGTGTATCACTTGTATAGTTATATGCAATCTGTAACATACATACAAATATGCATATGTGTGTGTGTGTGTGGTGAGAGAGACAGAGATACTGTATGTGTGTGTGTGTGTGTGTATTTATATATATATATATTTTTATTTCAATGAACTTGCATCCTCATTCATACAGGTCCAATTGGAAATGGAATAGAAGAGTTATTGCAAAACTCATTTTTCATGTCAACCTGCTTTCCCTGATACACTGCGTAGCACCATCAGGCCATGACATGCATGTGAACCAGTTGTGAGATACAGCTCTCCGGCCCATCACAATGTGTCCACCATGTGACAGAACACTGTACCATGCCTTCCCAGGCTCCGAGCAGTGATGTGTTCCACCAATCCTTGTGCTGCCCAGCCAGCTCCCAGAGCTAATCTCTGAATAGGGTTACCACCTTTTAAAAAGCCCAAAGTGGGACATTTCTTACTGAAACATGAATTTTCGCAGGACAATATGTAGTCTTGACGAATGTGACAAACTTGTTTTCTCTAAATAATCAGAATTAAGACTAAGTGTTGTAGTTTTTTACCTGTTTTAGTGTGTCTTATCATTTTAAGGTATTTTAGTTAAGGAATTATATTGTTTTCCAGCATTTAGAGGAAAGTCAGAAAAAATTTCTTTCTGCTATAATGTCAGGACATGTAATATTTTTCATGTTTTTTTGCAGGACACAGCTGCCCAAATCAGGACTGTCCTGCGAAAATAGGGACAGGTGCTAACCCTATCTCTGAACCCGAGCTGCTGGCACGGAAACACAGCATGCTACCCTCTGGCCCAACAGCTGCCCCTGCACACAACATTTCTCAATAACTTTTAGGCGATTCTATCAACCAATGACAATATGTAATCAATAACCCTGGCAAAAATGCGTACAGTGCAATTATTTATTTAACAGGTCTATTCTTTCAACAGGTCTACACATTATTATATTTCACTTTTCTGGGCATAATTACTTTATTTTTCTTAAAAATTTAGACAGTTAAATTCATTTTACCAGTTATTCATTTCAGATAGCGTCTCTATTCCTTAAAGGCACAAATAGGTTTGTACAAAGTGAGGTATGGGCTTAACAGGCCTGTGCTATTGACAAGGTTTTGTTTAAGTTGGCCCTAGTGCAACAATGTAAGACTGAAAATTGTATTAGGCTGTAGTGCAGGTTGAGCAAATATCACCATGCATGATGTGCTGTGCCACTGTCTCTGGCAGTGGGAGCTGTGGTAGATAAGTGACTGTTCATTTCTGTTGCAGAATGCAGACATTTCATTAGCTAATGTGTGATGTTATAGCAATGATAACATCACATTCTGAACAAATGGGGGGTTTGGATATAAAAAGAGGGGAAGGGAACTAGATTTATCTATAAACAGAAATATTAATAAAAAATCACCAAGAAGAGTGAATTCTGTGGCAGACTGCAAGTTCTGCTCAAAATTCTGTGGCCGCAGAATTCTAGGGGCCTTGGCTGGGGGGACATAACTGAGACCATTTAATACCTCCAGTGATAGGCAGAGTGACCTGTAACAGTCAGCTTCCATCCAATACGTGTTTTCGCTCTACGTTCTTTTTTTCCTGTTTGCATTCTTATTATAGCACTGTCATTATTTGTCCTGACGTAGGGTTTTATACTCAGCTCACTGTTATTTACTGTGCACTTGTTATGATCTTTTCCCCATGTACCCTATCCTAGGACACAACTGGAAACTAACAGAAACAGAAGCTGTTGGCAGAAAAGGACCTCTTGGCCCATCTAGTCTACCCTAAAAATCCCTACCTGGTGTGCTACCACAGACCCTGCATGATCTCCGGCCTTACCCCTCCCCAAGCCCTGTTGCTAAGGTCCGCCTGTGTCTATCCCATTCATGTGATGTATGCATTACCTCCTCCATCTCCAAAATCAACATTTCCCCTGACTACACGTCGAGTTAGGGGTGGCTGTACACGCTGGGTTACCAAAGATCTCCTGGCCATGATAAGGGAAAATGATAAGCTATGGTCAGCCTACAAAAAAAAACCCATCCCTGCCCGATGGAACGAATACCAGTGGCTACGAAACCTTTGTAAACAGTCAGCCATTACCAAAAAAGTGTGCCTTCTTTCAGGGCAAACAAAGGGACAGTTCTGGTGACCCCCATCGCTTCTGGGGTGAGGTCAGCTCATTACTCAACCCACCCACTCATAGAAACATAGACTTTGATGGCAGATAAGGACCACTTGGCCCACCTAGCCTGCCCATTTCCCTACCTACAGGATAGGCTGCAGATCCTAGTTAACCAACAGCCTATTTCTTCCTACCCCCCACAAGAATTGCTTTATGTCTGTCCCATGCATTCTTGAATTCTCCCACAGATTTAGACCCCACAACATCCTCAGGAAGGCTGTTCCATGCATCCACTACCCTCATAACCCCATTATTCACCTTGACACTTCCTCGTGATGTCTGGCTGACCCCGTTGCTGTGGCCAAGGCCTTCAATAAAAAATTCACAGACCTGTCTGCCCTCCTTAGCAAACTGCCACCCCTGGTGACAACTGGTCTCCCTGATCACCCCCCCCATACCCCTCAAACTCCTCCCCTCCCTCTTTCTACTTCCAGACCATCACCCCCAGGGACACTGCCAAAATGTTGAAGAGCCTGCCAACCCGGGGCAGTCCGGGCAGCAATGGTCTTTTCCCTGCTGTGCTTAAACTTATATCACCTGCCATCTTAAAACCACTCACCTACCTCTTTAACCTGGCATTGACTACCTCCTCAGTGCCCAGCACTTGGAAGCATGCCAGGGTGGTCCCAATTGTTAAGACTGGTGACCCGCTATCCCCAGATAACTATCGGCCTATATCCTTGCTCCCCCAGTAAACTCCTGGAAAGAATTGTCCACCTACAACTGTCTGACTATACTGACACACACAGCCTACTGTCCAGGCAGCAACACGGCTTCCGTAAACATCACTCCACCACATCTGCCCTCGCCCTGTTTACCAATCATATTCTTAAGAACATGGACCTTGGAAGGGCAATGGGTGCCATCTTTGTCAACCTGTCTAAAGCTTTCAACCTGGTCCACCGCACCCTGTTGCTCTTCTCCCTCCACACCCTTGGCTGCTCTACTGAGACCAGGCGGTGGTTCCAAAGTTACCTTTCAAATAGATCTGTCGGTATGTGTAGGACCTTCCACCTTCCCCGCCCTCCCAGTCACTACTGGTGTACCCCAGGGCTCCATCCTGGGCCAGCTCTTATTCTCCCTGTTTATAAACTCTCTCCCCTCTGACTGTCTCACTTGTGATGCTCTATTTTATGTAGAAGACCTTGTCCTCTTCACTAGTGACAAAACTCTTGAGAATATATCTAGGGCTTTATCCAGTAACTATTCTGCGGCACACACCTGGTTCCACTCACATTGCCTAATTGTTAATGCTAACAAAACTAAATCCATGCTATTTGGATCTAAACCCTTCCTATCTAAGGTCGCCAAGGCTGGGTACACCCTCTCAATAGTCTCACTGGATGACACTGTATTTGAAAATGTACTAACTTTCAAATATCTGGGAGTTATCCTGGATCCGTCCCTCTCCTTTTCCAATCATATCTCCTCTGTTATCCGCCGTATTGACCAGAAACTTGGTGCGGCTTATCGGATAAAGTCACTCCTGACCAGGGAAGCCTGTTTAGCCATTGCCCAAGGCAACCTGCTACCCTTGATTGACTACTGCTCCCCTAGTTACTCACACACATCCTCAGCCTTGCGTGTGTGCCTCTGCTCCACGTACAACAACATATGTCGTTTCACTCTCCTGGCACCATATTCCACTCACCACTGCCACCTCTACCAGACTCTTGGCTGGCTCCCACTGCACTGCAGATTTGATTACGGGCTTGGCTGCCTCCTGGACAGTGCCATCAAGCATGGTGAAGCCTCCCCTTATACATCTGTCCTCAAGACCATAACTCCCTCAAGGTGTCTGCATGCATCCTCAGCCCCCCCCCCCCCGGGATATCCAGAAAGTCTCCTTGGCTATGGGTAGCAAAGTGTTATCTGTAGCTGCTCCCACTCTGTGGAACAAAATCCACACACCCATCTGCTCTCTGGACTCCCATGCCACTTTCAAGACACATCTCAAATCCTGGCTGCTTGATGAGGTCACATGCCGTTGCTAGCTTGGATAACCCCTCCCCACCCACACACACACACACACACACACACACACACACACACACACACACACCTTTCTGACTTTTCTCTCTTGGGCTGCTTTGGCCTCCCTTGCCTGCTCTCATTTCTTTGGACTCCTGTCTTACATCCCTCACTACCTGCTTCTTGGGCTCTCCCAATTGGCTATTGTCTTGTGCTTTTTTTTTTTTTTTTTTTTTACATCATGCATTAATTTGCACTGGCCACTTATCCTTAGTAAATAATTGTATAATAATTGTTGCTTATCATGATGTACTGATTGTTTTTTTCAGCCTCTCATTAATTTTACTTTCCTATGTCACTTTCTTTGTTCACCAATGATGTCTGTATATCCACATGGCTTGTACTCACTGTATAACTTGTCACTACCTCTGTAACTGCCGCCTGTGTGGCCTGGGTCATGCCGAAAATGGTCCCCTGGATCAGGGCACTTACCCGGTTACCAAAGACTTAAATAAATAAATGTTTGAATCCGGCTACATTTTAGCTCCCACCACCTCTGCTGGGAGACTATTCCAGATATTCCACCACCCTTTCTGTGAAGAAGTATTTTCTCATATCCCCCCTAAGTCTACCCCTCCCAGTTTCATATCATACCCCCTTGCCCTTCAGCATCTCTTTCTATGGAAAATGCCACCCTCCTGTACCTTATTAAGGTATGCCGTTGTTAGGGTGCCGTCATGTCGGTGCTGCAACAGGGTTATGAGTGACAGGTGCATTCTGGGTTTTAGAGTATCCTGCACTCACACTGTGCTCGGCATCTCCACAGTTTGCTCACCCTTCACAGCATGCCCGACCTGGAGGTTGTTATATTTAATTTGGGGGGGTCTGGGTCCTTTGGCGCTGTAACTTTCTAGCGGCGCAATGTCACCTACGATCATGACAGGCAACATTTTTCCAGCGCTGTCAGTTACCACGACAAATCTATCACGCATCGTCATGGGTGGACCCCTTATTAATACGTTTGCGGTATTGAATGTTTAAATCATGTCTCCCCTTTCCCTCCTGGTCAGCACTCAGCCTGTATTTACTGAGACAAAAAAAGTAAAATTAAAAAAACAAATAATAATAATTACAGAGATGCATCCAACATGACATCCACAATATTACAATTCTAGCAGATTTTCCAGCTGAAATCCTCAAGAAGTGGTGATACCAAAGGAGCTAATAGTGGAACACAATTTTACTTTTGGACCAAATAACCTTAGGGGCAGTTACTGACTCCATTGCTTAGCTAATAAATATTACTGTAGATAAAGTATAAAACCCTTTTAAATAATTTTTGGAAATCCAACCAAGCAGTTCCTAATTTTTTTTCCCCCATTATAAATATCTTTATGCAGACTAATGGGGCAAAATGACTAAAAACTGCCAGTCCAGTACAAGTCAGTAGACTGAGTCAGTTCTGCGTTCCGTCAGTGGGTGTCATCTCTCTGAATGATGTCTCCATATTCTTCAGAACAGCCAAGCATTGCAAGACAAGCTGCCCTGTGTTTAAATATAACTACGCATACCATTCTGATTTACAGTATTTGTAGATGGAAGGCAGCAGAGAAAGCTCACTCATGCATGTATTCTACTAGTATCTGCATACGTCTTTTTTGCTAACATTTTTTTAATTTTTAGTTTGGTACAGCTATGCTTTAAACAATATTAAAAAGAATCACTTTTTTCCTTCAGTGGAGGGCTTTATTTATATCAGATGTGGGTTAACAATGTCTGTCATATGTTAAGATATTGATTCATGCAGCAGGTGGGGTACTTTTTGTAAACTATTCTTATTTAAAAGTGCCAGGGGGGGAGTAGCCAGTGATCAGGTAAGGTATAGGCAGGGAAAAATGGGCAGACTAGGTGAGCCACGCGGTCCTTATCTGCTGACAAATTTTATGTTTCTGCGTTTCTCATTTATTGAAGAAGTTTTACCAGAAGAGACCTACTGAGCCATAATTACTTGTGTAAAGAGGCATCCTAGATATTAACTGACTTTTTGTTAATGTGCTAGAAGAGTGTACAGCGCCTGGCATGAAAGCATATATTCAGACGTATCCAGTACATCTAACTGAACTGCAGACAAAAACAGGGTGAACCACTTATTTCATAACATCAGTTAGAAACACTAGAAGCTAATATAACACTGATAAGGAAAATACGATTTAGGCATTAGGCAGAAAACGCTGAATGCAAGTGCAAACATATAAACCCAAATGTGTATCTATGGTATAAGATCCAATCAGAGATGCTTACATATGATGTAAAAATAGGTTGTTCAAGTTATGCTATAACTATGTGTATATAGTTATGCTATAACCCTTCATTAACAATCTTTAATGCCAGCTTAATTCTAAATCAAGCAGTATATTCACCATTGGTGGTCCTGGCAATTACTGTTAACATTAATCTATATTGAAGTCGCACACCCTATTTACTACATGGTAACACAAGAAGAAAAAGTGAACAATATTTAACATTATGCAGTATACAAAAGCGAACTGCATCAACTGAAACAGATTAGTCTGAAGAAGACTAGAGTACATTCTTGTCCGTATTAGCAATTCCAGGCCATGGGCTATTAGTGTAATGTAACAGCCTTGTGTAGGAAAGTGCCAGGGCCTGATTTTGAAAGGGCATTTTTAGCCTAATGTATAACTGCATTTTCCCCCTATAATTACGTCCTAGTCCAAGGTTTCAATTTTTAAAACATGTTTGACAGCTGATGACTTTATTGTTGCTTGCCATCTACAGCTACTTGTAGCATTCCGAAGATCTCTGCTGCATAAAAACACAAAGTGGTTTGAATTACCATGATTTAGGTGGCAAAATATTTAGATAAGGTTACTGCAAGCAAGACACCAGGCTTTGATATGATGCACCCCAGATCACTAAAAGGTGTCATGAATCAGGGAGGAATTAGCACAGCCACTTGCAGAGATGTTTAGAAAACCCTTAGATGGCTGGCCCGGTGGCACTGAGGGCTGAGACACTGGATGCTACACCTTGCGCCATACCGGTGACTCATGTTCGGGAACAAGGATGGGCCTCTGGAGGTCGGCTGGGGTGGAGATGGATTGAGTGTCCAATGAACTGCTCTTCATCTCTGGGGGGGGGGAGACCTGTGGTCAGTGCACGTCTGACCCCTGATGAAGTCTGGGGCTCGGCAGTGCACTGCTGCAAAAACATGGGGCAGGAGCATGGCAGACACTTAGCAGGGGCATGTGCGGGTGCACGTAGGTGCCCGCCATTGGTGTCATTGCATGCCAAGCTCCTGTAAGGGAGAAAATGGAAAAGACCCTGGTGTCTGGTCATTGCAGCTTGATGGCAGTTCTCCTGCACTCCATCTCCGGAGGTAACACCCTGAAGTGGATACTGGATTGGTGGGTAAGTAGGGGGCTCCCCACTTCCCCACCACGGGGAGGGTAAGCCATGGGAGTTACAAGGGTGAGGGTCTGAAGGAGCAGAGGCAGGAGATGGCAGCCAGACAAGAGGCAGACCATGGCTTGGGGTAGAGAAAGAAACCGCTAAAAAAAAAAAGAGAAAAAAAAGAAAACCCTTAGAAGCAGGGCAGGTGCTAGGGGATTAGAGGACAGCACACATAAGCCCCTTGTTCTAAAAGGTATAAAGGGGAGATCCTGGGAACCACACGCTAGTTACAGTAGTCTGACCATGGGTGTAAGTGAAATGTTAGCAACTACAGGAGTAGCCATCACCATGCATCGTTACAGTGTGGCTTCTGGTGCACCACAACTCAATATTGGTTGGGAAAGCCACATTCATCTTTTTTCCAGTACTGGGTTTCATCATAGGGCACCATGACTGAACGTGCCAATGGCTGCCACTGTATTATTAAGGAAGTCTTGGTGACATATTAGGATTAGCCCAGGGCAATAACTGGTAGTCAAGATAAGTGTGGTGTGTGTGTGTGTGTGTGTGTGTGTGATTGCAGCTCTGCCTTACCTACCCCCTCCCCTGGGCAGACCCAGCCCCATCCCCCAGCGTCCATGCCGCTCACCCTCCAGGACTTTCAATCCCATGAGATTCCCCCTCTTGGTGGGGGTGAGCTGAGCTGGTACCAACCCTCTGCCTCCTCCAGTGCCATGGAGCCGGAGATTCCCTAGCTGTCTCGAGGCAGACATTGGCTGGAGAATGGAGCCCATGTGTGCTGGAGGTTCATTATTCCCTTAAACCCCACCCACAGGACATTGGCATGCTAGGGTGCCCAAGTATGTGCATGCAGTGTGTGCTTCTACAGGCCTCGGCCATTACCCCCCCCCTCCACATCCGCTACCCGACTGCACTACCACCTGTGGTCACCCAGGTGGAAGTCTTGCAGCAGTAGTGGCAGCCCTCCCTCCCCCGAGAAAGAGAGTGCCCTCTAGGATGCTCGATCTTCCTTCCTCCAGCCAGCTCTCCAGCCTGGGGGGTTCTTGTTAAACTAATTTACAGTAATTATGTTTTATGATATGGTAACCACAAGCATAGGTGGAATGCTCTAGACTTTGTATGTTTGGAATTCAGTAAATCCTTTGACAAGGTACCCCATGGAAGGCCATCACACATAATTGCTAAGTATGGCGCGCGTAGGGAACCATTAATAAGCATTACAACTTAACTGAGTAAGAGGCAGAGAATGGTAGTGGGGGGACAAGTGTCAGACAGGAAGGCAGTGACTAGGCGTCAGTTCAGAGACTTCGGTTTAAGCTGTTCATTAATTATTTAGAATTGCGGGCTAGTAGCCATTTGGTTAATTTTGCAGATGGAATGAAGCGAGCAAGAGTGATTAGCAAAGAAGAGTGAGGGAAATCACAACAGAACCTAGATAAACTAGGCTGTTCATCTGACAGATTTTTTTTCCATATAGATTTTTCTCCCATCAGGGGCACCGAGCAGGTTCTCTCCTTGAGAGGACTCACTCCGCCCTCTGCTCAGGGCATCATCCTTCCTGTCCCGGTGCTCCCTTTTTCCCATTTCCTCCCCGGTACATGGTTGCTCATGTGTGTTGAGGCGCGCATGTGCTCTGAGGCCCCGGTGACAGTCTCTTCCTTCCACCCTGCCTAATCCGAGGTCCCCTCCTAGGCTTGGCACTGCCATCAAGCCTCCACCTGGTGGCAGCCAAGAGCTGGAGAAACCCCACATGCCACCTGGGAGAGGAGAGCTGCCTGGCAGCAGCTCAATCTAACTCCTCACCCTTCCCCCCAGCCAACCCCCAACGGCACATGCCCATTCCCGAACACAGGTCATCGGCATGGGAACAGGTAAGGCGCCAGCACCTCAGCCCTCTTCGCCACTGGGCCGGCCTCATCAGACCGATTTTTAATAATTAGTTATCCAGGATGGTTAAAGAGGAGAGGAGGGCAACTCAAATGATACAGGGATTGCACCAAAAGCCCTACGAGGAGAGGCTGAGAGATCTCAACATGTACACCCTGGAGGAGATGAAAGTGAGAGGGGACATGATGAAATCTACAAGTACCTCAAGAGGGTGAACAGGATGCAGGAAGGGAGTCTTTTTCAAAGGAGGAGGAGCACCAAAACCATATGGCATGTGATGAAACTGGAGGGGGGAATTAAAGACTGATGTGAGGAAGTACTACTACACTACTTCACTGAAAGATTGGTAGATGCCTGGAATAGACTGCCGAAGTGATGGAGGCAAAAACAGTAGGGGGCTTCAAGCATGAGTGGGATAAACAGGGGAATGTTAGTGAACAGGCAGTGAGGAGGTAGGGTTGCCAGAAATCAGTTAGGGTCTGTGGAGACAGACTAGGCAGGGACCATCTGGGCAGGCAGGGTGATGCAAGCGATCCTTTTCTGCCAAGAAATTCTGTGTTTCTATATTTCTATGATGGGTCTGAATGATTGGGACTATAGAAACATCTGTTTCTACATTATGAATGTCCTCACTCCCATTCATTCAGACAGCAGTTGGCCGAGGTAGTGAGAGGTAGTGAGAGGAGGGTCTCTGCTAGTTGCTGTCTACCATTCTACCTGAGGCCAATGAGTTTATTTAGGTGGGATGTGTGCCAGACAGGGAGTCTGGGTGGTGGGTGATGAGCGGGTGGTGGAGGGGGTCTTTCTCAGTTTTCAGGGAGGAAGTACATTCATACAAGGGATTATGTATGGATTCAAACTGAGATTGGGACTGGAGTGGGGATAAGACTAGCACCAGTGATTATGTATGGATTCAAACTGAGATTGGGACAGGAGGGGGGATAAGACTAGCACCAGTGATTATGTATGGATTCAAAGAGGGATTGGGGGATGCCATAAGCACCAGGGATTATGCATGGATAACAAACAAAAAGAAAAATTTGTCCCCAACAGGCAGTACTGCAATACTACAGTACTCATTGTGTGATGAGAGACAGCACTCATCCAGTCCGAAAAATGAGGGCAGCCTCCAATGTAGTGTGCTTCAGACCTCTTTATTATTTAAACAAAATGGTGAAAGTACAAACATTTTCATGCTGCCAGAACCCCTGGAGATGACCTTACGTTTCACTACTGGAACATGATCAGAGGTGATGCCAGCCAATCAGAACAATCCTTAAGTAGAAGAATTAAAATTCATGTTATTTCTACAACTAATATAAGGCGGCATCAGAGAACAGCAGCAAGGTAAAATAAAGACTACACAGGTAAGCAGGGTGGAAAATCGAAGCACCTTCTGTGTATCTGTAGAGAAACAACAAAGATGTGCATTGGCTACAAATAACTCATATAAAAACACTCTCAATATTGCTTCAAAGGATGTAATGTGCCAGTTAAAAAGCATGGCTATGGGAGGTCACAGGGGTCGAGTTTATGGGACTATTGCCCAAAAACCACCAATTATAATTGTGCTCCCAAAAATCGTTGCAACAAGCTAAATTAGCTAGTAAGCAGGTGTTTTTGTAAAACGAGTCAAAAATGCAGGGCAGGATGTAGCAGAGGCAACTGCCCTGAACCCATTACCAACAGTCAGCAAGGCAGACTTCAGCTGTATGAGGCAGCAGGTCCAGGACGAGTTAGTTGGAGTGGACAGCATCAGGGATGTGGAGGAAGGATGGGCGGGCAATCAAGGGGGGGCCATTCCCGGGGCAACAAAGCCTTGCATGGGAATAGTAATCAGAAGAAAGGGGTATAAGAGACCAACATGGCTCTCTAGAAAGGTCAGGGAAGCAGTGAGAGCCAAAAAGAAAGCCTTCACCAGGTACAAGGAAAAACAGGGGAAGGAGGAATGGGGAGACTACCTAATGAGAACAAGGGAACCCAAGAGGGCAGTCCGAGAAGCAAAAGCAGACACAGAGCTGCGTACTGCGGAGGGGGTCAAGGGTGGGGAGAAACAGTTCTTGAGATATATTAGGGAAAAAAGAAGGGGAGGAGGAATTGTTAGGATAACAGAGCGAGGTAGAGTACTTGAGAAGGAGGGGCAGAAAGCAGCTGTTCTTAATAACTACTTTTGCTCTGTATTCTCAAGGGAAGACAAAGGGCCTCTGCATTAAAGCAGCTGTAAGGGGGATCCTTGAGATGAGGCAGCAAGTATTTACCACTGAAAGGGTTTGGAAAGGGCTAACAGCTCTAAAGATAGATGAAGCCCTGTGGCCAGATGGGATGCCTCCGAGGATGCTCGAGGAATTGGCAATGGAACTAACTAAACTGCTGGTGGGGCTATTCCACAGCTCGGTTCAGACAAGGATAGTGCCAGAAGACTAGATGGTAGCTGACACAGTCCCACTCCATGGTGGTGGTGGGGGGGGGGGCAAGGAGCAATCAGGTAACTGCAAACCTGTCAGTCTTACCTTTATTGTGGATAAACTGATGGAGACACTAATCAAAGAGGACCTCATGGAGTACCTGGAGAGCAATAGACTCCAGGATAGTAAACAGCACAGGTTCATGGCAGGAAGGCCTTGTTAGACTAACTTGATAGCATTCTTTGGCTAGATAATGAGGGTAGTGGTTAAAAAACACACTGGGGATTTACTGTACCTTGATTTCAGCAAGGCTTTTGACTTAGTACCTCACAGAAGATTGCTGAAGAAGCTAGAGGGTCTTGGTACAGTGAAAGACATAGTTAGATGGGTGAGAAACTGGTTGGAAGGGAGACAGCAGAGGGTTGTGGTTAACAGAGTCAAATTAGAAGAGAGCGAGGTCACCAGTGGGGTGCCACATAGATCAGACCTAGGGTCAGTTCTTCTCAATATGTTCAGTAGCAACATGGGAGAAAGAATCCAGGACAAGATGTGTCTCCTTGTAGATGACACTAAGCTCTGCGATAGGGTAGAGAGTGAGGAGGGGGTTAGGGAGATGCAGAGAGACTTACCAAAGCTAGAGACGTGGTCAAAGGTTTGGCAGTTGAAACTCACTGCCAAAAAGTGCAAGGCTATGTACATAGGAAACAAGAACCCCAGGACAGAGTACAAAGGTAAAGCTGTGCAGGACCTCTGAGGAAAGAGACCTAGGGGTTATCATCAATAACTCCCTAAAACAATCAAAGTAATGTAACAAGGCCACAGTAAGGCAAACAGAATGCTGGTGTGTATAGTAAGGGGTATTGTCAGCAGAAGGAAGGAAGGAAGGAAGTATCACTACCTCTCTAGAGATAATGGGCGAGGCCCCACCTGGAGTAGTGTGCCCAGTTCTGGAGTCCCCACCTAGGGAAAGATAAGGCCAGGCTGGAGACAGTGCAATGTAGGGTGAGCAAAGTGATTTAGGGCCAGCAGGGCAGATCTTATGAGGATTGGCTCCAGGCACTGAAGATGCACTCGTTGGAGGCCAGGCAAGAGAAGGGAGCTATGACAGACACCTTCAAGTTCCTGAAAGGAATAGACAAGTTAAACTGCGAGGAACTATTTAGCATAAGTAGAGGATCAAGAACATGGGAGGGGTGCTAGTGAACCCGACCGGGGGGGGGGGGTATTCAAGAGGGAGGTGAGCAAGTTTTACAGACGTAGTTGTGGAGCTGTGGAACAATCTGCTATCTGGTATGGTGGGTGTCAAAACTATCAGCTGTTTCAAACATGGCTGGGACAGAGTGAAGGGCATAGTGGTTGGGCAGGGTGACAGCGGTAGGGCAGGGAGCACTGGTGTGGATAGTGTGGGTTAGAACCCTGTGTGGACAATAGGTCCCAGGTTTGTTAGGGTTTATGGGAAGACTGGATGGACCAATGGTCTTTTCTGCTATTACTGTCTAAGTTTCTATGTTTCTAATACAGATAGGCATCCAAAAAACTTAAGTGTCTAACTAAGCTGAAATTACAAGATTGCAGTGTCAGTACCAAAGTATTACTGTCTAATGAGTAAAAGGCAAAAGAACAGCATCATTTCATGGATGCATGTAGTTCCCTCAAAAAGCACTGAATACCTGTAATGAACACTCAGAACAGAGGGACTGACCCCCCCAAAAAAGGGGTACTTACCCCATGGCCAGAGTTACTGATGGGTAACAAACAGTGAAGTAGAAACTGTAAAGAAAGTGACAGGAGGTAATCGGCAGTCAGAAGCATATCAGTACGTGTACTCCACTTAAGCCGTCCCCCGATTTCATGGACAATCGGTTTGAACGGACAAAAAACACTAGCCAAAACCACAGTGCATACATTCCAGTGCTATTGCTACCTGTTAAAGTGGACATTACCCACCGTGTGCAGTGGACAGCAAGCGATGTCTAACAGATCAACATTGTGCTTTTAGATGAGGTGCTACGTTGTTAAACGGTCATGCGAATCACCTGTATCAGCTTGATATCAGCTTGTTAAACTGAACGTAACCTGCTTAGCACCTCACTCTCTGTTTTTGTTCACTCTGTGCAGTGAATTTCGCTCTAGTTGCAGTTTCTTTTGTTTCCACACCATGTCGATTAAGCAAGCAGCTCTAACCCTAGTGCGGAAAGCTGAAATTCTGAAGTAGATCAAAGAAATGCCACCCCTAAGACCACATTGTCTGACATTATAAAATCAAAAGACAGCATCCTCACTGACTGGCACGGCAATCATCGGAAACGCAAACACGAGGGGAAAGACAGTGAGGTGGTGGAGAAGGCTTTACTCCTCTGGTTTACATCAGTTCGAGACCAGGAGGCTTTGATCAGTGGCCCGCTCTTGCTTCAGAAGGCTAAGCAGATTGCGGAAGGGCTAGGTAAGCAGGATTTTAATCCCACAGAAGGCTGGCTACAATGCTGGAAGTCAAGGCACAACATATGTTTCAGGAGAGCACATGGTGAAAAGCTAGATGCCGACATCCCCTCTGCTAACTCCTGGATTACTGATGTGCTCTCAGACATTCTGGTTGGTTACAGCACAAAAAACATCTTCAATTTAGATGAGATCAGCCTTTACTTTCGTTGTGTGGGAAGCGGGACCCTTACCTTCCGATCTGACCTGCCAAGTGGTCAAAAGAAAGCAAAGGAGAGAATATCCGTGATGGTCTGCTGCAATATGGATGGGTCGGAAAAGGAGCAGCTTCTAGTGATAGGCAAATCTGCCCAGCCTAGGTGCTTTAAGGGTGTTGCACATCTGCAAGTTTACTACAGGAACAATCGAACAGCGTGGATGACCGGGGAAATCTTTACTGAATGGTTGCGTCAATGGGACAGGCGCCTCAGAGACAGAAAGATCTCCGTCCTTCTTGACAACTTCTCTGGTCATCCCACTGTCCAAAGACTGCACAACATTAAGTTCATATTTTTGCCACCCAACACTACATCGATCATAAAGCCATTAGATCAAGGGATTATTTACTTCATGAAGCGGCATTACATCAAGGTAATGTGGACTAGTGTGCTGGCAGAAATGGACAACGGTGCTGAACTGACTGCCACATTATGCGTCAAGCGCATAACAATTCTCAATGCTATCAGACTGCTCAGAATGGCATTGGACAATGTTTCCCCACAGACATTTATAAATTGCTTTAGAAAAGGGGGTCTCTACACACCTGAAACTCCAGTGATTGAACTGCCAGACCCAGATCCAGAAACAGAAATTACCACACCAGAGGGAACGAGTGAAGATGAATTTGGGAACCTGCATCATCTCGGAGATGCTGATCCTGAGCCAGAAAGTGAAGATGACACGGAACGTGTTGTGAATGCCCTTCACCCTACTGTCTCCGACAGTGAGGAACCAGAACATTCCCAGGACACAGAAGCCGCTGATGACAACCCCGATGACCAAGTCTCTTGCTCCGAAGTACAATCTGCTCTTCTGACTCTGTGGAGAGCAATGGAGCAAAAAGAGGACATTACTCCTGACTGGTGGCTGATCGAACAGACAGAGCGTGATTGGCTCAAGTACACAGTGCCACAGACAAAGCAAGCGAAGATCACGCTATTCCTGAAGACAGAAACAAAGTGAAAAAACAAACTAAAGAGAGCTAATCACTAAAAGCACCCAGCGCACAGCACTGTATGTCTCTTAAATCTTTTAAAGCCAGTAAATAAAAGTTCTGTTTTATACACTGCAACATTTATTTTGTTTTTGTTGACCGGGTAAGTGAACTAGACAAATCCTGCCTATTTTCAGGCACGACCTGGGGGAGGGGGATACAGATGAATGCCAACTGACCTTGAACCAGATTAAGCTGTTGGTGGTATTTTTTTTTTTTAGTGAATTTAGTGAACGGTGAATAGTGAACATAGTGACACCAAGCACTTAGAAACTAAAATAACATACAATACTGTACTGAAAATTAATACAGTATAAACAGTTGCCCCCCCTTCCCCTGTGCTGTCCAAGTATAAGCCACATTTCACATGTCACACGTCACAAACACAAAAAACATAAACAATGGGTGTCACGGATGCTGCTTTAAACGGACAAAAAATGACTGGACAAATGAGTCCGTTTTAAGCAGCTTGCACTGTATCATATTAAGGACCAAACTTTTTCCAGCCTCCCAAGGAGATCAAACCCTGTGAACAAGACAAAAATGTCATATCCATTATGAAATGCTCTGAAAAATATATATGAGGAGGGTTGGTGAAGAGCCTGCAAGAGAAATGTAGCCAACACAGTAATTACCCTGTTGAAGAACACAGTTATAGAAAGGACCAAATAGAAAGGACTTCCTTTTCCCGTCTTAGGAATATCGCCAGGGTTAGGCACCTTGTTCCATCGGACTCTTTGCCAACGTTGGTCCACGCCTTTGTGTCCTCGCGTTTGGATTATTGCAACACCCTTTACTTTGGGCTTTCTGGGGTTGAAATCCACCACCTACAGCTGGTGCAGAACGCTGCACCCGGGTTCTGATTGGGACAAGTAGGTCCTGTCATATTACCCCGGTGCTGCGTGAACTGCACTGGCTGCCTATACAGTGGCGGATCACCTTTAAAGTCATTTTACTTACTTTTAAAGCCCTTCACGATCAGGGTCTGGCCTATCTGAAAGAACTTCTGGTGCCTTACTACCCCGGCCGATCGCTCCGCTCAGCCGACGAGAGTTTGTTAGAGATTCCAAGAGTGAGTTTAAAATCCTCCGGCAGCACAGCATTTTCTCATGCTGCTCCCACTCTCTGGAATTCTCTACCACGCCGGTTATGGGAGTGCACCTCCATGGAAGAATTCAAGAAGAATTTGAAAACTTATCTCTGGCAAATGGCCTTCCTGGATGTCTAAGTTAATTTTATTCTGCCGAGATCTTATTTTGTATTTATTAATTGATTTTAATATTTGATATTACTATGATATGATTTTATTTATATGCATTATTGACTTATATTTGATGTTATGGTTTTAATGTGTTCAGCGTCTCGGTATGCTGAAAGGCACTATACAAATAAACTTATTATTATTATTATTATTATAATGAAGTTTCTCATTTAGATCTGAAAGGTCAAGAGCACACAACATGTATATCCAGTACTGCTCTCTCCTGTTCAGATAAGCTTTTTACCCCGGATTTATTTTTTTATTTATTGAAACCTGTTGACGAGGTAGCCTACTGAAACAGATGTCCCTTTTTCAGGGGTAACCTGGAATTAATTACAAACAGTAACAGAAAAGATAGCATACTGGACCAAAATGCACAGAAAACAGATAAAACTACAATATCACACAATTGTGGATAGCATTATTTCACGAATCCTAATACGAGACCATGTCCTGGGTTAATTACACTTTAAATTACACTGCACAACAGGAGAACAGATACAAGGGTCAGGGTTACACCATATGGGATGGATTTTCAAAGGTGGATGTAAGGCTTGCATCAAGTCCTGCGTCCACCGCAGTGTTTGATGCAGCTGCACCAAACAGTCTGCATAGCCTGCACCTAACTTTAGTACATCGGTCATCAGTTGCAGCTACAACATTTTACACAATTCTGACGCATTATTGCGCAAGCCCGTAAAAAGTACCTGATTGGTTCAAAAGTTAGATTAGGGAAGCTGGTCTAACCTTTGCCCCTTGGTGCCGGGGACTGAAAATTTCATTCTGCGTCGGGTGGATGCTGCATGTCCTGTGCGTCATTTGTATGGTGCACCAGGGACTTGTGGCATCGGCAACCTGTTTGAAAATCTGGCCCTATGTGTCTGCATGGCTGGCCACTCTAGCACCCACTGACCAAAGTCACTTGTTACTATGTAGAGTTACACAACAAGCATAGAGAGGTGCAGACAGAGTTAACGATTACAATTACAATAACTGTCAACATACAAATGAGCATTGAGGATACAGCAAATGAGCCTTAGGGATATTTCTGAAAGTGTCTGCAGAAAGACAGTTTAACATATCTAATGGTAGGCTATTCCAGAGGGATGGCATAGAAATAGCAGAAGACCTGTCACCTGCAAATGTCCTGGCCCTTGGGACCTCCAGCAGTGGGCAGGCTGAGGACCTGAGTGCCTTCTTCTGGGTTTTGACCTGGAGGATACCATAGAGACTGGGAGAGGCAGCAATTTTGGTTAGCTTTTTTTTTATTTATATTTTATTAAGAATTTTATCTTAAATATCCATAATATTGACACCAAGAAAAACCAGCATCACAGAAGAAGCCAGAAGGGGAAGGAAGGAAACATATTCAATTCAGTGCTTTAGAGTAACTGGTAATTGCTATTTTTCTTTTAAACTTAGATTGTGGGCTTTTAGTGACACTATACTTTCTTTGTTGTCTTTACTTATAATTGTTTTTGGGCTGTTGAAAATTTAAAACATAGTGGTGGTGTAATTCTGTGCTGTCTTTAATTGCTGCAAATTTTATCTTGGCTTGTCTGACTGCCCTGTAGTTGGGTGAAGGGTGTTTATTGTCTGGCCTCTGACCTCAGCTACGTGATATCTGGAGGTGGGGCTTAGTCAGAGTTAAATTAGCAAGCAGAGTTTTATTTTCTCAGAAGAAGCCAGAAGGGGAAGGAAGGAAACATTCAATTCAGTGCTTTAGAGTAACTGGTAATTGCTATTCTTCTTTTAAACTTAGATTGTGGGCTTTTAGTGACACTATACTTTCTTTGTTGTCTTTACTTATAATTGTTTTTGGGCTGTTGAAAATTTAAAACATAATGGAGGTGTAATTCTGTGCTGTCTTTAATTGCTGCAAATTTTCGCCCCCCCTTCCCCCAACTCTTAATTATATACCCTGTTAAAACTGATTGACAGGAGCTAAACACAAGGTATAGTAAAGGGTGTGAAGTGGGAGGGGCATAAGGGGAAAAAGCCCACCCTCAGCACGACAAGTGTTTTGACTCATTTATTTATTTATTGGTTTCTTTTTCTTTAAAAAAAATTATCTGAGGATCAGTGGCAGGATTTTAGTACAGTAAATTAATAAAACGGAACTAGGAGAGCTTCAGTAGCAGACAAGTAGTGGAATTGCAGTATAATGTGGGAGTGGTGCAATGCAGTGGCTGTGGGGCAGCCATATTCAGGCAGACCTTCTGGACACTGAGGTGCTGCCCTATCTGCATGCATCTCTCTGGACTGCGGGATGAGGTAGCCAGACTCAGAGCGAAGTAAACTGGGTCAGGAGTACCATCACCCCTATCCAGAGACCACCCAGTCCAATGCAACTGCCTCAAAGGATGCCGAGCGAGGAGCACTTGGATGACAGTGGGCTCAGGAAGGGTTAGAGCAGTCAGGCAGAGGCATCCCAGATCCTATTCACTCAAGAACTCATATGCCACACTGGCAAATGAGACAACCAAATAGAGTACCCAGAAGAGTGGAAGGAAAGGATGTGGACGTTAACCAAGGAGGTGACCTCAGCGGGAAAGCAGTGGACCCCAGAGGAGGAGGAAGTGAATCCTGGTGGGGACTCCATCATAAGAAGGATCCAGCTAGGAACACAGGAGGGAGGACAGGAGGTGAGGTGCCACCAGGTGCCACGGCATGGAGGGATGGAAGGAAGATCCTGGGGATCACTGGGAAGGCAAAGCCGGAGGGTGAGCTGGATGTCATTATCCACCTAGGTACTAATGACCTGGCAAATGGGAGCCAAGGAAGTTCAGGAAGAGTTTAGGAAACTGGGAGGGTTCTCAAGCAAGTAGCTACTTCTGTCACTTTCTCAGAAGTACTACCTGTGAGAGGCAAGGGACAACATAGAGTGCATGCACCAGGAACTTTAACTCATGGTTGAAGAACTGGTACTGTGAGGAAGGGTTTGGATTCATTGGGGACTGGGGACCCACCTGGAGGATGGAGTTTGTTCAAGCCTGGCCTGCATCCATCCTGGAGGAATCCAAGCACTCAATGATAAGTTTAAATGCTACATTGACAAGCTATTAAACTAGCAAAGGGGGGTGGCAGGCCAGCAAGGATGGTACCTACTTGCTCACCCCCCCCACAGCTAGCAGTGGAACCAGTGAACCAGAGGAGTGGCTATCTCTGCAAAGCAGTGTGCAAAAGATGGAGATTAGTGTCCAAGAGGTGGATAAGCAGAAAAGGGGCAAAACTGAGCAGAAGGGCAGACAGCAAGGAGAACCAGGGATAAATGACAACCAAGGAAGGGGCTGGAGTAGAACAGTGAAACAGTCTAGGGAGGTCAAATCATGGAAAGCCATGTGTGCAAATGCCAGGAGCCTTAGCAACAAGATGGAAGATCTGGAGGCTGTCATGGTACAGTCAGACCTGGACATTGTGGCCATCACTGAAACCTGGTGTAATGATTACCATGACTGGGAGATGGCCATACCTGGCTACAACATATTCAGAAAGAGACAGAGCAGGCAGGAAGGAGGAGGGTGGCACTGTATGTGAAAAATGACATAAGGGCCACAGAGATCCAGGAGGAACAAAATGGGAGATACTGTGGGTTAAGCTGGAAAGAAAATGGGACAGCCATCCACTCAGGTGTGGTCTATAGACCACCAGCCCAGGAAGAAGAAACAGATAGGAGGCAGATGCTAGCCATCCACAGGATGGCAGACAAGGGTGAGGTAGTACTGGTTGGAGACTTCAATATTCCAGTCGTGGACTGGAGCATCCCAGCAGCAGCATCAACTAGGAGCAGATTTATCCTGGACTCCCTTCAGGGTGCCTTCCTCAAGCAACTGGTCATGGAACCAACTCGGCAGAAGGCAATACTGGACCTTGTGCTCACAAACAGGGACAGTGTGATGGGGGTAACAGTGGGGAGCACCTGAAACAGTGACCACCAGTCATTGTGGTTTGAAATCACAGAAAGAGCAGAACCAAACCACACAAAAACGTATCCTGGATTTTAGGGGGCAGACTTTGGGAAAATGAGGAGATACTTGAAAGAGGCATTAAGGGAATGGGACAGGAATCAGGGTTGAGGAACAGTGGGCAGTATTTAAAATGGGATTACAAGAACAACAGAATTATGCATTAAGCAGGTTAGTAAGAGGAAAAGGAAGAGGAGCCATTGTGGTTTTCCAAAGAGGTAGCAAAAGAAAGTGAAAGCCAAAAGATTGCATTCAGGCAATACAAAAGACACAGGCAGAAGGAGATGGAGAAGTACCAGGAGAAGCAAAGGGAGGCAGGAGGTCAGTAAGGAAGCCAAAGCTCAGACAGAAGAACACATTGCAAAATCAGTGGGTAGAGGGACAAAACCTTTTACAGGTACATAAGTGAAAAAGAAAGACAAAGGAGGATAGTGAGACTGAAGGGGAGGATGGGGCAGTGGAGGATGACAACAGTAAAGCTGACATATTGAACAGGTATTTCTGCTCAGTCTTTACTGAGGAAGAGGAGGTAATGGGTCTGAAGGAGTACAAGGGGTGAGAATGGTGCAGAAATGGACACAAGTCCCTTTACGAGAAAGGGTCCTGAAGGAACTAAAGTAATAAGAGTTGATAAAGCAATGGGGCCAGATGGGTGCACCCAGGGTCCTTAAAGAACTAAGAGATGTGGTGGCTGAACCTCTGGCTATCCTGTTTAGCCGATCACTGGAAACAGGGGAGGTACCCAAAGACTGGAGGACAGCAGATGTAGTCCCCTTATACAAAAGTGGGAACAAAGAGGAAGCAGGGAACTACAGACCAGTCAACCTCACCTCGGTAGTGGGGAAGATCATGGAAGCACTACTGAAGGAGAGATTGGTGGAACATCTAGTTGTCAATGGACTACAGGACCCAAGGCAGCATGGTTTCACCAGGGGGAGGTCATGTCAGACCAACCTTGTTGAATTTTTTGACTGGGTGACTAGGGAGGTGGATCAGGGGAGGGCAGTGGACATGGCCTATCTGGACTTCAGCAAGGCCTTTGACACTGTGCCACATAGAAGACTATTACACAAACTGGGGAATATGGGTGTGGGCAGGACAGTAGTGTGGTGGGTAGGTAACTGGCTGGGTGGCAGGACACAGAGGGTGGTGGTAAATGGCTGTCACTCCACAGAGGAAGAGTGACCAGTGGGGTACCACAGGGATCAGTGCTGGGACCGGTCCTATTCAGCATCTTCATCAGTGACATGGCGCAGGACCTAGAAGGCAGAATTTCACTGTTCGCTGATGACACAAAGCTCTGTAACAGAGTAGACACACCAGAGGGTGTAGACAGAATGAGAAGCGACCTGCAGAAACTTGAAGAATGGTCAGGGGTTTGGCAGTTGAAATTCAATGCAAAGAAGTGCAAGATAATGCATATGGGGCACAAAAACCCTGGCACAATATATCAGTTGGGGGGTGAGGATATAGCATGCACCAAGCAGGAAAGGGATCTTGGGGTTTCATCTCTGATGACCTCAAGGTAAGAAACAGTGTGACAAGGCAGCAGGTAAAGCAAATAGGATGCTGGGATGTATAGGCAGGGGCATCACCAGCAGGAAAAGGAGGTCATAATTCCGCTATACAAGACACTAGTGAGGCCCCACCTGGAGTACAGTGTACAGTTCTGGAGACCATACCTACGTAAGGACATAGACAGGGTAGAGAAGGTTCAGAGGCGGGCAACAAAGATGGTGCATGGATTGCATCACAAGTCCTATGAAGACAGGTTGAAGGAACTGAATATGTACTCCCTGGAGGAGAGGAGGGAGAGAGGGGATATGATAGACATATACAAGTATCTTACAGAAAGGAACAGTGTGCAGGAATACACTATTTCTAAGCAAAAAAGGTGTTCCAGGACTAGAGGGTATGGGATGAAGTTGGAGGGAGGACGATTCAGAGGAAACATGAGGAAGAATTTCTTCACAGAACGGGTGGTGGACAAGTGGAACACCCTGCCAGAGGAAGTGGTGGGGGCTGAAACAATCACGGGATTTAAGATTGCATGGGATAGACATAAAGGAATTCTGGAGGTCAGGGATAAGGGGCAACAGACTTCTAGGAAAACATAAACTGAACTTACAAGCTCAAATGGGCAGACTGGGTGGGCCATAGGCCCTTATCTGCCGACACTGTCTATGTATCTATGTAACCTCCAATACAATAAATTATAAAAGTAGTGGAGTGCACCAGCTTTACCTATTAAATACACATATACTCATTTACACATTTTGGTTAGCTTAAAGGCTAGACAGAGGACCGGGTAGACTAATCTTGCCTCCAGGGAAGGCCAGTTAAGAGTGGACATTGCAGTGATGGTCTCTGGGCTGTGCACTTGCCACAGATCATGTTACTTTGTGATATAGCACCTTTAGCATTAAGATTTTTCCAAATTGTTTCAATTCCCATTTCCCTAATCATGTGGGAAGTTCTATCCTCTGCTTCATTCATATGTAACACCCCCCCCCCCCAATTTGGGGGGCTTACCTGAAATTGCCTCCGGGTGTTCCCCTTTGCCGCCGGCATCCCTACTCCTCCACGGCACCTTCTGCCACTCAGCCAATGTCCCCAGGTGTCCACTGTTTAAATGAGCCATGCGGGGCTCGCAGATCCATCTGCGAGCGGGCGGCATGTCTCAGAGCCACCACTCACACCATCAAGAAAGGCGCACTGCGCATCTGACCGCCGCTGCGGTCAAAAGCCAGAAAGTGTGTCTCCAGTGGTTGCTGGTGCCGTGCCTAAGTTAAAAAAGCACCAGGGACACAAAAAGCAAAGAACATTTTTGTTTAAAATAAATAAATAGGCAGACGCCTAAAGCGCTGCCTCTGGGGCACCAGAAAGAGTCAAAGGGCAAACGGCATGACAGGAAAGCCCTAATGAATATTTATAAGCTCTGTAGTGTTTTCTAGGGGCAGTATGTTACAGGAGCTGTGACTCCCCATGGGAATTGTTTATTTTATTGAGAGTTGTTGGGGCTACAAGACAGTGGGAAAGTAAGTTAAAATACTGTTGCTCCTGGCTGCACCAGAACCTAATCTATGGGGGGGGGACTGATACAGACGGCCTAAACTTAAACTGCAGCCTCCATCTTATCAGTCAATATCCAATAAGAAGCCAAGATTAAACAAAGGGGCTCTTGGGACTATGCCATAGACTTATGGGGAATTGACTGGGACAATTTCTAGGTGCCGTAAAACACAAGCGAATTATCATCTGGGGACTGTTTAAGACAGGGAACTCTGTAACTCAGCCCCATATAAAAGGGGGTAACTGCTCAGTATGGTTAGATTTGAGAGATTTGCCCAAGGGTTCAGTGTGTGTGCCTCTGGGGAGCTTGCCAGCTCTCAGGGGTTAGACCTGCCAGGCTTAGACTTTTTTTGGCCATCAGTCCATGTATCCAAGAGTCCAGTCGGCCCACGTTAGGGTCACAGCAGCAGGGGATTCATGCAGCAATCAAGCTAAACATAAGAATCAGCCTGAAAGCTAGCTGGAAGGACCAGAGAAGGACAGAGCCTTACATATAAATGTGCTTAGTTGGCCGAAGTGTTTGAGTGGCCGACCAGTTCGTGACATCCGCTGTGCACGTTTCGGTCAGTGTTGGAACTGCTCCTGCAACCCAAAGACCAGCCAATGATGAGGACCATGAGGCAATTTTCCTCCTGCTTCACAAAGCCATCAGCACCGGGTCTCATTCCATCGGATCATCCTTCGGTCTGGGTAGTGAGTACAAACAGGGTAGCTCCCTGCGACAAAGCTGCAATCATTTGTGTGTGCCATCTAATTTGCTTGTTTGGGTTTGTTTGCAATGGACTGAGCCATCTGACTCTGGATTACAAATTCTGGGTTGAGTGCATGCTAATTATTTTCTCTCCTAAGGGCTCCAATGATCTGCTGCAACTCCAGTCTACTCCGGGCATCGCTTCAGGCTAGCCTTCTATTCCATACTGGGTACCCAGGGTTGTGTGACTATATTAAAGGGACTCACTGTGCAAGCTGTTCAGCCTGAGTTAATCAGATCTGTTAAGCATCTGCTATATTCATGCCCTACCCCTGTTCCCATCCCCCTGAATAAATCAGAGTGTTGTTTTTTTACATTTAACCCTGGCTAGTGTGCACCTTCTTGGTGGGGATACAGTACTGGCATTGTATTGTGGCATCATTGGTCTTATTTTACAGGGGGTCTCCAGGGCAGCTGTAGAGGATCCAGCCCTGGTGGTAAGTGCAAGGGATGTGAGCAAGTCATTATTGACATATGTTACATGTAAATGTTTTGCTGCTATACAGTTTAGGCCATTAGAGGGGTTGGTGTGGGGTTATAGCATCTCAGAGGGCTATACCAACAGCAGTTACGCTACCCCAAGACCATACTTCCGGGTGGAGGCACCCGTTGACCGAACTCAGACCCCTCAACCTGCACTTAATCATGCAGGCAGGGGTAGCAGCCCATAAGATAGCACCACCTAGGGGTTGCACATATATCTAGCCATGGCATATTTTTTGTTGTCATTGCAAACTGCCCCATACTGTTCTGCCAGTCTCATCATAAGCTGCCTCTTAGTTCGGCTCACATAATATGCCCCACAGCTCCAAGTAAGCAGGTAGACCACCCCCTCACTGTGCAACAGTTGATAAAGGAATTCAAATGTAATGTTTGACCTGATTTGAGATTGCAAAAAGCAGTACTTTTAACACCAATGGGGCTTCTTACACATAAATTTTAATTTTCTTGCTTAAGGATTTTTCTGATTGGCTGGCATCACCGCTGACAAAGCTCTTGTACTGATACATTAAGTCGTCGCCAGGGGTTCTGGCAGCCACAATGAACAGCGATTTTACAGTGTTTGTACTGTCACCATTTTGTTTAAATGAATAAAGAGGTCGCAAGCACATTACTTTGGAGAGTACCCTAATTTTTTCTCACTGGACGAGTGCTAACTCCTGTTACACACTGATGTCAATTTGTGGAGGTGAAGCAATCCGCAGAGAATAGAGCGACTCTGCTTTCACGTTTCTAATAGTGCAGTACTACTCCAGAACGAATAACAGCAGCCGCCACACTGCTCAGGAAAAAGTGAGATAAAACTGATACTAAAAATATTTATTATATTTGTGTACAAACATACTGCTCAAGGTGCCACAGTCAAAATAACAGAAAAGCTCCCCTGCAGCCTGCTGCATAACCCAACGCCGCTTCACACCTCCAGGTGTTTTGTCATCATTGTTACTTTTCTCAATTAAAATTTTTATTGATGATTCAAACAAACACATGCAGTCCAGATAATTCAGAATACATAATACTAACAGCTGTACATCTTTAATTATCAAAACAAAAGTACTACATATTCTGCAAGACTATCGTATTTCATGCTAATAATATAACAAAATACAAATTAGCTCACCACCACAATAAGGCCCTAAAGAAAGCAAGTTCCAATCACAAATGTCCTACAGATATATTAACTACAATTAATAAACAATACCAATTATAAGGAGCCTTTGAATTCCAGCAAGGGACTCTAAATTGCATGGAAACTGTCTAATTTATCTAACGCAAGATGACTAATCCTTTCATTATTTGCTAAAGATCCACAAGAGTCTATCCATTCTCTCAGAGACTGATACGTTTGTCTTTCCAATATTTTAAAATGAGACTCTTAAACATTAAGGGGGCAGCTAAAAGCCAATTTTACTATGTGACTGTAAATGGTTTAACACAGAGGTGTCTCCCAGGATAAACAATACCAGAGAGGAAAGAACAGTATTTTTAAGAACTGTCTGGCAATAATAGTGTAACAGCTTTTTTTTTTTTTTTTAATAATTTCTAGACAAAACCATAGTAAGTGACTTCGATCCACTGTTGGACATTTTGTGGGGTAAGTGCTTTTATTCTGTGGGGAGTATTATGTATGGATACAAACACGGATCGGGGTAGGAGGAGGCGACAGTGGGCGTGGCATGGCGCATGTATGACCACAGCGTCTTGCAGGTAGCATGCTAATTAGTACACTGCGCTGTCCGTTGCACGTGGAGCACCTAGCGTAACTTTAAAGCAAACTAAAGACTCGCTTCTTGCAAATGACTTTTAATACTCCGTGACTATTTTTGCTATATTTTGACCCTGTTCAGCATCTTGTAAGGTGCTATAGAAACTGTACTTGTGTTTATTATGATTAATTATTACTGCGCTGTCAGTTGCATGGTGCTATCGACCATCACGGACTAGGGGGCCTGATAGCTACCTGAAGGGAAAAGGCATTTCAAGTTATTGCTGTTAAGATTACAGACTCATATTAGAGTGGATATGTACTTCTTTATGATAGTTCTGTAATTTGCGTATACACTGTAATGTTTTTACACTCTGTACTTATTAGGCTGGTGTATTAGGATTCACGTACATATGCTTAATTTTAAGTAGTTGCTTTCCCCCGGGGGGAGTAATTCCTAAGAATTTTGGTTTGGAGTCCTTAGACTGTTTCTATATATGTATTATTTTGATTATATACTGACATTTTCTTGAAATCTGTACATATTAGGTTACATAGTCTCAGTTTCTTGGGGGTCCCTGACTAGCACTCTTTTTATCTGGCACTTGCACTGACAATTGATATCATCATGTATAAAATCGTGTTACAACAAGGTCTTAACATAATAGTTTGTTGAGAGTATGCTGGGAATATATCTCCAGCTGGTTGTACTTTTATCAATGTGATACACTTACTCACCTTGGGTATACATCATTCTCATCATTCTATATGCCATTTAAAGACAATTTCTGATGCTGTAATTTTGGAGTGCATCATTTTTTATTATTTTTTTACTTGGTTATATGTTACATTTTAGCCTGCAGTTGTTTCTCGAGGGTCATCTCATTATGAACAGTTCTGTTCTGAGCAGAGTGATGTACTGTGGCCTCACTTGTGAAATGTGTGTCCTAGGGAGGTTTCCTTCACGTCACATGTAATTTACTGAGCAGAGAATCTTAAGGTTCTCTTTTTTTTTTTTTTTTTTATCCATTAGACTGATACATGGTAACTCTCTGGCTGCCGTTATCTTTAAACAACCTTTGATCTTTAAGTTTAGTTCAGCTGAAAACACTCTTTAGATATTCAAGCTCTCCAATGTCACTTTAATTATTTCTGAAGGCCTGTTTTAAACCAATGAAAATGATTTCTGTTTTTTTCTGCATGTTCTACGTGTTAATAATATGGGATTTTCTAAATAACTCTCACTAAGCTTCTGAAGAAGGATGTGTTGGTCTGAAAGTTAAAGCTCTTTGTTCTTTTTGTAACATCCTTGTTGGTCCAATAAAAGGTATCAAACCATTTGTTCTGGATTTAGACTTACAGGAAGGCAAACTCAATGGACTGAAAGGTCTTAATTAAGCAATAAGGCATGGCTGGTGGTGTGTTATGGTGGGATAATGGCCTGCCTTGGGTGGGCTGAAGCATGATATGAAGGTGTGCTTTCACCATCTGTGAAGGGCTGTTCATCCACCACAACACACCCCCTGCAGTGCCTTACTGGGATTATGAAATAGGTCCTCTTTAGTAAATGGAATGTATTTTTTTTTCTTTACATTTTCTACTCCTCCTTCAGAGTTGACAGGTGGCTCCGTCCCCTCCCTCGGTGGGGACATGTCTCTCCGGTGGGCTTTCCTTGCACCCGCACCAACAGGGCTGTCCCCTACAGGTTACCCCCCATGACAGGGCTGGTGGCGAGGGGTGCTGGCCTCCCCCCATCCCCAAAAGCCAACACCTAGATTGCTGGGGGGAGGCGCGGGTGCAGCCTGTCATCACAGAGCCTGCCAGCTCCGAGCCTTTTTCCATTTTCTACCCGGGCCCATGCATGTGCAATGGGCGGGGTGACTGTCTCCAACTCCATGGAGGCAGTCTTACGCCCTGTGCATGGGTCCACCCCATTCTAGCATCGAACCTGTAATGACACCCAGCGGAACAGTCTACAGTGTGGTGCTCAGTCCCCCAACCCCGGAAGAAGGAGAGCAGTCAACAGAGGCTCAATCCTTTCTCGCCCCGAGCTGACCCCCGAATGACCCGATTCCATTCCCCACATGAGGGGAAATATTTGCGGGTTATATAAAACTTGCTAATAGTCTTCCTCTATTGATAGTAGGCAGAACCTGAAAACCAAGGCCCAAGGTTTTTAGCATGAAGGACTGGCTTATTCCATTCCATCTGCAGCGGCAATTTTGAATTAAGATTTAGCAATAGAATGTTACGACTCATATATGAGCTAATGGAGGGGAGACGAATTCATCCCCAAGCTAAATGACTCATGTCTCCAAGAAGCATGGCAGGTGCTTCATAACTCAAACTTGCACAGCCATTCAATCCCAAGTTTAGGAGAAGCACTGCTGTTGTCTACTTAGATATAGCATGCCTAGATTTTAGATTTTCTTTTTGTTTCACTATGAGGCATGACTTGAAAAAGCCTTGTTTATTATGTTCCTTTTGGGCTTGTTCTAGATACATATTTAAAGCAGCAGTGCAACGAAATTGGGCAAAAAATTTTAACCTACATTTTTTTTTCACTTCAAAATATTCCAGGCATCTTCCAGTTTTACAGTATTTGGCAAAATGTTCTAGTTTCACCATAATTTGAATATTTCATATATGTTTTAATTTCTTTTTTTTCTGAATAAAAACAAAGATGGCCACCACCTTTGACTTAAGAGATACAGTACTATTGTAAACCTGGTTAGGGTTAGGATGATGTGCAGCATAGGAGGTACATAGAAAAGTGGATTTGACAGGTATGGTAATCATTTTATTAATTATAGCTGAAAGTAGCTTTTTTGGAAAAACATTTTTCATTGCACTGATCCTTTAAGTGAACCAACATTGCCTTCCACCATATATTCTTAAAACTTGGGCGCATTACCTAGAACTTGAAAGAGAGATGTTTATGGGTCTTTTTTTTTTAATGTTATTTAATTTATTTATTTTGGCATTTTTTTGACCAAGAAAGGCACACTGAGCTGTGACAGCTCATTTCGAGGTGGATTCTGGAGGATCACTGACAAGGACCTGATTTATTAACAGGCAGAATGTTGACCATGACATGGGAAAATCCCTTACTCTTCTTCAGTACGTGCCATGGGATCTTTAACTTCCATCTGAACTGTGAGGAACCTCGGTTTAATGTGTCATCCGAAGGATGGCACCTCACCAGAGTAGAATCCCCTCCTAATGCCCTGCAGTGTCAGTCATGGGTATTACCCCAAGTACTTGGTGTAGGGCTACAACCCATGACCTTCTGATCTTACAGCTTGACATGTGAGCTACTGACCCACTGATCAAAAAAAGGTGCCAAACTGACAGCACTGGACACAGTCCCCAGGATTGGTGCTGTATGGGTGGCTACAGTGCCAGCTTTTGACGTGGCTTCACCAGAGCACCTCAACCCTGTCATAGAGGGACCACCTCTAGTAGGGGAGAAAAGGATCCATGACTGGTCATCGACAATTCTTTTGTCAAATGACCAGATAGCGAAACCGGCAGGTTGACCGCATTTAGCAGTTGGCTACCGGTTTCGTAGGAAAACAAGTGTTTTCTTCAGGGGCACTTTGCCCCCGAACCCCCCACTTGGGGGGGGGCTGCACCTCCTGCACCCCCCCACTTAGGATTGTCAACTCTGAGTCAGAGCTGATTCGGGGGGGTGCAGGACCCCCAACAGACAATGACAGGTTCCAGCGGGTTCCCTACAGCGACGTGGTGTTGTTGTCGCTGTAGGGGACCGTGCTTTCGAAATGTTGCTGATAGTGTGGCATGCCGAGAGAAAAGTAGCTAAGGCTCAATTCCCATTCAGTCTTTTGCCTCTCATTTGAGATAGCCAGTAAGGTCATCAAACTGTTATGGTGATGTTTTGTGATGCGAACCTCTGCTGACCAGAAACTGGACTGACATGACCAGAAATCATTTCAAAAGGGTCCCCAAATGGCCATAAGATGACAATAAATTTCAGCTACTACCACACTTGGTTGGATCTGAACCAATGATCTAAAAGTAAAAGGCCTCACAGGTCACAACCAACGCATTGAACCATCCTGTCCAACTCCAAACTGATGTGTTTGTGTAATGTTAATGCTACCTCTGTCACTCCCCCATTAAATTAAACAGCAAAGTAGCCAGTATTTAAAGAAACTTGCATATAAACTACAAAAGATAAACTACTCAAGACTGAAAATTGTATCATGGAGTTTTATGCCTCCAAGATGATGATAAAATTGTAATTGCTTCTTAGCTAGCTACATTTATGTACACATTTTATGATGTTGTAAAGTACTTCTGTATCTTGCATAAAAAAAACTGTTTTACTGAGTGCTTGTAGTCTTAAAGTACATAATGGAGGAGTCTAATTTCTGTCTTTGTAATATTTTAATTGCACTATTACCTTGTTTTGCTTCTCACAGGTGAGCAGAATTGCTGTTGAGTTCAAAGGGAATCCCCGTTCTTTCAAGGAAGAGGGAGAAACAGATTCAAATCAAGGAGACACAGGAATTCTACAAACTATCTCCTTCTTGTTCCCGCTCAGATAATATATCCTTTAAAACATGTTCCAGCTCAGACAATATATCCTTTAAAACTAGCAGTTATCTCACAGTTGATACAACCACAAAACACCGATTTAGAGAGAAAGTGTGTGTGTGTGTGCACACACACGTGTGCGGGCATGCGTGTGCACAAATGCGTGTGTATTATTAAGGGAGTTTAAAGAACTGCATTATTCCCTTATGACCACATACTCTGGAGTGTTATCCACTTAAAAAAATGGGATTTCATTTGTTGAAAAAATATGTAGTTCAGGTGAGGTGTGCAGTTGCCAGAAAATATCAACAGTCATGTGATGTGTTTCAGCCAATGAGGCTATAGGATTTTCATGGCCCATTTTATAAGTAATACCAATCACTGCCTGCAGGATACTGGATGTCAGGAAAAGATATGGGTCTTTGGATCTCTTGCACAATGTAGACAGAAGAGGTACAGCTGATATGTTCAGGCATTGGTGGCGAAAGTTATGAACAAATACATCCACTTCCCTCCCTAGTTCCTACACATTGATCAATGAAGTGGCATAGGGTACAGTTCCAGAGGGAGATGTCCTTTCACTTTCCTTTCTGAAGGACAGGTGGTGCTGTCATCATGGAACTTTTGGCAGGAGAGGAAGGAAAAAATGGGGACAGAATGCAAATAAAAACAGCGAATAGCCAAGAGCTGAAATTTAGTTTTGGTATCCTAAGTCAGCAAATGTTCTGAGTAGAACAACAGAGTGTATACATATTGTGATTATTCCTGTCAACAAATGTGAGAGACCAGTACTAATACTGTTCTACCAATATCCAGGGCAGACAACATAAATTGGGGCTGACATACAGACAAGCCACCCCTTGGTGCCAAGTAGAACAGAAACCGGCAGTGTGTCTAACCTACTTTTAAAATTCCACCGTCAATCGGGAGCTGTCAAGGGGCACCATGTGCTACTTTGATGTGAAATCCTGAAGACAGGCCAACAGTTGGGGGCTGTCATGAATGTCCCTGAAATCTAATACCCCAAAGCAAGGAAATTCTAACAAGGTGTACAACTGAAGGATGCAAACACGAGTACGCACATGACAGGTCCTGTGGCTCACACATTCCCTGAATCTGAAGGCATATGCCAGTTTCTTCAGTAACCAACTTTCAAAAACACTTTGGGGATATAGGAGCAAATGTCAAATTAGAGGCTTCTCAGTTTCTTGTTCCCATAGCCATGGGTGTAACAATTGGGGACATAACCACACTGACAATATATTTATTTATTCCAAAGAGAAGCATTGGAAGCCTATACTTATTTTTTATAAATGCACATCTTCTTCATGCAGCAGCAGTGTGTTACTGTTTTTAGGAATTGGACTTTTCACAGTTGAACCATAGAGAAATTATACCAGCAAAACACAAGGTAGCCAATGGTGTCACAGTGTTTTATGCAGAGGGCGAAGGGCACTCCCATCTTTATCAGTCAAGCGCTGCACAGCTCTCTGAACCACTAAATAACAGTGCTATTCTTATGTGCAATACATACAGAATATGTAAATTATAAAAAAATATAGCATAAACAGAAATTAATGTCCCATTAGTTACACGTAGTAAGAAGTGGCAGCTGTGACAGAGAAAGCAAACAGACAATAAGAGCGATCCTACATCAATATAACCCCAGTTAGGAGGAACATTGCCTGCTGTAAAAGGAAAAGGACATAGGAGGGTTACAGTGCATAAAA
Source organism: Neoceratodus forsteri (assembly GCA_016271365.2). Lineage (NCBI taxonomy): Eukaryota > Metazoa > Chordata > Ceratodontiformes > Ceratodontidae > Neoceratodus > Neoceratodus forsteri. Next base: position 965,967,396 of record CM028136.1, read on the forward strand.
GAGCAGCAAGTTAGCCGCCAAACCAACAATTGCAGCCATTTATCCCAAATGTGCAGAAGCACTTTATCCACCCACCGTTAAAACATAAACCTCATGCAAGCATGTCCATCAAACCTTAAAAGTTCAGATGCAGGAAAGGAAAATTCCATCCAATAGGAAACATAACAACCCCATAGGAGCCATCTTAACTATGGTGAGCTACTATACAAATAATTGTCCAGGGTGACTCTTAGTTTTGTCAGATGGCACATTTTGGGCCTGTCTGCGGGTTGTGAGAGTGGGGAACTTCTGTGAGGAGAATGTAACATTACTTTTATTGTTTCCTGTTACAGGTTAAATAGCAGCCACTATTGGCTGTATCTTATTTTACCTATTTGTTCTCCCTTAAAGTTGTTTACCTTTTGACCGCTGAAGGGGCTGCCATTTTTTTTTTTCTGTTTTGGGATGTTTTTTTTCCAGTTACCCCCCCCCCAAAAAAAAAATCCTATCGTGCCAGACTGCATGATAAACTTATATGAATGGCTTAATTCTTGGTGTTAACATTGCTTTGATGTTACAAAGTACTGTATCATGCATGATGAAATGGGGGGCAAAATTAAGTTTAAAAAAAAAATAACAACTCTATTCTGAAACAAGACAGCTTTAAAAGTAAAGAGACACCAAAAGTAAGGCCTGAACAGCAGAATAAAAAACTTTACTGAAGTGTATTATAGCCTTGGCACATAAATACATGTATTTTATTTATTTATTTATTTATTTATTCAAGATATTTGGCCAAGAAAGCACACTGAGCATCAAAATCTGCCTGTTTACATGTACATCTGGGGAGAGGGAAATGGGATATATAATAATAAAAATAAAATGGAAATACAGTATAATGAGAGTAAAGATAAATCAGGCTATGTAACGAGAATAAATACAAAATGGGATATGTAGAAGGAAGAAATACAAAAAGTGATATATTTATTTATTTTTTATTTTATTTGAACTTTCTTATCTGGGTAGGCTAAGACAAGCTGTCCCTTTTTCAGGGTGACCCAGAGTTAAATACATTTAGAGCAAATATTGTACATATATGGGCACCATTTAACAGCACAGATACTGCATAAGGAGAATAACTACAAAATGAGATATATACAGTAGGAATAAATACAGAATTTATTTATTTATTTTCAAAAATTGAAGTAAATAGATCAGCACCCACACTCCAGACAGAGAACTAGGACTCCATGGATTAATTTAGTCATTCCTTTATGCAAAAAAAGTGCAAATAAAACACTGGCCAGTGGCTAGCAAATAGACTGACATTTCTTCTGGAGGCAGCACGCCAGGAGAAACATCAGTCTATTTGCTAGCCACTTTGGCCAGTGTTTTATTTGCACTTTTTTTACATAAAGGAATGACTAAATTAATCCATGGAGTCCTAGTTCTCTGTCTGGAGTGTGGGTGCTGATCTATTTACTTCAATTTTTGGACATGAATGCAGAATAGCACCACACTGTTTTTCCAGGTGCTCACATACGTTTTCCTGAGTTATTCATTTATTTTGCATTGCAGAGTTAAACGTTTCCATCACCCCTGGATTTCAGCCGACGTAATCAATCTTTGCAATTCCTGTGATCATGCATAGATAGATAAAATCCTTTACTTTTTAACAGGATTTAATGTTTAGGACTAGATAGCCCTGTTTTACAAAGTTGTCCTGATATTCAAACAGTTGCATGGCAAGGCATGGACACGTTACAAATCCTCCATCTCTCCTGTCGATCTCTACCACTATCACTCTCTAAGAAATGTTTGTACCAAAGTCATTACAGCCACCAAAGCACAGTACTTCAAGTTTACCCTGCAGCAAAACATGGACTCCCCACCTAAATTCTGGCACACCCTCTCCTCCCTCTTTAACCCCCCCAAGTCCTCCCCCCTTGTCGATGACAAGCTTATCTCTGATCCCTCTTCCGTTGCCTCGATCCTCAACTTTTATTTCACTACCTGTGCCCTCTCCTCTAGTCCAGCTAACCCCACACATCCTCCTCCTACCCTTTTCCCCTCCAAAGGCCCTCATTTCATCCTGGTCTCGGCTCAGGTCCATGCCCTCCTGTCCCTGAATCCATGCAAATCAAGCCCAGATGGCCTTGACCCTCTTTTTCTCCGAATCTCTGACCCCAACATAGCCCTTCCTCCCTCCCTCCCACTTGTTAAACCTCTCCTTCACTCTTGGCACTGTCCCCCAGGCCTGAAAAGCTGCCAAGATGATTCACCTGTACAAAAGGGGCAATCACGTCTCACCTGGTAACTATCGCCCCATTTCCCTTCTTCCCTCTCGGCCAAGCTTCAGGAATCCCTCGTCCTTGCTAGGCATTCTAACTTCCTTTCCTCCTCTGACTTCCTGTCTCCCTTTCAATCCAGTTTCAGAAAATAAAAACACTCTACTGTGACTTCACTGCTTCGAATCACTGATGCCATCCTGGCTGGTATGGACCATGAACTCATCCCTGACGCCATTTTCATCAACCTCACAAAAGCTTTTGATTCTGCCTCTCATCCCATAGTTCTCACCAGACTATACTCTGCTGGCCTGTCTTCCCCCGTGGTGGACTGGTTTAGGTGCTACCTCACTGGACATACTCACGTGTCCTAGCTGGGGATGCCTTCCCCCCCAATCCAAGCTGGTGTCCCTCAAGGCTCTATCCTTGGCCCTATCCCCTTCTCTGTCTTCTTAAATGACCTTCCTTCTGTCTGCACCTCCTCCCAGATTAATCTCTATGCCACTGACACCATCCCCTATGCCTCGGGTCTCTCTACTTCCATCGTTGAGTCACAGCTGCAGATTGATTCATGCAGGTTTTACTCTGGTTCCAAGATAACCAACTTAAGGTCAATACAAAGACAACTGTATCCATGACCTTCGGTACCTCACAAAAACTCACCAAACTTTCTCCTCTCTCCTCCTTTTCCACCCTTGATGGTACCCTTCTACATTCAGCTCCCACTTATAAGTACCTGGGTGTTTGTCTTGACAGCCGCCTTGATTTCTTGACCAACATAGACTATATCCACTCCAAACTCCACTCCAAACTAGGAGTCATGTACTGGAACAAAGATGCCCTCTCCTTATCTGTCCGCCATGAACTACCCTCCAAAATTATCCTCCCTGTCTTCGACTGCGCTGACATCGTTTTTCGGTCTGCCCCATATACATCCCTCTCCAGGTTAGACACTCTCTTCAATGTTTTCTGACACTTTGCTTTAAAAGCTCCTACCCCCGCACTTATCACTGTACTCTTTACTCTTCCCTCTTTCTTCCTTCCCTCTCTTTACACCGTCAGCTCCATGCCTCAACACTTAGGCCTAAATATTGGTTCGGGACTCTCACCCCCTACCTCTCCTCTCTCTTCTCCCCCTCTTCCCCCTCCTTTTACAAGCTTTGCCCCAGAGACCTTTGTACCTTCTCTTTTCCCATCCTCACTCTAGCTAAGGGCAGGCTGCTTTCCCATACTGTCTCCCCTACATCTGGAACTCTCTTCCCAGCTCCCCTCCCACTAGCTCTCTCACAACTCACCCTAAAACATGCTCTCTCCCATTCCTTTCCTACCTCTTGCACTTGCACCCCTTCATCCCAATCACAATTCTTCTTGCACACTTCTCCTTCACTTCCCCCTTCTTCCCCCCCCTTCCTTTTTGGCCCCCTCACCACCCTGACTCCTACCTATACCTATCTCCTCCCTCCTCTCCCCAGACCCTCTCCCATGCTCTAACCTCTTTATCACTTTCTTCGGACCAATCTCCATCCCTCATCTCCTGAGAAATGCAAGGCATAGTCAGCTCCTATCACTTGTGTTTTTACATTATATTTATTTAGTCCTTGTATTGACATCTGCAATTATTGTCTTGTTTATGCCATTATCATGTGCACTTTGTGTACCATGTTTTTCTCTTGCCTCTCCCCCAGTCCGCACCTGGAAATGAGCCTCGACTCAATGTGCTTCTCCCGGTTACCAAACTTTGAATAAAATAAATAAATAAATACAGAATGGGATATATAATGAGAATAAATACAAAATGGAATATATAATAAAATAAATGAAAGATGGGATATATAATGAGAATAAATATAAAACAGAACATATAAGAATAAATATAAAATGGAATAAATACAAATTATGATATATAGTTATAATGAATACAAACTGGGCCCCAGATATTCAAAGGAGATGCACTCGGCGAAGCTCCCTGACATGTGCCCCCCATGGCCATATTCAAAAGAGGAGGTGATGCGCCAGCAATTCTGGATGCACATAGCACAAAGATAATGTATGTGGCACATCTGGAGGGGCCGTTCCCCTGCATCTGTGGTACATCTCCATATTCAGCTGAGATGTGCGGCGCAGCTGCCCGCACATCCCGGAGATGTGCTGTGCAAAGTTAGGCATGGAAAAACCATGCCTAAGTCATAGCCACCCACAGGCAGGCTGCTGTATTGCACAGTGCAACACAGCAGCCCAACCCCTGAGTGGCTACCCCCCCCCATGCCCCGAACGTACATGAAATCGGTGTACCCCGCACATCCCTGGTAGTTTAGTGTTCCCCCTCCCAGCAAGATCATAAAACAAAACATATAACCCCACACATCCCTGGTAGTCTAGTGTCCCCCCCCTCCTGTACCCGAATCCCATCTGATCAAAAATCCCCCTTCGAATGTGCCTGGTAGTCCAGTGGTACCCCCCTCCCTTTCCCAAACCCCATCCTTATTATAATTTTAAATCGAAACACCCTGGTAGTCTAGTTGTACCCCTCTCCCAGCCCTATTCATAGCATGAAACACACAACTCATAATTGCCCTGGTAGCCAGTGGACACTCGCCCCTCACCCACTGAAGCACCCACACCCCACACTCTCCCCTGTCCCAGCATGGCCACTGTAGGAAGCGTGCAGCAAAACCCACCCCCACACCTCCATGGCTGCCTGCCGACTGAGCTGTCACTGAATGACGGCATACAGTAAGCAACGCAATACCATTGAGTCGACTGTTGACCAATGGAGCTGCAGTATACTGTAAGCTTTATTCATTAAACCTTTGAATGAAAGTTTACAGTACACACTGCAAGCCCATTGGTCACCAGTGTTCACCAATGGTATTTGCGTACTACTGCACGCTGTCATCAGTGATAGCTCAGTCGGCGGCAGCCATGGAGGTGTGCGGGTGGGTTTTGCTGCCCACTGACTACAGTGGCCATGCTGGGACAGGGGGTGCGGTGGAGTATGGGTGTCTCATTAGTGGAGGTTCCTCTGGCCTACCAGAGCAATTATGAGTTGTGTGTTTTATGCTTGATTGGGGCTGGAAGTGGGTACCACTAGAACACCATGGTGTTTGATTTAAAATTATAATATGGACAGGGTTTGGGAAGAGTGGGGCCACTAGACTACCAGGAAGGTGTGCTGTGTCTATCGTGCAGATTTCTGCAGGGACACCGCACATTCTCTGTCAGGCATCCCTGCCCCAGACATGCAAATAGGGCCATAATGATATGCAAATGTTCCTTTGTGCCTTGCATGCATAACGGCTCCATTTGCATGTCGCGGTCTGAATATCTGGAATTTGCACCTGGAGCATCCCACAGATGCACCGCACATCACCATTCCAGGTATTCAGCCCGCACGGGGATGCAATGATGCATCTTCAGTGGCCCCCATTTGTGCTGCCCACAACTTTTGCTGTATTCAAATGGGATGCGCGATCGTGCATCTTGTTTGAATATAGCAATGTTGCACTCTGGTGCAACTCAGTTGCTCGGCGCAAGCACTTGCGCCCATGATGGGCGCAGTTTGAAAATCTGGCCTGGATGTATAATGAGACTAAATTCAAAAAGGGATGCATAATTACATTCTTCTCTAGGGCCCCCCCTGGATGAATGACCTACCCATAGATATCACCTCGGAATTGAAACTAGGCCCCTTCAAATCTAAACTTAAAGAGCTACTCCTCTCCTCCTGTGTCTGTGATTGCTTGTAACTTTCCTCCCCTCCCCCTGCTCTCCTTACTCCCCCTACTAGCTTTCACGGACAAAGTATTTTCCGATAGCAACCCCCACCACCCCCCTCCCTTCCTCCTCCATACCTTCTCCTCATCTCTAAAATGCTGTGTCTGTATCCGCCACCTGAGTGGTCCCCCTCATCTCTAAAATAACAGGCTTGTACCTGCTCCTGAGTGTTCTCAATTATATTGTTGTTCTATGTTACGTATTGTACTGTCCTAATGTAATATGCGGTTTGTTGCTTATCTGCTTGTCGTGACTCAGGGTATAGTTGTCTATCCTCTGTATGTCTTGTACCCAGCTCTGTACCTCATGTATCAGCTTGTTCTTTTAATTTGTATTGTACAGGTAACTTGTATTTTGACGTGGAGCCTTTGCAAAGGAATTTCTGACTCAAAGGTTTGTAATTCCGATATGTTCAATAAAAAAATAAATAATTAGAATACAATACTGAGGCAACAAAGATGGTACTGGTAGACTCCAGCATGAGAAGCAGCTGATAATCATTACAACTCAGTAGCAAAGGAACAGGGAGGAGGAGACACAATCCTTCTTCTGTGTACTGCTCAATGACAGGCGTAATATTGTTTGTTTTAAAAGGGATAGGAAACCATTTTTACATCTCTAGATGCTCTCCAGTTGTCTTTTTAGTGCCTGTCCACTATCCTGATATTTCTTTTACCTTTTTTGTTAAATTAATAATCTAATTTTCTTCCCTTTATAAGTACCCTGAATCCCTCTTTGCTCAGCAGTTGCTGCACTTTCTTTTCATACTGCCTGAGCATTCTAAGACATCAACAACACCATTCCAGGCCATTCAGATAAATAGTAAGGTATGGTGTTACTGATGTCATAGAATGTCTCAGAAATATGAAAAGAAAGAGCAGTAGATGGTGAGGAGAGTGGAACTCTATGCAGATCTGAGGGTACCCCAAAGCAAAATTTTTTTTCATCAAAAATTGGTCAAATCAAATCAGAATACATAACTGGCATGGACAGGAACATAAAAGGGCAGTTAACGATGTAAAAATAATTGCCCATCTCCTTTAAGATTTAGTTTCCCTTCCTTTTCAGGACTGACTTTATAAAGAACATGTACTTGTTTAAATCTGATTCCATTCTTTTTTGAAATTGTGCATTTCTTCTTGCTTGATATTTCTGCTTCTCTGACCGCCCTCTTGGTTTCCCTTGTTCTCATTAGGTACTCTCCCCATTCTGCTTCCCTTGTTTTTCCTAGTACCTGGTGAAGTCCTTCTTTTTGGCTCTCACTGCTTCACTGACCTTTCCATAGAACCATATTTTTCTCTTGCGCCAGTGCTTTTTGATTACCTTTCTCATGCAAGATTTTGTCGCCTCAAGAATGGCTCCCTTGCTTGCCCCTCATCTTTGCGCCATATCCATGACGCTGTCCAGTCTGACTAACTTGTCCCAGACCAGCTCCCTCATCAAGATGAAGCCTGACCAAGTTAAGTTTATTGCAAACTAGTATCTATAAAAATGTTATTACATATATATATAACACATATAAAACTTAAAAGGTAGAACATCAGTAAAAACATACGTAATATACATTTTCTATAATATTGCACAAAGATTCATTGAGCACTTTTAACTGAAGTCTAGTATGTGTCTGCTATGTTAAGTATATATTTCAATTCACACAGTGCAGACAAGGTGTGGGTGGCTACCAATACAGTATGCTGTCACTACAGTGACCACTTTACCACAACCGACACTATAGCAACAACAGCGCTAGGTCGCTGTAGTGTCAGCGCAGGACCCCAGCACTGCTTTCTGGGGGTATTGCACCCCCTCCCTGAAGCAACTCCGACTCAGAGTTGATTAATTTAGTAACGAAGTGCGGAGGCAAGAGCCCCCAGAAGAAACACAGTCTCGAGAGACTCCCTTTATACCGACCGCAAATATGGTCGACATAAAGGAGTCGTTGTAACATTGGTCGACAACGAAATTGTTGACCGGCTGTCATAGATCCACAAATACAGCGAAATGATTTCTGATCATGGAATGACTTCCAGTTATACCATAACATTTCCAGCTGGATTCTTATAATAGCTTTCCTATGCTGCACATTATCTCAGAATATTAAGTACTGTTCCAAGATTAAATTCTTCTTCTTGATTGACTTTAAGAGTTTATACTCAAGTGAGTCTTACATAATAGCTAAATCCCTTTGCACCACTATGTCTACAGTTCTCTGTATTGCATTTTTGTTGCAAACTGTTCTGCATCCCTGCATGCCTTAAAGATATAATTTCTTTTCCAGACCCATCTTATTAAGTAACTGATTTAATGTACTAAACCAGTTGTTTTCTTTTTGGCTCTTCTTGGCATCCACCCAGCAGTTATTAATTAAACTATCCACAGGAGCAGTTCTAATTTTTGCCCAAAAATGTATGCTTCTTTTTAAGGCCCTTGCCTTAATGTCTGAAGTTCCTGTTTCTGCCCTAAGTACTGCACTTGTTATATAGCTGGGAAGCCAAAAAATCATTTTCAAATATAAATTTTGTATTGTTTCTAGATCCTTCATCCCTTCCTTTATTCCCCAGAGTTCTAAGGCATACAGTAATTGGGCATTCACTTTGACTTCAAAACAGTGTTTTTGGGCTACAAAGGAATCGCCCCCAAAAATGTACATGTAAATCAATTAAATGCTGGGATGCTTTTTTTGGCAGTAATTCTGGTTGATTTTATGTGACTTTTCCAGCTAAGATTTCTGTTAAATAACACGCCAAGATAGCAGTACTCATTGACCTCTTCCAGCTGCAGGTCATCTGTTTTCCAATATTTTGCTAAGTTCCTTTTATTATGAGTTCCAGATACAAGTAACTTAGTTTTTTGTGAGTAAATATCTAGGTCTATATTTTTTAATGCAATGTTTATAGTCTTTATACCTCTCTTAAGGCCAATTGGGGTCTGTGAGAGGATGGACCACTACATCATCAGCATATACAAGTGTTTTTATTGGGATTCCATTGATAATTGGAGAAAATGTGTCACTCTGCAAGAGCTCCTCATCTATTGTTTCAATACAGATGCTAAATAAAGTTGGTACTAAAATGCACCCTTGTTTCACACCATAACCTACTGGGTTCGGGGAGGGGGGTTACCACTCCATTCTTTGCTGTATCTCACCCGGTACAGGGTATTGATATGCATTTTTTAAGTTAAAACAAGTAATTTCTTATTAATGTTTTTTGATCTCATAATATTCCATAACTTTTCTCTGTTTACATTATCAAATGCAGCTCTAATGTTGATAAATGCTATGTATATGTTTTTAGATTTTTATTAAAGGAAAACAGTCCAAATTAGGGGACTCCCACACCCAAGGCTTACCCTCGAGTTTATCTTTATACACTAAAGCAGCGTTTTCTTGCATTGCAACTGAGTTTATTTATTTGTGAAGCGTCCGTGACCAGAACTATAAGCGAAGACTGGGAGAGGCACCATTAACTGTAATGGTGTGGTGTCGCACCACTCACTTCACTACAAATGTATTGAAGCAAGCAGTGCTGCACCATTACAGTTACTGAGCCCCCAGCATTCGCCATTTCTGGGTCATGGACTTTTGCAAATAAAATAAACTCAGTTGCAGCATGAGACAAACACTGCTTTTAGTGTATAAAGCTAAACCAGAGGGTAAACCTTTCAGGGCCGGGAGCCCCCTAATTTGGACTGTTTTCTTTTAACACATACTGTTCCAGATTATATCTGAGGTTAAAGATCTGATCTAAAGTAGAGTGTCCCTGCCTAAAATCATCTTAAAATATAGAAATAATTTTTTCTTCAACCCAGTTTTGTAATCTACTCAGCAGAAGTTTAGAAAAAATCTTGAGACTTATACATAAAAGGGAAATTGGCCGATAATTTGTGAGCTCAGTTTTTGGACCCTTTTTATGTAATTGCACGATTATCGCAGTATGCCATATTTCTGGATTGAGTTCCTCATCTACTAGAAAGTTAGAAAATGGTGTTAATATTTCTGCCCACCAAGATATGTCTGCTTGGTAGATTTCAGCTGGATTATTATCAATCCTAGGGCCTTTTTTTTTTTGTGACACTATAGCGCTAACTTCCTGTATAATGAAACTTACCCAGTCTACTTTTGTATTGAGGAGTTCAGCATTCTTTTTATTAATCTTTGTTTCTATATATCCTGTATTATTATTGTTGTTTCTAAAGATCTTACCAAAATGCTTTTGTTATTAATCAGGTGTTATTAAAGCTTCTAAATTGTTTCTTATCTTGCTTTCACCGTGTGCAATTAGGTTCCAGAATAATTTGTCATCTTTATCTATTATTGCATTTTGTAAATTTTCTCATAAAATTGTTTTATACGCTGCCTTTTTTATCTATCAACGCTCTATATTCTTTTCTTAAATTAATGAATGCAACTCTGTTCTGAAATCTTAAATACTTCTTTAGTCTCCTCCCTTGTCTGTTAACCAGTTTCCTCATCTTATTGCATTCAGCATCAAACCACTTAGCTTTTGCTGTATATACCTGTTTTTTTTCTTTCAGTTACCCATATTTAATTTATGTATTATATATTTTTCCACAGTGGATATTTCTTCAGCTACATTTAGACAATTATCTGTGACATTATGTTTCCCTGCATTCATCACTAAAAGTTTCTTCATTAAACTTTCCTTTTTATTATTTCTTTCTTCTGATTTTAGTAACCTTTCTACAGTTTCTGCCATATAGTTTATGGATTTCACCTTATCCTTTTCTGGTTTGTCATTATCATCTTAGTATATGCATCTAGCTTGGTTTTAATTTTATCTGGGTCAATGTACAGCACTTGTTTAAATTCTGTCATAACAGGCAAATCGTGCCCTGTCAGTAGCACGTCAATACAGTGAGGGGAATTACGGTGACTGTAATTTGAGCGATGGAAAATCAGTGAACATTAAAACAGCGACAGTAAATTTGGGCAACCTACAGTATGGGTGACAACTGCTTCTACCTCTCCCTGAGGTGCTATGACCTCGGAGTTAGTTATATAAGTAAGGGGGGTCCAAGGCAAAGCCCCCCCTTCCACAATGGGGGGCACGGGGGGGGAAGCCCCCCACAGAAAAGCAGTAATGTAATTGTCACCCTTACTGTAGGGTGCCCACATTTACCGTCGCTGTTTTAACATTCACCGATTTTGCCGTTGCTCAAATTACAGTTGCCGTAATTCCTCTGCTGTATTGACATGAAGCCTCACTGTCACATATTTGTAAAACTTTTAAATTCTTTATTTTGCAGAATGCAAAAATATCAATTATTAATAATCCAATAGGCTACCCCCTTCCTTGCTGGGGAAAGTTAAATTACCAGCATGGTCTCCGGTGAATCATCCATTAATAATTCTAAAGTTTTTGTTCTTTTAGAATTTTTAATAACTATAACCCATGTTTAATAGTGTTTTTGTCTAGTGATGTTCTTTGTGGAATCTCCCAGAGAATCATCCAGATTCGAGAAGTTACCATTTTCCTCCTGTTTCTCTCCCATCCTTACATTAAAATCACCTCCAATCAGGGTTGAGACCCCTGGATAATGCAGTTTTATCAAGGTAAACAATTTACTTAGATCCAGTAATATTTTCTATATGGATGAGTTCCTGGAACTTAGATTTATGTATACATTGATTAACAGTGCAGTTATTATGTTATCTTTAGAGTTTCAAAGACATAAAAATTATTTAAATTCTTCTATAAAAACATGTTTAACATTGCAATTCAATGAAATATCAATTAATGGGCAGATGCCTACTGACGCTCTTCCATACTTGCCATTTCTTTGTGCACATATATTCCAAGCTTTATAACCCTCTAACATCCAACTCTCTGGGTCCGCAATCCAAGTTTCTTTTAACAAAACTATTGGAAACTGGTTTAAAAAAATCAATACAACATATGTCTCTAAAATTTTTGGTTACTCCTGCAATGTTCCAACTGATTGGTGTTAAAGCTGTACCCTTAATTTTGGATTGTGCTACCTTACAGTATGTCAATCTGAATCTACATTATATTCATGTTTGAATAATTTGAAGTAGAATGAACGTTTTCCTCCCTATCCTTAGATATCTCAGCAACGGTTCCTCTAAGTCGTTCACCTGTTTCTTCAATTGAGTCTTGTAATACTACACTACAGTTTATTCGTGGATCTTTCTGCTTCTGGCATCTGATGCATTTCCCCATTTCCAGTGAGTTATCATCCATGGGAGCCATTATATGAATTGTTTCCACAGGGGCTAAGTACTGTAGCTATTCTACTTTGTTTTTACTTGTTTTTCTCTTTCCCTTTCCGTATTTTTATGTACCCCCTGCCTAGCTTGTTCAGTAGTTGAAGTTTCGTCCTGCATGCCAGTTAGCTCAAATTCACTTTTGTATTTCAAGATTTCTTGCCTTTGAGCATTGGTTTTGGTGACAAGGCAGACCCGCCATTTTTCTGCATTGTCTCTATATCTGTCGACTGACTGAATGACTGTCCAGGTGAATCTGTGACCCAGAATCCCATTACAGATATTGTACACAGCATATTTTCAGGGTGTCACTAGTTTCATTTTTTTATCTTAGGGATACCCTTGATCAAAATAGTTAGTGCTTTCCAATAATTTGACAATTTTTCCTTTGAATTATTAATTCTGGTTTGATCTATATTTATATTATATACACCTCTTTTTTTCTTTTGGTTTAAACTCTGGTGCACCTATTTTTCATGAGATTTTCTCCCTCCCTGGAGATGATTTATTTGTCTCCATTTTAGTATTCTCTGTATTGGTTCCAATAGATCTGGTCTTTTTTTATTTTCTTATCTAAATCCTCTTGGGTTTTCTTTTTGTTTAGTTTAGATTGTTTGTTTTCCTTCAATTCCCTTATTAATTCATATTCTTCTTTTAATTATTTTTGACTGATCTCTTCTGTAATTTCCTGAATTGTTTTCTGTCTATTCAGCACCGTTTTGTTAACTACTGCCCTTTCCTCTTGCTTTCTAGCTTTTTTATTGGTAAATATGTTTTGGCCACATCTTGTCTTGTTCATGATTTTTATTTCTTGTCTTCAAGTACTTTTATAAATAAGTCCACTAGTTCTTGTACTAGATTGTTTGCATTATTGATCTTTATTTAAATATTTATTACACAATGGCAAGAACATTTCCTGGACTCTGATTGGTCAGTGTGTGCCTGACACAGTGATGATATTACACAATAACAGCACTGTGTTGATTTTTTGGAGGATATGGATTTTTTTTTTCAGAAACAAATACATACTGCCTCACTAAAAAGCTACTAAAAACATTTTTATTTTTGTTTTGTATAACATCGAGCCATTGTATAATTGCAATAAGGCACTCCAAAGTACGTGTTATCATGTAATAACGTCACTCCAACCCCAGAAGTGACGTTATTACACGATAACATACACCTTGTCATGCCTTACTGCTTAATTAATTCACTGAAGCTGCACAATTTGCCCCAGATCAGCTCCCTCATCAAGTTGAAGCCTGACCATCTGAAAAATAGGACTCCAGCCCCTGATGGGCCATTGATTGCGATGTTAGAATTTTTTCAGACTACCATTTTTTTAAAACTACTTCTGTCATGAACAAGCTAAGTCCCATATCCTCACAACCTCTTACTCTATTACACATCAGTTTGTGATATTTATTTTATTTTATTCAATTTTGATAACCGGGTAGGCCCATTGAGCCCTGAAGGTCCCTTTTTCAGGGGTGACCCGGATGTTATCACATCACACTGTGCTGTATCTCAGTGCAGTGAGTAAATATGCTTCCTTCACTACCCAACCCCCTTCCCTTATATCTACAACCTCTTTCCAATTCTCTAAAGACCCACTCTACATGCAGTAAGTGGAAGGACACCCTCAGAATGAGAATGTCCCTGTCATGGCCTTGTGCTCCCTGATGCCAGTTTGCATCAGACAGTATCCTTAACCACCCTCAGCCACCACCCTTTGCTGGTGCAGAGCAATACACTGAGACTGGGGCATGGCAGGTGTGGGTGGAGTGGATCTAAACCACAGCAATCCATTTGGATGCCCAGTGCTGGTCCACTTCCAGTGCAGGGAGCAGGGCACGTTAGGATATGGCAGTTCTGCAAGCCTTCCCTATCCCCACTGGAAAAATGGATATTTGCCAGTACAGATCAGCAAGTGTCAGTGATGCTCCCAGCCTGCCGTGGGGGCTCCTAGGGCTGGGAGCTGCAGGAGGGAGGGACAGCCATTAGGGCCCGGAATCTGTGTATGTGGCTGGGTGGAGGGGGGAACGTAGTCTCTAATGCTGCCTTTAGCCAGATGTAGCAGCTGCCTCCATTTGCGTGCACACCACACTATGGCGATTGTGGTGAGAATCAAGTGCATAGCTTGCCCCACCCCCATACCACCTGCCCATGCAGCCACATGTGCAGACAGGAATCGGGTCTGGAGGGGGGGTGCCCTGATGGTGCCCATCCTGAATGTAGGGGACACTCTGTGGTGTTTGCCAGCCATCTTCATCTGTGAATGGGCATAGAAGCTTCTTGGATTTGGCTCTAAGTAACTATGAAACAAAGTGACTGTGATGGGATTCCAGCTGTGACTTTCTGGTTCCCAGTTCTTTGTTCTTACCTCCAGGCCTCACTGCTTTCCAACTAAACCATATTACTCTAACAACACAGCACGAATACAGCTCTCAGATTCACAAATCTACCATTCTAGAATCCCACACTGTGCACTTTTTTTTTTACTTCAGAATACTCTACAGTATATATTTTTTCTTCTTTGGAAAACTTTCTAAAATCTATTTACATAGATTTAAAAAAAATGTCTGCTGGCTCCTTCCCAGAAGGAGTTATTGCTTTAGTGGCCTTTAAAGGGAAATCACAACAATACTCTGGGCCTCTGTAGAGCTGTGCTGAATTTTCAAATCCCGCTCCCACCAGAATTCTGTAGAAATTTGGAAATTCTGCCCAGTTCTACAGAATTACATTGAAAGCAGAATTCAGAAATTTTGAAAGCAGATTTTTTTTTTAAACTGCGGATTAGTAACCCGCAGCATCTACATAAACCGCAGACTCATTCTTCACAAACCGCGGATAAAGTAATCCACAGAATATTATTCTGCAGTTTACATAGAAATATTTTTTGAAATTCTGCGGTATTAAAAAAAAATCCGCAAAGCATCTCGGAAGCAAGAATTGTCATTCACCATGAATTTTCCCAGCAGACATCTGGATTCCACATAGCTCTAGCTCTCTGATGTCATCATTTCTAGTGACACTGATTACAAATATGGGATCTGCCTTCCTAAATAGCCACTAAAATAAATCCCAAGGTATAGTTCTAAAATACCATAAACACTGGTAGCATTCTCAATTTGTTTGGTCATAGCTAGATGCCACATTTAAACAATAACACCCCACAATTCCATTCGGCTAGCTGCAGTTCTAATTTAGGTAAGTAGTATTTCTGATGATGTACAGCAAACTAGGTGCCCTGAGTGCAGAAGGCTGTCAGTTTCAGTGAGCAAGAGAAACTGCTGATAAAAATTAACACAAGCATGTTCCTTTAATGAAATATCTGCATTGTGTTACAGGGCTTATAAACAGCTCACAGAGATGTATTAAAAAATATGACAAGTAGAAAGCCCAGGTCAGCATTTTATGTTGAATTTAATTTAAAAATACAGCACTCCATAATGAAGCCACTGAATACCAAAATTCCCAGCACTGAAAATCATTAATGCTATTATTTTAGATCCATTTGGCTTTTTTCAATAGTTGTGATCTTTTTACTTTACAAGTAGCAGGGTTTAAACAATTCTATTAGTCTACACATTAAAAACTCATAGTGAAAGAACGATGAGTCAGCCAAACAAAAAGACCTGTCCATCTCTTAGATTGCGGTATCAGTGATGCTTTTTCAAACATAAAATCCCTACAGCTCTCCATTGTTAACTGTTGACAGTGCAAAGATGAAAGATAGATTAAATGTGATGGCTTTGGCGCTTGTGAGAGGTGAGGAATTACGGGCAATGAAAATCTCTGTCCACTGGCTATATAAAACGTAAAGTGGACCCAAACAGGTTTCCTTGCACTGCTACACCAACCCTGATGTAACTGCTGATTCCTCAGTGTGAGAGGGGAATTCAGGCTCTAGGATCATTTAGTCCCAGACCTTGTCTGAGCAATCTACCACAAGATAGCTGGTGCTCAGAGCAGACCTGCGCTACTGCAAAAACATCTTGGGAAGGATTTTTAAGAGGATCTGCCCGAGGTGCGTCTGCCGCTATTTCCAAAGCAGAAATGTGCCCAAACCTGCTACACCATCTGTTAGATGGCCTAACAGCGTCCACAGTTTGCATCCAAAAACCAGATGCAATTACGTCCAAACTAGACATAGTTCTCAGCTGCATCCTCGTCCTGTCACAAATTGTAACTTTTAGTCATAAACGGATGTAACTTCTGAAAATAGCAGCAGGGCTTCCTGGACACAAGAAAATGGATGCAGTTACAGCACACATTTGCATCTATGTGCAACCCTTTTAAAATCTCCCCCACTGAGTCTAATCCCCACAGTGGCAGCACACGAAGCCAAGCCATATACACTGCAGGTCAGTAACAAACAAGATGCAGTATCAGAACATCTGCAAACAATCCAGCATGTAAAACAACCCCCACACAGCAAAAAGTGGCTCTACAAGTCTGGGTCCTCCAGTAGGATGCCCCAACATTTTGCCCAGTTGCACACTTCTACAAGGGTCTGTCGATTATGTCAAACCATTACAAGCCTTATGTGTGGTAGTAGTAAAATATGGACTGGTATCCCACCCCCCTCTCTAGTGCCAGAGACAACAGAAACATAGAAATTGTCAGCAGATAAGGACCTCTAGGCCCGTCCAGTCTGCCTGTAAGCCCTATACTTGTTTGCGGCATCTGACCCTATCGGGTCAGTGGCTTTTCACCACGCCTTCCCACCTCTAAAGTTCCCTTATGCCTGTCCCAGGCATGTTTAAATCCCTCCACTGCGCTCACTCCCACTACCTCCTGTGGCAGACTACTTCATGTGTCCACCAACCTCTCCGTGAAGAATAACTTTCTCACATTTCCCCTTAACCTGCCACCTTCTAATTTCATATTATGCCCCCTTGTTCTTGTACTCCTTCTATATTGGAAGATGTCTTCCCCCTGCACCTTGTTTATGCCCTTAAGGTACTTGAATGTTTCTATCATGTCCCCCTGATCCCTCCTCTCCTCCAGCGAGTACATATTGAGGTCCTTCAATCTCTCCTCATATGTTCTGTGGTACAAGCCCTGTACCATCTTAGTCACCCTTCTCTGGACCGCCTCCACCCTGTCAATGTCCTTCCAAAGGTGTGGCCTCCAGAATTGCACACAGTACTCTAGGTGAGGCCTCACTAGTGTTTTATACAATGTCATCACTACCTCCTGCCTTCTGCTAGTGATACCTCTGCCTATGCACCCCAGCATGCCACTGGCCCTCTCTACAACCTTTGTGCTCTGCTTAGACACCTTTAGGTCATCTGAAATAATAGCCCCCATGTCTCTTTCTTCCTTGGTGATTGTCAGCAACTTCCCCCCATTCCATGGCTCTCCCCAAGGTTCCTTTATCCCAGGTGCATTATTTTGCACTTCTTTGAATTATAATGCAGAATTTGGTTCATAAGTTGATTGCACACTACCGGGAGAGTTATGACCTGCTGAGAAAACAACAGCCTGGGTTTTGTAAACTCCACTTTGATGGATTTGCATAACCTTACTGCTTCGGCTATGGCCAGAGCTGACTGTCCTTGAGCAGCACTTAGTGATTTGAGAGTGTTTGGCACCAGCTGACCACAATTTATTTGCTGACAACCCGTCATTCATGAATGGCTATCATAATTCAGTATTTGTATTTCCATCATATTTACTGAACGAAGCCCATTCCTCGTCTATAAATGATATAGACCCAGGCAAATCAGGGATGGGGACAGGTCTTTAGGGTTTCATCCTAGTCATGGACCTCAGCTTGTGATGTACCAATCACTTCCAGCAAACTGTTATATTGCAACCAGGGCACGATGGTCCTGATGCCAAAGGTCCTGTTTTCCTGCAAATACCCTTAGCAAAAAAAAAAATACACTTGCTCAAAATTCAGATTTATTTTAAAGAGCAGCTAATGTCACTGGGAAACCTTTTGAAAACAAAATTTAGACACGACTTGCTTCATATGTCGTATTGCTTCTGTATTTTTCTGTCCCTAGTTCTTTCTTACTAAGAACTTCTGTCTCTTAGACTTCATCTGTTCAGACTGCTTATTCCTCACCTTAAGTCATAATTAGGATTGCTTGACTCCATCCAACAGAATTGGAATAACTGTATTTCAGGCTGTTTTTCAGAATTTGGAATTTCAGTATTGAGGGTCAAACATCCTAATTCTGAAAATAAAAAGGTTGGATGCAGGATCGGAATCTGATTCAGAGTTTGCATCCAACTGCACAGCAATCAAGTAAAACCTCCCCAACTCAGTAAAACATGAAGGACCCATACAATCAAAGTCCTCCCTCCATACTCCTCCCTTGTTCCCCACCTTACTTTGAGTTGTGCAGCAGAAGATGCCAGTCTGATCGAGGTTCCAGTTCCGGCTTAGTTATGGATGCGTGGTTGAGACCACTGGGCTGAAGTTGGACAGATTCCCCCAAACAGCTGCCACCTTGCCAGATACCAACCATCCTGAGCTACTACTGGGCTATTAGCCCTCGAGGAGTCGTGAGGAAGCACCCCCCCCCAAATGCAGCCCCATAATTATCCTTCCTGGTCCTAGATAGCTGTCAAGTATAGAGTGAGAGAGAACAAGATCCACAAATTTTGGGAATCAAGGCCCAGGCAAGGAGCAGCAATCACAGACAAAAAGTTGGTCCATTCCAATCCTACCTGTAGTACAGTACTCCCACCTGGCTAAATCTGTTTGGAAAATTGGGGTGGCCTGACCTACCAGTACCAAATCCTGGGGTACCTACCCAGCAGACACCTTAGCTGCCTGCCAATAGCAAAGAGTACTAGTCCAGCTAAAACCCCAGGGTTTGGTGCTTGTCAACTAGGCCAACCCCAATTATCAGCAGACTTGGTGGGTATCATGAGACGCTGGATGGTTCAGGTTGGAGGATGACGGCCAGATCAGCTGGCTGTAGTATTTGTCACCCATCATGTTTCCTTGCCTACCCTGAGCCCTCTTTCATTGCTAACCTGCCAGGAGCCCGAGATGGACCGGGATAATTGCAGGCAGTTGCAGCAGGGAGGGGCTTGTAGTATAGCCCAGCAGTAACCACTCCAGCCAGTAGCAAGCCACAATGAGGTAGCAGGTTGGGGTTGGGAAGGGGATCAAGAGGACAGAGTCTTGATTGAGAACCCACCTAGGATTGATGACTGGGCTGTGCTGGACCCATGCCAGGCCCAGGGCAAGAAGTTGACCTGTGAATCAACCACTGGATCACACCACAGCACCAATTAAAGCCAGATGGAGGTAGAGGGGACCCCCACCCTTGCTAACTTAAGGTAGGGGAGAGTGGAGGACTCAAGGGTGGGGGAAGGGGGTAGGGTGAGACACATATGTCTGTGTGTAGTACCAAGTTTTTGTACTATGTTTGTGTATCGGGTGGGGTGAGGTTTTTTTTTTATTTTTTTGCAGGTCTTAGGATGTGGAATCATAAATTTCTGTTCTGTTTCCAAGTCTGTTGTGATGCCTTATCAGACTTGGGCTGGAATTGGACCTGGAATTTCCTAAATTCTACCTACAGCAAACAGAGCTGATTCCAGAGAATAAGAGCACCCTAGTCATAATCTTCTGCTTGCGGCATGATAGCCACTTCCTTGGCAACTGATTGTGATGACACAAAGAGAGGAATAGGACTTCAGGTAAAGAAGAAACAGCAAGAGGAGACCCACTCTAAAGTGCAAGGACCCAATTTTCCTGCAAGACTCCTTAAAGAGTTAGTGTACTGCCTGAAATTAATAGTAACTTTTGAAACTAAAGAACTATTACTTCTTATAGCTAAGTATCTTTTCCCCCTTTTACAAATTAGAACATTTTGTTACCTGACCGTGTTTGGTGTGATATGTGGGACTGCACTCTACCTGGAAGCTGACATAGCTGTGCCATTTCTCCTCATACATCATCCGCCCTGTGACCTCACTGTTTATGACATCACAAGTCACCAAGAAGAGCCAATCACATGCTGCAATATTGGTCCCTTGTGATGTCACAGTCAGTGAAGTCACAATGCTGATGAGGTAGGATGAGGAACAGAACTACAGATGTCAGCCTCTACTGATCTTCACATCACACCTAACACTAACAAGCAGAACACCTCCCATTGAGCAAAGAAAGGAAGGAAGATACTTCAGAAAAAAAGTAACAACTGATTACTGATAACAAATATTTACATTTCCTGCCTGCTATTTTTGGCAGTACTAGCTCTTTCATAATAAAGGACAATAAGAAGATTAATACTGAACATTTTTCAATTGTAAGTTAGATTTTGTCCAAGTATAAAGTTTCTCAACGTTTTCCTTAAAATCTTAATTCTGCTAATGCCAACCTCAGTGATGGTGCTAATTGTTTCCTAAGGAGGCATATTAACACCTTGCTATAGTAAATCCTAGCTGTAGCAAGCAAATTGGCTGGCCGCCTGGCCCCAGAGGTGTTCACTACAGAGAGGGAGCACATATATACAGATATACATATATATATATATATATATATATATATATATATATATGTGTGTGTGTGTGTGTGTGTGTGTGTATATATATATATATATATATATATATATATATATATGGGATATGCAATGGAAGCAAGTGTAATAAATGATTTATCTCTACAAGAGCAGTTTGACCTCGGGTAACCTCACGGTGGCTTCACGCCACTCGTGAGGTGTATGTCAAACTGCTCAAAGTCCTGATAAATAATTTATTACATGAGTTTGCCACTGCATATTCCATTTATGCAATTCTTTTGTTTTTGCTTTTGTAGGGGTCATTTGTTATTCAAAAAAGTAAATCAAAATTTAATTTTCTGCCATTTATTGCTGATTATAGAAAATCTAAAAAGAATCTAGAAATGAAACACCTCTCATTTTGTAGATATTTCTATGCTGAACAACTTTTGTGCTCAAAGTACCATGCTATCATTTTTTTTGTTTTTAAATTATTTGCATTTGTTTGATGAAAAAGTGCACAAAAATTGAATTTTCTGCTGTTTTTCGCTAATTCTGAAAAAACTAAAAAGGTATCTATAAATGAAACACCACTCATTTTGTAGAAATTTCTGTGCTGAATAAACTTTGTGCTCACAGTACCATGCTATCATTTTTCGTTTTAAAGTTATTTGTATTTGAATATGGTTAATACTGCTACTGAGGCCGAACATTCTAAATGACATAAGCACTGTATAGATAAATGGCTGATGACATAAGCACTGTGTGGATAAACGGCTGATCATATAAGCACTGTATCCATAAATGAAATTTAGGTACACGGTACTCAGATAAACGGATTTATCACACTCTGTTCATCTCCACCCCATTGCATAAATATATACACACACACACAAACACACAGTGCTCCCTCCTTTATCCGCTCTCTCTTTATCTGCCACCCTCATTTACTGCGAGTGTGAGCTCCTGTCCCATTTTCTAGAAATGTTATCTCCCCCTTTAACAGCCATCCTCTTTTATCTGCCAAAATTTAGCATGTATGGAAGTGTATATACATACATAAATACAGACAAACGATATACATGCATACAGACTGACATATATGCATGCAAGCATAAAGACATACATACATACATACAGACAGACAGACATATCTGCTGGTAGTTATGCTGAGACTGTAAACCGGTTTCACTTTAGTGAACATTGCTGAGACCTAATCCCTGGGCTCGAGGTATCAAATGGAGGTGTATTATCTGCTACATCACAGAGTTAAATTAAAGGCCACCACTGTAAGTCAGACGTTTTTATTCTGCATTTAGGTGTGAGGTGTGTAATCATGGACATTCCCCTTTAAGGTGCCATGAGCTCCTCCTTGTATGGAACTGTATATATTATTTGCAGTCTGCTATATAGCGCATCCCATTCCCCATCCCTATGATACACCTGGAAATGTGCCATTCAGCACAGCGTGCCTTCCTGGTCAACTCTGTTCAATAAATAACCAATTATACAAAAAAAGGTCCCTCTTAGCCCATCAGAATACAGAGCTACTGTCCCTTTATTCTGTCCTTAGACTGTAGACTCAGTAATGGGACTGTACACTAATCCCTGCATCCTGATTGGCTTATATCTACAACTGCCCCTTATTGTCAGCATTCTGTCGCTAAGCTGTACAGTAAAATTGGCAACAGGAAGCTCATTTTAACATCTCTAAACAGTTCCTCTAATTATTTCTTCTAATTAAAATTTAGTCTGACAGCTATGATAGCTATAGTGGTGGTGACTTATATTTCGTGCAGCAGAACCTGCTGTACATAGAAACATAGACAATGATGGCAGACAAAGACCAGAGGTCCATCCATTCTGCCCAAGTTCCCTATATCCCTGGAACCTTCTGTTCCTCCAGGGTACTAGCCCTCCCCATCCTCCCTCTATTCTCCTCCCTGGTCCAGTTGCCCCCGGTAACCACTGTTCCTTTCATTATATCCCAGCCCTGCTTGAATCCCCTGACCATTTTCACACCTACCACTTCAGCCAACAGACTGTTCCAAGGTTCCACCACCCTTTCCGTAAAGTAGTTCTTCCTCACGTCCCTCCTGAACCTACCTCCTGTTAATTTCCATTTATGTCCACGTGACCGTGAATTGGTATTCAGGCTAAATAATTCCCCAAAGTTCACTTTAATTCCTTTAAGGAACCTGAAAGTCTCTATCATATCTCCCCTCTCCCTTCTGGTCTCCAGTGAGTACATATTTAGTGCCTTGAGGCGCTCCTCATAGGATCTGCCCTGCTGGCCCTGAATCCTTTTTGTCACTCTGCACTGCACTGTCTCCAGCCTATCCTTATCCTTTCTGAAGTGAGGACTCTAGAACTGGGCACAGTACTCTAAGTGAGGCCTCACCAGGGATTTGTAGAGGGGAAGTATGGCCTCTTTTCCTCTGCTATCAATACCCCTCCCAATACATCCCAGCATCCTGTTAGCCTTGCTATAGCCCTTGTTGCACTGACTTGATTGCTTAAGCAAATTGCTAATGATAATTCCCAGATCCTGTTCCTCAGCTGTAGTGATAAGCCTCCCTTCTCCCATCCAGTACTCTGTCTTGGGGTTCTTTTTCCCTAGGTATATTGCCTTGCACTTTCTAGCACTGAATGTTAACTGCCAGACTTTTGACCACTTATCTAGCTTTTGTGGGTCTCTCCGCATTTCCCTTATTCCCTTGTCACTATCCACACTCCCACATAGTTTTGTGTCACCTGTGAAGATACACAACCTGCCCTGGATTCCTTCTCCATTGTCACTAATGGAAATGTTGAAGAGGACCGGACCCTGTGGAACCTCGCTCATAACCTCCCTCTCTTTTGATTTAATCCCATTGACCACCACCCTCTGCTGCCTCCCCTCTAGCCAGTTACCCACATGGTTCAGGTTCATGTTCACGTCAGGTAGAGTATGAAGTGTTAGGACCGACTCCCCTCTGAGGTCTATGGACGACATTACAGGAGATATTTGAATTCTTGAATTCCTGCATCAGAAAAGATAAGACATACATGAAATATACAAGACACTGTACGTGAAGGTGGTTAGACTGCAAGCTGACAGCATAAGAAAAGATCTAGTTAGTAACTGGGAGACAGCGCCACATGGTTTCAGAGTAGTTTGGTGTTTTGGCTGGCAAGGACAGTGAAAATCAGAGGTCTATGGACAGTATCACTAAAATTAAACAGTAAAAGAAATAGCCAAGGTATGAGAGGGTTAAAGTATGAGCCGGCAGCATCTGGACTGAGTGGGTTAGGGGACGGTGGAGAGCATAATGTGGTTCCTGCCAAACTGTTAAAAGTCTGTAGGCTGTACTATCCACAATCTAGCAGCAATTGCTTCACTTAAATATCCTTTAGTGTATCTTTTCCTTTTATTTTATGTGCCCTTGTATGTCAGAGGTGTCAGCAGTGTATGGTTGCCGTGGTGGGACTTAGCCGCCAACTACAAGCAGCTGGTGGCAGGCAGTCAGTGTTTTGGCCAACAGATCGTTTCAAAAACTAATAACTGCACTGCAGAATGACAGCTTTTGCAGGTACGAAAGCCTGAGGTTTGCTACCATGGTTGTTAAAGTGCTAAAAGCAGTATCGGGGCTGAGTTAGGGTGGTACAGCTGAGACAGTATAACTGCCTTCACTTAATATTCACTATATTTATTTTGGCACTATTTTGCAATCATCAAAAATATCAACAATAAACAAAAACAGTGAGCATTAACTGTTATACAGTATATCTGGGGCTTCATAAACATCTCAGCCTGGGTTTACGTAGTTCCAGATACAGTTATTACCTCATGACCTCACCACTACGTTACTATTATTGCTAGTATAACATCAAAAATTATATTGGAACAAACAGATTCTAGTGGTAGTTATCACATTTTTTAAGTTAAAATTTGTAAAGCAGTTTTATGCTGTTGCTTCTACAGACAATCAGCTTTGTATCTGCTACTGATTTCGCTTAATGCTTAATAATAATCAGGTACAGAGTATTCCACAAAATATGTTTTGCTACTGCAGTATAATAAACTACATTATACAAAGAACAGAAATGAAATCAAACACGGGGTATCATGTCATACCTTAAGGGTAGTGGTATCTTGTAGACACAATATGCACGCACTCATGGCTGGATTAACTCTGTCAAACTGTGAAGGATATCAGGAGGTATGCTTCACACCAGCTCCAAGAACAGATAATAAAAAGGGTCTCTCTATGAGAAAAGGCACCCCTGTGAGCTATTACAGCAAGAGCAAGTGGCTTCAGTGATGCGGCAAACCCTTTTACATTTCAACTTTACGCAGTACAGCGAGGCCTGAAAGCAAACCAAGAAGTAATTCCTGAGTGCACATGTTCGAGACCGTTAGTGATGGACATGAAAGGACAACCTGAAGAGGCAAAGAAAGAATAAAATCCATTATGGGATGGCATGCAATATTCCCATAGCTTATCTGCCTTAGTTCCTCTAAAGTTCATATTTGCTTCCTTCTTCTACAGTATTATCAGCGAGCTTAAATCTAGGAACCATAGGACAAGTAGCTATTTTGTGTCAGCTGGATATGCACTTTAGAGAAGTCATCTTAAGCCTGAAAAAGGTGCTACCTGCACTTTGAGAGGTGTCGTATAAAGTGCTACGTGGAAGTCCACAGAAACATTAAGAAGTGGTGTTTTTTCATTATTATATTGCTTTTCAATTATAGTCTTTTAGTGACATAAATCTGAAAGCTTAGGTTTGTTGTTACTTTTGGAGTCATGTGCGGCTTGCAGAGCTGCTCTTCAAACTGATAACACTGACCTAGACTGATTAGAAAAGACTCTTTTACCAAATCTGCTTCTCATGTAAAGTATGAGGACACCTGGAGCCTGATTCGCAATAGCAAAGTGGGCACAAGGGCCATGATAGTGGCCGTACTGCACCATGCCCAACAAAGTTGAATAATTCTTGGACACCTCTAAAAAAGACATTGTGAGCCCCCTGGAAACAGGGGGAGACCAAAAGACCTATAGCCTGCAGGGCCATACTCATTGAATTGCTTACCCTCACAAATGGGGTCACCATCTGGACAGAGCACTGTGGGTTACCACAGAGTAAAGGCAAGCGGTAACCCCATGTAAATGCTTGCAATTGTGCATGGCAAGAGACAGAAGGCACACTGGGCTTCAGAGAAAGGGCTGCTTGAATGGGTGGAGGGGTTAATACTGGACAACAAGCGCAGTGATACGTGGTCACGGAGAGGGTGAGGCACCACCAGATACTAACCACCAGTTGTATGAAGTCAGTTAGTGGGGGATGTACTGATTGGTTGGGGTACATGGTAAAGGGCCTGTGATCGATAAAGTTGGTGGGGAAGCACCGTGATTGATTGGGTCTGGAGCTGGTCTATTATATATAAACAGGAAAGAAAAGGGTGGGGAACCACTGGATGCCAGATATGGGAGAGTAAGCGGCTGTGGGCTGAGGGTACCACTGAACCTCAGACTCAGGGAGCTGTGATTGTACAGGGTTGGGGGTGGAGACCTGGCACCACAAAACCAGCACTGTACAGTACTGCAACATGTGTTGCTTCTGCTCCTGCTCAGTGTGTTATGAAAGAGCCACTAACTTATTGATCAGTAACTTGCACTGTGCTGCATTTGCAGAGAGGGCTCATCTCCCTTGCAGAGTGAGACCACAGTTGAGTATACTGATTTTGGATGATGACACACTGTAACAAGTGCAGAGAGCCCACTGTGTGCCCCTGACTGCAATTCTAGACGGAGCCCCAGATTTCTTGCTCAAGAGGAAAATGTCCATTCTCTGTCCTAGCCATGGGCTGATTTTGGCCCTTTACAGTTAAAGAGGGGGGGTCTGCAGTGTTTTAAACACAGACCATACTGTCTCTTTGATTTACTGAAATCAAAACAGTCTTTTCTACTTTTAAAAACGGCACAGTATTACTACAGTATGCTACCAACACTGTTAATGAGCCAGGATTTTGCTCTGTACAATGGAACCAGGAACTACAGGCTGATGTTAATCGGACACAAATATGGTGCCGTGGGCTATTTTGATTTAATTTACTAAGAATTACATAAACGGAAAGCCAAAACTCGCTCACCACACAACAAATTGTTGTTTTGAGCCCTTTATGTTTTACTGTAAGCCACCCTGTTGTACACAAACATTATGTAGCAGGTTGCCACTTTGTCAGGGCTTAAAGGGACAACTTTTCTTTTCTGAATAGGATTTTAGAACTGGAACTGATGTGACTGCACTTCAATCAGACCATTTACTGTGTTTGATAAAGTAAACATACACATAATGTGATTTTACATGACTGTACCATCTGCATATAGTAGGTATTGCATACATATTGATGTAACTTAATGGAAATCAGGGAACCTAGGTAAGCTGTATAACCCATGACAGAGAATGGGTGTATCAGGCATACATGCACACCCAGGGTGGCTGTGTCCTCCCAAGCACCTGGAAAGTGCACTGATGTCTGATATAGGAATTCCCTGGTGTGGGTTAATCCACTTATAAAATGGGTAATTTCTGGAAAAAACACTATTACAATGATTTATATAGTTAAGAACAGGATGCATTTGTTTGCATTTGTGGAAGCACTGTTTCCATGGCATGGTAATCTCCAGTTGATCACTGTGTTTGGAATTGTTTGCTGCAGCTGCTGCTAAACTGCCTTTGTATCTTTGGGCTTCCCTATATATCTTCCCCAGGATGTCCTTGCAAATGAGTGGTAACAGCTCAGTGGGCTTTTCCTTGTAAAATTATTTCAATAAAACAAATAAATAAATGTACATAATGGGAGCACAAATGCATTTGAAAGTTAAAAGCTGTTATTTTCCCTGAAGACATAGCTGCTGTGCAAATAACTGCTGAAATCATCATCTTACATTTAGGCGAAAGAACCACTAATGTCAGTTTTATGCCATCTACTGACTTTCCCTGACCAGATACATTTGAACATCTGAATGGCTGGATCAGCCAGCAACCAGTATAACTGCCTTTGGGGGGAGAACTACCTTGCTCCATCCCCACTTCAATATCTAAAGGTAGGCTAGTAACATACCATGCTGTATGCCTAACAGCCTGTCCTTAACCTCTGGATTTACATATCAAATCATATACACTACTAGTGGTGTTGGCCACCACCTTACCCCTCCTGTTCTATGTGGGAGTCTCCCCCTCCTCCAAGGGTGCCACCTCTTGCCCTTCACCCTCTGGGTTACTCCTCCCACATCACTATCAGTGGTCACTGTCTCCCCCTACAACAGGCCCCACAGTATGCTGCCACCTGCCTGTACATGCCCAGCCAATAGAAATACAGGGTTAGTCGACTCTAGCCAATACCTTCCCATGGCTCAGATGCCCCGAGTGACTGGAGTGCACATCCTCCATCACCTTTTTCCTATATGCCACAGGCACCACTACCTGGGCATCCACTTGCTTCGTCTGGAGGTTGGTCCTCATATGATATAGAACTTTCTTTCTAAGTTCATACCACCATAACCTGTCCCTTCCACACCACCACCACCATTAATCTGTCTCCCATCCTTGATTTTTACATAGTACCTTAACTGGGTTACTTCAGGATCCCCCACCTGCAACTTTCCCCAGTCAACATCAGGAGAACAATAACTTTTCATAGGCGGGGATTTAAAACATGCAAAAGTCCCTTCAGCCAAAATGGCTTTTTCCATCTTGCTTGAAGTCTTCTGCCCCAGTAATACATTGCCAAAGTCTCACCTGGGGTCTCCTCTTCTCTTTCGCCATCCTTCACCAAATAGCAGTCTGGAAAAATGGCCAACAAAAGGATCTCCACAAATGTTGGTCACAAATCCTCCATCCTCCTCCTCCTCCAGAGCACATGGATCCTGCTCCACCAATTCTTCCTCAACATCCTTCAAGTGGGACCTCTGGAGTAGCTCCTGGCATCTGTGCTCCACCTCTCTCTGGTGTCGATCAGCCTCCAGCCATCTCCCACTCATCCAGTGAAGAAGCTGTATCAGGGTCTCCATTTGGCCATCAGGTCCATCTCGTCCCATCCATGGTGCCTCACCCAGGTCACCATCTCCATCAGGTGCTGTTCTACTCATCTCTGGTGCCATGTACCTCTGCCATGTATCCTTGGTAGTAGATCTGGCACCAACTGACTGAACTCCCCCTTGTTACCTCGGACGTTTAGTCAGATCCCACTTCTAAAACCATATGTCACCGGGAGTGGGTTTAGGATAATACAGTTTCAGGCAGACCACAAATCAGGTGCATAAAAAATGCACAAGTGCGTTTGTCATTTTATTTTTATCAAGTAAAATATACAGAAAGCAAAGTGGCAAGTCAGACAACTGCTTAGCTTCAACGGTTTCTAAGGCTTTTCTTCAGCCTAGCATGAATCAAACAGTGAAAAAGCACACACTACCAGGAGGTCTTCCACCTTCCTCAGTCAGTATCCAACTGACAACCCTATCTATCTTCTCTCAGCACTGAGGTAGGGCTTTTTATAAGCTCACTAGAAGTTGAAAAACAATTTCCCCTGCCTTTTGATTAACAGCGGACATAACATAAAACTAGCCACTAGGGGCCACTGTTGCACCACAGAGAACAGTTATTTGACGCCTGGAGCACATTACATAACTTGTTTATAACATTGCTGAAGGTCAGAGCCGAGGTCAGAACATTCTGTGCTCTCCTAAACTCTCCTGCAGGGTCATATTACCTCATGCTGTCTGCTGCAAAATATATCTTAGAAGGGGGCTGCTAACATTTAGAAAAAGCAAATACAAACTTTTGTTATTCTTCTATTAAAACTGCCCTTTTAACTTTGTTTTTAGGTTAATATGCACAGAAAGCCATTTAAGCACTTTAGCACTTAATTTATAACCAGCCAACCAACATGTTGGACATTAAACAAAACAAATAAACTGCCTGGGGAAGGGGTTTCAATTTATCCCAGGGGTGTCCACTATGACAGGGGTCACCCTGTCACAAAAAGAAAGAACTGTAAAAAGATAATCCATATACATAACAACACTTGGTTTACCTGCAAAAAAAAAGTGGAAACTCCCATGGTATATATCAGATATCCCATGAGCTAGCTCCAAATATGCAGGTTATTTGGTTTGCAATGTCAGTGTTATTGCCACATGAGCAATAACACCAACATTCCAAACAAATAACATGCATATTTGAAACTACCTTTTGGGATATTCCCTAGGTACATACCATAGGAGTGCAAATACTTTTGTAAATAAAAGATGTTATCTTGACCCAACATAGCAAGATAAATGAAGTTGCTCACTGAGAATGCTCAGAAATTTATCTCACATTCTAGCCACACTGAGCATGCTCAAAATATATCCCATGTGGGATGCATGAGGCACATCAAACTACTTCATAATACCATGCGGCGACCCGTGTTCGAACGAGCACAGCTGCCGGGCCGCAGGGAGAAGGATAGAGCCCGATGGCTGCTCTTTCTTCTCCGGGGGGGGTGAACTGCAAGCTCCCGCTGCAATACTGCCACCTGGGGGAACTCGGATGGTAGGTGCAGCAAAGGGAGAAGCAGCACTGGGAACGGGGTTGACGTTGGCAGAGGGGCGGAGCTGGAGCCACGTCTCAGTGTGCCTCCTCGCTCATTGGCCCTCATTGCACGCCGAAGTCAAGGGGATAAGAACAGTGGAAAAACACCCCTCATCTCTCCTAGGCAACAACTTCTCCATGCTGCATATCCTCCGGCCATCGAGACAGACTCCACTGTGCAAGCCCACTCCCTAGCCATTGCTGAGGAGGTAAGTGGGGGCCTCTCCTCACCCTACACTACAGGGTTATCCGGGCATCAAGGATCATAGGAGCGGAGCTGTGTACTCTAGGGGGCAGACCTTGAGACAGGAGGACTGTGTAGGTGAGGGAGTCTGAGAGAGTGGAGAGAGCGGGGCAGTAAGGCGTAGAAAGATAGAAAAGTTAAAAAAAGAACTACTTCATAATGAACTGCAGAAGCTTCACTGAATTATCCAATAGTGAACTGCATGAACTTATAACAGGTGGACATACAAACAAGGACGCTTAAAGAAACATAAAAGACTAAGAAAACCTTGAAATTCCATGGTATAGCCCATGAGGTAGCTCAAAATAAAATTGCATTATGCAAAGCTATTTGAAAGGGGGTCTGCCTTAATGCCAAGAGTCTGGGTAATAAAAATCAGTGAGCTTCAGGCATTGGTGGCAGACACTGAGGTGGACCTCATAGCCATCAGAGAAACTTGGGCCACAGAGAATAATGACTGGGACTTGTCTTTCCCAGGCTGCACCATGTTTAGACAGGATAGACGGAAAAGCAAAGGAGGGGGCATAGCCCTATATGTCAGGGAAGGCATAGAGGCTACGGAGAGAGGATACATCAGGGGAAGCAAAGAAGAAACAGAGTCGCTATTGGTTCACCTCACTGTGCCCTCAGGCAAGAAAAAGTGGGTGGGGGTGATCTATAGACCACCAGGACAAGGGGAAGAGAGAGAGAGAGAAAAGGAGCTCAGGGAAGAGCTGGCAAGGGGAGTGAAGTAGGGAAAAGTGGTGGTGGGTAGTCTGAACTTGCCGGATATCAACTGGGACATTCTAGCAGCTAGGTACACCAGAAATCAGGCCCTGTTGGCTACACTGCAGGACTGCCTCCTGGTGTAGCTGGTTAAGAGGCCCACTAGACAGGAAGTCATTCTTAATTTGGTGATCATCAACTCTGAAATGGTGAGTGGAGTGAGGGTAGGGGAGCCACTAGGGTCTGCCGACCATAACTCTATTTGGTTCACGCTGGACCTCAGAACCCAAATGCACCATCAAAAACTGAAGTCCTAGATTTCAGAAGACCAGATATCGACCAGATGAGGGAGCTGGTCCAAGACACCTTCAATGGTATCCACCCTGGTCAATTTCTAGTCCAAGAAATTGACCAGAGTGAACAGCACTGAAGATGGGGATGAAAGATGGGGGGGGGGGGCAATTAAGTAGACCATTCTCAAGGCAACAAAGTCAGGCACGAGAATTGTTACAAAATGAAACAAGTACAAGAGAGCAATATTGTTCTCAAAAAGGGTCAGAAAGCAGTGAGAGCCAAGAAAAAGGCTTTCACTAAGTACAAGGAAAAGCAGGGAGGAAGGAGGAATGGGGAGAGTATCAAATAAAAACTAGGGAAGCAAAGAGGATGGCCAGGGAGGCAAAGGCAGACGCAGAGCCGCATACTGCGAAAGGGGTCAAGGATGGAGAAAAACAATTCTCCAGATATATAAGGAAACAGGGAGGGAGTACTGTAAGGCTACAAGAGGGGGAGGGTACTACAGGAAGATGAACAAAAAGCAGCCATCCTTAATGGTTATTTTTGCTCTGTCTTCACAAGGGAAGACAGTGGACCCCTGCCGAAAGTGGCATCAAGGCAGATGTTATGAGCATTCCTGAAATGAGGCAGCCAGTATTTACCAGAGAAAGGGTTCAGAAGGGGCTTGAAGCCCTAAACATAGAAACATAAACAATGATGGCAGAAAAAGACCAGAGGTCCATCCAGTCTGCTCAAGTTCCCTATAATCCCTGGAACCTACTGTTCCTCCAGGATACTAACCCTCCCCGTCCTCTCTCCATTCTCCTCCTTGGTTCTGTCACCCCTAGTGCTCAAGGAATTGGCTTCGGAATTGGCTGAATCCCTAGTAGGAGTATTCAATAGTTCAGACACCGAGCTCAGACACACATTTGTCATGTTCATGAGGTGACGTGAAAAAATGGATATGTTGAAAATTTGGGATCAAAATATTTAAAATTAATGAAGTTATAAGCGTGTGTTGCAAAGTTTCAACGTACGCTCATAACTTTTTCATGTTGTAATATTTTTACCCCAACATTTCAACATAGCCTTCTTATGACCCCACCTCATGAACAGGGGTGGAGAACATTTTCAAAACCTGCCTGAAAGGTGATTTCATGCAGTGACAATGTCATTCCATGCCTCAGGTGTGGAAACACATTTTGGCCATGATTTAAAAAGTGACAGCTGCCGTGTTCATGAGGTGATGTGAATAAATGGCTATGTTGAAAATTTGGGGTCAAAATATTTAAAATTGCCAAAATTATGAGCGTGCATTGCAAAATTTCAACATATGCTCATAACTTTGCCATTCTTTTATATTTTGACTCCAAATTTTCAACATAGCCTTCTTATGATACCACCTCATGAACAAGGGTAATGAACATTTCCAAATCCGACCTAAAAGGTGATTTCACCAAGCAAGCACAAAAACATATTTCTGGCCTGATTTGCATAATTCCACCACCACTGGTCAAAAGATGGGGTCCCAGAAAGGCCATGTTGGAAATTTATGCTCAAAATATGCAAAAATGGCAATGTTATGCATCAAAGTTCAAAACTCCATTGAAATACACTGAATTGTACTTACCTTAGTTTCTCATACTGCAGTTGGCGGTTCTAGAAGCCAGCCATGTCTTGAATGGGAGAGCGGATCTTCGCTGTGGGACATGTCCAGGTGAGTGAAGGTGTACGGGGGGGTTGGGGTGGTGGGTGCTGAGTGGGGGTCAGGGTGGCGGGTCAGAATGGTGAGGGACCATTTTCTTTGTTGCAGGTTAATACAAACAAACAAAAAAAAATCACTGAGGAATGGTTTTCTTTATTTTAGGTTATAATCCAACACTGGGATTGGTCACCCCAGTGTCGGAGCACTTATAGAAATGGGGTCAAGAGACCTGGAGGGGAGAGGGAGTCCAGACAAGTGGTACTAGGGGTGGGCACCCCGGTCTGCTTACATATGTTTATAAAAAAAAAAATTAGATTGGGAAAGCTGGGTGGAACACCTGGAGGGAAGGGGGAGAAAGAAGCAAAGAAGCAGTACTGGGGTGGGCACCCTAGTCCACTTAATCAAACAAATAGACAGACAGACAGATAGACAGATGGAGACAGACAGAATGGGGGATCGACAGCTCACTTACCTCACTGCAGCCCACAGCAGGACTCCAACTGTGGCTGCAGAACTCAGCAAAGTCCAGCTGTTCTGATACAGGCAAAGTGGGTGAATGACTCCTCTCACTAAGCTGGGAACACTGTATTTTGGGGGTGCCCAGTAAAAGTATTTCTGGGAAATGTTTTAAAAAAACAACACCAGGATCTAGCTAGACAGGTCCCATTTAATTAGGTTAAGGTGTGTGTGTTTTTTTTTTATTAATTATACCATTTTATGTATTGCTCATGTTTTTTATTTCAAGGGGGAAAAAACAAGATGCGGCTCCCACGGCACAAAAAATGTTTCATGCTGTGAGAAGCAAGTGGTGAGAAACCAAAAACAGTGACACTGAATTTTTCATGTTGCATCAGAGCGTTATCCCAGGAACCCTACTGAAAATGTTCAGAACAGAAAAACACAAAACTTTAAAGCCTTATAACTCTGGAACCATTTAATATTTTTTTTCACAAAACCTTTCAAAGACACTACCTTAGGACACCATGCCTGTACCCTGAAAGTCTGGGGTAAAAATTCAATTCCATGTAGCCTGTAGGCGAAAGCAAAAAAAAATCACATTACATATCGGAAAAAAATTAAATATCTACAGAAAAATTACATATGCAGATCTCAGAAACTGCACAGGCTGCCATCACAAAACTGTCCACAGATTTAGATCTTGCCTCCTAGACAATGCATGCAAATTTTCAGCTGATTTCGTCAACCACTGCCAAAGCTATTAAGGTGCAAAGTTAGGGGTTTAACATTAAACACCCCAGCTACTGCTCCCCTGTAATTTGGGGAGCTAGTGTATTGATGTGATTACTGTATGAAGGCTTAATGTACTATCTGTGTGTGTGGTTTGGTACTTGGTGTAGTTCAGCAATATACTGTGCAGTGCTGTTGGATTAATCAACAGCTGGGTGACTCATTTGTACCAGTTGGATTTCTCCATTTTCCCTCTCCGTTTTACAAAAATAAATTATACACTGCAGTTTATAGGGTACTAGAAAAACACAAAGGCATACTGTAAAATGCTCCATGTGTAACAAAATCAGCATTTCTATTGTGCTTACTTGACGTGTGGGCAGCAAAACAGACTGGGCACTCACCGCCAAAGCCACCGTAAACACAGGTAATACTGCGTATGAAAAACTTTATTCAGGTGCCAGGTACAAAAGATAGAATGACCCTCGAGCTACTACATTGGCTGATGCATTTCACACACAAGTGCTTTAAAAAAAAACTGCATGCAAAATGGAGCTGTGCAGCGCTGGCCGTGTTTGTATTCCGGCAGAGAGATACTACATTCAGTATCACCAAAGACACGGTAAAAAAACTATTATTTTCTCTGCTTAAAAGCCTAATTGGTGGGGGTTGTCTATGGAGGAGGGGTGGTTGTAAAATTATTTGTTTTCCTTAAACAACTATTTGATTATTCACCTATGAAGACGATTAGTTTATATTTGTCTAATACTGGGTACAACACAAAGTTTAAGTTACTCATGTGAAACATGGTTACTAGTTTGGAAGTGACTTTTGAACTATGCAGTATTATTTATTAATTG
This sequence comes from Neoceratodus forsteri, assembly GCA_016271365.2. NCBI lineage: Eukaryota > Metazoa > Chordata > Ceratodontiformes > Ceratodontidae > Neoceratodus > Neoceratodus forsteri. The sequence goes on from CM028136.1 coordinate 966,002,748, forward strand.
AAAATGCCATAGTACCCAACAGCTTACAGCATCCTCTTTATGTTGTGCGAATTTTCCAATATTCTTATTTAAATTCTATCCATGGGAGTTACTATTACAAGATGTACGTCTGGCTCGTCAAGCCACTTTTGGCATGCACCTCCATTATCTGCAGCCTGTCTTTCCATCAATATGAAAGCCTCAGAACGAAGCAGATGATTTTTGTCAAGTGGGGAGTGTGTCGCCACAGGCAGGAAGTGTCTAGATTAAAAGGAGAGGTTAATGTAAAACCAATTCAAGCCAAAGATAATTGTTTGAGATTTGCACAGCATTCCAACGCAGTGTCTCTCTTTTGAATGCCACAAACAATACTGTAATGCAATTATCTGCACTGGTATTGGCAGGGGCCGAAGTTTCAACAGGAACTGCATGTGCTTATTATTCTCAAAGCAAGGGTCTACATTCTGAGGTACTTTATTAGAAGCCCGTTTATTAAACCCCCAGTGCACTGTTATGTGTTGGGGGCTATTGAGTAACACAAAACAGCTAAATTTATTTATTTAATTGTAATTTTTGGCCAGGAAATATAAACATAGAAACATAGAATTTGAAAGCAGATAAGGGCCTCTTGGCCCATCCAGTCTGTCCACTTCTCCCTACCTACACTATTACCACAGACCGTGCCCAATCTACAGCTCTTTCTCTCTCCCCCTTCCTTTCCACTATGATTCTCTTGTGCTTATCCCATGCATTCTTGAACCTTACCACTGTTTCTGCCCCCACCACCTCTGTTGGAAGGCTGTTCCAGGAATCAATCACTCTTTCTGTGAATAAGTAGTTCCTCACATCTCTCCTGAATCTACACCCCTCCAGCTTCATAGCATGTCCTCTTGTTCCTGAGCACCTTTTCTTCAGAAAAAAATACTTCCCTCCTGTACCCTATTTACCCCCACCATGAGGTACTTAAAGGTCTCTATCATATACCCCCTACTTCCTCTGTTCCAGGGTGTATATATTGAGATCCTTTAGCCTTTCCTCGTAGGACTTTTGATGTAGGCCCTGCACCATTTTATTTGGCCTCCTCTGGGCCTCCACTTGTCTATGTCCTTCCTCAGAGATGTGGTTTCCAAAACTAGGCACAGTACTCAAGGTGGGGTCTGACCAGTGATCTATATAGAGGCAACACCACCTCCCTCTTTCTACTGGTGATACCCCTCCTTATGCATCCCAGCATCCTACTGCCTTGTTGCACTCTCTGGCCACCTTTAGGTCATCCGATATGATTACCCCCGGTCTCTTTCCTGCTTGGTAGTCATCGATACCACTCTCCCATTTTGTACTCCGCCCCTGGGTTTTTGTGCCCCTGGTGTATTATTTACATTATTTTACACTTTTTTGCACTGAAACCCAGATTCAATACCCTTGACCATTCCTTGAGTTTTCTCAAGTCTCTGCTCATCCTTTCCATCCTCCCAGAGTGTCCACCCTATTGCAGATTTTGGTGTCGTCCACAAAGAGAAAGACTTTCCCTTCCGGCTCCTCTGCAATGCCCCTTATAAACAGATTAATGAGGACCAGTCCTAGCAATGATCCCTGTGGCATCCAGCTGGTCAGCCTCCCTTCCTCGAAGTGAACTCCATTTACAACCACCCTCTGCCACCTAAACCCTAACTAATTTCTTATCCAGTTTACCACGATTGGCCCCACTCCTAAGCTACCCAGTTTGCTCACTGGTCTCCTATGTGGAACAGTGTTGAAATCCTTACTGAAATCTAGGTAAACCAAGTCCACCACTGTACCCTGATCTAAATCCTTTGTCACCCAGTCAAAGGAAATCTATCAGATTCATTTGACATGACCACTCTCAGTGAAACCATGCTGCCTCAGGGCTTGTAACCCACTGAATTCAAGAGATTCCACAATACTTTCCTTCAGCAGTGATTCCATTAACTTTCCCAGCACCGATGTTAGGCTGACTGGCCTATAATAGCCAGCCTCCTTCCTGCTACCAGTTCTGTGTAGTGGGACTACATCTGCCTTCCTCCAGTCCTCTGGAACCACTCCTGTTTCCAGTGAGCTGTTAAATAAGACAGTTAGAAGTGCAGCCAGTATTTCCCTGAACTCCCTCAATACCCTTGGATGCACCTCATCTGACCCCATTGCTCTGTCCACATTCAGATTAGCAAGTCCCTTCAGTACTCTCACCTCCCAAAAAAAACTAGTTTCTACCTCCCTCCAGAACTTTTACTTTTTTGTGGCCCCACCCCTTCTCCTTCCTCTGTGAACACTGAACAAAAGTATTTGTCCAGGATGTCAGCCTTTTCCTGGTCCCCATCTGCACAGCCCACCCCTTCCTTTTAAACCAGCCTTCCACTTTTCAGTTACATATCTAAAAAGGTCTTGTTCCTGCTCATTACCTCCTGGGCGATACTCCCTTCAGTTTGTGCCTGTGTGCTCCTTACTGCTTTCCCTGCTTCCTTCTGTTTCCCTAATATACCTGTCTATCCTCCTCCCTCTGTGTCTCCTTATACCTTCTTTTTTTTTTTTTGACTCTCTTTCCTCCAGATCACAGACCGAGTAGCCTCTCTCAGGCATCCAACCGGATCCTGCCTGGCCCGAGGTCTGCCTGTCTAAGCCTCCTCTCCCCCCGTACCTTGCAGCTGGTCCCCCCTGCTTAACACCTCCAGGGTGGGGCCGCCTCTCCTCTTGGGCGCACTAACAGACAGCATTCCCAGCTGCTTGGCGAGGGCCCGGCGGAGGAACTGAAAGGCCATCCAGGACGGACCCAGCGGTGGGCATGGGGGCTGGTGCCATCGCCTACCCCAAGGTCTGGGTTTTTCCTTGTTCTGCAATCTCCCCCCCCCCCGAGCGTGGTGCACACCCGATGCACTGGCGCATGGCAACCCTGCCTGCATTGGCCACACTGAAACTGCGCTACTCAGCATGCTATAGTGCCCCACGGTCTCCACCGGGGGTCGCTTCAACACCGGGCCATCCCATCCCTACCTCCCAGGGAGAGGAGAGACACCTGAGAGCACCATCCTCAACCCTCCCTTGCCAACCCACGGTGCCCGAGCTCACTCCCAAATTTGGGTTGCCGGTGTGGTGGAGGTATGGCGTCCAGCACCTCAACCCTCAGTACCACCGGGCAGCTCCTTATACCTTCTTAACGCTACCCTTTTAGCCTTTACTTTTTCAGCCAGCCCTTTCGAGAACCACAGCGGTGTCGTTTTCCTCTTGCTTTTGCTCACTTGTTTGATGCAGAGGTTTGTTTCCTTTACCATGCTCCCTTTCATCTTCACCCACTGTTCCTCTAACCCGATAAGTGCCATGGGATCTTTAACATCCACCTGAACTACCACCAATCCAAGCAGATGGGACCTCAGTTTAACATCTCATCCGAAACTGTTAAGACTTTGAGTAAAGACATAAAGAAACTCTGTGGCTTAGGTTAAGAACTTCTGTCGATATGGTTCTTCTTTCTGATGGATGTCTGAGGAACAGAAGAACCTATCTATTTTTCCAGGTAGAGAAGAGACATTATGAGCATCCTGGTGCAGATGACTCTCGGGAGATCATCCTCAAGAAGCAGAGTTTGTCTGATACACAGTTCTACTACTCTTCCATATACACAGCTAGAAGATGGGACTGTGAAAACAGTTTCTACTCTTTGAGAGACACCTAGCTGAGCTGAGAGGAACTATAGGCATCCAGATGTTCTGGTAGAACATGTGAAAAGCATTCTTTGTGTTGACCTCAACTACTTGATCTCAAATCATATGGGTGATGGCACCGAAGGCCACAAGTATTGCCCTGTGTTCCTTGAGATTACTCTAAAACTTGGGTACTGGGCAGTTCAAAGACTATGAACAGTTCCCTTTCCCATGTGGAATGCTCTTCCTTGAGCTACCACTGGACTGGTCTAGTATGAAGTCCAGCCCAAGGAACTAAATATAGAAACATAGAAACATAGACTTTGATGGCAGATAAGGACTGCTTGGCCCATCTAGTCTGCCCATTTCCCTACCTACAGGATAGGCCGCAGATTCTAGTTAACCAACAGCCTATTTCTTCCTCCCCACAAGAATTGCCTTATGTCTGTCCCATGCATTTCTTGAATTCTCCCACAGTTTTAGACCCCACAACCTCCTCAGGAAGGCTGTTCCATCCATCCACTACCCTCTCTGTGAAATAATACTTCCTCACATTGCCCCTGAACCGCCCTCCTTCTATCTTTAAATTGTGTCCCCTTGTTCTTGCAAGTCTCTTTTTCTGAAAGATGCTACCCTCTTGGACTTTGTGGATTCCACTGAGGTACTTAAATTTTCTATCATGTCCCCCCTTCCCTTCTTTCCTCAAGGGTATACATATTAAGCTCCTTTAGTCTCTCCTCATACGGCTTCTCTTGCAGACCAGATATGTGGCTGAAGCCACTAAACTAGGATGTTTGAGGATGTGTCTTTGGCTAGTTAGACCTGACCTGTGTACATATATACATATACATATATATATTTTGGGAAGAAAGATGACCATTAGGCCTCAAGTTCCTCTCTCCTACCAACTCAGTAGGAATACTCTGTAATAGTAGATTTTGTTTGGGGCACCCTTCCCCGAAGACTTAGGGCAACAAGATTACAAATAAATACATACATAGATAAACGTGACAGGGAACAATGATAAAAACATAATCAATAAAACCTCAGATATAGTTAATACAAGCACTCTGTCACCCATTTCTTCAAACTACCTGTCTAGCCTGAGCTTGAAGGTTATTACAGTATCGACTGATATCACATGCCCTGGCAGTCTATTCCTAGTGTTCACTGCCCGTTCAGTGAAGGTGTTCTTCCTGATGTTTCCCTTGAATGTCTCCCTTCAGTGTCACAGACTGTCCCCATGTCCTTTCACCCTTTGCACCTTGAAGAACTGCTCCTGGTCTGATGGCGTTATCCCTTTTAGATACTTGAATACTGTAATCATATCTTCCCAGGGTCATCTCCTTTCATTGGAGAGCAGTCCCAGTTCTGTCACTTGGTACTCATAGCCCATGTCCTCCAGGCCATTAACTACCTTGGTCGCTCTCATCAACACTTTCTCCACTGTATCAATATCCTTCTCCTCACATATGAAAAATTAAGTTCTTACTGGATTCAGACCTTGCTCTTCAATGTGTTAAGCTATGATCCTTCCGCTGCACCATGGAGTTGCATATCACCTTGCAAGGTGAAATATGTTTTGTGTTCCTTAAAAGGGAAATAAGTCATGGACACCACCAATTCTAGCTCTGCGCTGATAAAAGGTGAAATTCTCAATCAGGCAAAATTAGAAATGTGGCACTTGTAGATTTAGAGGAAAAAAACAATCTAGACAGGTCTGCACTGTCAAATTCTGAATCTGGAGGGATTTTTGTTCTGCCCAGAGAACATACTTTGATTAGTCAGTTATTCAAGAAGGAGTAGCTACTACTCTCCCCCTGCCTATACCACTGGAGCAGAGGTGTTTTAAAAAAAGCAAGGTAGAAAGTTATTCTCTGCAAAATGGTCCCTCCTGGAATGGATGATTACTTTTTATACACCACTAGCGACAATGTTTTCTGGATGTGGAATTTTTCATATTTTGTTGATAAGAAATTATGTAATTTCAGATAACTCCAGAGGTTATATTTACCATATGCTCACAATACTACAACATAGCATTTGGTTTTATATAGTGTCTTTCACACAAATGTAACCTGAAACACTTTACATTGGAAAAGAAACAGTAACAACAAAAAAAAAATATACAATTATATAAAATCAGTACAATTAAAAGGAGGAAATAATTTTAGAATTTCTTCCTTAAATATCCATAGTATAGTACTTGCCTAGTGTTGGTACAGGAGGAGAGCCAAGCTTATTAGTTTAAATGTTTAACTTGCCATAATCTAAGGTAGAACTACATCGTTAAGTTAGTTTATTAATTTCTAAGCTTGTGGTTACCCACAAATAAATTGTATTAATTTAATATATTTTCCTTTACTTAGTAGATTTATTATTTATTTATTTATTTAAAAGTTTTACCAGGAAGGGATACTGAGTGATGCAACACTCGATTCCAGATGCGTTCTGGGAAGGGGAAATTAGGATAGACAGTATGCGAAAGACATTACGTGATGTAGCACATTACATTGTTGAGAGAATCACACTGTACAAGATACACCTGCCTCTTGGCAGGGGAAAAGAGAGTTAGAGCTCACAATGAGGCTAAGTACTGCAGCAATAGAGGATAGTTAAATGTAATAACAAACATGCAGTCAAACATACAGACATACAAGCATTTGGCTGCCTTATGGGACTAGCTGCACAAGCAGATGGTGGCAAAATGCTGTTTGAGGAGACTGTTGAGCTGCTGAGTGGAGGTGGAGTGTCTGAGCTCTGCACAGAGGGAGTTCTAAATGTAAAGCATTCAGTACTTGAAGGCATGCTGACCTTTGGCGGAGAACATATGTGGAAGGGAGAGGAGCCTGGTGTCGGTGTTATGGATGATGTAAGTTGAAGGAGTTTGGGCAACTAGGGTAGTTGTAAGGTAAGGGGGGAGGGACTGGGTCCAGTATTTCGCTGTTATCCTAGCGCAATGCGCCATTCTCCAATCCTGTAAGGAAGGTAGATCCAAGGATCTGAAGAGGTCACAGTGGTGAGTTGTGGGTGGGTGGTCCAGGACAAGATGGCAGAAAGAATGGAAGAGAGGGTCCAGCCTGGCAAGGGAGGACTTGGGGGCCGTGCTATATACTACGTCCCCATAATCAAGAAGCGGTAGTATCATTTTCTGAACAATTTAGTTATGGGTTGGCAGCGGAATGCAACCTCTGTTCCGATATAGGGCTCCCAGTTTTGGATGCAGTTTTTTTGTGGATAGCATCAATGTGGACTGAAAAGTCGAGGTGCTGATCGAGCCAGACCCTGAGGTATCTGAACAAGGTGTAGGACTCCAAGAGTGTCCCATCTAAAGTGTGGAAGGTAGGGGATGTGAGGACCTGGGAGAGTCTTTGCCTGGTCCTGAAGGTGAGTGAGACAGTTTTCTTTGGGTTGAGAAATAGCTGGTTAGAGCGGAACCAGAGTTGGATTGCATTAAAATCCTCCTGGAGTCTGGATGACACTTCAGCGGGGGAGGGACCTGTGGCATAAAGTACAGTGTCATCGGCATACATGTGTATGGATGAGAGCGGGCACACTGAGGGCAGGTCATTTAGAAAGATAGAGAAGAGTAGCGGACCAAGGACCGAGCCTTGTGGCACACCTATTGTGACAGGTAGGGAGACAGAGGAGTGTGATCCAATTCTAACTGCTTGTTGCCTACCTTCCAGGTAAGAGTGGAACCAGCTGGTGGCCTCTCCTGAGAGGCTGGCGAGGGTGAATTTAGATAAGAGGAGTGAGTGGGAGACCGTGTCGAAAGCCTTAGCTAGGTAGATGAAGATAGCTGAGGTGACATGCCCTTTATCCATGCCAGTGAGGATGTCACTTGTTAGCCTTAGTAGGGAGGTGATTGTGGAGTGCAATTTCTGGAAGCCAGACTGGTAGTGAGAGAGAAAGGAGGAGGGGGTCAAGGAAAGCGGATAGTTGGGAGAGAACAAGTTGTTCTTGGACTTTGGCTAGAATAGGGAGCAGGGAGATAGGGTGGTAATTGCCCGGCGAGGAGGGGTCACCACCTTTAGGGAGAGGGATGACTGTGGCATGTTTCCATTCAGCCGGGATTTTGGCGAGAGAGAAAGAGAGGTTGTAGAGGGAGGCCAGTGGGGTGGCGATGGCTGGGGCAGATAGGTATAGCATCTATGAGTCGAGGCCGGAGGGGCATTTACCTTTGGAAGGACTGAGTGACCTTAGGGCTGTTAGTACTCCGGCTGGGGAGACCAGGTGAAACAAGAAGCGGAAGGACAGGGGTGGGGGTGGCAAGGGTGGTAGTGGGATCATGGGGGGGGTGCGGGTTTGTGGATAGAAGGGAGGAGGCACAGTTAGTAAAAAATGTGTTGAAAGCAGAGGCCACATCGCCTGAATCAGTGACCATGAAGCCAGCTACATTTAGGGCAGGGGTGGGTGGCTGAGATGGGGGAGAGAGCAGAGATTTCATTGTCTTCCAGAATTTCGCTGGGTGGTTGAGGTTTGAGTGGAAAGAGACCTTAAAGTAGTTTGCTTTGGCCTGACGAATTATCCTAGTGCATACATTGCGGAGTGTGCGGTAATGTTGGAGGGCTGTCTGTGTGCCAGTTACCTTGTAAGATTTCCAGGCCATATCCCTAGCGTGGAGTTGTTCGATACCATTTGCATTTACCCAGAGTAGGTGGACATCCCTTACACGGGCTCTTCTGAGAGGTGCATAGTAGTCCCATATTGCGAGAAAATTGGATCTGAAAAATTCCAGGGCTGAGTAAATGGAGGAAACATGTTGAATGAATGACCAATCAGTGTTAGAAAGATCGTTTAGGAGTACAGCAAGGTCTAGTGATTTGTACGACCTAGTGAGTAGTGTTCGTGGGGGCAGTGCCTGGGGCTTGAATATTTTCCTTACTACGTAAATCATGTGGTGGTCACTTAGGGAATTGGGTAGGATACCAGCTTCTAGAACCCGACGGGTGTGTGTGTGGTGAGGGCCCAGTCAAGGAGAGAGTGGTTAAAAGATTTATGATTCAAGCGAGTGGGTTTCATGATTTGTTGGGATAGGTTTAGTGCAGTCACCTGGTTTTTGAGCTTAGAGTTTATATTAGAGAGCCAGTTAATGTTGAAATCCTCAAGGATGTGTAGTTTGCCCCCAAAAGCGAGCGATTTTAGGGTGCCTAGGTGTTCTAGGATGGAATGCTGGGGGGTGTCCGGAGAGCAGTAGGACCCTGCTACATATAATGGGATAGAGTGAGGGAGTGATATTTTGAGTAGGAGGGAGTCTACAGGATGCGTTGGGTTGGGGAGTTGGACTGGTGCAAATTGTAGCTTGCAGGAGATGAACATGGCAATGCCCCCACCCTTCTTTTTGCCCGGGAGGTTATGACGAGTGAGGGACTAGCCAGGGATGGATAATTCGGCATCCAAGTTATGGGGTTTCAGCCAAGTTTCAGTGATAATAAGGATATCAGGGCGTAGGGAGAGGAAATACGGTTAGAGGGGGGTGATTTTATTCAGGAGGCTTCAAATGTTAAGATGCATAATTTTAAGCCCTCGTGGTAATTGGAGAGTTGGGGAGGTGATGTTGTTGGGGGGGGGCAGGTGGCCCAGGATTTGATTCAACGTCCCCTACTAGGAGTAGCTTAGTAGTGAAATTAACTGTTTTACTACGAGCGACGCTCATCTAGTCTTGCGAGGGGTTGGTAGCTGTTGCAGGGTTAGTGAACAGTTTTTTGGAGGTGATAAGTGTAATACTGACATCCCAGCATGGAAGGAAGGTGGCAGGATGGTAGCACCTATGTCCTAATTAATTAAAGTGGCATGAGGGGATGGGCTGGGGATGTACGTAGTGTGAGGGGGGAGAAATTGCCCAGGTGAAGTCTGTAGTGGGGGAAAAAGGAGCTTCAGGGTAGGTGGCAGGTGGGAAGGATGTTAGGAGGAAGAGTAGACCCGACAAAGTAATTTGCAGTGGCAGCATGACGAGACGCTGAGTTTGGGCAGCTGGGAGAGTGATGGGACAGCCACTAGTGTCGAGGTTGTATAACCTGCGAATGAGGAATCGAGTTGATTGGTTATTTTTCGCACAGGACCCAGCCTATAAAAGGTGGTGCTTACCAAGGGTGGTGGTGAGGGTGGTGGGGCAGCCGGCGTGTAGCGCCAGTGGGGTCCCACACACATGCGGCTGGAGCTCTCAGAAAAATGGCCACCTGGGCATAGCAATTCCTCATTTAGTACCTGCAGCAGTCACTGGCTTTCTATTCTGTTCCGTTTCAGGGGAGAGCAGGACACTCAATGGCCCTCATGACCACCAGCTGTGAAAGGAGGCAAAACGGACAGATTATATCAGGTAGGAGAAGGAGGGTCTGACACAGCTTAATCAGATAGCTGAGTTAAATTCTAGCGTGTAGGGGGAAGGGGGGCTGGATTAGGCTAATCTGGGTAGCAGCGTTATGGAATAAAGTGGAGTTATGTTTACTTTCCAAAAAGGGCTGGGACTGAATTAAGTCTTCTTTAGTGTACAAAATACTGCTAAATCACATTAGGTGGTAACAGGCACTGCTGCGCTGTTAAATATCAAGTTGATTTCTGTGTTTAAACTCTACTTAAATACATAAGCTGTACATTATTTGCAGGAGCTGCTATATTTTAGAATGCTTAAACAGTGCAGTGGTTGAAGACATTCCTTAGTTCATTTACCAGCAGTTTACCACCTGTAGGCAGGGGCCCAGAAGTTAAGAACTCCTCTGTGGGGAAAAATGCCCTGTAAAATGCCAGTGGCTAAATTAAACTAAAGAGCCCCAGTGAGTACGGCACAATCTCTAGTTTTTTGCAGCTTGATTTCGGACAAAAACTCCAAATTAAAATTAAGGTAACCACTATGGATGGGGGCAACACAGCTCAACTGAGGTAAGCAAATTAAAGTACCCCAGTGAAAAGGTAAAAAACACTGCTTCCTATATGAGAATTACAACAGAAAAAAAACTATCTCCATTGCTCTGCCGACTAAGAACATTTGAAAAATGGCGCCAAAAGCACAAAGTCCTTTGTCCCACACACACGGCTGAAGCTTTCAGAAAAATGGCCACCTGGGCTTAGAAATTCCACATTTCGTACCTGCAGCAGTTGCCGGCTTCTATTCCGTTTCGTTTCGGGGGAGGGCAGGACACTCAATGGCCCTCATGACCACCGGCTGCAGCAGTCGCCGGCTTCTATTCCGTTCCATTTCGGGGGAGGGCAGGACACTCGATGGCCCTCATGACCAGTGGTCATCTTACCTTTAGACTTGGATCCCACCCAAAAATTCATAAGGACTAGTAATAACTGACTGGCAAGCCTACAGGCAAGTTAGAAATAAATGTAAAAGCTCCCTCCAAAAAGCCAAATGTCTACACTGCAAGAAGCTCCAAACTGAGCACCTCTGCAACCCTAAGGAGTTCTGGAAGCAGGTGAACTCTCTGATCAAGGGGAAGGCTGTTGATCTCCCCAGTTCCCTCACTGCCCAGGGCTCCACCCTTACAGACCCACCATCTATCACCGCTGAATTCAACAAATTCTTCACCGACCTCCACAAATACACATCGCTATTCCCTGGCTCACTGGGACTCCCCCTCTTCCCCAGTGTCAACTGGTCTCCCTGGGACTCATCCCACATTCCATCTGAAAATGGCCACCCTTAAAGAGGTCTGATGGCTCCTTACTAAACTAAAACCCAATAGCTCACTGGCCTGGTGGTGCAGAGGGCTGAGGTGCTGGCGCCTTACCACCACGGACACGCCCGGCCTGAATGTAAGGGAACAGACTCGGAACGCGGAGGTCGGCAGGGGATGATAGATTGAGCATCTGAAGGACTGCTCTCTCTCCCTGGGTGGGGTTGGGGACTGCCTCGCTAAGCAGCGGCCCCCAGTGGAGACTGGAGACACTGCATGAGCAGCACAAAGAGGGAACCTAGAAAACTGGAAATACTGCTCAGGGTGGCTGCCGGATGATGGCTCTCCATCCACCGATTCCTCTGGTGCCTTTGATGAGCTTCCTTCCCTCAGCAGCATCCCTGGGCCCTATCGAGAGTGCGCTGGACTCCCCACTGGTGCCTCCCCCCTCAGAGGAGGGGGACCTGCCCGGCGAAGGGTTACGTCTGGGATATCCCAGGGACCGGCTGCATTGTGAGGTGAAGGAGCTCGGGGTAAGGCCAGTGGGGATCGGTGAGGACTTGGAAGGAGCCTAAAGGAGTGGGGATCACCAGGAGCACTGAGGGGGATAAACAAATAATGCAAAAACCAAAAAAAACAATAGCTCACCAGGTCACAACACCCTGAGCCTAAGTTTCTCAAGCTGGGTGCTCCCACCCCCGCCCGTCCTGTCCGTGATCTGTTCCACCGGTTCTTCCTATCCAACACTGTCCCTGACAAATGGAAGATCACTATGGTTGTGCCAATTCATAAGGGAGGACTTAACACTGTTGCTGAAAACTTTCAACCCATCTCCATCCTCTCTCCATTGGCTAAAATCCAGGAGCGGATCATATATGATCACCTACAGAACTACCTACAGTGCCATAATCTATTATCACCCAACCAACATGGGTTCAGAAAGAAACACAGTACTCTCACTGCCTTAATCAAAATCACCTCTGATATATTCTAGGCCATGGACAAAGGCTTCCTCACCGGCGCCATTTTCGTCGACCTCACAAAGGCATTTGACCTGGTCAACCATGGTCTTCTGCTCCAACAGCTACATTCTATTGGCCTCAATGCCTCTGCCCTGGCCTGGGTCCAAAGCTATCTCTCCTGCCACTCTCAAAGGGTCAAGTGGGCATGGTTCTCTTTCTGACCTTAGACCTATAACCCACGGTGTCCCACAGGGCACCATATTGGGCCCTCTGCTGTTCTTCTTATTCATTAATGAGTTGCAAATAACTGTGGAGGGACAATGCTGTTATTTACCATTCCTCCTCTGATGTCATTTGGATCAGCAACAAATTAGATACCGACTTTGTTACTCTTGAAGGCTGGTTCCTATGGAACCAACTTGTCCTTAACACCAAGAAAACAAAGTGCATGTTATTCTCCCATTCTCCCCCTCTTCCCACACACTGCACCCTCTCAGGATTACTTCCCACAATGGTGGTGCCCTCAAACCTGTCCTTACCTTTAAATACCTGGGCATCACCTTGGATACTGCACTTTCCCTCAATGCTCATGGCGCCATCCTAGTCAAAGCACTGAACCAAAAACTAGGGTTGCTCTATCATATCCACCTCTACCTCTCCTCTTCCGCATGTCATAAGATTGCGTCCTCCTCCCACTTCTAACTTATGGTGCTCCGCTTCTGCTCACCACTAATGCTACTACGTTATCTAAGCTCAAACAAGCTTACCACAAGGTGGGTAGGGTTGCCCTGGGTGTCAATGCCTATCATCACCACTGTGATGTCCTCTCTACCCTGGGTTGGTTATCTTATGAATCCAAACTAAGGTATGCCACACTGAGTTTTATGCACAAGCTGGTCCACAGGTATACCCCTCCTTGTCTCAGTGAGTCTATTCGCCTAAGACAACCTCATCATGCCCTGAGATCTGCTTCACTCCCCATGCTTAGAATGCCCAAACCGCGGCTAGCTGTGGCGTGTAAATCCTTCAACTTTGCAGCTGTGTGTGACTAGAACTCCCCCCCCCCATCTATCCAGTCATGCGCAACCCTTCCTAAGTTCCAATCCAATCTGTTTTCCTTTCTGTCTACCTCTGAATCTTGCTCCTGCTTCCGGTGATATTAGACCCCGATCACTAACAGCTCTATATTTCTTCTCCTTGCCCTAATCCCTTACCCCTTGTTTTTTTTCCTTGCCTAGCCTTATACTCAGATAATATTTCAGCTTACTCCTGCCTCCCATATTTGCTACCTTTAGCTAATTATGTCTATTACGTAGTTGACTCCCTTGTATGAACCTTGCATTCATTGCAATACTGAATATAGTCTATCTGTTTATTATCATATTTACCTTCGGCTGTATCTGTAGGTACCTTAATACTATGGAACTTTGAACTGCTGTATAACAAATCTATTTGTTGTAATTGCCATTGTTATGTTTTGCATTCTACTGTACACTTTTTGCACTTCCGTGTCGCCCCTGAAAAAGGGACTGTAATTGTCTCAGTGGACTTACATGGTTTCCAAAACTCAAATAAATAAATAAGGGGAATAAAAGCTATTGTCTTCATTTACTTGTCTCCTTTAGGTTTAAGGAGGTAATCTATCATATTCTCACTCATTTCTATGGATGATGTCATTTTGCTGTTTTGAAAAAGAAACTATAAATGACAAATTTTAAAAAGAAGAAAAGCGAGAGAGTGAAATTGTAATAAGCAGTAGTATTAGTGCTACAAACCGGGATACACTGTAATGAGAAATCATATGCATAAAAAATTATTTGGTAGTGCTTATCAGTAAACAAAGCAACACTTTAAGGAATCAAGAGAAAAGTTGGGAAAAACAGATCGGTAGCCCTGGACCCAGGCAAAGGAAAAAAATGTAAATTTCATATTGATAGAAACATAGAATTTGATGTCAGGAGGAAGAGGCCAAAGGTCCTTCAAGTCTATCCTTGCTATACTTTCAGCACTGTTTGTCATCCCCCCCCCCCCAACCTGGCAAAAAGCAACACTTCAAATCAAGGTAGAGCAGAGCTGTCTTTGTGTTTCTGGGGGGCCCCAGTAGGGTTAGTCACTGGAGGCCCTTGAGTGTACCTTAGCAAGTATTTTAATGGCATTATGATGCATAGTTGAAAGGTTCTGGCCCGTCCAATGGCACCCCTTATGTAATCCTTAAGCAATAATACAGGGAGTAAAATGCATGAATTAAATGTGAAATTTCAAAGACTGGTGAAATACATAGCTTTTGCCTGGGGGCCCCATGGTTAGGGATCCCCAGGGACCACTGGGACTGACGGTGCCCAAGGCCCACTCTGTTGAAGAGAAAAGTTAGGGGAACAATGGAGCAGTAGGAATTGATCACAATCAAGGGAAAAGTGGATTTCTTGTCAATATTCATAAATCAGGGTAAAGAATTGTATTTATTTATGTCTTTGACTACCGGGTAGGTACACTAGTCCAAGGGACTATTTTCAGGCATGACCTGGGCCATAAAAGATGGCAAGGTTAAGCACAGTTACAGTAGTTTACAAATAATCAGAAGTAAAGCACTTTACATACAAAAAATATAGATACATGAAATATAGGCATCAGGGCCATAAAGCTGTTAGTGTTCAGCAATGTGTACAAACACAAGAGCAGGGTATATACAATTAATCTTAGATCAAACATTTTACGTACAGAAATATAGATACAGGAATTTTGGCATCAGGTCATGCACTTTCACATACTGATATAATAGATACAGGAATATGGCAACAGGATATGAAATACAGTCGGGATAAGGTAGCCTTGCTCGATAAAAGAGGGTGCAATAGTCCTGCACCACCCCTATTCACTCACCCTTGAGCACTACTGATTATGCAGAGAGAAAGGGAGAGAGAGGTCAGTGAAACAACGTGAGTAGAGGGGAGAAGAAACTCCTAACAGAGTCAGGTTAGTGTGGGGTTAGAGTTGCTGGTTGGGGGAGGGCTGCTACCCTGGTGAGCAAGAGCACTGGGCCCTGCCTATAAGCCAGGTTTTGAAGAGGGATTTGAAGGCAGAATGGGTGTTGGATGAGCGGGTTGTAGCAGGGATCCCATTCCATAGTATGGGAGCAGCAACAGATAAGGCTTTTCCCTCGGTACTTCAAGGGGAGGTACAGTGGATGAGCAGCGACTCTGTGAGAGGGTTCTGACTTTGACTAGGGGAGCGAGAGGGGATGCATCACAGCTTCTGATGATGCTATCCATGATACAGCCAAGGGCAAAGTCAAAGCAGCCTTGGAGTGGTAGCCAGTCAAGGGTTCTGAAGAGGTCGCAGTGACAGGTTGAAATACAATGACCAGGTGGATACCACTGTCCTGTTGAAACTGTGGCCACTAAAAGTATTTTTAACTGCCTAGATGAATGTTAAGGTTTGGGAGAGATATGACGAAAAAGCACTGTGTAGGAAAATGTGGACCTCCCATTTCCTCAGATGTATTCAAAGCTTACATACATAGACAGTGTCGGCAGATAAGGGCCTATGGCCCACCCAGTCTGCCCATTTAAGTCTGTAAGTTCAGTTTATGTTTTCCAAGAAGTCATTTGCCCCTTACCCCTGACCTCCAGAATTCCTTTATGTCTATCCCATGCATTCTTAAATCCCGTGATTGTTTCAGCCCCCACCACTTCCTCTGGCAGGGTGTTCCACTTGTCCACCACCCGTTCTGTGAAGAAATTCTTCCTCACTTTTCCTCTGAATCATCCTCCCTCCAACTTCATCCCATGCCCTCTAGTCCTGGAACATCTTTTTCACTTAAAAATAGTGCATTCCTGCACTCTGTTCCTCCCTGTAAGATACTTGTATGTCTCTATCATATCCCCTCTCTCCCTCCTCTCCTCCGGGGAGTACATGTTCAGTGCCTTCAACCTGTCCTCATAGGACTTGTGATGCAATCCATGCACCATCTTTGTTGCCCTCCTCTGAACCTTCTCTACCCTGTCTATGTCCTTATGTAGGTAAGGTAGCTTGCATTTTAAAAGCTGCTCTCTTTCTGAAGATACCTTGTACTAACTTAATGGTTGTGAAGATGCAGGAAGAAAGCCTGCCAGAAAACAGTCTGAACAAAAACAATGGGCGCATTACCTTTGCTCCGAAGGCTTTTAACCATTTAAATGCCAAACACTATTACTGTAAGTCTTATCTGGAGTTAGCGAACTTTGACTTTTACCTATTAGTACAATAATGTATATCTGAGAGTTTGTACTGCAATACACCAACTTTTAAGAACTCTAAGCCTGCATAACAAAAATTTTAGGTTTTGATACAGGAAGAAACCCTGTTTTATTTATTGATATAAAAAAAGACAAATGGACCAAAACAGCATTTTTGCATACAACTGGATCCAAAATTGTAATTCTGGATGACATATGGAAATTTAAGAAATTTAGGGAAACAAACACCAGCAGGCATTCACAGACATCAGTGGTACTACGCACATGACTTGTGTGTCAGTCACTCAGCGTGAATTGTGCTTTACTTCTCATTGCTGCGAGAAAACTGCAGTGTTAGTTGATGCCAGTGGGTGTGACTGGACACTCACGAGATATCTGGAGAAGAGACTGAGGTAAAAAGGAGGGGACTGGGATGAAAATAGAGCTCCACAAGCCGAGTATAGTTTACAAGAAATGTGTGAGCCTCAGGCTCAGATGACAGAGCTGTCAACGCTAGAGCAAGCCGCATCTTTTTCAGATGACTTGCCATTATAAATCCGAGATCTGAGCATGGCATTACCTTGCCTCTGTTTCATATACCTCTCGGACACTATGCAATACATGAGAGTGGGCCATCTAATCACATGATCTGATTATATCATGCAACCCTTTTTCATGTGAAGCATTTGGAGCAGCTGTAACTGTAAATGTTAGTGGAGCTGAGCTGGTAATGAGTCTAGCTTTGGGCCAAAATATCTTGGGTTCAAATCCCACTTTGGATCTTGGACTTGTATCCAGTGGAGATACTGCAGTGTAGTATGGGGGGTTGGAAATGCTGTCATTTAGATGAAATGGTGTCCAAATTCCTTTCCAGGGATCAGAAAACTCAAATCATGTTTGCCACAACATCAGCACTTTCAAATATTTGTTTGGCATTTTCAGCTGATCATGATTACTTACCCCTTTTTATAACAGAATGTGAACGAGTATCTGAAACACAGTTTCTACAGAAAATACAGGGTTGCATGCTAAAGCAGCAGTGCAATGAAAAATGTTTTTTTCCAAAAAAGCTAGTTTCAGCTGCTAATAATAAAAATATTACCATCCCTGTCAAATTTACCTTTATAGCCGACTCTTGTGCTGCACACAATAAGATTTTCTTAATTTTCTCAATCCTAACCCTTACCAGGTTTACAATGATATTTTTAAGCAAAATTTGGTGGCCATCTTTTTTTTCTTGAGAAAAAAACAATATTAAAACATTTATAAAATATTCAGATTATGGTGGAACTGGGACATTTTACCACCAAATAAAACTGGAAGATGCCTGGGATCTCTTGTGGTGAAAAGAAGGTAGAGTCATATTTGTTGCCCAGTTTTGTTGCCTGGCAGTTTTAAATGCAGTTCTCCTTTAAAGACCACAGAACACAAGCCGCACCAGAAGCATGCTGGGCTAAAGCACAGGGTGCCACCCCTCCTGCCACATGAGCAACTCAGGTCTGGGAACAGATCAGTACTGCATGGGGGAAGGAGGATTGAGTGCCCACAGGCAGATCTCTTTCTTCGGGGAGGGGGACAGAGTGTGCGCTGCTTGGCTACTGCCTAGCAGAGGCTAGGTGGCATGGCATCAGCTGCCTGGGAGAGGGCTGTATGCAAGTGCAGTGTGAATGAGGCATCATTACCCCGCACATCCGTGTCACGGCACGCCAGTCAGCCTTGGGGAACAGGGTGAAAAGCAAGGTGGAAACCCTCCCACCAGCCAGGATGCAGCCTGCCAACCTACCGCAGGTTCTGCACCACCTACCAGGTGCTGGCTCGAAACAAGATAAGTCCTGGAGCTGATGGGCGATGGCAGGCTGGGGGCCGAATGGGGGCTGGTGGCGACAGAGGGGCACAAATGCAGGATGCAAAAAAAAGACTGCATAACATAATTTTTTTCCCAATTTCTGTTTATCCTCTGGTTAGCCCCCATCTGCTGAGCAACCCAGCCCCGACACCCTGACGTCCACCAGGACTTACTGCCAGTTGTCTTCCCCCAGGGCTTGCCCTCCTGGTGGGGTTGGTGGAGTTCCACAACCCCTACTGTAGTCAGGTTCTAGTTCCAGCTGGCGTACCCAGCAGGTTGGATGTGGGGCCCATCCTGCTATGAGCTTTATCCTCCTTTCTAGTCCCCCAAGAGGCATTGCGTACAATGATGCCATGATGCATGCCATGCACTCCCGCATGATGTATGTTGATGTCTGACATGCCTCCCTGATGTGCTCACTCAGGCTACCTTTCCCCTAGTTTCCACTAGGGTCCAGGCAAGTGCCAGGCTCTGCCCAACCTCCCCGCCCCCATAGGAGAAGAACAGTCCTACAGATGCATGATCCTCCTCCCCTGGGTAGCCCTCTGATGCCCCGAGTTCATTTCTGAACCTGGGTTGTTGGCATCGTAAGCAGTAGTGCTAGCACTGCACTAGCAGGCTGGCCAACACTATTAAAAGAACAGGGGACAAACATCAACTTATTTTAATGTAAGTGTAGTTTCCTTCCCTGTAAATCCTCAGCATGAGGCACAATGTAATAAGGACTTTAGCAGGCATACAGGGTAATAACCTATATATTTATCATTGTGTTTCCTGTTTGTATCTTCCCCAAATTCTCTGTTACTATGGAAATTTACATGGAAACCAGATCTGTGTCATGTGATCTTCATTTGGACTGGCTGTTTGTCTGCATGTGATTTCATAATGTCCCTGCTGTGACGCCACAACCATTTCAACAGCATCTGCTTGTGATTCATAAACTGCGGATTATGACTTCACACGTCACAACCTAGAGTATTATGCTTCTGTCTGGCAACTGTTTAATCCTAGTTGTGTATTTAACCAGTAATACTGTGCTGTCCTCTCCAACAAAGGACCTATGAGCAATTTTACCCACTGACTATACATGCTATGAAGGTAACATGCAGGCTCTCCTCCTGTCTTTACCCTGAATACAATTAACTCCGGGTCGTCCCTGAAAAAGGGACATAATGTATCATGGGCCCACCCGTTTATCAGAATTCAAATAAATAAATAAATGTCGACAGGTGCAGGAGTAGATGAAGTCTGAGGAACAACAATCCTATTTTCAAGGAGCTGTTCTAAGTAATAAAGAAATAAGGAAGCATAAACGCAGACATGATGTGCAAAACAAGCGAAATTCCACATCAGTAAATATTCTGTTTTTCACACTTTCTCCAGAGATGCCGCACAGGCTCTTTAAGAAATGAACTAAATGATAAGCATTATCAGGCTCTGTTTGTGGATATTTATTCACACATGTATATGCACTGGAAATACGAGTTTCACATTTATTATCAAAGATTTTGTTGCACAGTAAAATATATTTCAGTCTCCCCTTGCTGTAGCTGTGGGCCATACTGATCTCACCTGTTACCTTATTCTGCAAACCTAGCAGCAGTGAATACCATGCACGGCTCCAGAGCAGAGAAAGAAAGCAGGACTGCAGTGTACAAACAGCCATACGGGTTGAAATTATGCCAAGAACAAGTGGCAACCATAGTACGTCAAACCCAATTTCACATTCAACCGTCACACCGCTCTGTCAACCAGCACCACGTGCCTTCATTGAAATGGAACCCCTAAGACAGGCCAACAGTTGCATTCTGTCAAAGATGCTCCGGAAATCAAAAAAGCCCTCTGGGCTAGAATCCCCGACATTTCAAACAAATTACACATTTCACAGCTATGATACATCACTGCTATAGGCTCAGGAAGCCAGTGGTAATAGCAAGAGTGACTCCAGAATTAGATATTGAGGCAGACAATTTGGTACCCACTGTGTTTTTTGCTTTCTTACGTAGGATGCATCATTAGACTCATCATCAGGAGATGGCACAAAGGCAATGTTGGTCTCACTGTATTTTACTCAAACAATCTCCAGGAAATCAAACTAGGACTAATGGGTTAATTTGTTTCCTCTTGATTGAGTGGACTGGCTTCTTCCACAGCCTGCTGATCACTATAATGCTGTCTTCGAGACTCCAGCGTCCTTCACAAAGTCAAAACTAGCAGGGACACAACTGCTAATAAAATAATTTTATAACATCTACAGGGATGCCTCTTGTCCAGAATATATTTTATTCCATTCCATGTAAAAACTCCAAAGCATGCCAACAGTGCAGCCTTGCTAAGAAGAAAGATGCTTTACTGTGCCCAGTTTAGCATGCTACTATCTAAAGCAAGAGTTCTGTTAAAAGTCAGATGTGATCCTTCAGTTCAGGAGTGGGTAAACGTTGTAAAAAATTGATATGAATAAAAATTTGAGTCCAAATTTCTTCATGGTTAAAAGAAAGTTAGGTTTCCCATAAAGGATGCCCAGCAGTGTTAAGGCTTACTTTCACTTTTTATTGACTACTTTGTATTCATCTTGTTTGTCTTGGGCTGCCACATTCAGATTTGATAAGTTGGCACATTTCTGGTGTGGCTCCCATGGCTTAATCCCCCTAGTGGGGCCTGATGAGGGAGGGGTCTGCCACCACCAAACTCACATATACCTGCCAGAGAACACTAGGAATGTAGGGCTTGAGCCAGCATTGGTCAAATCAAATTGGGGCCAGTGTTGTTCAATGTCTTCATCAATGACATTGGGGATGGCATTAAGGGCAAAATGTGCCTATTTGCGGATGACACCATGCTCTGCAGGAGAGTGGACACAGCTGAAGGGACACAGGACCTACAGGATGATTTGGGAAAGCTGGAGAGGTGGTCTAGGATCTGGCAGCTTGGGTTCAATGCCATGAAATGCATATTGGAGCCAAGAATCCCAAGACAGAGTACTACCTGGGTGAAGTCCGAATATCTGCATCAGAGAAGGAGAAGGACCTGGGAGTGATGACCACTAGTGACCTGAAGCACTCCATGCAGTGCAAGAAAGCAGCAGCGAAGGCAAACAAGATGCTGGGATGCATATCTAGGGCAATCAGTAGTAGGAGAGAGGAGATTATACTGCCCTTGTACAGGTCCCTGGTAAGGCCTCATCTAGAGTATGGAGTTCAGTACTGGAGACCACACCTCAAAAAGGGCATTAACCTGCTGGAAAAGGTCCAGAGGAGGTCTATAAAGATAATAGCAGGTCAGCAGGGTAAGGCATATGAGGAGAGGTTGAGGGCACTGAACATGTACTCCCTGGAAGACGAGAGAGAGAGAGAGAGAGAGAGGACATGATTGGGACCTTCAAGTACTTGAAAGGGATAAATAAGGTGGCTAAGGAGAGTCTTTAAGCTGAGTGGCAACCATAATATGAGTGGGTACAGTCTTAAGCTGGAGAGTGGGAGGTTTAGGAAGGAGGTCAGGAATCACTTTTTCACAGAGAGGGTGGTGGGCACTTGGAATGCACTGCCGGAAGAGGTCATCTCATTAAAGACAGTAAGCAGCTTTAAGAGAGACTGGGATAGGCATAGGGGGAAGGTAAGGATCATGGGTAGGGAGGATGGGAGGAGTGGGGAGGGAGGGAGAGAAGGCAGGGACCGTAGCTCAAGCAGTGGACCCTGCAATACGAGCAGACTAGATGGACCAAATGGCCTTCTTCTGCTAGCTTCTTGGTATGTTGGTATCCTGAGGCACCTGGAAGTTTTTACCAGCTTACTTTTGTCTCTGCATATGGATGGCATTGGCGCTCCAACTGCATGCATGTAATGAAGTGCTGAAGCAGAAATTCACCAGGCCAGCATATCCCATGTCACTACAGCCACTCAACTGTGCCACCACCTGTGGTCCCAGCAAGGCCTGAAACAGCAAGCCCTGGTCCCCCTCTCCCCTTCGGAAGAGAACAGCATCCTCCAATCAGCTCTACGATCGCCAAACTTTGGGGCACAAACCTTTTGTATTAATATTTAATAGTAATTTTCCAGATATTCTAACCACTGCTTGGCCTAGATTCTGTTAACAACTTTTGCTCAAGTCTTGCTTCCTTCTCAGCTGAGAAACGAACAGGCTCCACATGCTTGGAGAACTGCAGTTGGTGCGTTTTGAAAGGATACTGCAGAGCAATCACACAAATATGAAGGCACTTGGTTTGAAAATATAATGCAGCTGTCACAAAGTTAGCAACCAACTCCCATTTTATTGAAGTGTGTCACACGGAGACCCTTGTACCACACTTCAGTAAAATGAGGGTTCCTTGCTAACCCTGTTACCGCTGGATTATAGTATTTTCAAACCGAATGCCTTCATATTTGCGTGCTGCTCCTCAGAAGAACCTTCTCAGATCTAGCATAATGGGAAAGCATGAGGAACATTTAAAATGAACTGATGGCGTGGCTGTGAAGTATTCCCACTTGACATCTGGGAAACCTGACAAGGCTGCCATACTTGCACAGTAGGAGGTTTTACCTGCATGCTGGCACAATGTAAAATAATATCATTATGTGCCTTTAAATTCTTACAGGAATAAATGACCTCTAGTTTATAAGCAGCGGAGTCTAACCTTGTCAGTACTGATTAACATCCGTGCAGCTCCTCAACTACATTTAAAATGCTGAGGAGCTCAAAAAAACTGTTGTGATGGATAAAATTTCATTTAAATGTTTAAAATTAGTCAGTGACTTGCTTTACCAGTTAGGGAAGAGATGACTGAAATCTGTCTTGACTTTTATCTCTAGGTTATTTCAGGCCTGAGCTGTGACCCCTGATTTCCAGTGCAGCTTGTTCAATAAAGATTGCATTTCGTTATCAGCAGCTACTGACGAGGGAGAGAAACAAAGTCTACGAAAACCTGAGAAATCATTTAGACTCCAGCGGAACCTGAATATCACACTAGCAGAACTGAATTGATACATAGATACTGTACATAGGTGTGGTGAGATGAAATACGAGTCTTCTGTGTAACCCATCATGTTCGACTCCCTGTTTTCAAAACAGTAATAACCTGTAATGCCTTTTCCCTTTTAGTTTCAATAAAATAAGTGTCAAATTATTATGTACTTGGTTTCAGTGTCCATGATCAAGCTGTAGTATGTCACTTGCAATGTTGTACTGTACTGCATTTTGTTTTATATTTCTGTCTTTTACGCCCGTCTTCTCTCCAGCCCTCTGAATCCCTCAGGCCTGCAACAACTCCCCAGAGTCTCTCCCATTTGTGGGCACCTATCTCCATGGAGCTCTGGCTTCATATCCTAGGCAGGGTCAGGGTGGGGAGGCTTCCCCCCGAACTTGCACATTTCGTCAGGCAGGCACCACGATCTGGAGAAGTGGAGGCCCACGGAGCTCCCGCTGGCTGTCATTGTGGAGGTGCTAGGGCCATTTTTTGTATTTTACTTCCTGCCCTCCAGGGGGTGTCACCAACATGGATGCCAGGACGATCCCGTCCACACTGTGTGTGGGTTAATTCAAGACATCAGCAACGTCTCCTCCCTCCCTCCCATGGCCCTTCCAGGTGCACTGCCACCTGTGGTAACCGAGGTGACAGTATTGTGGTGGAGGACAGTGCCCCCCCCCACCCTGCAGGAGGCGAGCATCCTCTAGGATGCTGAGTTTTCATCCTCCCCCCCCAGCTGGCCCCCACTGACCAGAGCTCATTCCTGAACTTGGGTTGCTGGTGTTGTGAGGGGTAGCGCCACTGCTGCAGCAAGTGGCCAGCTGACGGTATTGCATTTTCAACCCTCCCTATATTGTCAGTAGAACTGAATGTTAGGTATCGTATCCTAATTATGGTATGCTTTGTTACAGCAGTTTCTGTGCCCTGGAATCACATTGCCTGTATATGTTTGTACCATGGGAAATTAATACAAATAAAGTTTACCAAAAAAAAATCCTATATGCAGCCACCCAATGGTTAGTGGTAGTGCACTGCCTACTGCCCAGGTGATCCAGTCTCAGGAGTGGACTTAAATATGGACTCTGGCACTGGCTCGGGCAGCCAGGGAGACTGAGGTGGTGTTGCCAAGCAGCTGCACTCTCCCAGCCTGGGATGGGGTGGCGACAAGTTCTGCCATCAAAGCGACGTCTGTAGTGGGTCCAGGAGCTTGTTACTCCCAAGGGGTTCACTGTGAGCGTGCGAGGGGTCATGAAAACATCTGCACACGATTACAGTCAATGGTGACCAGTCAGTCTTCCATTATGTAAAAAGGAGAAATATAATTTTACCAACTCAAAAATGACATTACCCTTGTAAACATAATTAAAGAAGCAGTTCATGTTAATCATAAAAAATATGGCACTTTTAGTAATGCAGCATCTAGGCTGAGACCTTTTTCCCACATACTCAGCCAGATATTAGAATTCAGGGGCCAAATATTCAGATATTTAGCATTTAATATTTGTTACCCTATGCCTGGAATCTCAGGGGGAACCTTCCCCAGGAGGCCTGGGCTAGTTGCCTAGCCACCCCCTCCCTGTTCCAGAGTTTTCCCCACCCACCTCCTCTCTCCCCACAGCCCCAAACTATACAATCAAACTGGTCTCCTGCTCACTTCTGGCTCTTTGCCAGGAGCTGACAGCATTATTTGTATGATACCACCCCCCCCCCAGCCAATCCCTTTCAGTCACTAAAACAGTCTTATAATAGTTTGGGCCCCTCTTCACCCTGATCCATGATTTCAGAGAAAGGGAGACAGTTATAGGTAACTTCAGTTGACCCCCATTCCACAGCATAGCAGTAGTGCAAATCTCAGTGTAGTGAGCAGGTGTGCAATGCACAATGCATGACCACTCCCTCCATTGAGATTTGCATAACCACTACAGAACAATGTGCTGAAGTAGGGGGTCAACGTGCTAACTGGATTTACCTACAACTAGTCCCTCCTTCAAATTCATGGATCAGAGTCAGGAGGGGGATCCAATGTACTATAAGACTATTTTAGGGACTGGGTGGGTCTGGCTAAGGAGTGGGGGTATCATAAAAATAATACTGTCATCTCCTGGTGGCATACTGCGCAGATCCAACATTTTGGTGTTCTTTTGATACTAAAGTCTGGGATCATCAGAAAGGGAGAGGTGGGTAGGAAAACACTAGAATGGGGAGAGGCAGGCCAGGAGACCAGCCCTGGTGACCTTGAAAGGGTTAATTTTTTGTTTATAATTTTATTTTGATTCTAGAATAGTGAATTTGAATAGCGGCTACTATTCCTTATTCCGTGTCAAATAACAGATATTCTACTATTTATGACTGTCACAGACAGGTTCTCTCCCAGAGCTCAGTCCACACTGCTGCCAGTTCTCAAACCCCTTCAGACATCTGAATAGTTGGTAGCCTGTGACAATGGCGACCGCAACTGAGCACTTTCAAAAAGGGCAACTCAAACACGGCTCCTGTGCACAGGGCTACCGGGCAGGGAGGGCGACTGGATGGGGGTCCATGAATATAGTGACAGGATGTCGCTATATGTACACATACTGGGGCGAGCACGCTGTGCAATGGGTGGAAGGGAGGGAGGGAGGTTTGTGGGGTGTAGTGCAGCAGTCAGCTGCCCAGCTGGCCATGTGGCATAGTGGGTGGGCAACAGGCCAGTGTTTGAGGTACTGGGTTCGGTCCAAAGGCGTGAGTCGCTTTTTTGTCACGCCATCCAGAAATTTTGTTTTGTTTGTTATGCACCCCTGGAGTTGAGAATCCTTAAGTAGGGAGGTGCGGAGGTAAGTCTCTAGCACCCTTTTTGCTTTCTTCGATAGTGTACATTGCCAAAACTGATTTTTGGCAAAGTACACTCGCCCTAACGGCGACTGTCTTTCCGCAATCGCCGTTATCACATGGATCTGAATGGTCTCCTTGCTGCCACCACCCACCTCAACTCTCACTCGGGGTATCTTTAGGCCAGAATCCCACCATGATCACTGTTCACACAGGACACAGACTTTTCCGAAAGGGCAAATGACTCACCCCTTTAGTTACAGGTAAGAACACTTTGTTTTAGCTAGCTTAGTAGCCTGTCTCTTCAGAAATGGATAACGGACTTGTCAATTACCCAAGGTTATCTATATCTTAAAAACTCAGTCACAGACAGCATGAAGTATATAAAAATAGCATTTAATATTCCACAATATTTACATATGGTACAGGATTACATACGCTAAGAATGATGGGGAACACAGTACACTACAGAACTGGAAAACAAAATATTTGAAAAGATAGAGCTCATACAGAATAACAGTCACTAGTTCTCACTAAATGCTATGTAGAAGTAGAAGCTTAGTCCCAGTTGGGGGGCTCTTGAGAGTCTTAGCAGACTTGGACAGTGATGATGTGCCTTCCTCAAATCCCCAATAAGACTGCTTTTCCTAAAGAAAATACAGGCAGAAGTACCCATAGCAGGCCAGTCCCTTTTCCTGCATCACCTGCCCAGCCTCTCTGACACCACACCCTGGACATTTCTTTTGCAGTCTCAGGACCTCATCCACAACTGAACCAGTTTGAACTGGTAGTGTCCTATTGTTCAAAATAGCATCCCTCACTACAGGGCCACCTAGCTTGGCCAGCTATTTTGCTTACATCCAAAATACAGCCTTTTTTAGATGAATGGAACCCCACCCTTTTTTGTTACCCAAAACAAAGAGTCTTTTAGATCAAAATAGCTCTGCTGTCCACACCCAACTCACTCTCCAGCTTGGGACAGCAAATTTGAAAGAAAATGTCATCTCAGTCGCAACCTACCTCCCACATCAGCTAAAATATTTTACAGAAAAAATAGATAATAAAATAAAATAATATAAAAAACATTTCCTGGATGTTACATCTCCATCCCTCAAAGAAATGAAAAGGTATCTTTTAGCAACCCTGAAAAAGGTTTTTCATGTTAGCAGGTTTGCCTCACCTGCTATGCCCCTGTTCTCTCACTTGTTTAACAATTAAATTCCTTAAGGCACCCCCTTTCTTTACTGGGTCACTGGTAAACTGGTGGGGTTAGTGGGATCTTAAATAGATTGCCAAAAAAGTTACCTGTCCAGTCATAGAACAGGATATAAAAAGGGGAGACTGAATACTGCCATTTTTATTTTAAAGAAGAGTAGATAGTGAAAAGACACTATGTCAGGGCCATATATATATATATATATATATATATAAATATTTTTATTTTATTATTATTTTAGTCTTTGGTAACCAGGTAAGGCCCACTAGGCACAAGTGCCTGTTTTCAGGGGCGACATGGGAGCACTGGGGCGTTAAGTGACTTGCTCAGAGTCACATAGTATGCACATGGAGGTTGTGGGAATCAAACCCAGGTCTGCTGGATGTACCAAGCCCATTCACAGCTCATTACTCTAACCTCTACGATATACTGCTAGCCCTATATATATATATAAATATATATATATATATATATTATATATGTATCTCAATATATATATCCCTAGTCCTTATGACCAGAAGTCATTCCTGTTGATGTTTTGCTTTGTTGTTTTTCACAACAGAAAATCAGACTAAAAACTCTAGATGCCAACTAGTTTTAAGCCCAGTTCTTTCATTTCAGTACATAGCTTTCTTGCATATATTACCTATTCGAAATGCAACATGAACAAATTGAACAGTACTTATGATAATATATGTTGTTTAGTTCTGGCTAAATCTACAGCTGATTCCACACATCACTGTTGCGCAACTCCAACTTGGGCTGGCTATCTACGGCAGCTAGATGCTCCTATGCTCTGGGTTGTTTCATCGACAACTTCCTCAGGTTCTGTATCCCAGCTTCTGAAACAGAAAATTAGACATATGCACCAAATTGCAGGTCCAAAACTTTTAATGTAGGACCAATAAAAAGCATAGGAAAAGGACCATCCCATGCACATTCACCGCATCCAAGGCTTCATCCGGGTGGCGATGCTATCACACTCAGGTATCTATTTGTAAAACAAGACATGAATATCCATAACAACAAATAGTCTTGTAAAGCTAAAAAGCCTGTGCCAATTATATAAATGAATTTTAGTGCTAAGCTAATACAGTAACCCCATAGTACTTAAATTATACAGTTAACGTTACCATAAATATTAATGGTTAAAAAACATGTTAAAACGCTTGCAAACAATTTATTGTTGCTGTTCTATACTGACTGTCAAAAATTCGCAGTCAGTAGTTTTGATGTGTATCCATGATAGTGTTAGGTGGAATGGAAATTCACTTAGCGGTTCTCCAGTTTCCTTAATCTTTACCTTTAATTGGATTAGAATTAATTTTTGGACATTAACATAGGAATTGGAAGCACTGCATCTGTAAAAGTAAAGTACCACATACCTAAAAATTAATTATTAAATACTGGATAAGTAAGGAATAAGTGAAGGGAAGAGCAGCTACAAAGGGGAGAGGGAAAGGGGAAAAGTAAACAAAGATGTATGCACAAAATGATAAAGGTAAATTAAATAAAACTAAACACCACAATTAAATGAATGTATGGGGACAAACCATATCCAAGTTGTGCTAACAATAATGTAAAAGGACTCCTGTAGGCCAAGATCAACGAAAGAGGGGTTAAAACCACATGGACCCTATTAGAATAAAGTCTTTAATAACAAATGTTTAACTGCAGGAGGGCCCAGTGCAGACCATCCACTATAAAATGACCATGAAAACTGAACATGTAGGTAGAACACTCCCCAGAAACCAAAATTGTAAATGTATGCACCATATAAATAAAAAATGGTTTCCTGCACTAAAATTCATTTGTATGATTTGCATGGATTTTTTTAGCTCCACAGAACTACTTGTTGCTCTGAATATTCATATTTTGTTTTATAAATAGGCACCTAAGTACACAGATACATAGACAGTGTCAGCAGATAAGGGCCTACGGTCCACCCAGTTTGCCTATTTGAGCTTGTAAGTTGACTTTATGTTTTCCTAGAAGTCTGTTGCCCCTTAACCTTCACTCCAGAATTCCTTTATGTCTATCCCATGCATTCTTAAATCCTGTGATTGTTTCAGCCCCCACCACTTCCTCTGGCAGGGTGTTCCACTTGTCCACCACCCGTTCTGTGAAGACATTTTTCCTCACGTTTCTTCTGAATCATCCTCCCTCCAACTTCATCTCATGCCCTGTAGTCCTGAAACATCTTTTTCGCTTAAAAATAGTGTTTTCCTGCACCCTGTTCCTCCCTGTAAGATACTTGTATGTCTCTATCATATCCCCTCGCTCCCTCCTCTCCTCCAGGGAGTGCATATTCAATTCCTTCAATCCATGCACCATCTTTGTTGCCCTCCTCTGAACCTTCTCTACCCTGTCTATGTCCTTACGTAGGCAAGGTCTCCAGAACTGTACAGTGTACTCCAGGTGGGGCCTCCCTAGTGTCTTGTATAGTGGAATTATGACCTCCCTTTTCCTGCTGGTGATGCCTCTGCCTATGCATCCCAGCATCCTATTTGCTTTACCTGCTGCCTTGTCACACTGTTTCCCTACCTTGAGGTCATCAGAGATGATAACCCCAAGATCCCTTTCCTGCTTGGTGCATGCTATATCCTCACCCCCCCCCAAATGATATATTGTGCCAGGGCTTTTGTGCCCCATATTCATTATCTTGCACTTCTTTGCATTGAATTTCAACTGCCAAACCCCCTGACCATTCTTCACACTTCTGCAGGTCCCTGCTCATCCTGTCCACACCCTCTGGTGTGTCTACTCTGTTACAGAGCATTGTGTCATCAGCAGAGAAATTCTGCCTTCTAGGTCATGCGTAATGTCACTGATGAAGATGCTGAATAGGACCAGTCCCAGCACTGATCCCTGTGGTACCCCACTGGTCACTCTTCCCTCTGTGGAGTGACAGCCATTTACCTGTGTCCTGCTGCCCAGCCAGTTACCTACCCACCACACTACTGTCCTGCTCACATCCATATTCCCCAGTTCGTGTAATAGTCTTCTATGTGGCACAGTGTCAGAGGCCTTGCTGAAATCCAGATAGGCCATGTCCAGTGCCCTCCCTGATCCACCTCCCTAGTCACCCAGTCAAAAAATTCAACAAGGTTGGTCTGACATGACCTCCCCCTGGTGAAACCATGTTACCTTGGGTCCTGTAGTCCATTGACAACCAGATGTTCCACCAATCTCTCCTTCAGTAGTGCTTCCATGATCTTCCCCACTAGACTGTACTAGAAACTAGCATTGGTTTTGCTAATACAAAATGGACAGAACATACCTTACAAAGACTCTCACAATTCCATGACATACTTAGCATTTCTTATTCATGGTGTTATTCTCTCTCTCAAACCAGTAAACAAAACAATGTTTGCACCCCAAAAAAAATTTCTACTGTGTCAGACAACTGCTTTAGGGATCTGCGACAGTTATAGTAATCTGTGTCAATTTTTTCCCCACACTTGGCTCAAGTTTTGCACACTTCAGTTCTAACAAGTTGCATCACGTTTTTCTGCAGTTCTGGCTGTTCTACACTTTGTGCCAAGTTTTCCCATTTACATTACAATCTTTCTGATATTGTTGCATTCAATCTGAAAATAGAGCTCTAAATATGGTGCAAAATGATTTGCATGTAAAAAATTATGCAAAATCAGTCGCTGCGTGCTGCAAGTTAAGCAAAGAGATCCCTGTGCAAAAAAAAAAAAAAAACTGCTCAAAATGATGCAGAAAATGGCCAAAAAATTGGCACAATTATATTAAATCCCTACAGCAATAGAGCCCGTGGGAACATATACAAAATACCAAGGCTGAAGAAAACAGACACTCTAAAACAACCTACACTGAAGGGAAAAAACAAGAAGATGATGCAGAAGGAAGGGAATTTTCTGAGAGAGACATTTTCAAAACTTACGACATGCACCAGGCTAGCAATCAGGCCATCGGTAGCAAAGAATTATATTCCTTTCTGACACACATACTTTTTCAGGCAAAATGGCAGCGCACCCAGGCATGATCCAAAAGGAACTGGGGTCAAAACGCAGGAGCCAATTTAGTAAAAAAATTTAAATCATGCTGGTTAAAAACAAGCAGAAACCCCTGTTAGATGATACTACTGTTGGGGCTACCTGAAGGCAGAGTGGGAAGCCGCTTGCAGTCCCACACTGGCAACCTGAGTTTCGGAGCGGACTCAGCAGCCAGGCAGGTGGCCTGGGGGTAGGGGAGCCTGAGGTAGGCATGGCAGTGCTCCCAGCCAGAAAGGGGAGGCACCAGGTTTCACTGCACTTGCAATCACTACATAGAAACAGAATTCATCAGCAGATAAGGACTGTTTGGCCCACTGAGTCTGTCCATTTTTCTCTACATACAGTATCACCGCAGACCCTACTTGATATCTGACTCTTTCTCCCTCCCCCAATTCTTTTCCATTAAGATTCCCTTGCATCTGTCCCATGCACTCTTGAACTATACAGCTGCTTTTGCCCCCACCATCTCCACTGGAATGCTGTTCCAGGAATTCAAAACTCTTTCTGTGAAGAAGTACTTCCTCACACCTCTCCTGAATCTGCCCCCTCCAGCTTCATAGCATATCCCCTTGTTCTTTTTTTTTTAAATCTTTTTCCCTCCGGTTGCAGCTCATGGGAAATCTCTCAGGCAGCCTTATCCTTGTGCCTGCCTGCCTACCTGAGGTTCTCTATGGTCTGTGCCTTCTCTCTCCCCCCCAGCCAGCACCCCCAGTTTGACCCACCCGGGAGGGTAGCCTGACTCCTTCCTTGGGCTTTCTTGAAAGGCAGACTCCGGCTTGCAGGTGGGGCCTGGGTGGAGGAGTAGTGAGGCCAGCCGAGATGAACCTGGCGCTGGACATGGAGGATAGGTGCCGTCGCCTATCCCAGCGAACTGGGGTTTTCCTTTGTTCTGCACTCCCTACCCCCCCATGTGTGCATCCCTAACACCTGGCACACGGCAACCATGATCAAGAAAGAACAAACACGGCACCAACACTTAACACAAAAATAAACTGTATTGTGCTCCAAAGACATATACACAATGCAGTACCGCCATGCAAGGCAAGAACAGCTCAAGACAAAAAAACGCCCGACCGGTTTCGCGCCAAAAACAGCGCCTCCTCAGGGACACATACAAAGAGCATCATAGATCACTATATATAGAAAACAATTTAAAGTAACAGTGCACCAATGTGATACCCACTATACTACAAAACCACAATGATACTAAAAAAAGTTTATCTAAAAAATGTACAGAATTTAAATTTTTGGGTATTACTTTAGAAAGCATCAAGATATCATTATATATACAAAAGATTTCTTTATATTTAATTATAACAAATCATAAGAAAAATGTCATAATATCACAAAGATGCCAAATATAGGGACTTCTTCCTAAAAAGGAAAAAAGAGAGACATAAATTACAAATATCACCAAAATGATATAGAATATCACTAATTAAATTCATAACTTTCTGCCATGTGTGCAAAATACACAATGTTTACTGTCTCAAAAAAGGTCCAATATCAAAAGAATCATTTAACCCTGGATAAAATAAAGCATTCAAAGTATGAATCCAAAAAGCTTCCCTCCGTAAGATCTTAGTTTTAACATCTCCACCCCGTGGTCCATTGCTAATCCTCTCGATGCCACAGAAAGAGAAGGTGTGCGAAATTGAATCGGAACATTGCTGTATGTGCTGCACCAAGGCGTTTTTCGCATTCTGACAGCGAATGTCACTGATATGCTCACACACCCTCAGTCTCAATAATCGTGAGGTCTTGCCCACGCGTAAAATGCTCCACAACGACATGTTGCCAAATAAACAACTCCAACCGAAGAACAGTTAATGAATTGTCTAATTTCAAAACATTTGGCAACATTCCTTGTGGAAAAGGATTTAGTTTGAGTCATAACATTACAAAATTTGCAATGACCACAACGAAAAAAACCAACTGGTTGTGCAGGTAACCAACCAACCCTTACTTCACTACTTGGTTGGTGAGAATGTACCCAGTCGATCAGAGACATTCCTGCCTCTTCTATAAGCAAACCTAGGACCAGTTTTGATCACATCCTTTAATGAAGGATCTGTGCTTACGATGGACCAATGTTTATTAATAATGCCCCTAATTGACGAAGCATTCTGACCAAATGTAGTGATAAAATTTAATTCTGCATCATTATGT
This sequence comes from Neoceratodus forsteri, assembly GCA_016271365.2. Lineage (NCBI taxonomy): Eukaryota > Metazoa > Chordata > Ceratodontiformes > Ceratodontidae > Neoceratodus > Neoceratodus forsteri. The sequence goes on from CM028136.1 coordinate 966,036,199, forward strand.
GTCTGAACCTGATATTGAAGTAGATTATCCCTAGACATCTGTCGTACTCGACCCATAGTCTGCTCTAACTCTTTAGCTGCATAGCCTCTCTGCAGAAACCTATCTGCCATGTGGCACAAGTTTTGATCAAAATCTTCACTCTCACTGCAATTACGTCTAACTCTCATAAATTGGGACTTAGGAATATTGCTGATAGTGTGTCGGGGGTGACAGCTCGAGGGCATGCAAAAACGAAGTTTCTGTCTGTTGGCTTACTAAAAAATAGAAGTACCGGTCAGTACCATCTGTAACTTAATAATATCCAGATCCAGAAACTCAATATGTTTCGCATCAGCCTGTACCGAAAACTTTAAACGTTCATTAGATGAATGCAAATACATTACAAAATCCTCCAATTCAGAAAAAGTCCCCCACCACACCATCAGCACATCGTCAATGAAACGTCTCCAAAAATCAATTTTATCATAAAAAGTATTCATATCACGATCAAAAATAAATTCCTTTTCCCACTGTCCCAAATAAAGGTTGGCGTAATTGGGAGCAAAAGTTGCCCCCATCGCAGTACCTTTAATTTGGTGATAATATTTCCCTTGAAAAACGAAAACATTAGATGTAAGCACAAACTCAGATAACTTAATCAAAAAATCTATTTCACTTGTATCCAACACAGTTTGGAGAACCAACCAGTTACGCATCACCTGTAAACCACCCTGATGTGGTATGTTGGTATACAAGGACTCAATGTCCATAGAAACCAACAACCATGACTGTTCCAACTGCATGTCCTCCAGGAGACCCAAGGTCTGTGTTGTATCCCTCAAATATGATGGCAAAGTAAAAACTATATCACGAATATGTGCATCTACATATTGCGACAATGGTTCAGTGAGGGAACCTATACCTGACATTATGGGTCTCCTTGGTGGACACTGCAAATTTTTATGCATCTTAGGCAAAACGTAAAAGGTTGGTCTCACTGGATATTGTACAGTGAGGAAATCAAGGGAATCCTTAGACAACATACCAGAATTAAACGCATGTAGTAAAAATACATCGATTTTCTTCTTAAATTCTAGGGTAGGGTCTTTATCTAGTGATGTATAAAAAGTTTCATTTTTCAGTTGGCGTTGGACTTCACACACATAATCAGAGGTATTCAATACCACTACAGCGCCTCCTTTGTCAGCCGATTTAATAATGATGGACTGATTGCATTCCAAATCAGTTAATGCTTGTCTCTCGCCCCGAGTCAAGTTATTAAATGACGATGGCTTCCACTCCTTAAATAAAATATCAATATCATTCAAGCATGCTGTCTCCAAAGTCAGAATTGCTGCTGAAGGAGGTGGATTGAAAGTAGATGGACCCCTGAAATGTAGCAAATGACCGTCTCTTTGTTGTGATGGAGTCGAAATAATATCAGAAGCTGTCCCTGAATCCATTAAGGGCTGATTACATTGCTTGTTAAAAAACGACTTGAGACTTAATTTACGGGTAAACTTCTTAATGTCTAAGAAAATATCAAAACGCGAAGTGACACATGTGGGCACAAATTTCAACCCTTTTGCCAAGACAGAAACTTGATCTTCAGTAAGGTTAACATCAGACAGGTTAATCACATTTGTTACATTGGCCTCCCTTTGTTCTTCTGTATATTTCTCTGTGGAAAAACAGATCGTTTGCCCCCAGAAGTCTTTATTCTTACATCTTCTTCTTCTCCCCCCTCGGCGTGTCCGAGGTCTGGTTCGAATCTGACCAGCCTCTCTGAGCAGCGAGGTTGGCTGTTGTTCACCGCGCCAGTCTCCTCTAAAGGGTCATCTGAGGATTCAGAGGTGGAATAAAAACTGCTTTCTACATTGCTGTTGTTACGCAGTATAGATTTAGATTTATTAAAGTCAGTCTTATTTTTATAACTGCCTCGTTTATTTCTACCAACATTCTCAGAGCCCTTCCAAGAAAATACACGATTAAGTGCATAGTCTGAACGATCACGTTCAAATTTTCTCATTTTAACAGCCTTAAGACAAGTGTCCTGTTTGGCAATAGCTGTCCTTAATTTACTCTCCAGATCTTTAAATTCTGAATCATTACTATATTTAACAAAGACAGCTTCTTTCTGCTTAACAAGCGGTTCAATTGCTGCTTTCTGTGCTCGATAGTCTCTAATTAAACATTCCTGGAGCATCATAGAAGCAGATTGCAATTGATTCAGCCAATCTTCCTTAAACTCAGGACGCTCCATACCATACCCAGGCCACTTAATGATCCGAAGACCCCTCGGGACTCGATTCACCTGAACATATGCTTCAAGGCTGATTAGATTCCAATATATTCTTCTTGCCTTTAATACTATCTTTTCTAGTTCGTAATATGCAGTAAAAATACTTGCCACAGGTTCACAATAAGAAGAATCCACAGACCGTGTAGGAATAACCGTAGACACCACCGAGGCTGATTCTGGGGCAATGAACGGATTCGAACTCCCAATACCCGAAAAAAGAAAATTACTGAATGTCGAAGAGCCATCATTACCCGCACGCACATCCTCTAAATTAGAGGACATATTGGGAGGGACAAAATTTAATGATAATAAAATCACAAATGCCCGAAAAAGGCCACAAAAAGTAGCAGGTCAATCTATAATAGCCCAAGCGCTAATGTGAAAGGTGAATTGAGCCAGCTAAAATACACAAATCACAAAAACACAAAAAATAGCGGCTCCAATTCTTGTTGTGCCCATGTAAAATACTAATATCAAGAAAGAACAAACACGGCACCAACACTTAACACAAAAATAAACTGTATTGTGCTCCAAAGACATATACACAATGCAGTACCGCCATGCAAGGCAAGAACAGCTCAAGACAAAAAAACGCCCGACCGGTTTCACGCCAAAAATCAGCACCTCCTCAGGGACACATACAAAGAAGCATCATAGATCACTATATATAGAAAACAATTTAAAGTAACAGTGCACCAATGTGATACCCACTATACTACAAAACCACAATGATACTAAAAAAAGTTTATCTAAAAAATGTACAGAATTTAAATTTTTGGGTATTACTTTAGAAAGCATCAAGATATCATTATATATACAAAAGATTTGCCAACGTTGGGGACACTGTTACATGCCGTCCATGCTTCTGCGGCACCCCCAATCTCCACCAGGGTCCGCCGGAGCGCCAAGCTCCCCAATACCTTCCTCCCAGGATAGGAGAGCAGCCCTGCAGGCACGCTCAATCCAATCCTTCCTGCCAACCCGGTGCCGAGCTGCTCGAACTTGGGTCACGGCGTGTACCAGTGTGGCGTCCAGTGCCTCAACCCTCAGCACCACTGGGCTGGCACATGTCCTCTTGTTCTTGAGCACCTTTTTTTCTGAAAAATACCTTCCTCCTGTACCTTATTTGCCTCTGTTAGGTATTTATAGATCTCTATCATGTCCCTCCCTCTCCCTCTTCTCATCCAGGGTATACATATTGAGTTTCTTTAGTCTTTCCTTGCAAGGTGTTTGACGTACAGTAGACCCCGTACCATTTTAGTTGCTCTCCTCTGGACTGCCTCCACTCTATGTCCTTCCAAAGATGTGGCATCCAGAACTGTGCACAGTATTCTAGGTGAAGTCTTACCCGAGAGCTATACAGAGTCGGCACCACCTCCCTCTTGAAGGAAGGACACCAGGTACTGCGGTGGGCCAGGGAACTTGCCTCCCCTACTAAGCCATGCTACATACTAATGTGGCCTGATGGGGCATCAACTTGTGCCATGCAGGTGGCGGGCAGGATCTAGGGTCAAAAAGTAAACAATCCTTGTATGCTCCATTCACCAAGCATGATGGCACCATCCCACCCTGGTCTCATCCCATAGGGTCCCCACCAGCTTGAGGGTCGGAAGGGAGTCTTGGATGGGACTGAGAGGCTGGGGAATGCATGAGGAAAGGCACAGGTGGTGGAACGAAGGCCAGAAAGACAGATAAAGACAAACAGAGTTACTGAAGCTGGAAAAGCAATCAAATATTACAAGGCAGACTTCAAGTAGGAAAGCCTTCTGGCTTTACTGTTTGTCCCTTCAACTCACCAAACACATGAGGATTCTGAGCTGTTAGGGATCCATGATGATGATGTCACAGCCTAGAGGGTGACGGTTCCTATTGAGAATGCATGCAGTATCTAGCAGCAAATGGATAGCACAGAGACTACATGGAATGACACAGAAAGATTTGTCTGTAAAAAAAATGTTTTCATGTTAAAAGTGCTTTTTTAAAAATTTTCACCAGTTTTTCCCTGCGGGGTTCAGGCTGTCCTCCTCTGGTACGGTCATGCAGGGAGACCTCCCAGCCCTGTCATTCATCTAAGTTCAAAACACACAAGTGCTCTGCGCATACACAAATTCTGACGGGTGCCAAGTCCTGAAAAAAAGAACACAGGTAGTTATTAGATAGAAGATTAGGAGTTAGAATAGCACAAAATATTAGCATATGAGGAGCATAAACCACTGGGGGTGGTTTGCTCTGTGGTTTATTCTGCTCCCATATGCTAATATTGTGTGCTTTATTTCTGGCTCCTGAGTGCTTTGCTGCCCTTTGTGCTTTACCTGTCATTCAGCTAACCTGGGGACTGCCAGGTTCCACATTTGTGCCTCCATGGTGGGGCTGTCAGGTGAGCCTGATGGAAACGTTGCTTGCTGGACCCCAGTTTGCAGAGACAGGGGGCCCAAGAGTAAGAGCTAATATTTTGCTTGATACTCTTGTAATGTAAATCACTGGTGTACTGAGACCTACTGTGAGAAGCACTTTTGTATTTTTGTATATTTGTATGTTTATGTTGAACTGGTCGACCATGAAAACGGGTCTTTGGCCCGTGGTCTTACCAGTGTAAATAAATAAAACAAACAAGAGTACCCTACAACTTCATGCCACTGCGATACCCTCAGGATGTTGGTGATGCTGCGCCAGGCACTTGCTCACGAGCGTGCTGCTGGTCAGCGCATCAATATCCACCCACCCTAAGCAACCATACTGTTACACACAGCCACCTGTAGCACAGCAGCAGCAGACCACCCTCCCAAGAAGGAAACCATCCTCTGGGATGCTTGATCCCTCTCCCTCTCCTAGCCCTCTGACATCCTGGCTTTGATCCTGAACTCAGGTGACCAGTGTCATAAGCGGCGGTCCTGCCACTGTGCCAAAAAGAGTTTTCTTTTAATTGTATTTGTTTTGACAGTTGTGCCATGGTTTTTTTCCCCATATAATTTAGTCACTAACAAAAATGAACTACAATAACTCCATTGAAAATGAGCTTTGACTCAACCGGGCCATTCCTTTTCTGGTTTTACAAATAACTGTATTACTACAGATTTACTACATAACCCCTAAGCACTGTACTTGAAATAGTCCAAATATTAAAATGTAACTGCCCTCAGTACCTTTTTGTTATTTTACTGGTAGAGAACTGTATAGCTTTGCCTACTAAGACAAAATTACTCTAGCTTTAGAATTCCAACACATGGGGCTCAAGTCTCAAAGAGGGCTTAGATCGAGGCAAGATGCAGCAAACAGCAGCTTGCGCCGAAGCCCGGTGCACCAGGGACTCTGCACCAGATTCTGGTACAGGAGGGGTATCAGTGCCTAAGTCACTGCACCTACAGCAACATCTGTCATGGAACAAACACATGGCACACGGGGGGGGGGGTTGCCGCAGGCTCCCTGTGGCAAAGGTAAGCAGTCCCCCCATCCCTGATACTCTGGTGTACTAAATAAAACCTCTTCCCTGGCAGTCTAGTGGCCCCCCTCCCAAATCCCCGATTTCTCCCGTATATGTACTTAATAAATAACACCCATCCTTGGTGGTCTGATGGATCCTCCACCCCGGCAGGCAGTTCCCATCACCCCACTCCCCCCGATCCTAAACCCCGAGCTGGCAACCGATACAGCCCTCCTCTCACCATCACAGCCAGCTGCTGACTGACCTGTCACTCAGCATGTACTGCATAATACAGTACATGCTCACTGATTGACAGCCATTGACAACCAATGGCAGTGTACGGTATTATACAGTACACGCTCAGTGACAAGTCAGTTGGCAGCTGGCCTAGTGATGAGAGAAGGCTGTACCAATTGCTGGCTCAGGGTTTCGGATGGGGGAGGGTGGTAAGCACTCACCCGTCGGGTGGGGGTGGGGTCCACTAGACCTCCAGGAAGGGGTTTTATTAATGATATTATTGATATTTAGAGGCGCCATTGGGGACACTAGACTGCCAAGGAAGGGGTTTTATTAATGATATTTGGGGGTGATCTTGGGATCGGGGGGCCACTAGACCATCAGGGAAGGGGTTTTATTAATGATATTCAGAGGTGACATCAGGGATCGGGGGACCACTAGACTGCCAGGGATGGGTTTTATGTATTATTACATATATATATATATATATATATATATATACACACACACACACACACACACACACACACACACACACACACTGGTAACATCGAGGATCAGGGAGGGGGATCCGCTAGATCACCAGGGTGTTTATTACACTGTAAATGGGAATTGGGGCAGGGAGTGCGGCACATTGGCACGGCCTTCTCAACCCTCCTAGAGGACAGTTCTAAGTACCCTTAGACCAGCCATGGCTAGTCTAAGGGTACTTAGAATTTGCTCTCTGAGAGGGTTTTGAGAAGCCTGCATTAGGGGATATGGAAGCCTATGTCTGCTGCAAGACCCCTAGTGCCATGCCACACCCCATTTTGTGGTGCAAGCGCAACACAAGCTCCATTTAGGGCGGGCAGCCTGTGGTTGACACAGGCTGCCTTTGAGAATTGCTCCCAGTGCATCTTTTGGTGCAAGGGGCACGTTGTGGTATTTTTTGTGGTGCAAGCCCCTTGCGACATGCCAGGAGCTTTGAGAATTGAGCCCATGGTATCTTTTGGTTGGCCCATGGATTTCTAATTCCAGTTGCCATTATCAACAACTTAAGTGGAGACTTCTGTTTTTTCACATAGATTCATGCTTGCAATATGACAGATACTCAATGTACAAAAAACAGCCCCATCTGCCCATTTATTTCCAATGGAACTGATGGGAGAGCCCAAATTCTAGAGCAGCCCATTTCTCTATCTACCTTTAACCAATATGGTGTTTGCCCTCTCTGTCCCAAAGGTAGTGAAATCACTAGACATCCCCTATGCTATTTCCTTTTGGATGGGACTTCTTCCTGGTCCTCAGTCATCAGGGATGCTGTAACCAGGGCACTACTGCAGTATGTAACGGTATGCAGACATTAAGTCTCTGTGCCCCTGCCACTGTCTTTCTATGACAGAAAGAATTTTGGGAGTGGAGGCCCAAAAACAAATGCAATTTCTCCTGTTAATGACAAAGCATCACCTACTCGTGTGAAGTATGGTGGGAGTATGCAGGCCCAGAAAAAAGCTCCACCTTTCCATACAGGTGTCCTTGCTTCATCTAATGACAAAGAAGAAGGTCAGAACCAAATAATGTAACAGAGGGAGACACATATGTGTGGTGTGACTATAGTTATTCAACAGGTACTGTAGATGCAGCACCTTTATGTGGGTTAACAGGCTTGCACCACCAGTAGGTTCTTTGCCTCTCTTACCATCTACAACCACTGATTGGGTACACAAAGGAACCTTTACAATTACCTCCCCAATCGAGCAGCTGCCGAACCTGTATAGAGAGAGAGGGGCTGAACAGACCTGACTTAGGAGACCACAGGAAAAATTGCTAGACTTGGACAACTTGAAGCACGACTCTGATACTATGTTTAAACAACCAGCAGATAGGATGGTGGGGGTCCACAGGTCCTGAGGAAAGTAGCCCAACTCCCCAGGAATCCTATTGCTCACCAGGGCCATGTAAGGTGCAGCTTATTTTAAGTTGGCGTTCATGCCTTTGTAAGTGTGTCGTGTCAGAATGTGCATGAATCTGTCTATCTGAGTCTGTATCACATGCTGGCCGTGGAGACACGTTGCCTATAGCCGAGCTCTTGATTCAACTGCCGCTGCAGTACAGTAGCTGATACATGAAAATGAAAATTTACTGGGGATCGAGTTTAACAATTTGAATGCAAAACTTCTGCAGCGCCTGGCTCTAATATGATATTTGCTTGGGAAGCACTGACAGTAGACAAGAAAGGAGGAGAAAATGCCTTTTTTATATGACTATAAATGTATTGCAGGTTCCAACTTGACATTTGCTTCCCACATATCAATATGAAAAGCTGGGATAAACAGGATTTGGTTTTCTTATAAAACCAATCAAAACCATTGTAGTACATGAATAACACTACTGGATTTTAGAATTTAAGATGCAGTGGTCCTTTTGCAAATTTTATCAGAAAATCATGGCAGCAGCTGTCTCCTTTCCCTGTTATTCACACAATATGCCTTTCTGTTGTTTCTCGTCAGCTTTGTACATGTATTCTAATGAGCTCTCAGTAATGGAAAACCCAGTGGAATATTATAACTCCAAAGGGCACCTCTTCAAGTTAATATCACCAAAGTGCAACAAAACACAATACTGTACACTCTCCTAAGAATGAATTCCCTACCAAGAGTTCTATCGTGAAAAGAAATCATTTAAAGTAAATGTGTCTCCTAATACATTTTTTCATCTACAGTAGCTTACACACTCACATACAGCACCTCATTTCTTTATGAAAGGAAAAGATTTAACCCTCAACATTAAATTACTACCAAAATTGTATGTAAGCATCATTAAGGCTACTCGCCTGATTTATATGGTGTTAAATACAGAACTAACTGAATGGAGCAACGGCTACCTTTTTTCAGTTATTTATTTTGTGGGATATCGACGTGCATATGTAGAAGGCTGGTCTCAACTAACAGGCATAACCCCTGCTTCTGATTGCCTATTTGAATAGATCCCATCTGTTAAACAGTTCTGAAAGGGCACTTACAAAATGGGAATGGAAAAATATCATAGAACGGGACTCGACTCAGTTCAACTTTAAGAAATTCAAATTTAGTTTGTTCACTATTTACAAGACCAACACGTCATCAGAAAAACCCAACTTCATCAAGGAACTTATTTTAAATATAGTGGAAATGCTCTGTGAATAAAAAAATACGTAAAAATAATCTTAGAATTCATTGCCAAAGCCAATTATCATTCATGCCATTATAGATACTTACACTGAACCGAAGCAGATACTTTGCACGGAAGGACGGCTTTCTTCTTCTTTGTAAGTCTTTGCTACATACACTCTGACCCACCTAGCAAAGGTGGTGTTGGAAGCATTTTTGCCCCTTCTTTGCACCACCATAGAGCACAAAAAGTTAGACTTATGAAAATCTTCTGCTCATATATGGTATGTTTTGACTACTTTGCCCACATCTTTTGAATCTGCTGGCTGTGGGTAAAAAGACAGAAGCCACACATCTTGGTTCCTACGGAAAGCAGTGGCAGTTTTTGGGGAAAAAAGAAGACATGGTCCTAAGAACAACCTTGTCCTAATGGAAAACAAGATACGGTTCTGTGAATATAGAGAGTGATGCTCATCAGTCAGTCTCGTGGAGCAGAGTGCTACTAGAAAACACACCTCGATGGAGAGAAAATCTTCAGAAACTGTGTATAATGGTTCAAACATAGGCTCACAGAGAGCACTAAGAACCACATTTAGTCCCATGGGGGCAGAGGAGACCAAATGTGGGGCCTAGACCTACAGACCACACACAAAAAAAACTAATGATCGGATCCGATAGACCCAAAAGAATCTTCATAGAAAACTGGGGAAGGGGGGGAATAGCCAGAGGTCAGGTAGGGTCTGCAGTGACAGTATAGGCAGGTTCAAACTGGGCAGACTAGGTAGGCCAAGTGGTACTTATCTGCCAACAAATTCTATGTTTCTAATGATATCTAAGTGAGTTCCAAGTGAGGAGCAATTTATAGGCTCCAAAACAGACTCTAAAGCTAAATTCAGACCTGAAGGGTGCTCATTGTGAGGCTGTTGCCCAACCCTGCTTGGGTGAACTTTAAGATGTGAACCATAGAAGCCTTCCTCGAATTAAATCCAAGTTTTTTTGTCCAGGTGGACAAAGTGTTCCAAACACTTTTGTATGCGGAAGAAGTAGATGTTTTCCAGGAGGACATGAGAGTGACCACCACTTTGGCCAAGTATCCCAGCTTCAGCACCCTTCTTCTCTCTGGAGTCAGGGTGCCAGTTGCAATTTGTCCAGATTTGAATGGCATATGGGAACCTGACCCATAAGGTCCATGTGGAGGGAGAGTCTAAATGGCCTCTGACTTGGCAGACTTATCAGATCCAAGAATAAAATAGAAAACAATTTGTTTTTATATCATGCCTCTCATATATGCTCTGTTTACCAAAGTCTACAAAGCAATAGGTTAGATATTAGTAGTGCAAGGAGGCAAACAGAGTACCATCATGTGCTCAACAGCACCTCACAAACAAGCATGGGTAACTGCACTAGGACCTATATTCTAGAGTGAGGGAATGTTGGTCAGGAAGGACACTGAGCTCATCTCCGATGTTTTATGAAAAGAACTGCAGGATCTTGATCTTCCACCTGATTTGCCACCAGAGATGTGCAGACAAGACCTAAACATAGCATCTCACGTAAATTCCTACAGTGTATCCTAGTTTTCTTGGCAACTGGCAATTCATACAAGCTATTTATCTCCCGCATAGGTAAAGACTTGTACCTACAGAGCTCTAGCCCTACCTAGGACAACTCCAGTCTACACCAGTAGAACATCTGGAGCAAGCTTTCACTACTGCACACTCTACTTCTCCTTGGTTTGGCTTTTCCCCACCACTAGGTGCAGCTTTAATATGGGATGCTTGATTGATGAACTTACTAGATCCGGGTGCCCTCCCCGGTAATACTCCATGTTGCAGTCTCCTGATACACTCTACAACCTTCGCTCCTGACTTTTGTTGAACCAAGGTGCTCTATCAATATAGGAGTTGTGACCTTCAGTGTAACTGCTCCTAGAGTCTGGAATTCCCTTCCTCACCTAGTGAGGTGTTCAGCTTCTCATGGTTCCTTTAAACCGACCCTCCTTAGGCACTTCCATGATTTACTTAACTGTACCTGTTACTGATCCATTATGGTCATAGGTGTATTTCTGAACCATCACTGGTACTGTGTTGAATGTTGTTTGTCACAAATTGGTAACTTGTTTCTTGTTGTAAGCTCTGTTTACTTTAGGTCATTCCTGTAAATGGACACTTTGTTGCCTAGTGTACTTACCTGGTTATCAAAAACTAAATAAATAAACAACTAAATAAACAAACAAACATACCTGTATTTATCAGGAGGTTTATATCAGCAAGCCCTAGGTGCCCTTGGGATTGGGCTGCATATAAATAAAGATTGCTTTGCCTTGCTTTGCCTATTTAATAACAGCAGCAATAAATGCTCCAACTGCAGATGTTTATACTAATTTATGCATTGCTGCATTGTTTTTCATTTTTAGGGCTGCATACTTTTATGATTTTTGTAGATTTATATATTTCATGAATATTTATAAGACATTTGTGAGACTGTATTTACTAAGACTGAGTAGGTTTCTGCCAAAAAAGTTGTGCTTCACTAAATTTTATCCTGATTTTTTTTTTTTTTTTTTTGAGATAGAGCATAAATTAATTTTCAGGAAACAAATCACGGGCAAAATGTGTGTAGCTCAGTGTTCTATTGCATGCTAATAGCCTGTTCATAGTGCCCACTAAAATAAACTTGATTCTGCTGGAGAAGGCAAACATATTCCTCGCAGAAACTGGAATTCCTAACTGGCCAGGAATCAGTGCTAGACATCCAGATACAGTGGTGGAAGTTCAGAAACATGAGTGTACTGGTGTGATATTACAAACCAAATAAGTGTTTGCTGTCTCTTGGGTCCCCCAGACCTAGCATGGATCTGGAACACAGCTGGATGGACATGAACACATGGACCAAATAATGACCTCCCTTTAGGACGCCCCACATAATGTAGTGGAAAGGATACACCATAGTAGAAGGAAGAATTCAGCAGCCCCAGGGCAGTTCAACCAGATACAAGGAGTTTGCATGCATCAATACAGGCACAAGCATATCAGGAAAACATGCTTCTATGAGAAAACTATTGATGTAGTATTTGAATTACTTTGGGGAAAGTCTTCTTATCTAAGGATTGAAGTTAAACAAATAGAGGAGTGAGTATTTACAAAGACAATACAATAAACTGCATAATAACCCGAACATATATATAAATATGGTAAATGCAAAAATATTACACTAAAAAGAGTTCTACCAGTGGGATCACACTTTTAGGCTTCTTAGATATTATTTTATTTTTGCAGATTATTGATGGTTCTCCCTTGGCCCCCAAACCACCTTCCAGATGCCGGCCACCTCAACCCCACTCCTCTGATTCTCCTCCCGGGCTTACCTTTGTGCTAACACTGCTTGGCCTGGCTGCTTGTTGGGGTGCAGGGCTGTCAGGTGGCTGGGGTCAGTGGCAACTCAGGAAATCATTTTCTGTTTTCTTCCTGAGGGGCATTGTGCAATACAGCACAGTCTTATGAGGTGCTACACAATATTATTTGTGCCCAAGTAAAAAGAATACTTTCTTCAGACTTTGTATATATGCCACACTATTGTCTGAGATTAATTATGTAGGCAGTACGCAATGTCAGTGGCTCAGTAGGTTGCACACTCACTTGTAGGGCTGGAAGACAAAATGTTTGTAGGTTCTTGTTCCACACAAGGAACGTGGGTTATAAAGACTGCCACTGTAGTGCAGCATTAGAGGGTTGCTGCTCTGTAGAGGTGCCATCCCTTGGAAGAGATATTAAACTGAGGTCTCTTCTGCACATCTCTGTTAGCTACCCGGGGGGGGGAGGTAAGATCCTATGGCATGGTAAGAATAGGGAAATTTTTTTTATTTAAAAGAAAATAAGAGAACATATACACAATAATAAACATAAAAAGCAACCCAAGAAAATATAACCCACTCAAACTATTTATACTGCAATGTCTAAGTCATGTGAAAAGACAAAATTCATCAAAATGAAAAAAAAAAAAGAGACAATATTTCCAAATCATTCTTCCCCATACTTGGTTTTCCAAAATCAATATGGTATTATAGCACTTTTTCCCCAGTTTTTGTACAATACATGCTGGTCGAGTAGTGACATCTCTCTGATAGGACAGTAAAATTTAACTGGTTACAGTAGATGTGAGATCCGTATATGATGCTATGTTTTTCTGTAACGAGTAGGCACACCGAGCTTGCCATACATATTTTATCACTGTCAGGCTCACCTTGGCATATTGTTTCCAGGCTTCGGTATGAATGCCAAGTACCAGAACTTGGTAACTCAATGATTTAAACAGAGTTTTTGTTCTGTTTATTGGCTAGAAAATCCCAAACTCCCTGGACATAGGGACACTCAAAGAGTAAATGGGATTGAGGCTCTATGATGGAGATACACTCTCACCTGGGACACAGTCATTCTTCAACACTTTAATGCTACACTGTATCTTTTACTCCCAATCTCCCATGGCAGCTTAACCAGACTAAGTCCCACATGGAGGGGGAGTCTGTTATCACTAACTGTTTTACTACTTCATTCCCCTCATCTTCAGGACAAGCTTCAAAAGGCAAAGAAATGTGAACGCTCTGTTGCATAATCTTATTATAAATATTAGGTCTACAGTCTTCTTTAGTGTTAGAAAGGACAGCATCCATTGCTGTAACATCTGTTAAGGACCCTCAATATACTAGGGAAGAAGTGACAGCCAAGCTTTTTTGTTGTTTTTATCTATCTTCCATGCTTCTTAAAACAGATACTAGCCATTCTGTTATCTACAGAACCCAAAATCTGTCAACGTCTTTGCATAAAAGCTGAAGGCTGACCAAAATAAATGTAGAGAAAAAAAAAGGGGGTCAAAATGAAGCTTTGCAGCCACTAGCCAGCAGGGCTAGTGATTAGGAAAATCCATTAGCCACACCGACCTTTCCACTGGCCCAGCTGGTGTACTCACTGAAAAAATACCTTCTTCAGTATAAGCCCGCAGGGCTAGTTAATGGAATATAGCCCGATACAAAATCTATGAGGATTTGACTAATGGGCACTACTAGACGATTCATCCTACACTCCTTCTCTTACTGTTCCCATGTTCTCTTTTTACAGGGTACATCCTCTTTTCACTAAAAATGAAAAGAAAAAAAAAAAGAAGACGCAGCATTTTTGTTTCTAAACTGAATGGCAGAGGATATACATATCTAACGTATAAAAAATAGGCAACAGTAAAGTTTTAACTAAAAACACTTCTTTCTTTTTGGATATTTTCCAAGATTTCCTCTGTTGCACCCTTCCCGTGGCAATTTGTATTTGTAGATATCAATTTGGTTGTTTTCATATGTAATTTCTGGGTTTTTGCGGGTTTTCTCCCAGCCCCTACACCCATGTGTCCCCGACTGAGCGTGTGAAGGCATGCGTGCGCACGCTGTTCAGGATGCCCTTCCCTTCCAGTCACACCGCTGACTGCCTGTGGTGGGACTACGAGCGGGTGACCCCACCCCTTACCCAGGAGAGAAGAGACAACACTCGATCCTGCCCCCCCACACACACACCTACACTCCGGCTACTCGAGATCGCTGCCGAACCCAGGTAGCTGGCATAGTGCAAGGTGTGACATCCAGCACCTCAACCATCAGTGCCACCGGGCCGGCAGATTCCAATTTTTTAAGACCATGTTTTCGTAGGTTTTACAGGTTGTTTACAAGAAAAACAGACTGCTGGAGCCTTTAGGGTGCTCACCATTGTAACCAATGGTTATAACCCTGAATGCAGTGTTCATCCAGGAAATTATCTAGTTTCATTTTGAAATGGTCCATAGTCTGACTTAATATAACCAAATCTGGAAGTGAGTTTCAGATACTGGCAACCCTCTCGGTAAACCACAAAGCTCTTCCGCTGTTCTGTGCAACATCCCCTTTAATTGTTTGCTATTTCTTCTTCCTTCATAGGTACACTCTTTTGCTTTAAGCCCTAAACACTTCCATTGGTCTCTGTTTTGGAAGGCTCTATATACTAGACATGTATTGCATGACAGTTTCCTTTTCTGAAGGGTATACATATTCAGCTGTCAGTGCCTACTGGAAAAACAAGTTCTAGCTTGAGCCGCAATGGCTGCAGTTGTGCTTGCTGAGCTCATGGCAGAACAGTCTGCTGTGCCCAAGATGGCCGCCGGAGCTCAGGACGCATGCAAGAGTAGTAGCATATGTGTGACTTCACTTTTGCAGTTGCGGTGAAGTCATGCTTGTGCACTGACCTCTGATGGCCATCTAGGGCATGGCAGACTGATCTGCCATGAGCTCAGTGCTCATGCTTGAGTTCACCGGTGGCAATCTTGAGCATGGCAGGCTCAGGCAAAACAAGTAGTGCACCCGTGGAGGGAGAGGTGAGCAGAGTGTTTCAAAGTTGCAGAATTATCATGCTGCAACTCCAAATTTGTTGTTCGGATGCATCCAGTGGGCCGTTTTTAAGGCATTCGCAAGACAGCTGCAGGCTCCACCCACTGCAGCCGTAAAAAGGAAGTCTCTTTTAGTCCATATCATTTAAGTTTATGAAATATCAAAAGTCATTTTTTACCTTAGTCCTTTTTACCTGAGGCTCCTGATCTGCCTTGTGCATCCCAGTATCCTATTCAACCAGCCACCGTCCAGTCCGCTCTCAGCCCCCAGTGGAACCCCCACTGCCAGCTACCCCTGCAGCTTATCCCCGTGGCGGGGTGGCAAAGAGCTCCCCCCACTCTCCGTCCGAGACCAGGATCCAGTACCCGCAGCAGTGCCCCAGAGGCTGGGCATTCCATAGACTGCCATCAAGCCACTGTGATCGTACGCCATTTTCCCTTTTTCTCTCGTGGCATGAGCAGGGCGTGCAAGGACGCCAAGGGAGGAGAACACGCACACGTGTCTGCATGCGCTCCCTCCCAGCACCATGCCCCATTCACTCCCTAAGGACAGTGCCAAGCGCACTCACCCCCAGCCTCCGCTTAGGCCGCCAGCATGCGCGCCACTGAAACCCCCCTCCCCGGAGAAGGACAGCAGTCCCTTGGACACTCAATCCCTCTATGCCCCTGGGAACCCCTGGTGACCCGAGTCTGTTCCCAAACCCGGGTCGCCATTGTGGAGCGAGGTGTGGCATCCAGCACCTCAACCCTCAGTGCCACCAGGCCGGTGCATCAAAAGTTATTTTTAACCTAGTGTCCTGTAATAGAAATAGCGCTTCAGGAAAGGTGGCCAAAACCGAAAGTGTGATTCTTTTTCTGTACAAACTGAGCCTACAGTATGTTTAGAGAGGCTATTGCCACTGAGTACAAGGTTATCAATATGAGGAAAAGCATCATTTTAACTTTTATCTAGTTTAGCTTAGGATCTTCTGCTTCTCTCAATTCTTTCTGAGGTTGAGGCCTCCAATAAGAAATACTCAGGATCAGATGCCAAATCTCTCTGAGAGGAGGCTCTAAAGGAGACTCTAACTTACCATCTTCAGCTTCGGTATCCCCCCCCACCTCTTCCTCTTTAAACGTAGGGCAGCATATTTATATACATCTGGTGAGTGGCTCATTTATCTACTGATTGTCTAAATTTGTTCACTTGCCTGTTGGTAGAGAGCTACTCCCTTTAATTATTTTTTACTTTTGTTTTTACCGAGGTTGGCTGTACTGGGACTTTTTCTATTTGAGCAGCATATCTATTACCTACTATTAGGGGCTGCAGGGAATGTTTCTCAGCTGTGGGTTCCCTGCTTTTCCCACTTTTCTGCTTTGAGTTATCCATCAAGATTCAATTTGATGTGGAGAGGTGGCATTACCGGTTCTTTTACTGAACTTTCCAGTTCCTCATTTCCTGGCTCTTATTCCATTCTCTCTTCCCTACAAATATATGCATATATGTAGAAGCCAGCAAAATGAGGCCATTTGGTCTATATAGTCTACTCATACTGCAGGGTCTTCAGTTTAAGCTACTGACCTTGCCCCCCTCCCCAATTACCCATCCTTTCAATCCACCACTCACATGACCCTTACTTTCCCCTTAAGTCTATCCCAGCCTGTCTTGAAGCTGCCCATCATCTTCCAAACCACCTCTTCCAGCAGCTCATTCCAACTGGCCACCACCCCCTCCATGAAGAAATGCTTCCTAACCTCCTTCCTAACCCCCCCCCCAACTAAAGACTGTGTCCCCTCATGTTCTGGTTGCCACTTAGCTTAAAGAGACACTCCTTATCCACCTTATGTATCCCTTTCAAGTACTTGAAGGTCTCAATCATGTCTCTCTCTCTCTCTCTCTCTCTCTCTCTCTCTCCTCTCCTCCAGGAAGCATATGATCAGGGCCTTCAACCTCTCCTTGTATGTTTTACCCTGCTGGCCCATGATCATCTTTGCTGCCCTCCTTTGCACTGTCACCAGCAGGTTAATGTCCCTTTTTAGGTAAAGGTACCAGTGCCATACTCCATACTCCAGTTGTAGCCACACCAGTGACTTGTACAAGGGCAGTATAACCTCCTCTCACTAGCTACTGATCTCCCTAGATATGCATCCCAACATCTTGTTTCCCCTTGCTGCTGCCTTCTTGCACTACGTGGAGTGCTTCAGGTTGCTAGTGATCATCATTCCCAGATTCCTCTCCTCTTCTGTTGTAGATACCCGGACCTCTCTCAGGTTGTACTTTGTCCTGGGATTCCTTGCTCCAATGTGCATGACTTTGTATTTCTTTGCATTGAAGACAAGCTGCCAAATCTCGGACCACCTCTCATGTTTTTCTAGATCCTCTTTTAGGTCCTGTATCCATTCTGCTGTGTCCGCCCTGCTACAGGGCTTGGTGTCATCCACGAATAAGCACATTTTGCCCTACTTGCCATCCCCAATATCATTGATAAAGACCATTGAACAACACCGGTTTTAGCACCAAGCCCTGTGGGACTCCACTGGTTACCTCCCTGGTGCTAGAGAACTCTCCCCCCACCATCACCACCACCCTCTGGGTCCTGTTCCTTAGTCAGTTTTCCACCCATCTGGTCATCTTCTCCCAAACCACAAGATCCATCAACTTCCTGATCAACCTCTTGTGGGGAACAGAGTCAAAGGCCTTGCTGAGGTCCAGGTAAAGGATGTTCACTGCTTGGTCCCTGTCAACAGTTTTAATGACACAGGAATGGAAGCCAAACAGATTCATCTGACACAACCTCCCTTCCATAAATCTGTGCTGCCTTGCATCCTGGAGACCATGCTACTCTAGATACTCTACCAACCTTTCCTTAGGTATGGTCTACATGAGCTTGCACACAACCAAGAAAAAGAGAACTGTGATAATTATTTCTATGCTTAATGAAAACATGAATAAGAATTGCACAAGCTCCATACTCCAAATATGCATATAAACTAATGGGGCAGGACTTTCAGAATGGATCTGCCTCTGATGCTGTACATCAGCCCTAAAGTCAAAGTGAACTTATGCCTGCACTGGTAGATGATCTATGAGATCGTCTACCAGTATCTGTGGCTCGGATGCTGTTGCATCCATAGCATCGGCACTTGTGTGTAAAAAAAATGATGTAGGCATAGTTTTTTTATGCAAGCTGATGTGAATTGCATACTGCTTTGTGGAATTTTCAAATTCCAGTGGAATGAAATTACACAGAATGTTTGAAATTCTGTCGAAATTCCACCAAATTTCACCGGAAACAGAATGGTGGAATCCCGCAGCAGAAAATGGTTGCAGAATGATATTCTGTGAAAAAAATGCTGTCCCACAGAATATTATTCCACAGATGTCGACATTTTCAGCAGAAATGGTTGCAGAATGATTTTCTGTGAAACAAATGCTGTCCCACAGAATATTATTCTACAGATGTCAACATTTTCAGCAGAAATGGTTGCAGAATGATTTTCCACGGAAAAATGCTGTTCTTTGGAATATTATTCCGCAAATTGCAGCAGGCGGAATGCCACAGAAGAACCAGCGAAATTCAGGTGGAAATCCCACTAGCAGAATGGCTATTCGGCACCAATTTTGCCGGTGGAATTCTGCATTCTGCACAGCACTAGAATTGCACTTGTGTGGCAAAGCCCCAGCATCTTTTACAAATCAGGGTAGGCGACTGAGACACAAGTGATCTGATGCAGACAGGGTGGATCATGCCCTTGCATCTGCGTCAGACTCTTTGAAATTGCTGCCCATCGTGTTTATCAGACTGAGAGCATATGATCAAGAAGACTGCTTACAGTTCAGTGTCCTTCCAGGCTTTCAAAGGAATCCATTCAAACTATCAAAGGAACACCTTTTAAGGACATTTTGACACCACGGAAAATAAACTACAGCTAAGTTATTCTTCCTTTTCATCAGTAAATGAACATATTGATTGCCTGATTGATTGACTGATTGACTGGCTGAATGACTGTCTGACTGTGAGGACAGGCTAAAGGACCTTAACATGTTTACCCTGGGGAAAAGGAGGCTGAGGGGGACATGATCTGAATCTTTCCCATACTGAAGGGTGACAAGAAGACTGAACAGAGATGTTAGATCTGGTGTGCTACAGCACAACACAGGGATACAATGACAGGTCCTGAACCTTGGAGGTGGTAAACGTTGGGATAACATTAGGAGACACTTCTTCTCCTAGAGTGTGGTAAACCTAAGAATCCATTTGGCAGCAGAGATAGCAGACATGAAGATAGCACAGGCCTTCAGGATAAGCTGGTCAAATGTGTGCTTATCAAGGGAATTACAGAGTACCTTGAGTAGTAGAAGGTGTAGGGACTCTAAAAATTAGTATGTTTCCACAGGACACTAATTCATGCCTGTCACAAACTCGCTCAGCCAGTCAACCCTCTACACCCAAAGTGCCAACCTCTGAGCGTATGATTTGTGTACAGTGTATCAGACAAGGTAATCCTCTTGTCTGTTTTGTGGGTTCAAGTCACCTTAGTCTCAAGCTCTGAAGGGATTCAAACTGATAACCTCTTGTTAGCGTACCCAATTATCAGGCTCAGATAATTCTGTCTTCAGGGGGCCAGATATCTTTGCCTAGGGGCACTCAACCGGGTCTTTCAAATGAACCCTTAGAACTCTATGCAAGACTTTAGAGAACCCTATCCATTTCCCAGTTTGGTATACAATAAGCCCATACACAGTGCTACTATAACCTTTAAAAGCTCCACTTAAAATAAAAAGATATGTTGAGGCACTCCAGCAGTTTCATTTGTAAAAAAAATATCTTTACTTTAAAAATCTCAAAACAGAATAATAATTACAGAACAAATATATATCCCAACACATACAGCCTTAAAACAAACAGGTAAAAAAGTACATTTCCTACAATTTTAACTTCAGACTGGTATAATCTAATGCTTACTTTCTTTCAGTGCTTTGAGGGTCTTCTCTCAGTCAGAAAAAATATTCTTGTGTGTCTCTGTCAGGTTCTTTCAGCAATTAAACACACTTCTGAGCCGGCCTTCTCATGAGGTCACTAACTCCGCCTTGGTGTATCAAACTCTATATTTTACAATACAGGGTCTCCAAATAAAATATTTAAAAAAACATGAGATGACCTCACTGACTTTCCTCTCCACAGGTTAACTGGTCAGAACTGGTTTGTGCTCTGCTACACATACATCTCAAAAGTTTCTTTGATCTAAGTCACTGTATTCAAAGCAAAAGTGTATTGGCCTCTTTAATCCTGTCTGGACCTTGGAATCTACACCTCAGGTCTTTCTGATGTAATTCAAGGGTTCCCCGGGAAATATATTTTGGACCTTCCAAATCCATCTGGGTCCTCCCTGGCTCAGACATCAGACCTCTTCAATGTCTATTCTGGCCTCTCTCCGATGCCCCTCCCCACAAGTCCTTCCTGGTAACCATGCAAGTCAAAGGATCTCCCCGAGGGCATTATGAATGGCTAATCTTATTTCCTGGGATGAAAGCAAATTGACAAGGTAATTGCACCCCAGATCTCTGCAGTTTAAACTACCTCCTGTCCTTTGAACTTATCCCTGGGGGGTCTTGATGTGTCAGTTCCAGTAAGACAGCCTTTTCCTTAAACTGACCTTCCCTTCACATATTTTATATGTAATAACAAAAATTAATACAGCACTCGCGCACTCAGAGCTGGCTGTCTACGTCACAATGCCTGCTAATGAAGACAGGATGGGTGGCATGCGTAATGGACCTATACTCTTTTCTGACTGTAAATGACTATGTTGCTATGTACAGTATGTTACATGTTCATGCAGTGCTTTACAAAAATTTAGAGAACGTTTGGCCTCACCAACAATGATGTGCTCATCTGGAATTTCCATTATGAAAGCATGCTTTTTTTTAATGAAGTCCATGTGTGCAAATGTATCTGGAGCTGCACCATGAGATCACATGCAAGATGTCCCTTTAAACTCAGCCTGACAAAGATCTTATGACCATTTTTTAACCCATCTCCCCGGATTTGCACTACATTCCCATACAGATTGCTGGAGATGTGCCAGAATGAATAAGTGTTACAGTTACTGCCAAAAAAGAAAAAAAAATCTCAGAATCAGCAAAATGCTAAAAACAATGTGACCCTAATAAATTATTCTCAAATTCTGATTTAAGTGCCAATTTTAGTAATGTGGACTCTCTTTCTTGGGGCTTTTCTTGGGCTGAAGACATGCTCCTTTATTCTTTTGTCGTAACATTACAATTTAAGGTTCCCAAAGGAGGATGCCCTGCTCTGACATTTTATCAATCACGGTAATTCGGAAATGAGCTATTAGTCTGACTTTTTTATTCATCACTTCAATGAAAAGTGCATTGTGTGTTGGCCCTGTCCTGTTTGCCCTTAATTAACAAGCATTCAACCCTCGTATTAATTAGCACAAGTTATTAGCTGTTTTATATCACCCTCCATCACTGTGGATAATTAAAAGTCACATTAATAAAACATTGTTACTCATACCTTAGCCAAACCTAATATTATGCAATACACTTTCTCTGTTTCTTTTGTTCTTATTCTTCTTCTTCTTGCTTATTTACATGCTTTGACTCTGAAGGGCAGTGTGTTCAGATGAGGACAGATTTTCAGCTGTGGTTTAATTGTGGTTCATCCAGGCCATATTCATTAGCCTGCAAACTAATTACTAGGGCATTCCAAGCAGTGATTTCTGTAACCTTCAGGTAACCCCCTGAATCATTATTTCTGACCATCACAGGGTTTTCAGCTTCCGCTCTTTTGTTTGTTCCTTATTACTTCGTTTATATATGTAGCTTTACCAAAAATAATTACAAAAAAATGCCCCACCTAAGTTTGAACTTTGAAAAGGGATTTGCCATTTAAATGTATTCTTCAGATTTTTTTTTATCACAACATTACTTGTTTAAAATGTCATAAAAAGAAGACAAATTGCACTCTCAATAAACTCCCAACTAGATGATCTTTATTAGTGTAAGTACAACATGCTGTGCCAAAAATGAGTACTTTAATTGGGAGTTTAAGAGTGCAATCCATCTTTTTCTTTGCATACCGTTTATGGGGTTTGACACCACACCTCTATTGTGATCTGCAGAACACTGAGCACATTTTGTCTTCCCCTCAGAGAAGTATCTGTTCTAAAGCCAGATAACAAAGAACCACCCCTACAGGATGTCTCAAGGAGCACAAACTCCAAAAGCTTCAGACCCGTCTACTGCAGCCTCTGGTTACCAAGGGCAACACTGGTTTGACAATTTTGCCATTTGCCACAAAAAGGGGTCTCTGGGATGGTCAAGCATAATATTGTGTAGCAGGTTGGATCAGAGATTCGGGATAGCTATGTTTTTTTCTTGGCCTGATCACACAGGCCAAAACCACCTTTTTGCTGGTTCAACCCAATTCCATTGGCAGCTGGCTCTTTAAGCTGTTGTGCTATATGAAGCATCACTGCATTCCAGAAATTCTGGAAATCATCTGAAAGAAGGCAGAAGGCAGAAAGCAGTGAGGTAGCAGTAAGGTGGAAGTAGAAAGAGAAATGAAAGAGGAAAGAAAGACTGACACATAGGGGGTGGAGAGATGGAAAGTTGGGAGGGACACAGGAGGGACTGATGTAAATGAATAGGGTGAAAGAGACAGAACCATTGGAGATAGAGTGGTAGACATGAAAGGAAGGGGCAGATGGTGATAAAGAGGCAAGAGCTGGGAAGAAGGAGTAGAGAGACCAACAGAGATATGGAAATAAAGGGGATAATGGAAACAAAGATTAAGTAAAGATGAACATGAAGGGAAGAAAGACTGATGAAAACAAAGGGGGGAGAGGAAATGGAAGAAAGGGGGGAATGTTGGAGTTCAAGGGAGAGAGTGAGGGATGTAAAGAAAGGAAAGATAGAGATGAGATGAGAATAAGATGGGAGCAAGATGGAAACATCAAGATTGAAATGGAAATGAAGGGAATATAATACTGAAATGAAGGCGAGAGAAAGAAAAAAGGAGATAGAATGATGGTGGCAGGGAAAGGAAAAGAGAGGGAAATGATGGTGAGAGTAAGGGACAGAAACATGGAAATGAAGGATGAGTGAAAGATGAATGCAAGGGGGTTAGAAACACAGAAATGGAAAAAATGTGGGAGAAAGACAGACTCAATGGTAAAAATATAGAAACACAGCAGGGAGTGTGAGATGAAAAAGATGGTATGAGATGGAAACTAACGGGGAAGAGAAGGAAATGATGATGAAAAGAAGGCTACAGAGAATATGAGAGAGTTGGAAATGAACATGGACAAGAATTCAGAAAGAGATGAAAAAACTGAAACCAAAAGGTGGAAAGGAGACACCACAGAGATATATGAAAGAGAAAAAGAATCTGACATTTGGGGTGCAGGTCAGTAAAGCAATGATACAGCAAAAGTGTCACTACGTTATATAGTAATATAACCGTACAGTGATGAAAGGGACAGAGGTAGTGTCTTATTCGCCTCTTCTGTCCCGCAGCAGTGACTATACCAAATGTGACTAGGACACACATCTGAACTTATCGACCAGATTGCTCCTCCTGCTTACTGCTCATGGTGTGTAACCCTCAATACCATTCTCCCTGAAGAATCTGTCTAGTCCTGCACTGAAAGCCTGAAAAGTACTAGCTTCCACAACCTCACTGGGTGGACTACTCCACAGGTTAACCACCCTCTGATTGAAATAATGCTTTTTAATATTTCCCCCCCATCCTGCTTCCCCCAATTTGGGTGCAAGTCCTCTAGCGCTACTAGCACTTACCAACTCAAACATCTGTGCATACACCACCCTAGCCATCCTATTACAACAGATGTGAGTTGGTGATTAAAACCATTGCCTCGCTGTCATTCACTGTCACTGTCACTGTCATTGAAAGCTGCTGGAGGCCCAGGAGGAGAAACTACACCTTTGACCTTCTGGGTGCATCTGACCCACATACTGTGCTGATATGCAGCTTACATATATTATTTAAATGACTGCCTGAAGTATACAAGGGTGTTTTCAAATCTGTCATATCTTGTCTGTACTTTATCACTCTGTTATTTTTTATATTAACATTCTTTTACTTCTTACCTCTGCAGAGTGGGCTGACAGGTCATCTGGCCCCTGGACCCAGTCTGGTCAGCGACACACTCTCCTCCACGCAGGCTGGCACGCAGTACCCCCCCCCATGGTTACCTGGATCCAATACCTTGGAGGGGGGCACCTCTCAGGTCCGGGGGCACAGTGCAAGGCCATCAGCTGCCACAACTGCCCCGCAATTTTCTGCCTTGATTTTCTCCCCTTGGAGCCAGACGTGCAATGGCATCAATGCACTACGTGCCGACACCTGCCGCACTCCAACCCCCAGCTGTACGCTGCTTCTTGCAGTGCCCCTGACTTCTGCCAGTTGCCACTGCAAAGCAACGTAGACCCCTTACCCACCCCAAAGGGAGGAGAGCTGTCATGGGATGCTCAATTCCTCCTCTCCCCTGCCGACCCCCAGTGACCCGAGTCTATTCCCGAACCCGGGTCGCTGGCGTAGTGCGAGGTGTGGCATTCAGCACCTCAACCCTCAGTGCCACCGGGCCAGCCTTTCTCACTCTGTTAAATCAATTGGGCCAACATATTAAAATAAAGTGACTACTCCTGTGGTGCACTGTTTGGTAGGATGGCACAGAGAAAGAGAAAGAGAAAGAGGGACAGAGAGAAAGAGAAACTAGCCCTAGAACAACATGCTGTTACTTTTAAATGTTTGTGCAATCCTGTTTTATTGCATTTGATACTGCTGCTTTTGGTTCTGAAATGGGTCCAGTAATGCCCACTTGGATTGGTTCTGACCCACCAAAACCATAAAACCTGGCCCACTCATCCCTATCAAACAAAAGTGTGACTAGATCCAAGGAAGTACCAGCCTCAGTAATCCCACAAAAGCCAAACATTCACCCTGGTGCAGGCTGGTATCTACAATTGGTTCAAAAAACAGCTGTTGTAGGATGTGTGAAGACTCACAGTTTTCCACAAAAGTCACACTTGGATTATAAAATCAACAGTGAAACAATTCTTTCTGCACACAGCCTGGATGCATTTTGCCTTTACTGACTAGGTATTACTGTACTGTAATTTTAGTAGTATTTAATTAGGTACTGTTTGTACTGTAGCTTTTAGTAGTGTTAGATTAGGTACTATAGTACTATATTTTTGGTAGTATTTGATTAGGCACTGTTGTGCTGAATGTTTTTGGTAGTATTTGATTAGGTACTATTGTACTGCATATTCAGTAGTATTAGATCAGATACTGTTGTATTGTATTTTTAGTAGTATTTGATTAGGGATTACTGTACTGTACTTTTGTAGCATTAGATTAGGTACTATTGAGCTACATATTTATTAGTATTAGATTAGGTACTATTGTACTGTATTTTAGTAGTATTAGATTAGGTACTACTGAACTGCATATTTAAGAGTAATTATGCACTAGTGTACTGTATTTTTAGTAGTATTTGATTAGCTACTATGTGCAGGGATCTAAATAGACTGGAAGAGTGGTCAAGTGTATGACAGCTGGGTTTTAGTGCAAAATGATGCACCTAGGCTGTAGGAACCCAAGAACAGGGTACAAGATGGGTGGAGTGATACTAACAAAGACCACGTAGGAAACAGACCTCCAGGTTATCATATCGGATGACCTAAAGGTGGTCAGGCAGTGTGATAAAGCAATCAGAAAAGTTAGCGAGATGCTGGGGTACATAGGTAGGGGTATATCCAGCAGGAAGAGAGAGGTGATTCTGCCCCTATATAAATTGCTTATAAGACTCCACCTTAAATACTGTGTATAGTTTTAGAGACATCTCAGAAAATACATAAAGTAAAGGCAGTCCAGAGGAGGACTACAAAAATGGTGCAGGGCCTGCATCAAACGCCTTACAAGAAAAGACTTAAGGAGCTAAATATGTACACCCTGGAGGAGGAAGAGAGGAGGGGATATGATAGAAACCTTTAAATACATTACAGGGGTTAATAAAGTACAGGAAGAGAGTATCTTTCAGAGGAAAAGATGCTGTTAAACAAGGGGGCATAACGTGACACTTGAGAGGTGTAAATTTATGAGGGATGTGAGGAAACACTTTTCAAAGAAAGGATGGTGGATACCTGGGATAGCTTTCCAGAAGAGATAGTGGGGCAAAAACAGTAAATGGATTGAAAAATCCCTGGGATAGGCACAAGGGAACTATGTGGCTAGGGTAGAGGGTATTATAATATTAACAAAAAAAAACAAAACACAATTGTGCACACTGGATAAGCCCAGTGGCCCTTATCTGCCATCACATTCTATGTATCTACTGTACTGCATGCTTAGTAGTAGTAGAAAAGGGTACTACTGTGCTGTAGGTTTATTAGTATCAGATTAGGTACTATTGTACTTTATTTTTAGTAGTGTTACAACAGGTACAATTTTACTGTATTCTTAGTACAGTAAATAGGTACTATGGTAAGTATTCTTAGTAGTATTAGCTTATATACTACTGTACTGTATTTTTAGTAGTATTAGATGAGGTACTATTGTACTGTACTTTAATAATATTAGATACAGTATTATTGTACTGTATTTTTAATAGTACTAGATAAGGTACTATTGTACTGTATTTTTAGTAGTATTGGATTAGGTACTATCATACTGTATTTTAGTAGTATTAGATGAGGAACTATTGTATTTCTAGTAGTATTAAATGAGGTACTATTGCACTGTATTTTAGTAGTATTGGATTAGGTACTATTGTACTGTATTTCAGTAATATTAGATTAGTTAATATTGTACCATGTCTCTAGTAGTAATAGATTAGGTACTATTGTGCTGTATTTCTAGTACAATTAAATTAGGTAGTATTGTACTGTATTTTTAGTAGTAGTGATTTAGGTAGTATTGTACTATATTTTAGTAGTATTAGCTTAGGTACTATTGTACTATATTTTTATTATGTTAGGTACTATTGTACTGTGTTTTTAGAAGTATTAGATTAGGTACTATTGTACCGAATGCTTAGTAGTATTTGATCAGGTAGTATTGCATGGTATTTTTAGTAGTATTAGATTAAGTACTATTGTACTGTGTTTTACTAGTATTAGATTAGGTACTATTGTACTGTATTTTTAGTAGTATTAGATTAAGTACTACTGCATTGTCTTTGAAGTAGTATTAGATTAGGTAGTCTTGTATTGTATTCTTAGTAGCACTAGATTAGGTACTAGTGTACTCTATTTTTAGATGAGGTACTATTGTACCATATTTCTAGAAGCATTAGATTAGGTACCATTGTATTTAAATATTATTAAATTAGGTTCTACTGTATTCTATTATTAGTAGTATTAGATTGGGTAGTATTGTACTCTATTTTAGTAGTATCAGATTAGGTACTAATGTGCTTATTTTAGTAGTATTAGGTTTTGTACTATTGTACTGTATTTTTAGTAGTATTAGAGTAGGTACTACTGCATTGTATTGTAAGTAGTATTATATTAGGTACTATTGTACTGTATTTTTAGTAGCACTAGATTAGGTACTACTGTACTGTATTTTTAGATGAGGTACTATTGTACTGCATCTCTAATAGTATTAGATTAAGTACTAGTGTATTTAAGTAGTATTACATTAGGTACTATTGCACTGTATTCTTAGTAGTATTAGAATAGGCACTATTGTACTTATTTTAGTAGTATTAGATTAGGAACTATTATACTGTATTGTTAGTAGTATTAGATTAGGTACTATTGTGCTGCATTTGTAGCAGCACTGTATTAGGTACTTTGTACAGTATTTTTAGTAGTATTGGATTATGTAATATTGTACTGTATTTTAGTAGTATTGGATTAGGTACTGTTGTATTTTAGTAGTATTAGATTAGGTACTATTGTATTGTATTTAGTGGTATTAGATTATGTACTATTGTACTGTATATTTAGTAGTATTAGATAAGGTACTATTGTACTGTATATTTACTAGTATTAGATTAGGTACTATAGTACAGTATTTTATTGTAATGATTGTTACTTGTATTATTTATTGTGCTTAACTGTAATGTAATGATACTTTTGTTTGTACTGTGCTTTTGCACGGAGGCATCCCTGAAAATGGGTATACATACTCAGTGGACCTCCCTAGTGAACAAAAATAAACAAACATTACTTAAAGAAGTACCCATAGACAGATGGACTCCAGAATGATTCTCCAAATTGGCTTATTTTGGGCTTCTCCTCCCACCTCTTCCAAGGCAGCTGCAGATCTAAAATACTGTAGCGGAGGTCTGCAGATGGTACTATCAAATTACAAGAGACAGAGAGACAGCCACCTTTTGGAGAGATCATTGGCTGCATCTCTTCATCCTTATGCATTTTTCTAACAATATATCAAACACAAAACTAGACTCAGCAGCGAATTCCCTTTTCACTTTGGCAAACCAGATGCAAATGTCTACTCCCACCTGTTCCAGTTAGCTTATACAAACCACTGATATATTGAAAATTAACCTTAGTTCTACTTTAAAGTGAAACACTCACAGCAGCACTTAAAGCAGCTCTCAACACACAGTGCTGTGTTGTAGCTTAACCTACTTCTGGTTTGCATCCAGCTGTTCTCGGATTCAACACTGGCAGCATGATTGCAGGAAACAGTACTGTGCATAATTTGCAGTTTGGATTCCACAACTGATTTTTAAACAAACCTGGAGTTACTATCAAAGTCAAAACTTAGCTTAAGGAGCTAAGATCTCTATTTCCTTCCCCCTTGTGTGTCTTTCTTTCTTTCTTTCAGCAAGGACTTTGTCTGTTTTTTTTATTTTATTTATTTGATCTAGGATTACAATTACCTTTGAGCCCAAGGCTCTTTTACAAAGGTTCCACATCACATGTTTCAAAGGACTACACAGGTTGCAAAAGGAACATTTTGGTTACATATTAGAGAACACAGCAAGTAAAATACATAAATAGCTGTGAAAGGGAGTGTAGTAGTGGTGGGAGGGGTAGGAGGAAAAAAAAGAAAGGGGCAGTAGCAGGAGGTTAGAAAAGGAGCAGGAGGGAGAGAAAAAGGGTTGGGGTGGGAGGGTGGATAGTGAGGGGGAGGCAAGGAGAGGTGCGAGGCAGCCAAGGCAGCGTTGTCAGTGTCACAAGTGCAGGAGGGAAAGGTGGCCCTGGAAGGGCAAGTGCGTTGGGTGGGGCCCAGCAAAGGCGAGCACAGCAGGATGGGTGCTAAAATTATTAGCTATGGCAGTCGCAGGTGCTAGAGGCAACAAGGGTGTTATGGAGTCTGGATTTGAAGGCACCAAGTCTGGTGGTAGTGGTAGTATCATTGGCAAGACCATTAAACCAGGTGGAGGCTCTGTAGGCGAAAGATCATTGGCCTTAGGTTGTGCAGCAGTGGGGGATTTGAAACAGTTGTGGCTTTAAACCTCTGGTGATTCTTGAGTTGGTTTTTGTTTGAAGAAGGGTACAGACACCTGGGGGGGCAAGCCCCAACTGGATTTTCTTTGCAACTACACAGGTTTGGTACTTAATTCTATTTTCAAATTGCAGACAATTTGCTTGTGTATAGAGGTCACACAGGTGTGCGTGAGACGTTTAGCACCAGTAATGAGTCAACAGGCCTTGTTTAGGGTGGTGGTTACTCTTCTGAGTGCCATGGCAGTGGCAGCGCCATAGATGACAAGGTCATGGTCAATCGGGGAGATAATGGTGCTTTGGACAGCGGCAGCAAGGGCCTGTTTAGTTAGGTGTCACCGTAGGTGACAGAGTAGGCCCAGTCTGGAGTTCACAGATTTGGCAACATTAGTTACGTGGGTGGCGTAGGACAGGGGGGTGTCTAAGGTGATTCCTAGATACTTGAAGGATTGGACCTGCTCCAGGGGGCTGCCCTGGCTGGTGTTTATGGACAGTCAGAGATGTTTATGCTTGTTTTGGTGGCTGGTGAAAGTCATGGTCTTGGTTTTTCTCTGGTTAAGAATTAACTTATGATTTTTGAACCAGTTCTCGACCAAGGTGAAACCATGTTGAAGGGTTAGTTGAAGGTGGCTTGTGTCCTGATGGGAGGCTAGGATGACAGCATCATCCACGTAGAGTATAATTTGTTGAGGGCAGGATTCAGGGAGAGAGTTGAGGAACAAGCTGAAAAGTAGTGGGCCAAGTATGGAGCCCTGGGGAACCCCAGAGCAAACCTCTTTAGTGTCAGACAGTACATCAACTATTTTCCCACATTGGGTTCGGTTACCAAGGTAGCTTTCAAACCATGCCACAGATTGAATGGAGAGGCCAGCGTTCAGTAGTTGACCAAGCAGGAGGCGATGGTGGATGGTGTCAAACGCCTTTGACAAGTCTATAAATATAGCTCCAGTTAGGAGACCGTGGTCTAGGGAGTTGTGGATGGCACCAGTGAACTCAAGAAGTGCAGTAGCAGTGTTGTGACCCTTCCTAAAACCATGCTGCTGCTGGCATAGGATGTTATATTTGCCCAGATAGTCGGTGAGCTCGTCCACTACTATCCATTCCAGGGCCTTAGATAGGGGAGGAAGGATAGATAGAGCGGTAATTCCCGTGAGTGGTCCGATCACTGCTTTTATGGATTGGAGTGATTTCTATTTATCAGAGAACTGGCTGAGAGAGAGGGAGAGATTAAAAATCCTTGTAAGAGGCCCCAGTACTTCCTACAGAGTGAGAGACAGAAGCTTGAGATCCAGTGTATTAGTGCTTGCTCTGGTGTTGCCGATGGCTTTGGAGATGTATTTCCTGACTGTATTCCTATTTACTGCTTTGAAGTAGAAGGGGGGGGCGGTTTTTGGGTGGAGACTGATGGGTGGGAAGAGGAGTGTCACTACCGTTGAAAAATTCGGGGGGAAGGCCACTGCTGAGGTCTGTGAAAGCATCGTTGAAAGTATCAGCAATGATTTTATGGTCCAGTGTAGTACTCCCGTTAATCTGGAGAACGGTCAGGGGTGATTTGGACTCCTTCCCAGTGATATCTTTTATGTTATTCCAGAAAGCTCTTCCATTTCCCCATGAGTCAGTGAGTGCTTTCTTGTAATAGTCAGATTTCTGTTGGCGTATGGATTTGGTGCAATCATTCCTTGCTCTTTTGTATTTTTGGATGTCTGCTTGATTCCCAGTTGATCTGGCCAGTTTCCAGAGATGGTCCCTATGTTTTAACTTCTTTAAGAGGGAGCCCAAGAGCCATGGGTTGCAGAGAGATTTAACTCTGCACTTTTTTAGCGGGGCAAAAGTGTTACAGGCTTCACTGAAAATGAGGATGAATTGGCCCAAGGCTGTATTGTGTCTGTGGCCCAGTCGATGGGAGACCAATCTTGATTAAGTAGGTGTGTTTTTAGGTGGGTTAGCTGTCCACGGGGTAGGACTCTGCTGAGGATGATTTTAGGTTGGGGTTTGCAAAATTTATTTGACCAGGTACAGGTGACGGGAGAGTGATCACTGAGAGAGTATGGCGGTTCTTGTGATCCGAGTGGGGTGATTAGTCAGGATCCAATCCAGTAGGGTGCTGGTTCCAGTTCTATAGTTTTTTCTGGTTCAGGAGTCCAGCATCTGTGTGAGGTTAGCCGATATGACTGAGTCCCGGGCAGCCACTGCCTCTGCTCCCAGCCAGTTTATGTTGAAATCACCGAGTATGATGGGTTTCGGAGTCAGGTGGAAGTGCTTTGATGTAATCCAGCACTGCGCTGAGGCCCGGTCCCTGTTCTTTAGGAGGGATATACATGGTAATAGCCAAGAGGGCTTTATTCTGTGCACCGAGTAGGATTTTGATGTGCAGTAGTTGGGTAGTGTGTGTTGGTAGTTCAGTGTGGATGGGATGCCCCACCAGATTGTCTTTTAGATAGAGTGCGCATCCTCCTCCTCTTTTGGATTTATGATCGAGCCTAAAGATATTATAGCCTGTGAGGGAGATTGCTTGATCAGGCACTGAGGGGGTGAGCTAGGTTTCTACCACTGCCAGAATATCAGGATGGTGGGTGCTTGTGAAGGCTTGCAGTTGATCAAGTTTAGGTAGTAGGCTGCAGATATTCAGACAAATAATTGAGAGAGTGACAGAGCTCTTGGTTTGGGTGGAAATCCTTGCTGTCTTCGGGCCGGGGTTGGGGTGAATATTTCCTGATAGTAGGAGGAGGAGTAAGAGTATGTAGGAGGCAGTATGGTGCAGTGGTTTAAGGCTCAGAGCTGCAAATCTGGAGACCTGGGTTTGAATCCCACAGCCCCCACTTGCATACTGTGTGACCCTGAGCAAGTCACTTAACTTCCTCGTGTTCCCAGGCTGCACCTGCAAATGAGCTTTCAGCTTAGTGTGTCTCACCTGGTAAAATAATTGGTTTAAAAGAAAAAAAAAAAAAGAAGAGTATCAGGGTGGCCAGGTGTAATTCGCTGTAGGAGAGTTTGCATTTCTTTATTGAGAAGGAGCAGGTTGCAGTATTGCTTCGTGGGTACAGAAGGAGCATTATGAGCTTAGATGACAGCGGGGCCCACCGCACCCTGGCAAATAGGGGTAGATGAGTAGTAAGGGGGTGACCCCTACAGGCAGGCATAGTTTCACTATGAGAAGTGCCAGTGTGGATGTAGGAGTAATTCAACTTGTAGTTTTGGAGTGGGAAGGGGAAGCAGGATGTAGGGGACTAGAGCAGTGGGGTGAGGGCAAAGAGGAGGAGGAGTGGTAGATAGAGCATAGTGGGGGGGATACGCATATTAACTGAGGAAAGGAGAAAATACAGAAGGCAATAGGAGCAGCAGTGGAAAGACAGGCGGGGGTGGTGAGAGGAAGTAGAAATGAGGAAGGCAATAGAGGCAGCAGTGGAAGGACAAGTGGATGGGTGATGAGAGAGAAAGTCCAATGGGAGTAGGAGAGAGGAGGGGCAATACTGGGGGTGATGAGAGAGAGCCCAATGGAGTAGGGAGAGAGGAGGGGCAATACCAGGGGCATGGCAAAAGGTCTATTTAATTAAGGTAGGAGGTGGGGAAGGGGGGGGCGAGTGTAAAAATTTGGCAACACTCCATTTACGTCTATGGATGCAACGGCCCTGAGTCAAGACAGAAAGTCAGCAGGAGCTGCAGCCAATAAGGACTCAGTGGAGTAGGCAGGGTCCAATCAGGGTTGAGCACTGAGCGCGCTGGGCCAATGGTGGCACTCACGGCTTCACCGGTCAAAGGAGGATTTTCTTACCCGACTCAGTAGTTCCAGAGAGTGCCCAGGAGGCGAGCAGCGGAGCAGCAGGATCCGTAGCCACGGCTGCACATTCGGGGCAGGTGCAGCCCTGTCAAGGGCTCCGGGATCTGACTCAGTGGTTCCAGAGAGTGGCCAGGAGGCGAGCGGCAGAGCGGCAGGATCTGTAGCTGTGGCCGTGCGTTCAGGGCAGGTGCAGCCCTGTCAAGGGCTCCGGGATCTAACTCAGTGGTTCCAGAGAGTGGTCAGGAGGCGAGCGGCGGAGCAGCAGGATCCGTAGCCGTGGCCGCACATTCAGGGCATGTGCAGCCCTGTCAAGGGCTCCAGGATACGACTCAGTGGTTCCAGAGAGTGGCCAGGAGGCGAGTGGCAGGATCCGTAGCTGCGGCCGCGCGTTCAGGGAAGGTGCAGCCCTATCAAGGGCTCCGGGATCTGACTCAGTGGTTCCAGAGAGCAGCCAGGAGGCGAGCGGCGGAGCGGCAGGATCCGTAGCCATGGCCGCGCGTTCGGGGCAGGTGCAGCCCTGTTAAGGGCTCCGGGATCCGACTCAGTGGTTCCACAGAGCAGCCAGGAGGCAAGCGGCAGAGCAGCAGGATCTGTAGCCGTGGCCGCGCATTCGGGGCAGGTGCAGCCCTGTCAAAGGCTCCGGGATCTAGGGGTCTGTGGTTCCAGTTTGCTCATTATAGAGTGAGGGAGCACTCTCAACCAGTTAGAGCGCTCCATTGCCCTGTGTGTAAGACACTCTTATTCAGTAAAGGAGTGTCTCACACACACAGGTGACCTAGAAACAGGCCCACTTCTGGAGGATTTTTAAACTTTTAATCATATTATTGATCACTCTTGATCAGTAATACATAGATACATCCTTGGAGACAACGCAGAGACCATTCTTTGTGCTCTCACTTACATTCTTTTGGTATCAGAATTGCTTGCCTTTGGTTTGTCGTCATGTATCCTACAAATGTGCGTGAAACCACTCTTACAATTGTTAGTGTGTCCTCTGAGGATGTAGTAATATACACCCCAGACTTTCAAAATCTGCTGAAAGAGTCTTCACTCAAACTCACTGTTAAAATACTCTGAGGCTGGGCTGATTTTGGACCCATTAGTTATATCTTACCTACAATTGAAATAGTAGCTACATAACAAAAAGGGTTTCAGCACATTTCTAATCTTTTAATACCTCAGAGGTGCACCCAGCTCAGCAGACTTTTTATCTTTTCATTTTGTTTTTTCCACTGGATGTTTCTCTCCTAGTCACTCCAACTGACCTGCATCTGGGCCGGTCCCCCAGGCCCCACCTCCCGACATCCCTTATGCTTACCTGACTCTGCTGGCATCTTACCACAGAACCTAGCTGGAGGTGCCCAGTCACCAGTGCTGGGCCCATGAGGGGCGGGGCCATCACCGCTCTATGGTCTGTGGTGTTTTCCTCTATTTCCTCCATTCGGGGACCATGCGTATGTAATGGGTGCTCTGTCCCCATGGAATCAATCAATCAATCAATCAATCAATCTTTATTTTACCAAGAGGATCATCATTAAAGTAAAACTCATTTGCAAGATGGACCTGGGAATGTACACATAAGATGACAAAGCAAGAAATACATGCGGATACAGGGAGCAATACAAACAGTAAGTAAAATAATATAAGGTAGAGCAAATACAAGTAGGACAATTACCAGTAAGAAACAATAATCACATACGTAGCTTTTATCACATACATAATAGCACAAATGCCCCGGCATCGAGGTGTGGGTTCCCCCCTTTCTTGCTGTTCCATGTCGCTGCTACACAGATTCCTCAAGGTGATGGGCAAACCACAGGACGTGCATCCCTACCTCCCTAAGTGAGGAGATTTGTCCTATGGACACTCAGCCCTCCTTCCCCCAGCCAGCCTCTGAGTGACACTGGTCTGTTCCCAAACCCAGGCTGCCAGTGCATTAGCCAGTTGCTCAGTCCACCAAACCTCTAGCCCTCTTTCTTTTCATTTTAAAAGAATTAACAGCGGCTGGGGGGAGAGGAGAATTGAGAGTAGCAGAGGATGCTTCTCCTCCAGGAGAAGAGGAACAAAGGTCTGCTTTTGCACCCTAAACCAGTATTGCTGACAATGGAAACACAGGTGGCAGTCTCGAACTCACGATGTCGGGAAAGGAGACCGCTATTAGGCGCGTAGCTGCAGCAAGTGTCAACACATTGCCAGCCTGGACTTCTGTCCTTGGTGCTGGTGTCCTCTGGGATCATGGACTAAGGGGAACAACCTGGCAAAAATCCTCATTGTCGAGCAGCATGACACCAAGATCTCGGTATGCTGGGACCCAGCCCATAAGTGCTGGGAAGGGGGGAATATCCTGGAGCTGCCTTCCAGGGATAGTAAAAAAAAAAAAGAATTAACAAATTTGTTTTGAACCCCATGAAAAGACTCATTGTAGGACGGTAAGGCCAACTCTGATATACTCCCGGGTCACCCCTGAAAAAGGGAGTGTAATGGTCTCAGTGGGCCTACCCGGTCGCCAAAATTTTAAATAAATAAACTTTAGCCTACTAGCTTTAAGTTAAAGAGTATTCCAGTAACAAATGTAATGGAATAACAACCACGTTTATTTCAGAAAACCTGATCTGTTGTAAGCTGTAAGTAAGAAGAACTGGCAGCCAACATGCCAAACTGATTGGTGATTTAAAAAATGACATTTCCCAGAATGCCTTTCATTAGTGACATTTTTGGAAGCCAGCAGCCATCAGCAGTAGCAGTACTCGGTGAATTAAAAAGTACTTAAGATGTGAAAACTGGATAAAATGGGTTTGAAATTTGCTGCTTCCAGATTGGCTAGACAGGTTCTCAGACCCATACTGTATGTTGATCCTCAAGAAAAGCACAGGTTGGATCAAGTTCAGTCAGCAGAAATTGGAATTTGGGCAAACCAAACGCAGTACAGAATTCATGACGCACTTCACTCATCCCTGACTGCCATCCCAAACATAGCTACAGTACCACCTTTACTTGTAAGCTACAACTCACTGAAAACGTTTGACATAGCCACAAAAAGTAAAAATCCTTTAAATAAATAAATAAACACTCCTCTCATGAGCCACTCTATACACACCTAAGCAAATAAAAAAAAATAAAGTACTATTCATAGTTTTTACAGCATTCGTGGTGCTTTTTTGGTGACCATGAAAAATACCCCTCCTGTCCTTACCAACTTGCCAGGGCATTCTCTGCTGCTCACCCTGCCACAGGAAAAGCTAAGACCTTGATTCCAAATAAGGCCGTTTGTTGACTATGAAGGGATAAACATTCTGCCAGAGGAATTCTGCAGAAGTTTGAATTCCTGTATTACACACTACACAAAATTCAATCTATAGTTGTGGAAAGACAGACGGCTGACAAGTGGGTATGAGCTAGTTTTTTACTAGATACTTTTAACAAAAGAAAATGCCTGTTTTTAATTTTAAAAGTTTCCATTTTTTTGTTTTAAAATTGTTTAATAGTTTTCCCATTTTATAAACCCAATAAGTCATTCCAGCTAGTTGGTTAGGCTTGATAACCACCCTTACAGAGGCAGCAAGGGCCACTGCCTGTTGTGTTAGGTGATTATCTCAGCATTACCTGCACCCTGTTGTGTCATATTGCTTGCATATGTTTCTTTTTTAGTTCTGAGGAAATATGAACAGAAATCGTATTTCCAAAAGTGTTGGAGCTATTATGCAAGTCAAAACAGCATTAGGTGCTTAGATCTTCCTTCCTTCCTTCCTTCTTCTTTCTCTCTGTCTGTCTCGCTCCCCCTCTCATAGAGCATTTATTATGGAGTAAGAACTTACTCTGTGATTCTGCAGTAGTTTAGTCATAACATGCTTTCAAAATGCCAGCCTGCCGGTGCAGTGGTAGTGGTACCACTTGCAACGCTGATGACTCAGATTTAGGGATGAGCCCTGGAGTGTCAGAGGGTAACCAGGCGGAGGCAGGATGAGCGTCTGTTGGACTGTTCTCCTTCTCTGGGGGGGTGGAGCCTGGCGTATGTGTGACTCACAGAGGAGGCTGGGAGTACAGGACCAGCTCTGGATCATGCAGAGGGGTGGAGACAACAGCGGATGTCTGTAGGGCATGTGTGGGAGTACACACGCCCCATGCTGATATCATTGCATGTCTGCATCTCCAGGGGCAACCATAAGAAGAACCCCCCAGCACACACCCTCAGCTGCATTATGAAGCTCCTGCTCTCCATCTGAACGACATCACCAGCATAAGTCTAAGGTGGAAATCAGGTGGATCTCCGTCACTCCTTCCACAACTCTGCCGTAGGGGGTAAGCTATGGGATAACCATCCTGGACAGCTGGAGAGGATGCTGGGTAGGGGTCTGTGAGGGGTTGATATGGGGTAAACCCTACCTGAAGCATGGAGATAACCAAATAAAAAAAAATAACATGCTTATGAAATTAGCTGAAAAAGTTAATTCAAGATCACTTTTACAAATATACTGCAACCTGGATGTTTTTTTGACCCAATTATTGCTAACTGAAGAGTGACAGGATATCCTAGCAGCAAGACATGACAGGGTGTGGGTTGTTATGTGATAAACACACTTCCATATGCATTGTGAGGCATGACATGTTTACGGCAAGTGCCTTCAGAACCTGGAAGTGCAGTTATCACATAACAACTCACACCCTGAAGTTTTTAAATTAAAACAGATATTTTCTTTGGTTAAAAGTAGCGAGTAAAGAGTAGTCCCTCCCCATGTGCCAATAAATCTGTCTACAAATTCAATAAATGGAATGTTTGTTTATCATGGAATACAGGAATTCAAAATTCTGCAGAATTCTACTGGTAGAATGTTCATCTCTCCCTCATACAAACATACACAACAGAAGGCCTCAATAAAGCCAGAGATTCAGTTTTATATGCGCCGGGGTAAGCAGCAAATATTTCCCTGGT
This sequence comes from Neoceratodus forsteri, assembly GCA_016271365.2. Lineage (NCBI taxonomy): Eukaryota > Metazoa > Chordata > Ceratodontiformes > Ceratodontidae > Neoceratodus > Neoceratodus forsteri. The sequence continues at coordinate 966,074,828 of CM028136.1, forward strand.
GGGCAGGTAAGGATGGGGAATTCAGAAAAGTAGCTCCAGAAAATAAATCTGTGAGTAGTTCTTAATTTCTTTATATTTGCGTATGTGTGTAAGGAAAAGATTATAAAGCAAATGGATGTTTAATCAATTTTGTTTTTTAATTATGAATGAGTTTTGTTTTCAAGGGGCCATGCTGACTTTTTTAATGAGTAAAGGTGGTGGCCATGTTTGCAATGGAAATCAGGATTTTTTTAATTCAGGCATTGACATGTTAGTGGGCTGTGTCCCAATTGCTAGCCCTTTTTTTAACTACTGGTAGTGGGCTCACAATGCACAATTACTGACCAATCAGGATGCAGCAGTTTCCCTACCTATTTTTAAGTTCTCTAACTGCATATACACACTAGTGCTGAATAAACTGTGTAAATAAATCATAATATTTTGGAATGAATATTTATTTTCACTTAGAACATGTATCATTTTATTTGGAACACGTTATTTCAGTGTGAACGTAATATTTCCACTTAGAATCTGGAAATAGAACACATGACAATGGGTCAGACCGAGAGTTTACAATGGAAAGAAAGGCAGTTTAGAATTAAAACATGGTAAAGTACCAACAGAAACATTACAAATAGTGTGGCATATGGTTTGCAGAAGAGAACAACACATTTATCTCCACACATGAGTGGTAAGACCTTCCTAACTAACTCTTGTCTTTGCCATTCATGAGTTATGGGCCTTGTGGAGATAGAAACTTAGAAACATAGAAAGGTGACAGCAGAAAAGGCCCACCAGGCCCACCCAGTCTGCCCAGGTTGCGTAGACCACTGCTAGGACTTAACTGTAACACCCCCTTGCCAACAGGCCCCTGTGCCTGTTCCATAGCCCCTTGAACTCTCCTCTCTCTGACCACCTCTTCTGGAAGCCTATTCCATTTATCTACCACCTTTTCTGCAAAAAAAGTGCTTCCTAATGTTTCATCTGAACTTCCCCCCAACAATTTGCAAATCATGGCCCCTTTGTCTTTGAGTGCCCCTTTAGTTGGAATATGCTTCCTGCTGCCACTTTGTTAATACCCTTTAAGTATTTGAATGTCTCACTCATGTCCCCTTCTCTTTCCTTTGTTCTATGGTGTTAATGTTTAGGACCCTCAGTCTCTTCTCGTATGTTAAGTGACTGAGTCCCTTAACCATCTTTTTCGCCATTCTCTGGATGCACTCAACCCTCTCCACATCCTTCTTGAGGTATGGACTCTAGAACTGGACCCCATACTCCAGATGTGGCCTAACCAGCTGGGTGTTCAAGGGTATTATGACCTCCCTCCTCCAACTAATGATCCCTCTCCTGATAAATGTGATATGTGATAAATGTAAATGTGAGATAAATGTGTTATGTGATAAATGTAAATGTGAGATAAATGTGATATGTGATAAATGTAAATGTGAGATAAAATGTGTTATGTGATAAATGTAAATGTAATTAAATGTGATATGTGATAAATGTAAATGTGAGATAAAATGTGTTATGTGATAAATGTAAATGTAATTAAATGTGATATGTGATAAATGTAAATGTAAGATAAATGTGATAGGTGATAAATGTAAATGTGAGATAAATGTGTTATGTGATAAATGTAAATGTGAGATAAAATGTGTTATGTGATAAATGTAAATGTAAGATAAATGTGTTACTCTACTGCAAGTCATTGTGTATACCCTTTTCATCTAGGTTTATGCTAAATTGTAATATTTTATTAGTTTAGAGGTTTAGATAGATCTTCAGATTTTTTTTTTATTTCTTTTCATTTCATAAGAATTAAAAAAGATAGTTTTGAGCATTGTGGAAGGACCCTCTTCTTCTAGCACAGTAACTCCAACTTTATGCAGGACTAGCCTCCTAGCTTTAAGCCAGATGAGCTAATAATTAACAAGTTAAACTGCGCAGCTAATTTAATGAGTTAGTGTACTGCCTGGAATTAATAACTTTCAAGAAGTAGTCAGCTATCACTTGTTGTAACGGGAGTATTTTCTAGTTTTTTTTATTTTGCTAATTAGAAGATGTTCTAGTCAATAGTACTAGGTGTGATGTGTGGAACAGCACTCTACCTGGAGGCTGCCATAGACAGTTGCATTCCTCCCTATACATCATCAGCACTGTGACTTCACTGGCCGTGACATCACTAGTAACCAAGTAGAGCCAGTCACCAGCTGCTTGACTGGCAACTTGAGATACAAATTACCAATCAGACAGCAGGGCTTGTGATGTATGAAATATTCCGTTTCTCTCTGTAGTACTCTCAGTTCCCTGGGATATGGAAAACAGCACTGGTCACAACGGTTTTTAAAAACAGTTACTGCCTCCAACCTGGCTAATTTCAATCCTCTACCCCTTGTCCCCTAGAAAGAATCGTATCAGACCCACTTATCACCTACCTGGGAAAATACAATATCCGCTGTGCACAACAGCATGGATTCCAAAAGCTGCACAGCACCAGCATTGCCCTGATAGTGTACATGGACAACCTGCATTAGGCACTTGGCAACAGTAACCTGCTGAAAGCCATTTACATCGACCTAAGGCCTTCAACCTTGTCAACCACAAGCTGCTGCTTGGCAAGCTCCTCTCCATTGGTTGTCTCACAACACAGTAGCTTGGTTTTGAAGCTACCTCACCATCTGCTCCCAGTGTGTAAAGATTAATGGTTCTCTATCAGATAGCAGGAGTGTCTCCATAGGGGTGCCCCAGGGATCAGTTATTGGCCCCCTCCTATTTTTTTTACAACTATTTTTCCCTCCAGTCACAGCCTATGGGGCCTCTCTCAGGCATCTTAGCCTGATCCTGCCCACCTGAGGTCCCCCCATCCCGAGCCTCCTCTCTCCCCCCTCCTCCTGCAGCCAGTACCCCCAACTTGACCCCTCCGGGGTGGGGCAGCTCCTCCTCATTGAGCACTCTCTTAAGTTCTGGCTGAGCTGCAGGTGAGGGCCTGGGTGGAGAAACTGGAAGGCCAGGTGGGTGAGATCCGGCGGTGGGCATGGGGGTTAAATGTGCCATCGCCTACCCCACAGAGCTGTGTTTTCCCCCTGTTCTGGTTACACCCCAGATATGGGATGTGCAGTGTCATCCGGCCCATGATGTGAGTGCTCCCACCTACGTCCGGAAGGCAGCTGCTCAACGTCTTCCCCTGCTTGCAAGCCCAAGTGCATCGCAGTGCCACCAGTCTCCACCGGGGGCCACTGTTACACCAGGCTACACCTGGATTCCTCCCCGAGAGAGGAGAGCAGTCCTCCAGATGCTCGATCCTCTCTCTCTCTCTCCCCCCTGCTGACCCCTGGCGACCCAGGCTCATTCCCGAACCTGGGTCGCCGGCATGGCACGAGTTGTGGCGTCCTGCGCCTTAGCGCCACTGGGCCAGCTCCCTCCTATTTGATTCATTCATCAACAGCCTTCCAGAGACCTGCCAGTCTGCAAGGGTACTCCTTTATGCAGATGATGCTGTCATTGCCTTACATGTATGTGCCTGTCAACCACGCCTGTTCCACACTGTTATCTACCTCCTGTTGTAGTCTACGAGCCTGATGCTCTTGTATGTACCCTAATCTGACTGATCCTGATGTATTGTGCCTTGTTAATCTAACGGGTCGCCTGAAGACACCTGTCACCCATGCCTGTACTTTGCTGCTTGTTAACTCCTATAGTAATCTATGTACCTGATTCTGATGTTATCAATGTGCCTGACCCTAATGTATGTTACCCTGTTCTTACCTGATGTTCATGTACCATTGTAACTCTCCCGGGTCACATCTGAAAATGGGCACTTGGTTGTCTAGTGTGCTTACCTGGTTAACAAAAGCAAATAAATACACATTTCCACCAGCAGTGCTCACCAGGGTACAATCTCTGCTGACCTTCAAGGCAAATTCAAGTCACTGGAGAGATGGTTCACCAACAGCACATTGGTTTGAATTACAAAAAAACAAAGTTATTCTTAGGCGCACAAATGAAAAAAGGTCCCCACACAGATCATCCTCAATGCCAAGGGATATAATCTAGACCAGGAAGAATCCTTTAAGTACCTTGGTTTTGTTCTGGAGGGCACCCTATCATTTTACCATTACATGGAAAACACCATTAGCATGGCTAACAAAAGACTGGGCACACTGCATAGGAACTGCTTCAACCTTTCCACTGAAGCTAGATGTCTTGTGTATCCCACATGGTCCTGTAACCCCCCTGCAAATGGGGGTTCCCAAAAGACTTCCAGGAGCTTGCTTGAATGCTCCAAGCCTGAATGGTGTTTGGCGTTTAAGCCATTTATCAGTGAGTGTTTTTAGAGTCTCTGGTACTGTCTCTTTAAGAGCTGTCTGCTTGCAGACATAATTAGTTTGTATGGGGGGACTGTGTGCTTCTCTGCTTGAGTACCACTCGAGCTGCTGCCAATTCACTCCAGTTTTGCAGTCACTAGGGAGTGCAAGGGAACCTATCTGAAAGATGTAACTGTTTGCCAGAAATCTTTTAGAGTAATAATGAAAATACAGTTTGTCTAACCTGCTTTCTTTGCAGTCAGAACTGTGTTTGCCTAGTTCCCATTCTAGTTTTGAACTGCTGAACTGGACCAATCAGTGTGGGTTAAGGTAGCTCTAAAATGGTGCCTTGGACGAATCAGAACTTGGACTCATAATCTGAGCCAGCCACAAGAGGATTGTATGGGCAGTGACTCTGGGAGATGTAGTTTAGACTTCAGCGCCTTTTGGACCAACAGGGGCAGTCTATTGTGAGTGACAGCCAATCCAGCCAAGAACTGGGAGGAACTCAAAGGAAGTGCCCGGTTTTGTCTGCTGGAGTTTCAGTTGAGCTCTGGCAGTGAAGAGGGAAGGAGCCCTGTGCTTTTTCGGTGTGCAGTTTTAGTCGGGAAACGTGTGTAAGGCCCAGAGTTCCGGTCTGCAGCTTGTGTAACTGCTTGTTAGGACTGAATCCATCCTGTGAAGAGAATCAAAGGATATCTGAAGAGTAGAAACCAGGCTCACCCTGTAGAAGACTGGAGAAATTGCTGAATTGCACTCGGTCTGTCAGGAACTGAATCTGCTGCGTGTTCTCCTGGTATTGCAGTAATTACGATCAGGATAGAGAAGCAGCCTGCCTGGTATAGTACTTTCTTTTACCATATGAATGTGTGAGGAGGCTTGTGTAGCTCAAGTGAATCCTGCTGCCATTAAAGGACTTTTGCCTGTGACTGTTTACCATATAAATGTGTGAGGAGGCTTGTGTAGCTCAGAGTGAATCCTGCTGCCATTAAAGGACTTTGCCTGTTACTGTTCACCATATAAATGTGTGAGGAGGCTTGTGTAGCTCAAGTGAATCCTGCTGCCATTAAAGGACTTTTGCCTGTTGCAGTTTGCCATATAAATGTGTGAGGAGTCTCGTGGAGCTCAAGAGTAGCCCTGCTGACATTGAAGGACCCTATCTTGTTTGGAGGTCGGAGTACTAATTCAGGTCGCTCCTGTTGAATTGCCACATTGAATCCAAATGGAATTACTGTACTGTTGACTGTTTAACTAATTTTTCTTTCTCTGTGTGAAAGGGCCCCTACCAGCTGCCACAGTTTGGACTAGCCACTAGGGCTTGGGTACCCAGGGACAGTAACTGGTAGGGATAGGCCTGTGCACAGAGCCATAGATAGATGAGTAAAGTGATAAGCTAATTAACCTGATTCCCCTGTCCTTGTTATATCCCCCTAAATAAATCAGAGCTGCTTGTTTCAGCAAAGTTATACTGCCTGAGGTATTTGTCTATGTTAAAGTATTGTACTGTGATTGTTGCACTGTGTCTTATTTTACAGGAGGTCCCAGTGCCTGAACCAGTCCTGGGGGTAAGTGTATACTGTGAAGGTAATTCTGATATATTGTGTGGGCCACTAGTGGGAAGAAAGGGGGGCTGCAGTGTCCCAGAGGGCTGTGACCAAGTTAGTTTAACTATTGCAAACCCTGACCTCTGGGTGGAGGCACCCGCCATCGGATCCAGGCCCCTCAACCTGTTAGTGGCAAATCAGGCAGGGGTAGTAGCCCCTGGGATAGCGCCATCTAGGGGTTACAGTCCTATCACTCATTAACCATGACCGTGCTGCTGCATATGACACCGTACTAAACAGAGTCAAGGTGGTATACAATAAAGTTTGTCGCCTAGTACTGGGGGCAGACAGGCTCGTCTGCAGCTCTCCCTATATTCCCTCACCAACTGGTTACCCCTTCATGGCAGATTAAAGTATCACACCTGTCTGCTTGCAGAAAATGCACTGTTGGGCTTAACCCCTCTAGGTCTATACAAAACTATTTCCAGCCCATTAGCAATCAACAGAATACCAGGAGCATGACTAGGAATGCTCTAGAACTGCCTTTCCAGAGAACCAACCAGGGAAAACACTCCTCTGCTGTAAGGGCAGCCTGCTGGCTGAATGAATTACCTGAATCCCTAATTAGTCTGCCAAAAATTGCCCATTTCAAAAAAACTCCGCACCTAGCCCTCACCTTGCATTCCAGCTGTTCCTGCTTTAACTGATTCATAAACCCAACTTGCAATGAAACACTGGCATTGTTATTGCGATTGCAAAATTCCATTTTTTTAGCCATGCATCTTGCTGAATGTACAGACTATATTCCTCCGGAATTAATTGTTGTGACTGTTTGTATGTAACCATACTGTCTGACTCAGACATGGTGCATTTGTAAATAAGCACCAACGCCCGAAGATATTTTCTGAATAATTAAGTAATAAATCAATAAATCGATGTGGTGGCAGGAATAGAATTAGATATGTCTGCTCTAGGTATAGCACTACTTTTCATATCACACCCAGTACTATTAGGAAGAAAATCATTTAATGAGCACACAGAAAAAGAAAACTCAATTCAGACATAAAAGTACCGAGGGACTACTTTTAATAATTACCAACATTTTCTGCCTACCATTTTGTGGTGCTGCTAGCTCTTTAAATGTTACTGAACGTGCCTCCCAGTCAATCAGAATGCAGGGCTACTGTACAGCAGACACTCATTATAGTGCTGTATGCTAATCATTGCATTCTGATTGGCTAATACACACGCACACCGCTGTTCACTGTCAATAACCAGTCACTAACTCATACAGTAATAATAGCAGCAACAAGCTTAGTTTCTCTTCACTGTCTCTGTCTCTAAACAGTTCTTACTATTATTTTTTTTTTCCGGTATAATTCCTATAATATTTGGGGTTAAACTCAATTATTACCATATCTGGGACTTCAGAAACACCTCAGTCTGTGGTTTCAGTGTTTATGTTGTCCCAGGTATGGATGTTACCTAGTAGACCCGTATATCAACAATAGCACATTGCTATAGATAAAATAATATATGGGAAGAAGCATTTAATATGGATGCACAGAATTGGCTGATTCTTCTAGGATTCCATTAGAATTTCTTAAATCCCGTTCTAATTCAGACCTTGGAATTGGAAGTGGAATCCTAAATCCTAATTTTCTGCTGTACCAGGTCATAATGTCGTACGCTTAATAGCATACGGCATTATCTGCGAACCCCGGACCTGTGCGCCCTCCGTGTTGGACCCCCCAGAGTTAGAATCCTATAGGCCGGGGCACAACCCCTTATAGTAGGTGTGCAGAGCCCCACAGATCAAAAAGATATAAATAAATCGCATAACACGATTAAGTCACACGGCATTATGCCGTGTGACATTTTGACCCCGTGCCATTTTCTACATAAAACAAATTTTTTTTTACCTTTAATATTGGAATTAGGATTGTCAGACTGCAATTCTGAAAAAAGCATCGGATTCCAATGATTTTGATTCCAAATCCACAACTCCGTGCATCCTTAGTGTGTAACAAGTTTTTTATAATCCCAAGGAGAGCACTGATGTGCATGCCTAGAGTCACAGCTTCACAGTTCAAACTTGTATTGAAATATGTTAGAGAGCTCATTTTAAATGGAACTTACTTGTAAAGTCTCAGCTCACTGCCTAGTTTCAGATACAATGTTCAATAGAGACTGCATGAAATTTTCCAAACGCGTACGTGAACAAGTTCACAGATGCTACAGCACCATGTTCCTACATGAACGTGCATTGGGGTGGGGGGCAGGGCTGAGGAATAGTTGGGTTGCATAAAATACAAAATATTTATTTATTTATTTATGGGAGGCAGTATTGCATAGTGGTTAAGAGCACTGAGCTGCAAACCTGGAGAACTGTGTTTGAATCCCACAGCCACCACTTGCATACTGTGTGGCCGTGAGCAAGTCACTTAACTTCCCTATGCTCCCTGGATGCAACAAGCCTTGGCTTAGTGCGTCTTTCTTGGCCCAAAACTGTAAACTAATTTAAATAAAAATTATTACAAAATAACTGGCTATTCTATTGCAGTATGGGACAATGTACTGTATGCCACCACAAGACATATAACTGGCAGCAGCCACCTTTCTAAGAAATACAAAAAAGTCACCAAAATGCTGACAGTATCCCTTTAAGGTGCGCTTTGTAAGCACGATGTGTAGTTTTGGATGGAGTTTGGGTTTCCTTAGTTGGATGTTGTGACTGTTATTTATTTCAGTAGAATTTTTTAATTTTTTTATTTGCAATATATTGACCTAGAGGGTTTTTTTTTTGAAGGGACAGCTTTTGACTCAGTAGCTGTCTGTTTTAGTAGTGGTATTTCTTGATGACTTTATATTGCAGTGCATGATTTTAAAGCAATGTTATGCTGGTTTCATGGCGCCGGGCAATAGGGGATTGCCTGGCACACTGGAGACCCAGGTTCAAGCCTGAACCTGAGACAACAAGAGTAGAGGCCGGCAGGGAGGGAGTCAGAGCATCCCATGGATGCTTCCCTCCCATGTGGGGGGGGGGCAGTGCTGGACTGCTTCACTAGCGACTCCTTGTGGAGGCAAGTGGCAGCATCCTAGGTGGTATGAAGCACTACTGACACTGCTGGATGTCCTCGCCCCAGGATGCTGCATGCAGTCACCTGATTGTGGGCGGGGCAGAAAAGAGGAAAAAATGCTTAGCCGGCCACCTTATGATGGCCCCCCTCCCATTCCTCGATGCCAGACAGTCATCCTGCCAACTGGCACTCTTCCGATCCCCTGGTCACCCTGTGGTCAAGCTAGCAGAACTATCTCCCTCCCTCCCTCCCTGGCATCCCCTTGGAGGAAGGGGGGCCCCCCAGAAGGGTTATATCGGGTCTACCACAGGGGCATGCCTGAGTGGGGGATGGACATATGGCAACAGTGATGGTATGGGTGGTGTCCAGGGTCAATGATGAAGCAGCCTGAAGGAGAGGGGACCGGACTGGGCACCGGAACAGGTGAAAAAAAAAAGCAATTTTATGTCAGGGGCTATGGTGATTATTGTCATGTGGCTGTTTGATTTGCATATTTACAGTTGATCTGGACAGGAAGTGGTTTCAATTACTAAACCCCCAGGTTGTGATTATTGGTAGAATGTACAGTAGTTCAATTAATGCACCACAAGGAAGATCCTATGAGATGCACTAGGAGGATCCAAACATGTATACGCTAGAGGACAGGAGAAAGAGGGGCCACAAAATTGAGATGTTCAGCTATCTCCATGGGATAAACAAGGAGGATAGCAACAAGCCGCTCGCACTGACAGATAACATAGGTACCAGGGCCAACTCCCTGAAACTGGTGACAAAGAGGTTTAAGAATGACATCAGGAAGTACTTTTTTACAGAAAGAGTGGGACGGACTGGAGCAGGCTACCAGAGGAGGTCATTGAAGCTGAACAGTGGGAGGGTTCAAAAGGGGATGGGACAGGCACTCGGGAATAGTGCATGAGCAGCAGACTTGGGGGGTGTATGAAGGATTAACAATGACACAGTCCCAAAATCAGATAGGTCTGGGTAGACAGGGTTGGCTGTGAGGTCTTTTTCTGCCATCATTTGCTAAGTTTTTATCTTTCTATGTTTCAAAATATGTGGAAACTGAATGTACCACAGTGCCACCATCCAATAGCACCGTACACAAAATTGGGCTCATACTGCACGAGGGAGGTGTTCCACCTGAAACAGTGGCACAGTGCGGACTGGCAACCCAGATTTAAGAGGGTGCAACAATACCCCCCCTGACGCTCAACCAATTGCTATAGATGTCCTTTACGGATGTCTATAGCGACTGCTCTTAAAAATAAAACACTTAACCAAAGCAATTATTCATTTTCTGTAACGTGATTCAGTAAAGGAGTCCTGACACTCCATTACTGAATTGAAAGCAGGCAGTGCCATTTGCTATGGGTAACATGGACTGCTTCTCACCACTTGTGGTGACACACAGTTATTCTTGGCTTGACTTAAGTGCGCATAACAGTTACTCTTGCCCTTGGCTGGAGTACCTCCCATACTCCAGAGCGTACTCCACAGACCCTTTGAAATTTGAAGTACTAGTGAATTTATGCTGCTCATGCTCCCAGATGGCCCCAGTTTTGGAGAACTTGCACAAATGACCCACGCCCAGACCACCACCACCACTACCACATCATGTGGTCAGGGAGGAGTTCCACAATCTGATGGCAGTAGGCTTTGGTACAGAGGACTGCACTGAAGATCTCAGAGGGTTCTCGGGCGGCATATTATGCACCATGCCAATTTTAAACTCAGATCCTGACGCAGACAAAGAATAAGGAAGAAGAAATATTTTTAGGACAATGGCGAGTGACCTGCAAGGCAAGTAGGGACCTTGGGCAGGATTTTCAAAAGACTTAGATTGCTGCAAGCCCTAGTGTGCCGACTATACAGCGCATGGGGGCTTGAGGTGATTCAATGGGATTTTCTATGCTATGCAGCAATTGCCGCAAGTTAGACCAACTTTTTCCGGTCTAACTTGCGGCAGTCCTTGGGGGCCATTGTTACAGAGCTTGCGCCAGATATTTGGTGCAGGCTGCCATAATTCATGGAAACTGTCACAACTGCACCTGAGACTGTACAACTGGGTGTAGTTGCGATGAAGGGTTTGGAGCACCACCAGAACCGAAGTGTCGTGGCGCAGGTCTGGACGCAAAATCCTACCCCATGTATTTTTAGCATAAAAAAAGATGCTATACTGAAACCATAACAAATACTCAAGTAGGTTAATTTGCCTCGCCTGGGCTACTAAACATGACAGACAAGCTGTCTTCACTGTGGCGTATTTTTGCCCAATACAGTATTCGTTGTTAAGAGAAGCAGCTATTCTACTATTAGGTCATCAATCGGAGCCCCTAAGATCAGATGAATGCTCTGATGACCAAGTTAGTCATTGGGTTATTCACTCATGTTTCTGCTCTGGACTCGAATCCTGAGCTGTAGCACATTTTACAACAGGGTCCTTGCCGGTGTCTCCCCAATAGCAAGGAGACTGGCCGGGGTTTCTAGATAAGGTATAAAACAGTGTGGATCACCAGGGAACACTTAGCACAGCCTGTCCGAGGGACACTTAAATTTCACTGTAGTCACAGAAACAAACTTAGGATCCACATAATTATTCATGTTTAAGTAGCACTAACTTCATTTGCAGATACAGTATGTGATAACATTCAGCTGTACTCCAGGCATGGAGGACAGTCACTAGGCTCAGCAGGTACACTGTCATTCAACAGATCTAGAGCAAGGATCAAGCAACAGTTTGCAGTGCAGCACATTTGCACTTGGTCTGGACAGGGGACTCTGTTACTCTATCCTAGCAGACTACACACTCATACTTGATGCTCGGTCCTTCCCCTGGTGGGGCATCTGGTGAATCCAGGCTTTCTGCTTGCTTCATGTTTCATTAGTACCCATGCTGTGCCCTAGATGTGGAGGGACCCTTTACAACTTCTGAACTACTCTTGCGTTCGGAGGGGCAGTAGACCCAAGTTAGGGAAAGAATAGGATAGGAACTTTATTTGTATAGCACTCCTTCCCCGAAGCTCGGAGCACTTGACAATAACAAACATAACAAACATACATATTAAAATGACAAATGAAGCAGAGACAAACAGTTCTGTCTATCCTACGCTCAATAATAAACAATATTCTAATAAAGCATATTAATAATTAATCAGACCATAATCTCAGATACAACATTTCTGGTCAGTAGTGTAATAAATTTCATGTGTCAGCAGGTGATAATGGTTATTATCAAATCAGATTAAGCGCCCCCTCAAAAAGCAACATTTTTAGGCTCCTTTTAAAGGCTTCCACTGAGGGTGCCTCCTGCAGATGTCGAGGTAACGAGTTCCACAGGGTTGGCATGGCAACTGGGAACACCCGTTTCCCCCACTGCCGCAGCCTAACCCTGGGAACCATCAGGATGCAACCCTCAGAGGAACGGAGAGCCCAAAACAGGCAGTTAGGAATCAGAAGGTCTTGCAGGTAGGCTATTCCACCCCGTGCAGGGCTTTATAGATCAGTAACCCGATCTTCAACCCTTTACCTCACTGGCAGCCAGTGCAGTTTGTGGAGGACCAGTGTGACATCGTCAAATTTTGGAATACCAGTCAACAACCTTGCCTCCACGTTCCACACCAGCTTCAGCTAGTGAAGGTTACCTCCAGATCACCCCAGGTACAGGGCATTGCAGTAGTCCAGCCTGGACATGAAAAAGGCATGTAGGCATGTACCAGGGTGGGCAGGTCATCAGATGGTATCAAGGCTTGGATCCGGGTGATGTTGCTCAAGTGGTAAAAAACACTCTTTATGATGGCCAATACCTGACCCTCAAATGCCAAACCATCATCCAGGACCATGCCCAGATCCTTTACCCGACTGGCGGGAACAAGGGGAACATCCCCCAGGACTAGCCTGGGGGCACCCCAAGTCCCCTTCCATCACAACAATAACCTGGCTCCAACACTAGTACCTCCATCTTGTCCGGGTTGAGTCGCAGCCAGTTGTGTGTCATCCAGTTCTGGATCTCCTCCAGGAAGTTGTTAATCATCGAGGCCACCAGCTGGTTTCCAGGTGCACAGGACAGTATAGCTGGATGTCATCAGCATAGCACTGAAAACCCAGTCCATACTGCCAGATAATGTCTCCCAATGGAAGCATGTACACCGTGAACAACAGGGGCAACAGGACCGACCCCTGCATAACACCACAGGACAGTGGCATTGGGTTAGATGAGGCTAAACCCATCGTCACCCTTTGCACCCTATCTGTAAGGATAAACCAGTTGATGACTGTTCCGGTCAGTCCAACCCAGTTCCGCAGGTGGTATCCAGCAGCACCTCGTGATCCATGGTGTCAAACACCACCGAGAGATCAAGAAGGACTAAGATGGTATGCTCTCCCTTATCCCTCACCATTAGACCCTTCCCAAACATGTTACCTCATGGAGGCCCTCTGGACAGCATGAGTCCCTTCTTCAATAGATGAGTGATGGACCCACAGCTGACAGGCCATTCTGGACTCTCATACTTGATATTTCCCTCACTGTTTTTCCTCACAAGGACCACATGGTTGGGCCATGACTATCCCTTTAGTCAAGGACCCATGGCCTCCCTACTTCCTACTGAAAGATGATGTGGTGCTCTTCCCAGCTTTCAACACTAGGCCCCTGGGGCCCTTGCACAGGCTCTGTCCATCATGCCCCTCCAACTAACTCCACCCCTTACATAACAAAAATGTTTCTGACACTGCTTGGGAGTTCATGAACCAAATGTCCTGTACAATCAGTCCCAGGAACCAACAATTGAATGAATAAGTATTTCAATGTTTGTATATGTGTGACTTATTAGAATGGAGTCTGGATTTGTCTAATAAACACTTGGGCTACAAACTGTGTTGCAGGCTATCAGACTTGATAAGTTAGTGGCCCAGCTTATTACTCAAATAAAAAAAAAAAACTAGCTTATTCCATCAAACTTTCGAATAGGTGGTGAGGTAGTAGTTAAGAGCACTGAGCTGCAAACCTGGAGAACTGGGTTTGAATATCACAGCCATCAATTGCATACTGTGTGACCATGAGCAAGTCACTTAACTTCCCTGTGCTCCCAGGATGCACCTGGAAACAAGACTCAGCTTAATGTCTTGGCTTGTCAAAAATTGTAAAATAAAATTAAATAAATAAAACAAGCCTGTAGTTGTTAATACCAAGAAACTACATATGCTGTTCTCATTACAGCAGCTTTTAATTGGCATTCGAGTTATCCAGTGTTAACACTCATATCATTGTCCTTCATCGCTCCATATATCTGAATACCTTCTGAGCACAAGAGTGCCTTAATAAAATCAGGGTAAAGACTAGCACAAAGGTAATAACTCTGATCTAGTTTACATTTTGTAAGATGGAATCTGATATGACATGGTCTGTCTGTGTAAGGGACAGTACTCCATGGCAGAAAGATCTGTGGGCTCTGTCGTGTAGGGGACTGACTTGTTTTATGAAGAATAATTAGGCTTTTGTATTTAAACCTTTAGAACATTGCAGCCCTGCTGGGTATGCCTTTCTTGCTGTCATGGAAAGTTCTCTGAGGAACTGCAGCGACATTAAAAAAAACACGCTCTGCCCACCGAAGTGTAAAAACATCTGTGTTAAAACAAATAAGCAATTACTATTTCAGTTTTACTCCAGATGCAATGACATTCAGTGCCAGAGCGGGAAAAAATAGCTCAGATGACATTCAAAAAGTCATTACAGCTACTGCACCGAGGAAATTCACTTAAATTTAAAGTTTAAAGTTGACTCTAACCCTGTTTAATTAAGTAATCTTCAGCGCTTTTCACTGAAGACTTCCTATTCCCCACTGCATTCCTACAAGGACTGGTTTAGATTTGCAAAGTGTAATTTTCATCACAGTTCCTCCGGCTTGGTGCCGTTTGCTGTCGCATACTCTCAGGCTAAACCACCTGTTATTAAAGCCCTACACGCTCTCATCTGTAGTAAGAGGTTAAGAAAACGAGCAAGCTGTGGAAATTTACATTAACTCTTACATTCCCTCGGGGAAACATTATGGGTAGGAGGAATATTTTTAATATTACGAACTTGGGGCTCAGGCTGCCAGCTACTGCATGCATGCTGATATTTTGCTGTTATGACTTCCATATAGATGAAATCCTGTGTGGGTGGGGAGTACCATGTTTAAGCAGAGTACTTGTAAAATTACAAAATGCAAGCATGAAATTTCTTTATTCTTTGCCAGTGAGACACATGACAAGCCACAGAAAAGCAGAGAGAGAGAGAGAGAAGAAAAACTGGAAGATACACTGATTATCCCCTGTAAGCTAACAGACCAATCAGTAGGTACAAGACCAGGTGGCCACTGAAAGAAGAAAAAATTACTCACCTTACTAATGTTGTTTCTTCTAATGGAGTTTTGCTGTATTGTGACAATAGCAGTGAGTCCCAACCTTCAAACTGCCCCGGAGGTGAAAGAGTTAACTTTCCATGCCAGGCATGGAATGCTGAGCTCGAGCTCGTTGAGACTCTGTCTGTTGTTCTTCAAACTCAAACCGTCAGATCTTTACGAGCTAAACTCACTAAGGCCCTGTGTGGAAGCTGTAAACCTACACTAGCCAACTGGCTACTAAACATAAAAACACATTTTTTGGTCCCAAAACAAGGACTCAAGTCAGGAGACCCAACACTCACCCCAAGAAAAAAGGGGGTGAAGAGAACAAGGTGGGCACCTACTGAGTGCCAACACTGCACTGCCCACCCACATCCCAAAAACAGAGGTCCTGAGAGGGGCAGGCAGGAGAGGGAGGTCAGAATACAGCAAGACTCCATTAGAAGAAACAACATCACTAAGGTGAGTAATTTTTTCTTCAAACAACATGAAGTCTTGCTATATTATAACATATGCAGACTACAAAGCAGTACCTCCATGGAGGAGGGACAGAACCTACTTAGGAAATAGGCTCTGAAGCACAGCTGTGCCAAACCGAGCATCACTCCTAGCCTGGATATCCAGGGAGTAATGCTTGGTAAAAGTGTGAACTGTTTTCCAGGTAGCTGCTTGACATATCTGCTCTGCCCAAACCAACATGGCTTCAGGCAAAAACACAGTACCACCACGGCACTGCTGGAATACACTGACTATGCGCACAAGGTGCTGGATGAAGGCAGATTGGTGGGGTCCATCTTCATTGACCTCACCAAAGCCTTCGACACCATCAACCACCCTCTACTAGTACTCCAGCTCCAAAGATTGGGTGTGGCACCAAATGCCGTGAATTGGTTCAATGACTACCTAACACACAGGAGCCAGTGAGTCAAAATCGCGCAGACGTTATCCAGCTCCAGAGATGTACTCCTATGAGTCCCTCAAGGATCAATTCTAGGGCCCCCGCTTTTCAGCCTCTTTGTAAATGACCTACCCACAGCCTGTGACATCAAACTTATTCTGTATGCGGTCGATGCCGTGCTGCTGAGCAGCAGCACCTCTCAGGTTGCCCTACAAACAGAACTACAGAACTCTTTCAATAAACTCGAGGACTGGTTCAGTAGGCAAAAGCTGCTACTAAATTACAAGAAAACCAAGGCCATGCTACAATCCAGCCCCTACAACAAACACAAGCATGCTCCCCTCGTAATCACTAACAAGGTTGGTGAGCAGATTGAGCAGGTGCACTTGTTCAAGTACCTTGTAGTCACCATTGATGACTCTCTCATTTATACACACCACGTAGACTCCCTTGTCAAAGTGGTAAACACAAAGATCGGGGTCCTCTATAGGCATAAGAAATCTTTCACCTTGGAAGCACTCCGAATCTCAGTCTCCAGCTCCATACTCTCCATGATAGACTACCGGCTGGTTGTCTATGGAGCTGCTACTGATACAGTGCTCAAAAGGGTCCAAATTGCACTCAATAAGGCATGCTGCCTCACCCTGTGTGCAGATCACTACACTCATACTTGCACCCTGTATGTGTGTACAAACTGGCTTAACCTAAAAGACAGGATCAAATACCAAACTTGCCTCCTGGGAAAGAAGACACTCCTCAGAAAAACCCCACCCTGTACAGAAAACCTGCTCGAGGCTTCTCTCTCAACACACATCACCAGACGGAGGCAGAATGGAGCACTGTCCATACCATTCTGCCGAACCTCACTAGGGCAGCATGCTTTCTCCTATCGGGCCCCTCTCTGGATAAATGAACTCCCGATGAAATTACAAACAAACAACAGCCTGTCTCAGTTCAAAGTAGGCCTCAAACAGCACCTAATGTCTAACTCAAAATGCACCTGCTTCTCAGGCCCCACTTGATAGACAGGCCTACCCCCAAGGTAACACCCAGCAGGGCTACCTAGAGAACCCTGCCTCCATTCCAGCCTAGCCAAGGACTTAAGTAAGCTCCTAGTCCTCTTTAAATGCACTTGGTACTACCCTCCCAACCCCCCACACACACCATACTCGACAAAGCCCTTGGGAGCTGCTCCCCCCCATCACAGCCCCTTTCACTATCCCCCACCTCTCACTCTCTGCAGTTGGTTTCAAACCCAATCCCCCTTGTTTCACTGTCATCCAGCATCTCGCTATCTGGGATAGCATTAAACCCTATGCAATTACTCTGCCATAGTCTATCAATGGATTTGGAGGTTTCCAGGGGTATGCTACCTAGGGCAACCAATTAGAAATAGCTTAGTATTCAATTACAACTGCTCAGTTTTTTTTCTCCTATTTGTCTAATTGTTATGTAATTGCTCTTTAATTCCTAATGATCAGGCCTCTGTAACCATTGAATATGTGTATTGTCTTATTGTCCACCCTGACGTGGAACCTTTGTAAAAGAGCTCACACTCAAAGGTCTTTCTGAAATACTAATTAAACAATTAAACAATTAAACATGTCTCCCCAACTCTGTTTATCCCCCTTTCTGTCCCTTACAGCAGCAGTGTAACGAACAAGATAGTTTCAGCAGTAATTTATAAACCTATTAGCACACCTGTCAAATCTACTTTTCTAGGTACTCATGCTGCGCACCTTGAGGTTTTTTTATTTTTATTTTCTTAAACATAAACCTTGCCTGGTGTACAATGCTATTTCTCAGCCAAATGTGGCAGCCATCTTTTTTTTCTTGAGAAAAAAAAATCAGTTCTAAACATTTATTAAACACTTGAATTTTGGTGGAACTAGACAAGTTTGCCACCCAATAAAACTGGAAGATACCTGGAAAATTTTTATGGGAAAACTAATTTCAGGCCAAATTTTGTGCCCACTTACATTACAGTGCTGCTTAAAACATCTACTAAAGCTGTATTTTGCTCCTTCTTGTTCCTACTCCGATTCAGGTTCGACCTGTTGGCTCCACCCTTAGTTGAGGTGAACCTATTTTGCTTTACCTAGGACAGTAGGCTTTTTGTTTTACCCTTCTCACAGTTAAAATCTATGTCTTTTTAAGCACCCCTTCCAAAACAATTGCCTATGCTGCATGTATGTAATAAGGCACGCCAGGGTGTGCAATTACGGGTCAATAATCACGCATCTCAAGTGTATCGTTAGGCACAAGGAACTTGCGCCGATTGCCTTTAAACACACGAGAGAAATAATGCAATCATTTTATCTATTTTATTACTTAGTTTTTGTTTACCAGGTAATATTATTTGTTGTATTATTTATTAGTTATTTGTTTTAGGATAAATTATTTATCTATGTAATTTTTCTTTAACAGGTAAGATTACTGACCAAAATTACACATCCCTGAAGTGTCTTAATGCACTCATAACATGGGTTCT
The DNA here is from genome assembly GCA_016271365.2 of Neoceratodus forsteri. NCBI lineage: Eukaryota > Metazoa > Chordata > Ceratodontiformes > Ceratodontidae > Neoceratodus > Neoceratodus forsteri. The sequence continues at coordinate 966,093,504 of CM028136.1, forward strand.
ACAGATACATGTTTTTAAAATGTTGGCTTCATGGTTTTTAATAAGAAAATACTGTTCTCCATATGAAATAGAAAACAAAAATATAGTTCCAGTTATGGCACATTGATATTGTAGCCGAACATGGTGCTCAGGCTAAACAAGTACCAGAGTGTAATTATGGCCAGATAATTATACACTCTTCTACATGCCTTGAGCCAATCAGGTGGCTAGAATATTCAGACCCATGTTATAAGCCCTTGTATTTAATCATCCATGTTTTTTCCTAGATAGATTGTACTGCATACATTTTGTTGTAACAGTCTCACACTGTTTTCCTACACCATATTGTACCTAAATGCACTATTTGTGTATTTGTACTGTTTCCTGCTGTGTGTATTTTACCTCCTACACCCTTCCCCTGGGTTGCACCTGGAGAAGAGCATCAGCTCAGTGTGCCTTTCCCGGTCACCAAATCTTAAATAAATATCAAATAAATAACATATATATTTAACAGTAAATGTGTCCTGAATTTTCAGCTTCATCCCATTGTTGATTTTTAAATACTGTTCCACAAACTAGAACGTAATCATCTGTCACTATCAGAAACTGCCCGTTGTACTGCTGTTACATTGCAGCCTGCTGCCATGGAAAGCAAAATGGAGTCATGATTTAAAGAGAACCTTTCCATTTGAAATAAAATTATCCAAACAGCAGCCTTGCCTCTCGGTTAGGCATCTGCCACAAAAAGAAGCATTTTTTGTGCTGTGTTTTCAGGAGGTAAAGGATCGTATTTAGGCTCAGTGGAGCCAACAGCCCACTCCCTTCTCCTTCCCAGTTACGAGGCCCATGCCTGTCACTGTCCAGACTATTACATCACAGAACTCGGAGCTGCTGCCCCACCACTTCATGCCATCCCACCTCAGAAATCAGGATCAGGACCACGGATAAAAGAGGATGTGTGTGAAAGATGAGGTCGTTTTGTTATTGTGATTATACAGTAGGGAGTGGCAGGGGGGCGGGGCTGTGTCTGTTCACTCTGCTGTGAACACAATATAGAGATGTGTTAACTGTGGTGTGGTTTGCCTGGCATCCTTTTTTCTGCTATCTATCTATCTATCTATCTATCTATCTACAGACAGTATCTATCTATCTACAGTATCTATCTATCTATCTACATACACTATCTATCTATCTACAGACAGTATCTATCTATCTACAGACAGTATCTCTCTATCTGTCTATCTATATATCTATCTATCTATCAGATATGTTAGTGAAAAAAAAAAACAACAGGGGGTATTGTCAGACTCACGAAGGAAGATGGAGAGACCACTGAGGATGACAAGGACAAAGTGGAAATCCTAAACAGATATTTCTGCTCCATATTCACCAAGGAGCAGGATGGCTGCAGATCCACCATTACAGGAGACAATAAAGGCGGTGACAGAGTATACTCAGGACCCTTTACAAAGGAAGCAGTCCTAAAGGAACTAGAGAAGCTCAATACAAACAAAGCGATGGGACCAGACAAAGTGCACCGTAGACTACTGAGAGAACCAAGAGAAGAACTGGCAGCTCCACTGGCTGATCTTTTTATCATTTGAACTGGGCGAGGTCCCACAAGACTGGAAAATTACCACAGTTATCTCTCTACACAAAAGCGGGAGCAGAGTGAGAGCAGGAAACTATAGACTGGTAAGCCTCACATCAATTGTAGGTAAAACAATGGAAACCCTTCTCAAGGACAGGATTATATCCTTTCTCAAGGACAACAATTTTGACACTAAGCAGCATGGCTTTACCGCAGGGAAGTCATGTCAAACCAGTTTACATGACTTCTATAACTGGGTAACAAAACAGTAGATCAGGAAGGTAAGGCAGATGTAGTGTACCTGGACTTCAGCAAAGCCTTTGATTCGGTCTCACATAGAAGGCTGCTAAAAAAGTTAGACAGCATGGGAGTAGGACATCAGGTGGTAAACTGGGTAAGGAGTTGGCTTACTGGAAGGATCCAGAGGGTATCAGTGAACAGTTCACTCTCAGAGGAAAGAGACGTAGCTAGTGAAGTACCACAGGGTTCAGTGCTTGGACCAATCCTATTCAATATCTTCATTAGGGACATTTCTGATGGACAGGAGGGCAAGGTGAGTTTGTTCCCAGATGACACAAAGATAGGAAACAGGGTGGACACCCCAGGAGGAGTGGAGTGGAGAAGATGAAGGCTGACCTTGAGTCTCTAGAAAAGTGGTCAGGAACATGGCAACTAAACTTCAATATTAAAAAACGAAAAATCATGCACTTTGGAAGGACTAACCCAGGAGTGGATTACTACCTAGGGGGAGAAAAACTGGAAGCCTTCAAACAGGAAAGAGATCGGGGAATAATTTTAACAGATGACCTAAAAATGTCCAAGCAATGCAAGAAAGCAGCACTGCGAGCAAATGGTATGTTGGGATGCATAAACAGGGGGATTACCAGCAGAAAAAAGGAGGTCATCCTGCCACTCTATAGATCGCTGGTGAGGACACACCTGGAGTACAGTGTACAATTCTGGAGACCACACCTTCAAAAGAATATTACCTGACTAGAAACAGTGCAGAGGAGAGCTACTAAAATGGTTCATGGACTGCACGATAAATCATATGACGAGCGGCTGTGTGAATTAAACATGTACTCCCTGGAGCAGCAGAGGGAGAGGGGAGACATGATCAAGACTTTCAAATTCCTAAAAGGAATAAAAAATGTGCAGGTCCAGGACCTGTTCCATATCAAAACTCACTCAAGAACCAGAGGGCACAACATGAAGCTGGGGGGGGGGCAGATTCAGAAGCAACACATGCAAGTTCTCATTCACTAAGAGAGTGGTTGATCCATGGAATTGCCTTCCACAGGAGACACTGGAGGCAAAAACAGTGGGGGCTTTCAAGAAACCGTGGGATAGATACAAGGGCATCATAACACTGAAAAGCAGTTAAGGGAAGGGGTAGGCTTATGGGCAGACTAGATGGGCCACATGGCCCCCTTCTGCCATCACTTTCTATGTTTCAATGTTTCACTGTGTTTAAATGAGGGACAGGGACTGATGGCAGTGGGGAAGGACTCCTCTAAATAACTAGTCCCCTCCCAGTGTCTATGCCTGGGGTAAATTGGGGTTACACAAGCCTAATATGGGCTTGTGGGGATCAAAAAATTGCAAACTAGATCACAGCTACCAGCCCCTCCATGCCCATCAATACACAGATTAAATAGAAACTGTCAGCAGATTAGGACCGCTTGGCCCACCTAGTCTGCCCATTTTCCCTACCTACTGTAATACCACAGACCCAACCTTATCTCTTACTGTACCCGCCCATTCTAAGCCAATAAGATTCCCTCATGCCTATCCCATGTGTTCCTGAATCCCATTACAGTTTTTGCTCCTACCACCTCCGCTGGGAGGCTGTTCCAAGCATCCACCACTCTTTCTGTGAAGAAGTAATTCCTCATATCTCCCCTGACTCTGTGCCCCCCTCCAGCTTTACAACATGACCCCTTGTTCCTCAGCATCTTTTTCTTTTTTAAAAATGCTTCCCCCTTGTATCCTATTAATACCCATGAGACACTTGAAAGTTTCTATTAAATCCCCCTCTCCCTCCTTCCCTCCAGGGTGTACATATTGAGGTCATTTAGCCTCTCTTCATAGGCTTACTATGCAGGCCCAGTACCATTTTAGTTGCCCTCCTCTGAACTGCCTCTATTCTATCTACAGTATGTCCTTTTGGAGAAGTGGTCTCCAGAACTGAACACAAAATTCTAGGTGCGGTCTCACCAATGTTTTATACAGCAGTATAACTAATCCCACTAGCTCTTCCCATTGCCTTATCACATTGTCTGACTACCTTTAGGGAATCAGAAATGATTACCCCCAGGTCTCTTTCCTGCTTGGTGGTCGACAGTACCACTCCCTCTACTTTGTTCACTGCCCGTAGGTTTCTGTGCCCTAAGTGCATGATTTTGCACTTCTTTGTATTGAATCTTAATTGACACACTTCTGACCACTCCTCAAGCTTACTTAGATCTCTTTTCATTTTTTCCACTCCTCCTGGAGTGTCTACCCTATCACAGATTTTTGTGTTATCTGCAAAAAGGCATACCTTCCACTCTAGCCCCTCTGCAATGTCACTAATAAAGACATTAAATAGGATTGGTCCCAGTACTGATCCTTGTGGCACCCCGCTGGTCACCCTCTCTTCCTCAGAGTGAACTCTATTTACCACCATTCTCTGTCTCCTATCCCCCATTCAGTTTCTTACCCAGATTACTACCTTTAGACCCACTCCCTGGCTGCACAGCTTGTTTAAGAGTCTCCTATCTGGAACGGTGTTGAAGGCCTTACTGAACTCTAGGTAGGCCACATCCACGGCTCCACCTTGTCTAACTCCCTGGTCACCCAGTCAAAGAAATCTATCAGATCTGTTAAACATGACTTCTCTGTTGTGAATCCATAATGCCATGGATCCTATAAGACCCTGGTTTCAAGAAATTCCACAATCCTTTCCTTTAATTTTCACACCACCAAAGTCAGGCTCACTGGCCTGTAATTACCAGCCTCCTCTCTATTACCACTTTTGTGATGTGGGACTACATCTGCCCTCCTCCAGTCCTCTGGAACCACTCCCATCTCCAGTGAGTGGTTGAACAGGTCAGTCAGGGGTGCAGCCGGCACCTCCTTGAGCTCTTTCAATATCCTAGAATGTATCCCATCTGGCCCCCATTGCCTTGTCCACTTTCAGATTTGGGAGTTTCTTCATGACTCTCCCATCTGTAAATGTACATGTGTCCACCCCCCTTCCTTCGATGTTCCTGTCCCTTATCTGTGGTCCCTCGCCTTCCCCTTCCATTGTAAACACTGAACAAAAGTATTTGTTCAGGATATCTGCTTTTTCTTGATCTCATTCCATACACTCCTCCCTTTCCCTCCTTAATATTACTATCCCTCCCTTGGTCATTCACCTTTCACTTACATATATAAAAAAATGTCTTGTCCCCTTTCTTCACTGTCTGGGCTGTTTTCTCCTTTACTTTCCCAGCCACTTCCTTTGAGAACCACAGTGGTCTAATTTTTCTCTTACTTTTGCCAAGTTGCCTGATACAGAGTTTAGTTTCCCTCAATGTGGCCCCTTTTAGCTTTACCCACTCTTCCTCCACTCAGCCCAAATCGTCCCAACCTGCTGGGGCATCTCTGAGGCATTCCCCCATCTTTGTAAAGTCATCCTTCCCGAAATCCAGGACCCACACCTTTGTGCAGTTTGATTCCACCACAGTTCTTATATTAAACCACACCATATGGTGATCACACATTGTCAGGTGGCCACCCACCGTGACATCTGCAACACTGTCCCCTTTGGACAGCACAAGGTCTAATATTGCTCCCTCACAAGTGGGTTCTCCTACTAGTTGCCTATATGGACTTCAAGGGGGCCTTGGCCGGCAGGGAGGCACAGATGGCCAAGGGGAGTCAGTGGGGACAGCCCTTAGTTACTGCTGTGCATAGGGCCCACAGCAGTGTAAATCTGTATTTACTAAAGAGAAGAGGGGGGTGACACCCAAGGTGGGAGAAATGGCAGAAGCAGGGGGGGAAGTGGTGACAGATGGGGAAATCATGGACAGCAGAGTTCTAGAGGGTTTGAAGGCACTGAGGGTGGACAAGGCGCCAGGCCCAGATGGCATCCACCCCAAGGTACTGAAGGAGCTGGCAGAGGTCCTTGCAGGACCTTTGGCAGACCTATTTAATGCCTCACTACATTCAGGGTGTGTACCTCAGGACTGGAGGATGGCTCATGTGGTGCCCCTCCACAAGAGTGGCCCCAAGGATGAACCGGAAAACTACAGACCAGTGAGCCTCACATCCATCTTGGGTAAGCTAATGGAGACTATCCTGAAGGAGAGGCTGGTGGCCCTCCTAGAGGCCAAAGGACTACAGGACAGCAGACAGCATGGCTTCTTACAAGGCAGATCCTGCCAAACCAACCTGGTCGAGTTCTATGACTGGGTAACTAGGCAACTGGACAGAGGCCATGCAGGGGATGTCCTGTATCTGGACTTCAGTAAGGCATTCGACTCAGTGCTACATGGAAGGCTGGGAAGGAAGTTATAGGCACGAGGGTGGATGCAAAGCTGGTGAGATGGGTAGGAAACTGGCTGCAGGGAAGGCAACAGAGGGTGGTGGTGGGGGGAGCTCTCACACCCAGGGCAGTGATGAGCGGTGTTCCACAGGGCTCGTGTTGGGACCAGTGTTGTTTGGGATATTCATTGCAGACAAATCATGGGACATCAAGAGCAAGATCAGTCTGTTTGCTGATGATATCAAGGTAGGCGCGGTGGTGGATGACCTAGGGGATGGCAGGGGTTGCAGGATGATCTGGCAAAGCTTGAAACCTGGTCAGACACCTGTCAACTGGGCTTTAATGCCAAAAAGTGCAAGGTGCTGCATTTTGGGATGAAGAACCCAAGGAGGAGTTACCAGCTAGGGGAGTGCAGCTAGCCCAGACAGAGGAGGAGAAGGATCTGGTGTGCTCATTACACGTCAATGAACAACTCGGCACAATGTAGGGAAGGCAGCTGCAAAGGCCAACAAAATGCTGGGGTTGTATTGAGGGTATATCCTCGAGGAGGGAGGAGGTGATTCTGCCACTGTATAGGTCATTAGTTAGACCACATCTGGAGTACTGCATGCAGTACTGGCGTCCATATCTGTGAAGAAGGACATTAAGCTACTGGAGGGCTGGCCATGACGACAAAAGATGATCAAGGGCTGGGGGACTTATCATAGCGAGGAGGTTGAAGGAGTTGAACATGTACTCACTGGAGGAGAGGAGACAGGGGTGACAAGGATTGAAACCTTTAAATACATGAAAGGAATAAACAAGACGGGTACAGAGGGGCTGTTCAAAGTAAGGGAGGTGAGGGCCACCAGGGGCCATGATATGAGACTGGAGTGAGGAAGGTTCAGGAGGGAGATGAGGAGACACTTTTTTACAGAGAGGGTGGTGGCTGGGTGGAATGCGTTACCTGCTGAAGTGGTATGCAGTAGAACAGTGGACTGCTTCAAACGAGGATGGGACAGGACAAGGGGGAGGGTTAATGAAGGGGAAGAGTGGAAGGGAGGGGCAGCTGCAGAATAAACGGTGCTAGCTGCACATTCGAGCAGACTTGATAGACCTCTAGGCCTTTATCTGCTGGCAAATTTCGTATGTTCATAAATCTGGCCCTGGTCCCAGCCTAGGAGGGAGGCATCTGTTGTGAGTTATTACTGTAGGGGATTGCTCAAGGAAGGGGATTCCCTCTCTGAGGTTGCATTCTTCCTTCCACCACTCCAGTGCCATCAGCAAAGTTTTTGTGACAGACACCAGTCTGGACAGTTGATCCCACCTCTAAGACCAATGATCTCCTAGGTGATACTGGATAGCTCTAATTTGGAACCTTGCCCCTGGTACCACTGCAGTGGACAAGGCCATGTGCCTCAGTAACTGTAGAAAATCCCTTGCAGGTCTTGGCTGACCTGCCTTAAAGAATTCTGCATTTGAAATCAAATTTGCTACCCTTGCTTGAGGGAGAAATGCCTTCCCTTGCAGGGTATCCAGCTCTGCACCTATAAAGTCTAGAACCTGATTTGGTTCTGTTTGGGACTTCTGAAGATTTATGAGGAAGCCCAGGTCCTCCAATGTGTCTTGTGTCAGTAGTATGGAGATAGAGATTTTTCCTTTCTGCTGTGCTTTTCCTGAGACCAGCCAGTCGTTCAGGTAGGGAATAAACACCACCCCTTGCCTTCTCAAATGTGCTACCACCACAGCCAGACACTTTGTAAACACTCTTGGAGCTGAAGTGAGGCCAAAGGGAAGGTCTGTGAACTGGTATTGGCAGTTTTCTACCCTGAATCTGAGGCACTTTCTGTGGTTGGGCCTGACTGGTATGTAAAATAGGTGTCTTTCAGGTCCACTGACTCCAGCCAGTCTCCTATTTGCAGAGTTTTAATCACTTAGCACAGTGTTCCTGTCACGAGTTTTTCTTTCTTTAAGTGTTTGTTCAGCTATCTCAGGTCTAACACGGGTTGCCACTCTCCGTTTTTCCTCTGGGTCAGGCAGTACCCAGAATGAAATACCTTGCAGCTCTGTGAGGGATGTATTTTTTCCACTACATTTGCTTGCAACAATTATTTCACTGGCATATCCAACAGAATTCTTCCAGTTGGGGTGTGCGGGTGGAAAACCTTTGGATTCTGCAATTTAGGGAATTTTATTCACTGCATGGGCAAATCTTGACTCACTACTTCCAGGACCTTGTTGTCTGCGGTGATTTTTGCCCATTCCTGGACACAGTGAGCCAGTGCTACCTGTGCAGGCTTGTCAGGGGTTTTGCTTTGCTTGGGTTTCTGGGGACTAGTGTTGCAGCTGCATGCCTGGTGCACCGTGTACCCCTGCCCCTATAGTAGTCTCTTTGTGGAGGGTACTTACAGGAGGCATAAACACAAGGGATGTATCCCCTACCCCTACCTCCCCTTCCATAAGGCCTGTAGGAAGTGAAAGCCTTTCCTTTCTTGCTCTGTTAGGTGGTTTTGTACTCATCCACCTTTTGCATGTAAGCCTCTGTCTTGTCACTAAACAGAGAATTTCCCTCAGAAGAGAAATGCATCACTTTTGTTTGAGTATCCTGGGATAGGTTGGTAGTTCTGAGCCAGGGAAACCTTCACAAGGACACTGCATGGGTCATAACTCTAGATGCAGTGTCATCTGTGCCCACCACCATATGGAACTGGCACTTTGTGGCATCCGTGGCTAACCCTGCTGTGTCAGCCATATCCTGTGCGAAGTCCCCAGTAGCCTTTTTGCTCAGTGCTAGGATGGAATTCCATAAGGATTTCTGGTACTATGCTGTGTAGGCCAGGTAAGATGCCTGTCTTAGGAGTAGGGAAGCTGATACTTAAGTGTTTTTCAAACATTCAAACACCTTAAGGGCATTAACAAGGTGAAAGAGTCTTACATGTTTCAATATAAGAAAAATAGCAGGACAAGAGGACACAGCATGAGATTAGAGGGAGGCCAATTAAGGGGTAATGTGAGGAAGTTCTTTTTCACAGAAAGGGTGGTGGATACATGGAACGGCCTACCCCAGGAAGTGGTGGATATGAATACAGTGCAGGGCTTAAAATAGGCATGGGATAGGCATAAGGGAGCAATACAGATGAGTATGACTAGATATGCCATTGACAGAGCAAAGGCCGATGGCACATTTATAAGGTAGAAAAAGAAATGGACAGACTGGATGGGCCTTGCGGTCCTTATCTGTCATCAACTTCTATGTTTCTATGTTTTCCCCATACCATCCATTTTCCTGGAATCCTTCTCAGGAGGCTAGAAAGAAAGGGACACTTTGGCTTTATCACAGGAAATAGTCCCTCATGGTCAGGGTGGAAGTACAGGTACTGAGCTCCCTGTTTGTCCACCTGTTATTTCTTCCCAATTTTTTTTTTGTCTATGCAAGCAGCTGAAGTGGAATCTGACATGACCATGCATTTGGCTTTCCTGAGGGATTTATGGATGGGCAGTATCAACCTTCTTGTGGGTGCTAAGCCCACCATATCCATGAATTCCACCTCATCCTCATCTTCCTCAGTGTCGTGGGAGGAGATGTTGAGGGTACTGAAGTGTAGTCCTCTGCAGGCCTAGGAGGAGAGCCAAATTCTTGATCAGCAGAACCATCTCACGGTATTGGTTCTCCTTCCTACTCTTCCACTTAGTAAATTTCAGCCTCCTTCTCCTCCACAGGCACTGGGAATGGAACTGAATCCGGGGAGGCAGGAATATTCATGAAACTCCCCATAGCCTGGAGGACTTGCCATGCCTTTGTCATGTTCTCTGCTGAGGGCATTTGTCTTAAGTTCACTGGCTGCTCCTTTCCTTCTTCAGAAAGTGGGACAGCTATGTGTTTTTATTTTTATTTTTTGTTGGCAGGCACCGCCTCCGGTGTCTACTCTGAGGATCTTTTATTGTTACTGGATTCAGGGTTCCCCCGTTTGGACACCTTGAGTTCTGAGCCATTTTTTAGCAGCTTTATCTTTCTTTTCTGTCCCCTTTGACAGGGACTTCTGCTTACTCTGAAGGACTGGACCCCCCCTCTGAACCATTTGTTGATGTGGAGATAGACTGAGAAGTTATTACATGTTCTAATTTTTTTAGCCCTTTTCTTTTGCGTTTTAGGGCAAAACTTTATACAGAGATCACAGCTGGCAAAATTGTGGTCTGGACCAAGCTGGTGGCAATCTGCCTTCGCCAGGAGTTGAAAACAAACAGTATAATTTTTAATGCCTGTAGGTCCTGCCTTCTTGTTCAATCTGTCAGTCACGCCAAACACTGACGACCCTGCGAAGACAGTTCCGTTCCAGTAGAAAAAAGTCGCAAATAAAAAAAGCCCAATAAATCTTAAAAAAGGCTTTAAAGAAAATAATATGGTTCAGTTCCTCAAAAGATAAAATGGCAAGTTAAATTATTCCTCAAATGAGGTTTCTTAAGCAGAATTAGTAGAGTCTCATTTTTGATCCCCAAAAACAAGGAACCAAGAATAATTTTAAGTAAAACCGCAAAGTGGTTTAAGAAAAAGTAATTTTTATTTGCTTTTAAAAGTGAAAAATGTCAGCTCTCTAAGAGCAGGAACCCACTGAAAACGTCCTTCTCCGGTTCCTGGGAACTGGAGAAAACATATACAGTAGCTTACACAATAAATTATAAATAACACTCTAACTAATGCAGAGCATTGAAAAGTTAACTAAAACAGTTTAACACTATAAAATAATAAACCATAAGCCGTCTAAAAATGTAAAGAAGATTTGAATGTGACTTCTCTATATAGGCTAAGAAATAAATCTGATGTTAGAGTGCAGAGGTGAGCATAACCACACAGTAGAGTTTGAATTTCATTCTAAATTTGCATGAAATTCTTAAAACTCCAGGGCTGCTCATTCCAGGGGAATGGCTGCATTTGTTAAGCATTAAGTGAGGCATTCCTGGGGTTCGAATGAGCTGTGGCAGCTCAGTGTGCCTTTCCTGGCCAATCCTTTTTCAAAAATAAATAGATCTTGCTTGACGCTACCATGCCTGTGACCCAGGGGAGGCCAAAGGGAGACTGAGAGGTACTATCACATGGCATCATTACTAGCTAGGGAGAGTGGGCACCAGGGAGGTTATTTAGGGGGCCATGTAGATTGTTCCTCCACCAGGAATGTCTGCATGCATGGAAGGTCAACCGTCGGCATTGCCCTTGTGCCTGGGAGGAGGAACAGGGAAATCTGCATGCATGTGAGGTCAACCATCGGCACTGCAAAGGCACCAGGGGAGGAAAAAGGAACAGGGAACATCTACATGCATGCATGGTCAACCATCAGTATTGCTCAGGAGCCAGGGTAGGATGGGGGAACAGGGAAGCATATGCAAGGTCAACCGCTGGAAATGCCCAGGCACCAGGGGAGGAGGGAGAAACAAGGAATGTCTGCATGCATGCAAGGTCAACCATCAACAACCCAGGTGCCAGGGGAGGAGAGAGAGGAACGGGGAATATCAGCACGTATGCAAGGTCAGCTGTCAGCATTGCCCAGGTGCCAGGGAGGAGGGATGAACACGGAGTGTTTGCATGCATGCAATGTCAACCATCGACATTTCCCAGGTGCCAGAGGGGGAGGGAGGAACAGGAAACTTCTGCATGCATACGCAATCAACTGTCTGCAGCTCAGGCACCAGGGGAGGAGGGAAGAACAGCGAATGTCTGCATGCATAGGAGGTCAACTATCAACACTGCCCAGGTGCCATGGCAGAAAGGAGCAACAGGTAATTTCTGCATGCATGCAAGATCAACTATTCACATTTCCAAGGCACTAGGGGAGGAGGGAGGAATAGGGAATGTCAGCATGTGTGCAAGGTCAACCGTCAACCTTACCCAGGTGCCGGGGAGGAGGGAGGAACAGGGAACATCTGCATGCATGCATGGTCAACTATCAGCATTGCTCAGGAGCCAGAGGAGGAGGGAGGAACAGGGAAGTGTGCATGTATGCAAGGTCAACCATCAGCACTGCACAGGTGCTGGGGAGGAGGAAGGAACAGGGAACGTCTGCATGCATGGAAGGTCAACCATCGACACTGCCTTGGCGCTGGAGAGGAGGAAGAAACAGGGAACATCTGTGCACATGGGAGATCAACCATTGACATCGCCTAGGTACCTGGGGAGGAGAGAGGAACAGAGAACATCTGCATGCATGGGAGGTCAACAATCAAAATTGCCCAGGTTTGGAGGAGGGAGGAGCAGGGAACATCTGCATGCATATGAGGTCAGTCATCAACACTGCCCTGTCACCAGGGGATGAGGAAGGAACAGGAAACATCTCCATGCAAGAAAGGTCAAACATCAACACTGCCCAGGTGCTAGAGGTGGAGGGAGGAACAGGGAACATGTGTATGCATGCAAGGTCAACTGCTGGAATTGTGCAGGTGCCGGGGAGGAATAAACTGTGGGTTTAATTCCACAGTAATGGCTGAATGATGGCTGGTGGGCGTTTTGGGCCCCCCACACCACGGATTCTCATCGGTGTGAGCAGTGGGGCTAGCAGATAACAGGGAATCAGAGCTCCACCACAGGGGTGCCTCGACCCAAGACTGGGCAGATGACACAAGTGAAAACAAACCTAAATTAAAAAAAAAAAATCAATACACAAGAGATCATGGCATGCCCAAAAGTGATTGTGCACTTGAACAAGAACAAAAGGAAACTGCCCACAGCATACTTTTTAGTGCTGATTTGTTCAGAAAAAAAATTCTGCCACTTTCAAACTGTCAGTTATCAAGGTATTGAAATGCAGATGGCCTCCGTTTAATTAAAATTTACAAATGCCTTGCAGATCTATGCAGTTTTCCTATCTGTATCGTAAAGGAATATCCATTTTTTTCAAAAGCCTAAAAAAGGTACCGTATCCTAGATGATGGAGCCACTAAAGGTTGGAAAGATAACATTTCACTGGGGAAATTAGTCATCACCCACATCGTGTTATAATTAATACAAAATATCTCCCCAGTCACCCACAGTCTCATCATTTAAAATGCTCTCGTTCCTGCTGTGAGAGGGAACTGATAAGGGAGAGGGCTGAAGTGCTTTCAGTAATTCCTAAATCTACCAAAGAATGGCCAGTATTTGAAGCCAACCAGTGATGTTAGTCATTCAGAATCCAAAGTCCATACTGCAGTGTCAAAATGCTTTTTTAAACTTCTCCATGGTGTTGGGATGACAATTACATTTTCTAACAAGGCATCTTTACTGGGTGTTGAGTTAAAGTGAATTTGTCACTTTTCAGAAAACTTTAAAAAACATAATATTCAGACATAATTCTGCTTCTGTTTTACAGATTTTGGGCATCTGTGCTCCTTTTGTTTTTTATTACGGTATGCCTCCTGAATAGCGACATTTCTATGACGACATGCGTCGATATCGACAACAGCGCCATGTTACCGTAGAAGTGCCACTGGGACCGAGCAACCCGTTCCCCCGACTTGTACCCTCTCCCCGAACTAACTCCAACCTGTTAGAATCCTAAAATACAGGGGGTGCGGTTGGGGGGGTTGGGAGGTAAAGCCCCCAGAAGAGAAAACGTACACCGATGTGTGAGGCTCCATGCCGACTACAAATTGCTGTTGACATGGAGCCTGGCGCTGTGATGCCGGTCAATGTTTTTCTTGTCGAACCGGCATCGTAGAGCCCTTTATTACTATGTTCTTTTACATGGAAACAAGATCCCTGCCACTACAGTTTAGCTGCTCTTGATTAATCCCTTGCTGACATCACAGTCTTATATTTGTGACATTTTAATAATTTCCACAGCAGTACACTGTGATGTCACACAGAATCATGTCTTCAGTAAAGGATTAAGCAACAGAAGCAGATGGATTCTGGGGAAACAGGGATCCTGTTTCCACTGTAATTTTTTTTTGTGAACTTAAAGTACCATATTTTCAAAAGTGGGAAAGTTGTGCATATGCGTAAAAAAGTTACACAAGGGAGGATTTCCTTGTGAAACTGCAAGTTTTTTTTCTGTATGCGCTCAGTTTTCAAATAGGTTGTTTTTTTGTAATCTTTTCCACAATTTACAGCAGTTTACGTGTATTTGTTGACGCAGCTGCAGAGCAACGCTATGCCTAGTATTACCAGCAGTAACATTTTTGGGGCAGCTGCAGAAAAAAGGAAAATGATGCCCATGTGCATACAATGCTGAAAATAGTGCTTTCTCAGGTGCAATGAATTGTCCCTGCACCAGGAAGTTGCGCTCAGAGACTTGGGGCCCGATTCTCAAAGATCCCCTAGAGCGATGCAAGTTATGTCGCTCCAGGGATGCGGCAATCTCCAAGTGCACCAGGGACCCTGTCTCCAATTCTGTAAAAATCAGGGCCCCGGTGCCAAACTCCCTGGGTGTGCCACAATTTGCCTGCTGCGCTAAACAGTCGGCGCACCTGCAGGAAGTGCTGCAGGGATTCTGTCCCCTGCCCAGTGCAACAGTAGAGGGGCCGGGATGGGGGGGTGAAGCTTCTGGAAAGGAGGGGGCTGGGTGCAGAGGGGGCACAGGAAGTGACAAGGGGGTCGGGTCGTGGAGACAGCTGGGCAGCAGCACATAGTGATGGCTCCCGACAGGGTGCATTTGCAGTGTACTTTATGCACAGTATAGTGCATGTACTAAGAGTCTACTGAAATAATAATTTTAATAATAATAAAATGTATGTTATGTGGCTCAAATTTCATGCTGTTTGTGGGTTTATGTTATAAACATGAAGCAGGGAAGTCATCAACTTGAATGACAGCACATACATGTACAGTAAACTGCACTTCCCTGGTAGTCTAGCACCTCGTCCTGATCCCCGTTGTCCCACAAAATCATTGATGTACCAGTCCCTGGTGGTGTAGTAGTCCCCCAACCCCCACCCTACTCCAGCAGGCAGTGACCAACTACCCCACTCTCCCTCATCCCAAACCCTGAGCCGTGAACTGGCACAGCCCTCCTCTCACCACCATGGCCGTTACTTAGTTATGTTCCTAAAAAGTTTCAATGGACAAACTAGGTAAGCAATCTTGGTTTCATTTGGTCCATACTTTGTTATGTTCCTATGTCGAGCCCCAACAGCGTGTTGATGCAGCATGTTCCTCAGTTCTTCTTGGGCAACCAAAGGCTGTTCCACATTATTCCCCACCAAAAAGCAGTAACACGGTGCATGCACAGCAGATATATACAAAAATTTATTTAAAGTCACCATGTGCAAAAACAGCATTTGTGCAAAAATAGCCAGTATATGCTCCAGCGCATCAAGGTGTCCTGCCTCTTCTTCAGGGAGCTTCAACAGTATCCTAGCCCTCTGGTAATGGAGGCAGGATGAAATGGAGAGCTGTGCACAACCTAGTAGGTTTGAATCCCCTCTTACCCAGCCACTAGTCTATTATGTGACCTTGAAGAAACCCCCCTTTCAGTTAGCCGAGTTTTAAAGCAGAAGTAGCCCCCAAAAAAAAAAACAGGACAACAACCTGGATTTCCACCTGTCTTGATGGTCAGATGCTGTGTTTTAACTAAAGAAGTTGTATGATTTGGTCAGTTTTTTATGTCCCATTTTATAAATGTACTGTGCATAGTTATATATTTGTATAAATTCTTTGCAAAAACCTGCATTAATGCACCAGTTAGGGTTCAACTTAATGCAACAAAAGTAGGGAACTGTGGTGTTCAGGTTTCCAACCCTAGTCCCCCTCAATCAGCAAAAGGCCAACACCACTCAAGCAACCATAGACAGCTATCATCAGGTAAGACAAACAACATACAACTGTTTCCAGATGACAAAATTGCAGTAGCAGTGACGTGCTACCTTCATGGATTTGTATCTGCCTTTTGTACACTGCAAGATGTACACACACGTTGCTGCAGCAACAAATCCATGACACTCAAATCACAACACTGTTTCTGTGTGCAGAAGCACAGGCCACTGCAGCCACAGATGCAAATCCACAATATCCAAATTGCAAGAGTTGCAGAAGTGCACACCCCATATGGGGGCAGTGCTTCTGCAGCCTCAGATACTCATGAACACTGTAAGACATACACACACTTGATGGGCCTGTGATTATGCTGCCACAGGTATAAGACATACACACTAACCTCTGGCTGCAGAAGCACAGGTGCCACAAAATCCATCATACCAAAATTGCAACACTACTTCTGTCAGTAGAAGTAGAGACCCCTGAGGTGTCCGTGCCTCTTCAGCCACAGGTGTAAAACATACTGTGCATACCGATTTCTGGCTTCAGAAGGGCAGACCTCTTGCAACAAAACTCAGGATACTCGTCGAACTACTTTGCCCAAATTAGTAAGGCAAAAACTACTGCATATGGAAAAATGTTCTATTTTTTACAGAAAAATGTATTACTTACAGATTATGCAGTACATGAAAATAGAAAATGACATTGCAAAGCCTTGTACAGCTTACAGTTATGCTGATGGAAGTACTGCCACAATGTGGTTATAATGGTTTCAGCAGCGGATCTAGAAATTGTTCAGGGGGTAGCAGTAATGGATCATGCTATCTAGCGACGTATCTCATACAGCATGCATGAGTACTGTGGAGTCAGCCATGATGCAATGCAGAAACTTACAGTAGATGATACGTCACAAAATACTGCAGTAAAAAAGGACCTACCTGCCATTGAATTACACTGTTCCCTGCAGCATACTGCAGCATGTTTGAGATATACTGCTGCACTACTGTGTTGCATCCTGGCTGGTGCCACTGCACCTCTGGCTGCAGAGGTGCTGGCCCCATGGGGCCTTCTGCCTATACAACAGCAGCTCCCCATGGGGCCTGCACTTCTGCAGCCACACACAGTCATGCACATAGTATGACATACACACACAGGTGTGGCTGCATAAGCACTGGCTCCACAGCCACAGATATAAATTCACAAAGGTTGCACATCAGTGATACTGCATGTTTGTCTCCTGGAAACAGTTGTATGTGATTGTCTTACTTGATCATGGCTGTCTGCAGTTACTTGTGTGGTGTTTTCCTTTTGCTGTTTTGAAGGGGTGGATAGTTAGGGTTGGAAACCGTAGCACCACATTTCACTACTTTTGTTATGTTAAGCTGAACCCTAACTGGTGTATTAATATTGTTTTTTAGCAAAGAATCTCTTTTCTCTTTGAGATAGTGGAAACATATCCTTATTCATGTAGGTCCTTTTGGGACCTGCGTGAGCAGATGCAGACACACACAGGGCCTTCTGAGCCCTGTGCCAGGGGAAGACTCCCATCCATTCAGTGACCAATGTCAATAATTAATGGGGGTTTCTGGTGGACTGTGGAACTGAAGGGCCCGCTGTGCCCTGCACTTTCATGTGGCAACAGATACAGACACACAGGGTAAAAATTTCATCTCTCAGCCAATGCAGAGGGCCCTCTGCCACCCATGGGTGAAGAGGTGTGGGACCCAATGCCAAGACAAGAGTTGTCTTCACTATACAGTACCTGGGCCCGTGCGGTCAACCCTGCACATTTCCCTCTCTGGCTGGGGGGTGTCACATAACAGTGCCATCCCCAACTCTCACCCCATACAGCTGACTCACTGAGCTCACCCCCAAACTCAGCTCACCAGCATGGGATCATAAAGCATGACCTGCTGGGATAATATCTGGCACTACGCACAACTTTTTTAATAATAATAATAATTTTTTTTTAAATTTTGGCTCCACATTTTTAAGATAGTCATTTTATGACCCCCTTAGAAACATGACATGTGGCATTTGTGGTATTGGAAAATGTAGAGCCACACCAGCTCTGCCAGGTGCTCAGTTACAAAATTCAAACATGTAGCAAGGCAGTCACGGCACACTGGCCACACAATTATGCTGTCCACACATTTTTCTTAAATGCTACAGGCATTTATGGTATATTGGCTAAAACATTCTTTCACATCAGAAGTGTAAAAACACATCTTGTCCATGATTTAAAAAAAAGTATATACTTGTCACATTTAGGAGGTGGTGTGAAAAATGGCGATGTTGAAAGTTTGGAGTCAAAACATCGAAAATTAGCAAAGTTATGAGTGAACACTGAAATATTTCAATGTTCACTCATAACTTGGTCATTTTACCATATTTTTTCACCAGATTTTCAGCATAGCCTTTTTATGACCCCGCCCCATCAACCCAGATACAGTAGATGGCATTTTTCACATCCCCACTAATACATCATTTTGTGCCACAGGTGGGAAAACACATTTTGGCCAGAATTTGAAAAATGACAGCTGCCACATTCATGAGGTTATGTGAAAAAATGGCAGTATTGAAAATTTAGGGTCAAAATACTGAAAATTACAAAAGTTATGAGCGAGCATAGAAAAATTTCAACGTGCGCTCATAACTTTGTTGTTTTATAAAATATTTTCATGGACAAATATCAGGGATAGAGAAGGAATGACCAGGGATAGAGAAGGAATGACCATGGATGGAATTATCATGGACAAACCATGGATGGAGTTATCATGGGTAAAGTTCAGAGACAGAGCAGGGATGGCCATGGATGGAGTTATCATGGACAAATCATGGATGGAATTATTATGGACAAAGATCAGGGACAGAGAAGGAATGACCATGGATGGAATTATCATGGACAAACCATGGATGGAGTTATCATGGGTAAAGATCAGAGCCAGAGCAGGGATGGCCATGGATGGAGTTATCATGGACAAATCATGGATGGAATTATTATGGACAAATATCAGGGACAGAGAAGGAATGACCATGGATGGAATTATCATGGACAAACCATGGATTTTTTTATTTAAGAGTTTTACCAGGAAGGCATACTGAGCAGAGAGCCACTCTATTCCAGATGTGTCCTGGGGTTGGGGGAAGAAGGAATACATACAATACAATAAACAATGGCATCTACAATACAATAGGCTACAGAGCCGATATCCCAAAATGGTTACAAGGTAAATGGAAGATCAGAGTAACAAGCAGGAGAGTACCACTACAACTCTTACAAGAAATTACAATGCCTTGCATACAATATGCACATATAATACATATTAGAGATGCATACTGAAAGTACCATGATTACAGATGGATGTGAGCAGCTAGATGAGAACCAGCCGCAGAGGACTTTATAACAAGTACTCTGCTGAGGGCAGAGATCTGTGTATGCTACCAACTAGATGTGAACTGCTGCAGAGGACCTTATAACAAGTACTCTGCTGAGGGCAGAGCTCTGTGTATGCTACCAACTAGATGAGAACCAGCCGCAGATGACCTTATAACAAGTACTCTGCTGAGGGCAGAGATCTGTGCATGTTTAGTTGTGAGCCGGGGTACTACACATAGCGTGGTAAATGGATTTTTTATTAGAGGGGGGGCACTAAGCTCCTCAGAGGAGCTAGGTGCATGAACAGGTGGAGGAAAAATGTGCCTTGAGGAGATAATTGAGACGCTGAGTGTTGTCTAAGTGCTGAATGTCTGCCGGCAAGGAGTTCCATAATTTAGGCATACGGTAGTTGAAGGCAGCTTGGCCTTTAAATGTGGACATATGTGGGACATAAAGGAGCCAGGAGTCTGTGTTCCTGAGTGCATACGTAGAGGGGGGCTGAACTGAGAGGGCAGACTCGAGGTAGGAGGTAAGTGACTGTGCCCAGAATTTCACTGTAACCCTGGCACAGTGGGTCTATCTCCATTCCTGTAGTGAAGGCAGGTCAAGTGACTTGTAAAGGATGCAGTAATGTGTTGTGGGTGGGCAGTCCAGGACAAAATGGCAGAAGGAATGGAAGAGGGGATCTAGTCTGGTTAAGGTGGACTCAGGGGCCGTGCTGTAGACTACGTCCCCATAGTCAAGAACTGGATGGATTTATTGGATTGGATGGAGTTATCATGGACAAAGATCGGAGATAAAGAAGGAATGACCATAGATGGAATCATCACAGACAAACCGTTGATGGAGTTATCCTGGACAAAGATCGGAGACAGAGAAGGAATGACCACAGATGGAATCATCACAGACAAACCGTTGATGGAGTTATCTTGGACAAAGATCGGAGATGGAGAAGGAATGACCATAGATGGAATCATCACAGACAAACCGTTGATGGAGTTATCTTGGACAAAGATCAGGGACAAAGCAGGGATAACTATGGATGCCCATAGATAACCTTGTTTGTTTGTTCAAACATGCACAACCAGGGAGCAGAACCAAAGTCCTGGACTTTCGAAGGGCTCATTTTAGAAGAACGAGGAAAATGCTGCAGGGGAAACTATAGGGGGTAAGAGCAACAGGGGATGGACGCTAAATGGAAATTAATACACAATGAGATAACAGAGGACATATCTGTGTACAGACATTCAGCAAGAAGAGGAGGAATAAAAAAACTATTATGGTTCACGAGGGAAATAGGGAAGGCTGTGAAGGCTATGAAAAGGGCATTTAAAAAATACAGGACCAACCAAGCAGAGGGAGGACAAGGTGGTGCTTCACAGCAGGATAAAAACTGTCCCTCTAAACCATCTAGATTAGGCAACGTTTTTGCACTTTACATACCATGGACAGCCCAGCTAGCATGCAACATCTTGCTTCCAGTAGGGTCCTGCTTCGTTCCATTTCCACAGCTATGTGGACTGTAGCACTGATAGGTTAAGTGACCTGTCCAGTGTCACGCAGTATTTGGCTGGCTACCATTATGATAAGAAGTGGTACACTCAGAATTCACAATATTTGACCAGATGATCATTTCTAGTCATATGGTTGGAATTAAGGCTATCTCAGAGCAAACAGTAACAGTGTGCGTTTATATTTATGGATGTAAATGGAAAGGAAGTGCATTTAAAGGGGCCCCTGACAAGATGCACACAGTAGCTTTTCAAGCACAGAATAAGAATTATGGATTGGGCAATGGTATCTGAAAACTAGTGTCTAAAATCTGTCCCAAGCTTCTGGCACTGATTTGTGTATGACATCATCGATTAAACCTTTACCGATGCCAGTGTCTAATAGAAACTTATTGTAAGGCAGTGTGTTTCACAGCTCTAATTTAATCTCTTTCTCTAGCTTATTGCTTTAGCACAGCTTGAAACAGGACAGTATACACACTTCATACTCACTTTAACAGATCTAATAAAAGAGAAGGAAGGCAAACAAAAAATTCAGGCTTGCAAGTCCCTGTATTTGAAAGCATTTACTAGTGTGTGCGCAACATCCTCTCACTTATCCGCAAACAGCTGAACAGTACCAGTATCAGTAGTCCACCACCCTACATAGAAGTCAAAGTGCATTACAAAAAGGGTACCATGAGTACCTCCTTCTTCAGTCAAAAGACAAGCCCTCTATTAAGGAGGTGGCTTAAGACGTCATATATTTAGATCATAGATAAATACCCATACTTAGTCATGCTTTTTTTTATTTTCTGATCTAGTTTTTGGCTCCCTACACTGACAGGACAGATGTACCACAATCCGAACACCCACTTGTAGACCATCATGCTTCTTGGTGAGGGGGCTTTACCCCATTATGTTGCCCCTGTTCCCCCAAGGATGCCGGCACAAAGACCAAAGACCAGGCTGTGGGTGTGCAGACACACGCACCAACCAAGCACCAAACAGCATTTCCCCCTCCCGATACCTCTGCTTCTGCACTACCACCTGTGCAGCCACAGGTGGCTGTAGCAGAGTGAGGTATGCAGGCTTTCCCTCTCGGGAGAAGGAGACGGTCCTCTGGGATGCTTCATCCTCCCCCCCCGCTGGTCCCTGATGACTCAGGCTCATTTTCCAGTCGGGGTTAAGCATTGCAAGCAGTGATGCCAAGGGTGTAGCTACTGATACTCCGAGTACGCCATGGCGAACCAAGTTTAGCAGCATGGGGTAGCAAACAAGCTGGCCAGCACTGCTCTGCCCTCTCTAGTCCATTGCATTTAAATTTCTGTGTGTGGCTTTGCAGGCTTTTTCTTTTCTCTTTCAACTTTGTTTTTTTTTTGGGGGGGGGCACAGTGGACCATGGACTTTGAAGCTGAAGGTCTCAATTAGGTCTGCCTGTATAGTGATTGGCTGCGGCATCTGGTAGGGGATGTGGCAAGTCTGGGGTTGGTGAGTTTAAATGCCCCAGCAAAGTTAGAAGCCATACTATTAGTTTAGTTGTACTGGGAGCGAGAGAAGCAGTAGAAGAACTGAGGAGCAGCAGACGGAAGAACAGACTCAGAGCCAGATAAAAGAATGAAGACTTCATGTGGAGTGGCAAGTGGAGTGAATCTGCCTACCTACAGGGGAGAGAGAAGAAATTTCTGCCATATTCTTGGACTTGTGGTGCAGTCAGTGGCGTTTACCAGTGGGCAGCGAGCACCACACTAGCAGTGCAGACAGACAGCAGGTCTAGTGTGGGAATCATCTGATTGGAGCCAGGAACCTTGGACTCAAGTCTTGGGGGGGCAGCATGAACAACAGTGGTGGAGGGGGCAGCAGTGTTGCAGGTTGGTGTACAAATCTGAAATGCCTGGCTACACCCCTGAGTGATGCTGCCACTACGCCGATGGGCAGGCACTTAGTCATGCTTTCTTATACACTTCCCTTTCAGCCCCATTATTTATTCATTTATTTATCTGCAAATCGGTAACTGGGCAAAAGCACATTGAGCTGAGGCTCATTTCAAGGTGCAATCTAGGGAAAAGGTAACAGGAGAAAACAGAAGTACAATAATAACATAACTGGTGCAAAAATTGTTACACATTATACAGGGTTTTAAATAATTGATTAGCAGTTTTTTTCTTGGGACAATACTAACTATACAGAAAGCAATTATATAGGTTTTCTAGAAGTGTTGTGCTTGTTAAACACAGTGAGGCAAGTGCTATGCATTTTCACAATGTTTTAGAACTTTTATGAGCAAAACGCTAATCAATTTTTAGAGTTAAATAAAACCCTGCCACAAGTAGGTACTGGAGTTTAATTGTTTAATTAGTATTTCGGAAAGATCTTTGAGCGTGAGCTCTTTTACAAAGGCTCCACGTCAGGGTGGACAATAGGACAATACACATATTCAGTGGTTACAGAGGCCTGATCATTAGGCATTAAAGAGCGATTACGTGACAATTAGACAAATAGGGGAAAAAAACTGAGCAGTTGTAATTGAATACTAAGCTATTTCTAATTGGTTGCCCTAGGTAGCACACACCTGGAAACCTCCAAATCTGTTGATAGACTATGGCAGAGTAATTGCATAGGGTTTAATGCTATCCCAGATGGCGAGAGGCTGGGTGACAGTGAAACAAGGGGAATTGGGTTTGAAACCAACCGCAGAGAGCGTGAGGGGGGATAGTGAAACGGGGGAGCTGTGATGGGGGAGCAGCTCAGAGGGCTTTGTCAGTATGGTGTGTGTGTGGGGGAGTTGGGAGGGGCAGTAGCAAGTGCGTTTAAAGAGACTGATAGCTTACTTAAGCCCTTGGCTAGGGCTGGAATGGAGGCAGGGTTCTCTAGGAGCCCTGCTGGTTGTTACCTTGGGGGTAGGCCTGTCTATCAAGTGGGGCCTGAGAAGCAGGTGCATTTTGAGTTAGACATTAGGTGCTGTTTGAGGCCTACTTTGAGTTGGTGCAAAAATTTGTGCAAAAATAAAGTGCAGTCGCAGCACAAAAAGAAAATACCTATTCAGGTGCAAATGAACATCAGCAGGGCACAGCAATACAAAGAGATGATTAACTTATCAGACGGGAGTCCTGGCAGGCTGGAGCATGCCCACCACTCATGGGGGAAGGGAGTGCAAAGGTAGTGAGCAGTTGGCACTACTATCGGGGTATGGGAGACCCAGAAGGGGGCTCAACAAATGGGTGGTTGGGGTTCCAGGCGAGCAGGGGAGGGGGTAAGGAGGATGGGTAACAGGTGGGGGGAGAAGTTTTAACTGGTGCCTGAGGGAGCCAGGGGAGATGGATAGGTGGAGGGAGGAGGGGAGCAGGTTCCAGAGCGTGGGGAGTTGATAGGACAAGACAGATTGCTCAGCTGAGGAGCAGGGGTGAGGAGTGGCAAAAGTGTGATGATCTCTGGAACAGAGGGAGCATGAGGCAAGAGGGATAGCAAAGAGGATTGAGGAGATGTGAGAGGAAAGGGACCCACCAGCCCAACCATGGATTAATGCCACAGTAGAACCATGCTCTGTTGTGGTTTAATACTTACATATTTCTCCATGATAGTAAACAAAAATTCCATAATGATGACTCAGCCCACAGCTGATTTCCTTTGAATGACCATACTTTGTGCAGTGGGCAGACACTTCAGGAGGAAAACATTGGAAACATTGTTCCTAATCAGACCAAAGAAACAGTCTTATCTGAAACTCAGGGAACAGTCAGACTTGAAGAACATGAACTGTGAGACTCAACTGGCAGAACTAGGGCTCTTCTTACTGGAAATGAAAAGACTGAGGGGAAGACATGATCATGTTATTCAAATACCCAGATGGGATAACACCATCAGCTTGGACACAGTTCTTCCGAATATCCAAGGATGACAGAAGAAAAGGGCACACAGTGACACTGACGAGAGGAAAGTTCAAGCGATTTATCACAAAGAACTACTGTACTTTACAGAACAGGCAGTGACTATGTCAACACTCAGAGCAGGTGATATCAACTGATGTTCTAACTACCTATATAAAATGGGTAATGAAAATTCTGCATTCTGATTGGCTACCTGCCACACCTTATTACAGCACTACCAAAATCTAAAAAAATCCCACTGTGCCAACTAGGAATTTTACTTTCAAAACTGGCAACTTCAATTCCATGCTCCATAAAATGAAAACAAAATGTCAGAATTTCTACCAGTTACCATTGAGATCCAAATTGAATTTGACGGCAGATAAGGATCACTTGGCCCACCCAGTCTGCCTATTTTTCACTGCCTATAGTGTCACTGCAGACCCTAATTGATCTCCGGCTCCCCCTCCCCCCACAAACACACACACACACTTTGTACTAAGATTCCCTTATACTTGTCCCATGCATTCTTTAATCCCTCCACTGTTTTTGCCTCCACCAGTTCAGCTGGAAGACTGTTCCAGGCATCCACCACACTTTCCGTGAAGAAGTACTTCCTCCCATCTCTCCAGAATTTACTCCCTTCCAGTTTCATTGTATGTCACCTTGTTCTTGCACATCTTTTTCTGAAAAAAATACTCCCCTCCTGAACCTTATTTACCCCTTTCGGATATTTATAGGTCTCTATCATATCTCCCCTCCTCTCTTCCAGGGTGTACATACTGAGGTCTTTTAGTCTCTCTCCTTGTAGGGCTTCTGATGCAAACCCACACAATTTTGATTGCCCTCCTCTGGACAACCTCCCGTCTCTATGTTCTTCTGGAGATGCGGGGCTCGATTTCCAAAAGGTGACACAGGGTTTGTGTCAAGCCTTGGGTCACACCCATTTTCTGGTGCAATTGCACCAACTGCGCCAAACGTCTTTGACACAACTGCACCTGATTTTAGTACACTGGGCACAGTTGTGACAGCTTCCTCATTTTATGGCAGCTTGCACTAAAGATTTGGTGCAAGCCCCCAAAAGGGTTCCCCAAATTGCACAAGTTAGACAAGGGACAAGCTGGCCTAACTTGCAGCATTTAGCGCTAGGCATTGAAAATCCCAATCGCCAACCTGGAGAATGCCGCAAGCCCTGTGCGCCAAATAACCGGCACACCAGGGGCATGCGACATTCTTGTGGGCTTTAAAAATCAAGCTCGTTGTCTCCAGAACTGGACACAGAATTCCAGGTGGGGTCTCATCGGCGATCTATGCGGTGGCAACACTACCTCCTTCCTTCTACTGGTGACACCCCTTCCCTATGTACCCCAATGTCCTACAAGCCCTACAACTGGCTTGTCACACTACCTGGCCACCTCTAGGTCATTTGATAGGATTACTCCAGGTCCCTTTCCTGCTTGATGACCGTCAACACTGCTTCTCCCATTTTGTACTCTTCCTCTGGGTTCCTGTGCCCTAAGTGCATGATTTTGCACTTTTTCGCACTGAAACCCAGCTGCTGCCATGCCCTTGACCACTCCGTGTGTTTTCTCAGGTCTCTGCACATTCTTTCCACTGCCCAGGAGTGTCCACCCTATTGCATATTTTATTGTCATTCGCAAAGAGGCATACCTTCCCTTCCAGTCCATCGCAATGTCACTTACAAAGACATTAAAGTTGGCCAGTCCCAGTACTAAGCCCTGAGCTTCCTACTGGTCACCCTCACTTCTCTAGAACAACTCCATTTACTTCCACCCTCTGTCATCTATCCCTTATCCAATTTCTTACCCAGTTTTCCACCTTAGAACCCACCCCTATGCTGTTAAGTTTCCTTATGAGTCTCCTACGCGGAATGGTGTCGAAAACCTTACTGAAATCCAGGAAGGCAATGTCCACCACCCCACCTTGATGTAGACAAGAGTTTGAAGGCAAGCAGTGAGAGCAGATAGGGCAAAGATCCTGTTTTCATGCAGATGTTCTTTAATAATAAATATAGTCGGGGTGAGAAATACAGAAAAAATATGAAATATAAGCTGAATTGTGTCTAAATATTAAGCATCAGGGGCTCTTTACTGTAATATGTTTAAGGTGTCCTTGAGTATAACACTAATATTACTAGGGCTGTTGGAGTTTTACTAGGGAAATAATGGTGTGCTGGTTGACAAAACCCTTGACCATTGACCTATCCAATTAATCCCAACCACCTTCCCAATATCTGTTTTTTTTTTTTAAATCAGGGTATTTATTCTCCTGTCTAGTCTGGTCCCCTTCCAACCTGGTCTCCCAGCCCTGCCCTTCCCAAGGACTTACCTGGACTGAGCAATCCTCCATGAATCACACCCCTCCACCCCCCGTGGTGATGCCTGGAGCACACAGCCTAGCAGGGTCTAGCACTTGTCAGTGGTGCAAAGCCTGTGGAGACACGACATCATCTTGTCAGCCCACATTCTACCTTTTTTCTCCCCTCCTATCTCCCCTAATGTCAGGCAGACCCCATTAGGCCTCACACACATCTGATGTCCCCCAGTGGAGGAGTAATTTCCCTAGCCAACTGTAGGGGTTTGCCACAGCAACAGGATCCAACATCATCCCACCCCCAAACTGGGAGCGCTGCCATGCAGCAGCACCTCACCCAGCCACAGACAACCCAGCCAGCTATCTGAGCTTGCTTCCAAACTCGGATCACCAGCACAGGACCGAAACACACAACCTGATGGGCCACTAGGTGACCCTGACACCCTACCATTATAACTACAGTATTGCACTTATATTGTGACAGTACAGTTCTACAACACTTGTTTGACCACTGTTCACTGCTATATAGTAACTGTTATTATATTACGATAGCACATATACTCATGCGTGTTACCCAGGAATATAATGCTCCATCTGTGTATGTTTTGTAAGATGTTACTCCCTACATCCCCTTCCCCGGGCTGCACCTGAAAATACGCCTCGGCTCAGCGTGCCTTTCCAGTTACCAACTTTTAAATACATAAATCAATAAGAAGTGCGCTACCTGCATAACCCAAACATTTGGGGGGGGGGGCAATGGAGACAAAACCTTTACTTGTGAAATTCACCATGAAAAATACACTTTCTGTCTTGGTCTACTGAATATTTTCTGTTATCAGAATGAACGAATAGTTGAAAGAAGAAGCATATGATGGTTATGAAATGGTTAAAAACTTTACAATGGTTTAAGATCAGCCAATCTCTTCTAGATATGTGGCTGTTTAGCACACCTGTGCTGAGAATGAAGTTCATTTCACAGCACAGACCAGTAAGCATCTTTGAGGTCATTCACCATATTATTAAAGCACCACTTACATCCAGCAACCTACAAATTGCAATGCAGGACACTGCTATTAGTATCAATTAGGGTAAGCCGGGGATACACCAAGCCATGCTCAGCAAATTGCATGTAAGGAAGTACTGTTAAGTGCATAAGCAAAAACATACTAGCTTTTTGTATCGCTGATCCTGTTTAAAGCAGCAGTGCAACAAAAATGTTTTTCCAAAAAAGCTAGTTTCAGCCACAATTATTAAAAGTATTAGCATACCCATCAAATCTCTTTTATAGGTAGTACGTACCTCCTAAGCTGCACCCCGTAAGTTTTTTTCTCAGTCCTAACCCTTACCCAGTTTACAATGAAGTGTCTAAACCAAATGTGGCAGCCATCTTGTTCCTTCAGAAAAAAATGAATTAAATCATTTATAGAACCCTCAGTGTGTGATGCCTATATACCCTTAGAGTGAGTGGCATCACATACCGTGTGTGTGTGTGTGTGTGTGTGTGTGTGCACATGCTTGTGTGTGTGTGTGTGTGTGTGTGTGTGGAACGAGTGGCATCACATACCTCGTGTGTGTGTGTGTGTGTGTGTGTAGAGCGAGTGACATCACATACCTCGTGTGTATGTGTGTGTGTGTAGAGCGAGTGGCATCACAAAGCTTGTGTGTATGTACAGCGAGTGACATCACATACCTCGTGTACGTGTGTGTGTCTAGAGAGAGAGTGGCATCACATACCTCATGTATGTGTGTGTGTGTGTGTGTGTAGAGAGAGTGGCATCACACACCGCGTGTGTGTGTGTGTGTGTGTGTGTGTGTGTAGAGCGAGTGGCATCACAAAGCTTGTGTGTGTGTGTGTATAGAGAGAGTGGCATCACATACCTTGTGTGTGTGTGTGTGTGTGTGTGTGTGTGTGTACAGAAGCTTGCTGCACATCCCTCCCTATAGATCATTCTCTATATGACCAGTGTTTCTCCTAATGTATTAATGCATGGGGTGCCCCCTGTTTTTCATGTCAACCTCCATGTTTTTGCACTTCTCCCCATCCTCCCTAACATGTTTAAAGTGAAACCCTGGTCCCCAGTACAGCTACAGTTACAGCATTTGAAAGACCACAGCGAGGGTAGAATGGAGAATAGATGGGAACAATGGAGAGGTGATACAGAGAGAAAATGAACTGCGCAGAGGGAAAAAGCAAAGTCTCCACAACTCACAGAGTGAAACAACACTAAAACAAACTCTGGTCAGAGCCAAAATGGCTGTGGAAAGCTTTTGGGTGCTTTTACCCATAATTTCTAATGCATTTGCACAATGTAGATCTGCTAAGAGGCAGT
Organism: Neoceratodus forsteri; assembly: GCA_016271365.2. Taxonomy (NCBI): domain Eukaryota; kingdom Metazoa; phylum Chordata; order Ceratodontiformes; family Ceratodontidae; genus Neoceratodus; species Neoceratodus forsteri. Next base: position 966,122,686 of record CM028136.1, read on the forward strand.
TTCAATGTGGTCTTCCTTTTACACATTTTTACAATGTGTTTTCCTAGAATATGCCTGCTGATTGCTATATATTTAGCCTGGATAGTTCACAGGAGACATGGCATCTTATTTTCAGTAGGGCTCTACATCTACACAATATTATGTTGCTTTGTGTAAAATCAGAACACACTAAAACAATATTTTACATCTGGACTAGGCTACCCTGAATAAATACATTATAAAAATGATAAAATCATGACCCCACCGAAAACAAGATACTGTATCTAATCTGGGACATCCTGATTAAATACAGTGCAAAAATGTGTAAATAAAGATCCCTATGACAATGAGATAGAGCATCTCCCCTGCACTATCCAGGATACAAAATATAGGATAAGAAATATTTAAAGGAAATCTACTGTAAACTGAACTTCGCTGTGTTCACCGACATAAACGGTTTCTTTATTGTTTTATAAAATATTAGATTGCAGTATTTATTTCAAATGTTGTGGCCATGAGGATGGTGTGTACAGTGTGTGTGTGTATGTGTTTCCTGCAGCTCAATATATTTTCTTCCCAAAAAGCGTAGTAAAAAATGCCTGTTAATTGCTATATTTTTTGCCTGGATAGTTCACAGAAGACCTGGCACATGTCTGAGACAGTGCTTATCAGATAGTGTCTTAAGAGGTTAAAAAACTGTAAATATTTTTAGATTTGCTGGGAAAGGGTGACATTTATGAGGCATGAATCTTTCTTGAAAGACAATACCAGCCCAACTGAAGCTTGTAGCAAGAAAATGGTTAAATGCTAAGTATTTAAATGTGCAAATTGTTGCATTTCGAAGGTGTAAACAAATCTCCAGTTTAATAGGTGACCAATATTTAACAAGCTGTTTCAGTTTCTTAGTGGCCATCTGATAAGCAGCTTGGAGTTATGTCTCCAACATTCTAAACAGAAAGAAGGGAGTATTTTATTTCAATTGGCATAGTGATTTGTAGATGTGGAAGGATACATTGAAAACTCCAAAATATGTGTTCCATGATACTCCATTTCTCCAGCTACAGAAAGCAAGATGGCTGTAGGCTCCACCCACAGCCATAAAAATGGGGTGTGTGAAAGTCAAAACAAATCTTCCCCACCAGATCCAAGGGAAGAGAATGGGAAAGTGAGAGCAGAATATTGGAGGGATATATGGGTCTCAGTCAGTCAATGGCTTTGTAAGTTAATACTAACACATTGAAATCTACCCAAGCTCGACAGGGGTAGTCATTTTTTTCCAAACACAGCAAAGGGTTTTTTCTTGATCTGACCATACCTTTCAATAGAACTGCCAAATGGGTTACATTTATTTTAGGGAGATGTCTGACCGAGTAATATTCTGTGTCTTGTTTCTATATGAGGAGAGGCTGCAGCAGCTCAGCATGTACCCCTAGAAGGGGATTAGAGCACTTATAAGTACCCCATGGGGGTGAACAAGATGCAGGAGGGGAGTCTCTTTCAGAGGCGGAGGAACACCAGAACACAGGGGTATACAATGAAGCTTGAGGAGGGGGGGTTAAGACGGATGTGAGGATATACTTCTTTGATACAAAAAGGATGGTGGACACCTGGAATAGCCAACCAGAAGAAGTGGTGGGGGAGAAGATAGTGGGGAACTTTCAGCATGCGTGGGATAAGCACATAGGTGTAATAAGTAGAGAAAAGGGAGGAGGGAGGCCCACCGGTGACTGAATAGGGTCCAGGGTATAGTAGTAGGCAGGCTAAATAGGGCAGACTTGATGGGTCTACCTGCCCTTTTCTGCCAACACATTCTATGCTTCTGTTTAAATTGTAACTGAACTTCTAAATTCATCCTCAGATCTTATTTAAAAAAAAAATTAGCACTCTTTTTTTAAAAGCAGCAATCAAAAAAGGAAGAAGAATAAGTCATATTTCTAATAAGGTCAGATAATATCAACAACTTATAAATACCTTTTAAGTCGATATTAATGCTCTTTCGACATTATCACACTATAAAACGCAATGTGTATTTAAAGTACTGCATGTTTTAATCATTTTTGTACTGCAACTGTAATGATTTAATGTTGAACAGTAACATTATTAATACTATTTTAGGGAGGAGGTAGATTAAAAAATAAATTCCATGCCACTGTTTTTACTGTGTATGGTAGAACTTTGTTAAGTATGGAAATCCGTGCTCAGAACAGGTTTGTCTTGCTGCAGTAGTGATGGCGCAGTGCTGCTGTGCTGCAGTAGTGATGATGCAGTGCTGCTGTGCTGCAGTAGTGATGGCACAGTGCTGCTGTGCTACAGTAGTGATGGGGCAGTGCTGCTGTGCTGCAGTAGTGATGGTGCAGTGCTGCTATGATGCAGTAGTGATGGGACAGTGCTGCTGCGCTGCAGTAGTGATGGCGCAGTGCTGCTGTGCTGTAGTAGTGATGGCGCAGTGCTGCTGTGCTATAGTAGTGATGATGCAGTGCTGCTGCGCTGCAATAGTGATGGTGCAGTGCTGCTGTGCTACAGTAGTGATGGGGCAGTGCTGCTGTGCTGCAGTAGTGATGAGGCAGTGCTGCTGTGCTGCAGTAGTGATGGTGCAGTGCTGCAGTAGTGATGAAGCAGTGCTGCTGTACTGCAGTAGTGATGGCGCAGTGCTGCTGTGCTGCAGTAGTGATGGGGCAGTGCTGCTGTGATGATGCAGTGCTGCTGTGCTGCAGTAGTGATGGGGCAGTGCTGCTGTACTGCAGTAGTGATGATGCAGTGCTGTTGTGTTGCAGTAGTGATGGCGCAGTGCTGCTGTGCTGCAGTAGTGATGATGCAGTGCTGCTGTGCTGCAGTAGTGATGGGGCAGTGCTGCTGTGCTGCAGTAGTGATGAAGCAGTGCTGCTGTACTGCAGTAGTGATGGCGCAGTGCTGCTGTGCTGCAGTAGTGATGGGGCAGTGCTGCTGTGATGATGCAGTGCTGCTGTGCTGCAGTAGTAATGGGGCAGTGCTGCTGTGCTGTAGTAGTTTTGGGGCAGTGCTGCTGTGCTGCAGTAGTGATGGTGCAGTACTGCTGTGCTGCAGTACAAACATCACTACTGCAGCACAACTCGAAATGCCACCATGGGGTCACCTTACTGAAGCTGCGGCTCCTCCCGCATCTACCAGCCTTCAGTAGCAGTTCCAGTCATCGATTGCTAACACTGTATCTAAGTTAAGCCTCTGCCTCCCACCCCCACACCAGTCAATTTGACCCTCCTACCACCCTGCAGCTGAAAAACTACGAACAAGACACGCCAAGACATGACACATAAAAATCTACAGCGACCGAGAGAGACCTGAGAATGACAGTGTATGAAAGTCACAAATACTGAAGAATGGCCATATAGCCTGTGTCTGTCTCGAGGCACTCAATAAAAGTGATGTTTTATTTAAAATAGTACAGTGCCTCAGGCTTTTTGTTTATAGGCAAACCATACAATATGAAAGCCAATATATGGCCGGCCCTGTAGTGTAGAGGGCCAAGGCGCTATGCGCCTCATTTCCTACCGTGCCAGTATCCCGAGTTGGGGAATGAGCTTGGGTTACTGGGGGTCAGACTAAGGGGAGACAACTGAGTATCTATCAGCTCTCCTTTCCTGGGGTGGGAAGGCATGCCACCTCGGCCATCGGCTGCCACCAGATGGAGACCAGGTGGTAGTGCTGGCACTCAAGCAGCATAGAAGGGAGGGGCCACAGTTCCGTAGCATGTGTGCAACTTCCCATGCGCACACTTACATACTGCTGCAGCAGGGGATCAATGGGTAGAAAACAGAAAATGATTGGCACAAGCTTCATGATGCCCTGCCCACCTCCCCCCATCCCCATGTCACCACCTAGACCACTGACCCACTTCTGGATGAGAGTCACTGGGTGGGGGAAGACAGCCATCCCCTCCCGGCCCAGCCATGGGGGAGGGGGATCTGTTGGGAATTTCAGGCATGGCGAGTCCAGGGAGGAAGGTGTCAGGGGAGGAGGCAAGGTCAGGGCTGAGAGCCCTGCATCAACCTCAGAAAGAAAAAACTTCATTAAAAAAAATTAAAGACAATGTATGGTTGTCTGTAAACAATAGGCCTGAGTAGGCATCTCAAGATTGCCATGGCAACCATTAACCTCTCGAGCTTCACTCTCAAGGCTGAATCTTTGCTATGGCAACCTTTTGATGCCTACACAGGCTTATGTATAAGCAACCATACATTATCCCCTTAACATGTACAACCACCTATAAAGTAAAATAATGGCATGTGGAGGCCAGTGCTATCCCTTGATGGGCTGTATGCAAGCCCTACAACCCTTCCCTACTGCACATTACCAAAACATGTTTTTTTTTGGGGGGGGGGCTCCGGGGAGCACTTGGCAGCTCAGCTATATTAGAGATAACATCATGGTAGACGTAAGTTCATAATCCAAGAATTTTTTTTTTTAATCCACAATATGGTTAATTTAGGCCCTCAGGAAGGGAACTCCTGGCCATGAGTTGCCTGCCCAGAGGAGCTAATTGTACTGGCTATTCTTTAAAGGCCTGTACTTAGAAGCTGACCCACTGGTGCAGCAGAAGAGCTGCCGCCCGCCATACTGGAAAGCCGGCCTCAGGAACGGACTCCGCTTGCTGGTGGTCGGCTGGGTGGAGGACCACGCATCTGATGGACTGCTCTCTTCTCACGGGGTGGAGACTTGTCAGCCTGGCCTTCAACTGCCACAAGAGGGAGGCGGGGTGGTAGTACAGGCTGGGGTAACATGGAAAGAAAGGGCCGCCCATTTGGCTTCGTGCATATGTGCCTCCACACGGCATGTAGTACTGCCTGTTCACAGCAGGGGATGGGAGGGGCAGAAAAATGGAAAAGATGTGCAGACTTTGTAAGGCCCTGCCCACTTGTCCCCAACCTGTGCCACCACCCAGGAAAACCAGGACCAGATCTAGGTAAGTGTTCTGGAGGCAAGGACGGCCCTCCCCATCCTGGTCCCACCACAGGGGGCAATCCATGAGGGAACTTTAGGTCCAGCAAGTAGCGAGAGAGGTGGTGATTGGTTGGCAAGAGCAGGGACAGGGCTGATATTGCGCCTGCATGTCACCAGGAATAAATGTTTTTATTAAAAAAAAAATGTTAAAAAAGGTCTGTACTTAGAGCTGTTTGGAGTGTGGAAATTCCACCAGCGGATTTCAGGTGGGCTTGAAATTCTGCTTCTGAAATGGTTTTCTGAATTTTTCAGTCAGGACTTTCTACATATACCACATGTGCTATACACAGTTTTGCTGGTTAGTTTCCTGCAGTTTGAAGATACCTGGGGCCAGATATTCAAAACTTTGCAGCAGGGCTAAATTAGCCCGGAACCAATAGCCCGCTATATTCAAAAGGGATAGTCCCGGTGCTAAACCTGCTGAATATAGCATGCTAAGGAAGCCAACCAAACTGGGCTGGGAGTGCAGTGCAAAAATAGCCCGGGAAATAAGACAGCTCTGAATATAGCAACCAGGAAGTGCAGACCACAACAGCAGCCCAGTGCACAGCGACATGAAGGAAGGTAGAGGTGAACCACATGGCCAATGTGTGTGCAAGCAAAGGCGTGGATTCATTAAAGCTGCAAGCACCAGTGCATGTGAAATTCTGCAGAAATGCACCATGTTTCCGAAACGTTTGCGTGGCGTAAACATTTGCCTGGGGCAAAAATTTGCTATATTCAAAAGTGACATGCAAATGAGCCTACTTAGGTACTCTGTGGGCAAACATCCAGAGTAGTATCTCATTATGTCCTGATTTGCATGCAGTTTGCCCAGCGCTACTGCAGGGTCCCACAGCTCCACCTGTAGGTCAGTCTGGAAGTACATGGGCTAGCTGCGTCTGCCCACAGCTCCACCTGTAGGTCAGTCTGGAAGTACAAGGTTGTAGCTGCAGGCTACATTTGTACAGAACCGCATAGAATATTGTGTCCCAGGGGACTACACAGCACAGGCACAGGTGGTGGTGCTGCATGCAATTGTCAAACTGTAGTTCCTGCTACAGTGCACAGCAGACACTACAGTAACAAGAGGGCCAGTAGTGTGAGGGACACAGCAATGCCTATGGTGTGTAGGGCATCAACGACTGCTGCACTTTACACAGTGACAGGCCCATCTTGCAGATGAGTACTGACAGTGGACATTACTGTTATGCTGTTGTGCAACCCACAGATGCTGCACCACTGCCATGGGATACTCACAGTACGTATACATATCTGGCTGTGGTGTCCGTACAGATGTGCAGTATGCGGCTAGGGGGGTACATACCATCAGACAGGCACACTGGTGTTGGGGTATTCCCTACACTGGCCTATTTGCACTGCATGGATTGTCCCAGCCTTGTGGCAGCACCCAGTATGTGGTACAGATTGGCCATCTGTACACCATGCACTCAACACCCTCCACATTCCCAGTACTGCATGTGTGTGCTGGATTCTGTTGGTGTCCACTGAAGGGTGGTCTGCAAGTGTGTGCTGTATGGACACACTGCCATGGTGTCCACTGGGTGCCGGGTCACCACTTAATGCCTGGCGTGGCTGGGATTGGTGGCAGATGATGGCAAGATAGGAGGTGCCATCCATGTGCAGCATGTTTCTTCCATGTTTGGTTTCTTTCTATGTTTAGTATTTACTGGTTAGGGTCAATAAACCACCTCTGACAGACCCTCGCAAACTCCATAATTCACACTTGTGAATTACAGAGTTCCATAAGCCATGGCTCTATGTCACACAAAGTCATGCAAAGCCACCGAAAGCTGCGCAAAGCCACAAAGTCACGCAAAGCTGGTTTGCCCAGATTTAAGACTACCTTTTCCTGGATGGTAATTTGCACCTCGCAAAGTGTCACACTAAGTTGCGCAAAAACACTTTATGCGGCTCTAATGCGCTGAATATAGCATTGCACCTCTATTCATGTACACGCCACCTCCTTTTGCCCCATGTATACATTATTCTTTTGCCCAGCGCTAATGCAGTTTGCCCATGCTATTTGGCCTTTTGAATATAGTGGACCCGTGCAAACCAAGCGCAAACGGTTTGCACACAGTGCAAAGTTTTGGATATCTGGCCCCTGATCTGCGGTTTATGCAAACCGTGAATTACTGATCCGCAGTTTACATAAAACGGCACAATCCACTTTTGGGAAATCAGAATTCTACTTCCAATGAAATTTCTATGGAACTAGGTGGAATTTTCAAAATTCAGCGGAACTCCATCAGAAGAATTCCAAAGATTCCGCCAGGCTCCACCTGTCTTGGCTCCATGTCTGTCTCTGCTGGTAGGCTGTTCCATAAGAGATGGCAGTTCACTGGTTCAAAGCCGACCACATCTACTAGCTTACTGTGACCTTGAGCAAGTTAACTGACCTCCTTGTCCTTCATCTGAGTTTCACTTTTTTTCAAGCTATAATGTTTATTGTTTATCACTATTAAATATGGCTACATAGAATAAACTGGGCAAACAGTACCACACAAAGTACGACGTTCCGATTGGCTCATCCCTAGGGATTAAGTTACAGTTGCATAGTTAAGGTCTTTTTTCTACACTACTATATAAATGTTCAATGTACAATGTACAGTATATGGGCATTATACAAACAGGACTACTATCTACATCCATACTATAATAAGACAGTGGACTGTGCTTACGACATGCACATAACGTGTCACTACTACAGCTGTACTTCAGCTTTAAGTGATTTCATTGGATTTAGTTCACTTTTCCATGGCTCATTTCCATATGTGCCTGAACACTCCTACTCCTCTCTTCATGGAAGTGATAGACCTTTTCAAGAATGATGATCTCCTTTAGCTGGGGGGTAGTCCATGTAATATAAATGGGGGGGGGGGACCTCTCCCTTCCTCTGTGACAGGATTACCTTTACTGTCACTACTGAGGCCGGGAGTATGACTTTGTAGCTGCTAAGAAAAGATTCTCTGAAAAAGCTGATCACACAAGAAATAGTGTGGGACTCCTATTAAGAGGTAATGATGAGACTTGCCTCAGTTACCTTATCATTCAGTTCCTGAATAATTGTCTCATAGGCTGAGCTTGGTTCAGTTATTTCACTGAATTTCTGTGCAAAGAAAGGTTGCAACAGTTCCTATGAGTGAGACGTAGTGGTCAGCTTGAATATGCCCATATAACTCCCGTGATGTAAAATGCAGGCCCCATCAGTAAGAAAAATTCCACAGCTGTACTTTACAATACAAAACAAATGGTGGGTATGGTAGACAAGTGAATTGTTCAGTGAAAGAATAAGAAAATGCGTTACAATCTTCTCTTCACTGATCACGTGTTGCAAATTGATAACTTAAATTCAAAAGTTTCCACTGTCGTTATCGGTGTTTGTTTTTTTTACTTATTAAGGCAATCTGCTAGACTGCCACAATCTGTCTGCAGTTATCTCCTATACTCTGCATACAGCTTCTAACAATCATACACTTCAGCGATCTGCTGCGTTGGAACCCCCGAGGAACACTGCAGTTTAGCCATCATCCAGGCAGCATCCCTCCGCAGCACTGACACGGGCCACTGTCTGAATTACTTTTTTATTATTTCAAAAGAATGGATAAATACGATCATAAAAAAATGAACATAAAAGGGAACATTTCATTTATTTTATTATGGCAATTCTTGCATGGCATAACCCATTTTATCAACAACATGTTTGCCCCAGGGCCCCATCATCAGACCCAGAAATGTAGCAAATTTTTTTAGCTTTTGTTTATTGCCGTCCGTTCAGTTTTGTTTCTTACTGGCATACATTAAAATAAAATGTTTTTTCTAGTGCTAAATCACACCCTCAGACCGGTATTAGTAAGTTTGATGGAAGAACAGAGAACATTTTATTGTATCTTGTCATGGACAGCAGCATGCACTTGGCTGTATCTGCAGCAAGAAAAAATTACTCACCACAGTAATCGTCTTTCTTCCAAGGGGTCCTTTAGCATCAGTAACTTTTTTTGCACTTAGCTGGCTAGGGGCAACTGCCCCGGAGGCGTGCCTTTAAGGGATATTTAAATGAGCTTAGGGTCAAGCCAATCAAAAGAAGGAGGGGGTGTGAGCTGAGTGAGAGCTGTGAATGCTTCAGAATTTTTTCTCTGCTGGACTGAGCAATATTGCCTGTGAGGTGTCTCCCAACTTTCCTTGTTGACAGCCTCCTAGTGCTTATCTGGGGGCAGTTGCACCTAGCCAGCTAAGTGCAAGAAAGTTACTAATGCTAAAGGACTCCTGGGGTAAGAAATACAGGTTTCTGAACTGCATTTTCTTTGGTCTCATTTTTTGACTTTTCTAGGCAATACTCTGTGGGCCTCATATTCAATGCTCTTTTTTTGATCCTTCCAAAGTCTCTATCCTGAGTGCAAAATAGTGCTGTGCTCTAAATTTTCTATAGTCAAACAAATCTGGAGCAGATTCTAGTGCATTCACTTGTTGTAATACAGTCCTTTGTACTAGTGGTACCTCCCCATCCTTGCCCAATCCCAGAGCATATTCTTGTTTTAATATAATCCATAGTTCCAGTGGTAGAGGAGGCTGTGTGGCACAGCAAGCAGTCACCTACGTTTGTCGATTGGACACAGACGTTGAGGCATACAGTGTCTTGACGCTGTTCATTATTTCACGCAAGCCAATCTGATCAAGAGGGAGAACGGCAGATGAAAAACACCCTCTGAAGGCCGGGTGAACCTGCCCACCCCCTCCCCCAGGCTCCACATCACTTACTGGGACCCACTCACCCATAGAGGTAAGAGGTAGTGGCGAGTCCCAGTGACAATGGGTGACGGAGCTGGGGGATGATGGCTGAAGGGGGCTGCCGAAGAAAGAATAAGGAGCATAAATTGTAAATAAAAAAATTAACAAAAAAAAAATATTTACGTTTCCTAAAAGGCTTTCAGGAACCGTTGAATATACCGTTGTGCAATCATTTGCATCAGTGTGTGTTGTCTATTAGCACTAAGATGCTGACAGATTAGTGTCGTGTTAACTGCGTGTTTAAATATAGCAGCCACCACGCTAACACGTGCTGTTCCTGTTATTGTAGCGCTAACCCTTTGAATATCTGGGCCTATCTGCTGTAATGTGATCCGATTCAGCAACCTGAAACTAATTCACTTTGATCTCAGAGTCCACTCACTTCCTTCTGCACACTGAAAAGCAGAATACCCAACAAATGTGTTTTTAAATGTTGTTGAGATGACTGCTGGGGTCTAAAGCAAAAATTATAAATTAAATACTGTTGAAAGGTGGGTGCCCAATGGACCACTGAATGTGCTATGCACTTTTCTGCACTGGCAACCTTGGTTCAGGGGTGAACTTGGGAGGGCATGTTAGGTGGTTGGGGGGGCTGGGATGGCAGCAGCAGTGTTCCCAGCCAGGCGATGGCAATGTCCCGGTTATGCCATCATAGTGACCCCTGCAGTGGCCAGGTAGCACACCACTACAATCACTTTTTAACAGTAAACACCACCACAGCGACAAAATTTCATCAGGTTACTGTGGTGGTCCACTGTCTGCCGACGCAGTGATTCCTGGTGTTGCGCCCCCACCCTGCACCAACTCTGACTTGGAGTTGGTTATTTAGAGATAGGGGGTGTGGGAGGCGAAGTCCCCCTCAAAAACAAAACTTGTTCCCATCGAGTGGCCAAGGGAGCTTGTCTCCCCTGCAGGGCATCGCTACGTGTGTGCAAGGGCTAGTGAATGGGGACATGTGAGCTTTACAAGGATGCCAGGGAGGAAAAAAAGGAAAAAGAAACATGCCTCCCTTCCACAGAGCATGATGGCTGCTGGTGCTCTCAGGCTTAGCACCATGTGGATCATTACCAGCTTGACGGTGTAGGGGGAGATGCAGTCATGGTTGGGGTGGCCAGTAACAAGGCCCAATGAAAAGCGCAGGTGTGGCAGGGGAACCAAAAGTGATAAAATACTGGGATGCTGCAATGAAAAGAATAATTCAGGATGACAGCTGCATGGCACAGACCACAAGGAGCCGGATTTGTAATATTGCATTTTGTAATGTACTGTCTTGTCTAAGTTGGCAACTATTCCAATCCAGCTTTCCCCTCTGAGTTCTCCAAACTCCTCTCCACAGTTGGCCTTTTCTCCACCATAATCCTCACTTGGTGGTCTGAACATCCATTAATGACCCCCTCAGTCCATATTTCTCTCCTTACTAGATCCTTTCAACCATTCCCAGTGATTCACCTACCCAGCCTACAGTCCTGGCTATGTGCTTCATCTACTACAATGCACTTTATGCCAGCTTTTCCCATGGACTCATTTGTGGAAATTCAGCTAGTTCTGAATGCAACGTCACATTTATTAAGGGGTTGTGGTTGGGCTCGATCACATTAAGCCAGTATTTGTATGTACTGCATGTTCTGTGATAGTTTAATGTACTGTATGAGGCCCTCTGAGTGCCTTGGTAGAAGGGTTCCTTACATTCTTTTTTTGTGATTTACTGGTTATCAGCCCTCACCCCATCTGCTAATGGACACCTCCCAGACCCATCACCTGAGGTCTGAGACTCCATCTCTCCATGACAAGCACCCCATGGCAGGGCCTTTGTGGTGGCACCCCCTCTAACACAAATTCACACAGTGAAGTCTAAATGTGACTAAGGTAGCACAGGGCTTGTGAGTACTGGCTTCATCATCCTGCAGGCCTGGGGGGATTCCTGTCTTTCTTGGATGTGCCCCCCACCAGGACACTGGCAGTGAGTGCCCCAATACTGGAACATGCAAGTGTATCCTCATGGAGCCAGCTAAACTTCCCCATCTCCAGCTGCTCCACCAACTGCATTACCACCTGTGGTCACCCAGATGGCACTAATGTGGCAGAGATGGACAATCTCCCTCCCTAAAGAAGAAGAGCGTCCTCCTTTGGGATGCTTAGTACTGCTGCCTCCAGCTGGCTCTTGACATGTCAGCTCATTCCCAAACCTGGCTTGCTGGCATAGCTGGAGACATCCCTGCCACTGTGCTGACAGACTGGCCCAAGGGTGCCTTAAATAAATAAATGAGCGGAACCAATCTCACCATCTCCCACTTCCCCTCCTAAGCATTCCACCCTAGACTGCTGTTATTGATCACTCCCTTCTCAAATTTGGACTCAAAATATCTGCATTCAAGGTAGACCTTGGCAGACACATGATGGAAATGGAATTGAACGCAACTAGGAATGCAGAAATGTTTTACTTCTATTAAGTAATCCTCCCTAAAACAAAAAATGGTACAGAAATCCATCAGCACAGGTTCAGAAGGCACTAATGATGTCATCAGATGCCCCCCCTTAGTAATGGTAGGCTCAAAAAGGACAGATCAAAACCGAAAAAGTTAATTAAAAGATTTTATTTTGCTATAAAACAAGGTTTTATTTTGCTGTCATTTCATGTTCTCACCGGGATTAGTTGTAACTGCTAGTTAATTACTTCATCCAAGCAGAGAAGCTGATCCAGGCACAGAGCTGTAACACAACTGCAGAACCTTGCCCTCCTCAGTGTTCAACATGTGAACATGCACACATACCATTTTAGGATAGAAAGAAGGCAACTGGTCCACTGAGTTCCTTCCCACACCAGTTCAGTGGGCGTACGCTGCCATTTTTCTCCAAAGCAGCTGTCAAGTCCAAACTTAAAGGTACTGACAGTATCAGCTAAACAAACATTTTGTCGACCAACATTATAGAGACAGATTTATGTCAACCGCAAATAGCGGTTGGCATAAATCTGTCTGGAAACCTGTCTGTTTTTTGGGGGGCTTCACCCTCTGAACCCCCCATGTGAGGCTCTGCACCCCGCACTCTGACTTAAGGATTAATCAACGCCGAGCTGGAGTTGATTCGGGAGGGTGCAGGACTTGGGGAAAATAGTCTGGGTCCTGGGTGGACTTACAGTGATCTGTCAATGTTGTTGGCATGACGCTAACGCTGTAAATGTTCTGCCGCGGATTACATGTTAAGACTGTCTGCTCTTGGGCGCCTGTTTGACATATTCACCACTGACTCCATGAAGTAGCTATTCCTGAAATGTCCCTTGAACCCCCGACCCCCCCATACTTAGATATTCTGAAAAGGTATGTTTGACCTGCCGGAGTTATCCCTTTCAGATATTTGAATACAGTCATCATGTCTCCCTGAGTCTTTTCTTTTACAATGAGAAGGGCCCTATATCTGCTACTCTATCCATAGTGCTCATGTTCTCAACACTCTCAATCACTCTGATCACCCTGCTTTGGACTTTTCATTTAGAACTTGTCAAATATAGCCAGACCAGGTATCAGTACAAAGGCCTTATACTTGACCTTTGACCTGGTGCTTAAACTAGAGGAGAGCAAGCCAGAAATGTTTCACCTAGAGCCAAGCCAGAGGTCTGGCTTGACTCTATGAGGCAGAACACAAGGCAAGACATGGCATCTGAAGACTGTCTTCTGCATACAAGTTGATAATTTCAGACACTGCACAAACTGCTTAGGAATGACAAAAAATGTTTATTTTGACCACCACTGGCTCAGCACGACCTTGACTCTCAATTCCTTATAGAGGTTGAGCCAAGACAGGCTCAAGCCTGCTCTGGTTTGCCCACCTCTAGCTTCAACCCATCTGAGGTGTGCCATTATCCCAGCAAAAAGCACATTGTTATGCCTTATTGCTTAGTTAAACAAATTCTGGTCAGAGACGATATGGCTGCGGAGAGCTTCTGGGATGCTTTTACCCATTGTTTCTAATGTTTCTAATGAATCTGTACAATGCAAATCTACTGAGAGGCAGTTTCAATGTGGTCTTCCTTTTACAAATTTTTACAATGTGTTTTCCTAGAATATGTATGCTGATTGCTATATATTTAGCCTGGATAGTTCACAGAAGAAATGGCATCTTATTTTCAGTGGGGCTCTACATCTACACAATATTATGCTGCATTATGTAAAATCAGAACACACTGAAAACAATATTTTACATCTGGACTAGGCTACCCTGAATAAAAACATTATAAAAATGCTAACATCATGGCCCCGCTAAAAACAAGATATTGCATCTAATCTGGGACATCCTGACTAAATACAATGCAAAAATGTGTAAAATGAAGATCCCTATGACAATGAGATGTAGCATCTCATCTGCGCTATCCAGGATACAAAATATAGGATAAGAAATATTTATAGGAAATGTACTGTAAACTGAACTTCACTGTGCTCACTGACATAAACAAACCATTTCTTTATTGTTTTATAACATATTAGATTGCAGTATTTATTTTGAATGTTGTGGCCATGAGGATGGTGTGTACATAGTGTGTGTGTGTGTGTGTTTGCTGTAGCTCTATATATTTTTTTCTCCCAAAAAGCATGGTAAACAATGCCTGCTGATTGCTATATATCTGACCTGGATAGTTCACAGAAGACCTGCCACATGTCAGAGACAGTGGTTATCAGATACGAACATACGAACATACGAAATTTGCCAGCAGATAAAGGTCTAGAGGTCTATCAAGTCTGCTCGAATGTGCAGCTAGCACCCCTTATTCTGCAGCTGCCCCTCCCTTCCACCCTTCCCCTTCATTAACCCTCCCCCTTGTCCTGTCCCATCCTCGCTTGAAGCAGTCCACTGTTCTACTGCATACCACTTCTGCAGGTAACGCATTCCACCCAGCCACCACCTCTCTGTAAAAAGTGTCTCCTCATCTCTCTCCTGAACCTTCCTCGCTCCAGTCTCATATCATGGCCCTGGTGGCCCTCCCTCCTTACTTTGAACAGCCCCTCTGTACCTGTCTTGTTTATTCCTTTCATGTATTTAAAGGTTTCCAACTATGTCCCCCCTGTCTCTCCCTCTCCTCCAGTGAGTACATGTTCAACTCCTTCAACCTCCTCTCATATGATAAGTCCCCCAGACCCTTGATCATCTTGTCGCCCTGCATGCACTCCCTCCAGTAACTTAATGTCCCTTTTTCAGATACGGACGCCAGAACTGCACCAGTACTCCCAGGTGTGGTCTAACTAATGACCTATACAGTGGCAGAATCACCTCCTCCCTCCTTGAGGATATACTCCTTGCAATACAACCCAGCATTTGTTGGCCTTTGCAACTGCCTTCCTACACTGTGCCGAGTGTTCATTGACCCTGTGATGAGCACACCAGATCCTTCTCCTCCTCTGTCTGGGCTAGCTGCCTCCCCTAGCTGGTAAGTCCTCCTTGGGTTCTTCATCCCAAAATGCATCACCTTGCACTTTTGGCATTAAAGCCAGTTGCCAGGTGTCTGACCAGGTTTCAAGCTTTGCCAGATCATCCTGCAACCCCTGCCATCCCCTAGGTCATCCACCACCGCTCCAACCTTGGTATCATCAGCAAACAGACTGATCTTGCTCTTGATGTCCCATGATATGTCTGCAATGAATATCCCAAACAACACTGGTCCCAACACCGGACCCTGTGGGACACCACTGTCACTGCCCTGGGTGTGAGAGCTCCCCACCCACCACCACCCTCTGCTGCCTCCCCTGCAGCCAGTTTCCCACCATCTCACCAGCATTGCACATGCCCCTGTGCCTACTAACTTCCTTCCCAGCCTTCCATGTGGCACTGAGTGAATGCCTTACTGAAGTCCAGATACAGGACATCCACTGCATGTCCCCGTCAGTTGCCTAGTTACCCAGTCATAGAACCCAACCAGGTTGGTTTGGCAGGATCGGCCACGTGAAAGCCATGCTGTCTGCTGTCCTGTAGTCCTTTGGCCTCTAAGAGGGCCACCAGCCTCCTTCAGGATAGTCTCCATTAGCTTACCCACGATGGATGTGAGGCTCACTGGTCTGTAGTTTCCCGGTTCATCCTTGGGGCCACTCTTGTGGAGGGCACCATGAGCCATCCTCCAGTCCTGAGGTACACACCCTGAATGTAGTGAGGGCATCAAATAGGTCTGCCAAGGTCCTGCAGGACCTCTGCCAGCTCCTTCAGTACCCTGGGGTGGATGCCATCTGGGCCTGGTGCCTTGTCCACCCTCAGTGCCTTCAAACCCTCTCGAACTCTGTCCTCCATGATTTCCCATCTGTCACCACTTCCCCCTCGTCTGCCATTTCACCCATCTTGGGTGTCACCCCCTCTTCTCTTTAGTAAATACAGGCAGAGTACTCATTTAGTGCTTCCGCCTTATCATACCCTGCTTCACCCAACCCCCTCCTTCCTAATCCTTACTATATGGTCCTTACAGCTCCTTTTCTCCTGATGTACTTAAAGTCCTTCTCCCCTTCTTAATGCCTTGTGCCAGCCTGAGTTCCGTAGATGCTTTGGCTCCCCTTACTGCCTTGTCACCTCCTTCGATTCTGTCAAGTACTCCTCTGTCCTCCCCCATCCCTGTTTTCTTGTATTTCCTAAAGGCAGCTCTTTTCTTCTTACCTTTTCCATGACCTCCTTGCTCAACAGCTCGGTTTCTAGGCTCTAGCCTTCTTGCTCTGGGCTTGCAGCGGTTTTGCTGCTCTCACCATCCCCAACTTTATGAGCTCCCATCTCTGGTTAGTATCCATACTAGATTGAATTCTGGCCAGGTACCCTTTTACCACTTCCCATCCTCCCAAAGTCAGCCTCCTGAAGTCCAGCACTCTTGTGCCAGATTCCCTCCTTCCTTGCCCATATCCAATGTGAGCCATACTGGTGGTGGTCACTCCTGACAGCGGTTCCTCCACTGTAAGTTCTCTCACAAAGTCCCCATTTGCCAGCACAAGGTCAAGGGTATTCCCTAACCTGGTTGGTTCACTGACCATTTGCAGCAGGAAGCTGTCTGGAAGGCATCCAGCAGTACCTGCTCCTTCTGTTCCTGGTTGTTGGGGTGCTCCAGTCCACTTCTGGCATGTTGAAGTCCCCCACAATCACCACACTACCCTTCTCATGGGTCCTCCTGATCTGTCCCCTAGTTCCCTGTCTAACTCCTCCATCTGAGATGGTGGCCTGTACCTCACTCCCATTCTAAGACTCCTATTCTTGAGATCCTGGATTTGCACCAAAGTGACTCTGTACTGCCCTCCTCCTTCCTCCTTACACACTTCAGTCCTTCCTTCATAGTACCCCCCCTCCTTTCCCAGTCACCCTGTCCCTCTGAAATAACCTGTACCCTGGTACAGACAGGTCCCAGTCATTATATTGGGTGGCCCATGTTTCCGTGATGGCTGCAATGTCCACCTCTCCTCTGCCATGAGAACCTGCAACTCTGCAGTTTTCTCCCAAGGCTCCTAGCATTAAGGGTAACCACCTTCCACCCTTTTCCCTCCTCCCATCCTGCCCTCCTTTCTAGCATCACCAATAGTACTTGCCATTTGTCCTTTGTCACTGTTATAGAGAAGCTCATATGATTTCCCAACCTGTGGTCCCTGCATATCTTTCCCCAACTGCCACCCCCACCCTAGTTTAAACTCCAACTTCCTCTATATATTCTTCCATCCTCTGCTTCAACACTTTCTTTCCTTCCTCACTCAAGTGTAGTCTGTCCTTGGCATAGAGACTACTGTCCTCCCAGGTCCCTCCCCACCCCAACAGCCCATACCCTTTAGCACAACACCAGGTTCTGCCAGCCATCTGTTAAATTCCTCTATTCTCAGCTTTCTTGTTGTGCTTGCCTTTGCATCGAAGTATCTCGGAAAAAGTTACTGATCTTCCTGCCCTCACATAATTGTGCTAGTTCCTCAAACCTCCTCTGGACTATATCCACTGTCTTGTCAGCCAGGTCGTTTGTCCCAAGATGTATAATTAAATGAGGCTTGTCCCTACCCCTTCTAGCATATTTCAGAACAGACTGTCCCACCCTTTCCGCTGTCATTCCTGGCAAGGCCTCCACCCAAATGCGACTATGCCTCTCCGCCTTGCTACCCCACCTAACTCCTCTTAGTATTGAGTCCCCCAGCACTAAGATTCCACCCCTCTTACTCCCTGCTTGCTTCCTTTCATCTCCCTCCCTCATTTCCAGCTCCTCTTCTTCCTCCTGCACATTATTATGCCCTTTTACCCCTGTTGCAGTTCTCCCAACAGAACTTCCCCCCGCTCCAGTTTGGTCCAGGCATTTATCAATTACTCCTCTAATTTCATCATTTCCCTCCTCCACCTTCTTCCTCTCTAGCAGTGCACAACTATTTTCTGAAGGCCCTTCACAAATGCCCGCTCCCTCTCTCTGCATAGTAACCTGTTCTCTCCTTTCCACTCCATGACTTTTGCCACTTCTTCGCCTCCCCTCACAAGTCCCTATTGCCTCCTTCCATTTGACTTTTGTCTCCTGACCTGGTTTCCCCGGCAATCGTTCTTCCTGTCCTGGGCCCCTTTGTCTCTGCTTCCCTTCTTCTGAGCCTCTCCTCACCACTGTTGACAAATTTCCCTCCTCATCTCCTTCCTCTTCCCTCAGTATTAGGCTAAACCCACCCCAATCTGCCTTGCCCGTCTTAGTTCCTCCTGCAGACCCTCAATCTCCTTTCTAAGTTTTCTATGTGGTTGCACACTAAACATCCTCCTACTCTCCAGGCAATGTTTAGAAAGATTGGTGCACGCAGTTGTTGCACCTACCACCCTACCCATTGCTGTCGGTTGCCCACCAGCGACCCCCACCCTTCAGATGCAGGATACCAAACACTCCCAAGTCCCCACTCTCCCCCTCTATCAGTGCAAAACATTCTTTATGTCCCTCACCTCCTTTGTTGCACACGTTTAGATATGTTGAGCAACTGCTTTGTATATTCCTATCCACACTCAAAAATACTTTAAGTAGCCATTGCACACCTTCAACTCCTACTCCCCCTTTACCCAATGCAATAACTATGTGAAGTAGTAATAATGAAAGCGCCTAGATTTGCATTTACTTCCCTTCCACTGAGAGAGCCGTATCTTAAAAGGTTTGAAAAACAGTGTAAATCTTTTGTTGCTGGGAAAGAGTGATATTTATGAGGTATGAATCTTTCTTGAAAGACAATACCTGCCCAACTGAAGCTAGTTGCAAGAAAATGTTAAAATGCTAAGTATTTAAATGTGCAAGTTGTTGCATTTTGAAGAGGGTAAACAAATTTCCAGTTTAATAGGCAACCAGTATTTAACAATCTGTTTCAGTTTCCTCCATCTGATAAGCAACTTTGAGTTCTGTCTCCATTATTCTAAACAGAAAGAAGGAAGTATTTTATTTCAAGTAGCATAGTGATTTGTAGGTGTGGAAGGATACATTGAAAACTCCAAAAATGTGTTCCACAGTATTCCATTTTTCCAGCTAGATGACTTTAGGCTCCACCCACAGCCATAAAAATGTGTTGGAATTTCCTGCTTTCCGATTGGCTAAAGAAGTACTGAGACCAATATGTTAATTCCCCAGAAATGCACAGGCCGGAACAAGTTCAGGAAGTGGGATATGGAATTTTGGCAAATCACGTTCAGAATTTATGAGCCACTTCACTCATCCCTGACCGCCATCACAAACATGGCTGCCACCTTTACTCACGGAAAACCTTCAACAAGGCCATGAAAGGTAAAACCTCCTTGCATTTTAAAACATAAATAGTTAAACATTCTTTACTGTCATGATACCCTCCTCACACATAAACAAATAAAAAAAGAAGTACTATTCATTTTTACAGCAACTGCTGATGTTTGTTTGGTGACCATGGAAAGTCCCTCTCCTATCCTTACCAGCTTGCCAGGGCAATCTCTGCTACAGTACTTACCCTACCACAGACAAAGCTGAGACCTTGGCTCCATATAAGGCCTTCTTTTGTGTATGAGAGTAGAACATTCTGTCAGAGGAAATCTGCAAAAGTTTAAATTCTTGCGCTCCATAATAAAGAAATATTCCATCTATTTAATGTGGGAAAATTACAGATGTCTGGCAGACAGGGAGGGACTACTCTTTACTATTTATTTTTAACAAAATAAAATACTTGTTTTCAATTTAAAAAAATGGTATTGCCAGCCCAGCGGAGGAGCAGCTGCGCTTCCGCTCACCATGTCAGTGACCCAGGTTCGGGAATGAAAAAGAGGATCAAGTGCCTGATGGAAGCTCTCCTTCCTCAGGAAGGGGGGATGCTAATTCCTGCTGCAGGGACTGGTTCAGCAACATAAATGCAGTTTTTGAGTGCTAATATCACTGTCACTTTACCCAGCTAGAAAAACAGATATATAGTATGCACAGTTATCTATTGTGTTTTTACTTTACTTTCTTGTATTTTTTTTTTCAAAAGCTGTGTCTTTAAGTACTATTTATATGAATGACCTCACACCACCCTCTCAAGTAAATTCACTAGGCTTTAACCTAGTGTTTGGTATCGGTGGGACACAGTGTGATTGACAGTGCAATTACCAGTACAAGGGCCTCTGATGTGGCTAGCAATGTTTAAAATACAATTTCAATATTTTTGATGTAGCGCTGGGTTATATAAGCAGTTTTCTGTAACTCAAATCAACTGATCATACAGCTTGACGTTCCAAAAAGCAGTGTCTAAAAATTAATGTTCTTGATAAAATGAGTCTCTCTAACTCAAATCATTGCTTGTCTTATCACTTCTTGTTCAGTAGCTACAAACTTCAATAATAACATTTAAGGTTCGGAATTCATACTGGTTAGCAAGGGGGCCATATTTGGGCCCAAATGAAGAAACAAAAGCCTGGATATTCAGTTGCACAGTAGCTTTTGCATTGCTTCTAAATCTACCCTGACCAGATTGAACCCCCTCTTCCTCTCATTCTGTCCCTTTGCCCTTGACTTTCGAACTGTATGTAGCACTGTTCCTTATACTCCTCCCTCTCTCTCCCCTCACTCGAGAGCAGACCTGACACCTCTTGCTTACTATGTATCCCTCATCTCAAAATGTGGGTTCAGGTCCCTGCCCTGCTACCTTGATTCCCTGCCCACTACCTCAGCTCCCTCCAGTAATGTCCCCTCCATTGCTTCTACCCCCTCAGAAATCTGGACCCTCACTCTTTCTTTGTCCCCCCCCAAGACTTCAGCCAGTCAGACCAACTTCTCCTGTAGGCTCCAGTGCTGTTATCAAGCACCACACACACTTTTCATCCCCGTCTCCCTCCTAAAATCTCTACTCCGTGACCACACTACTCATAGCTGCACTTATATGTAAAGCTGTATCACTCACCCTTCCATCCCTGCCCTCTGGTCCCTTTCTTCCTCCCACCCTGTTTTACCTACCCCCTCACTCCTCCCTCACTTTTCTTCCTTTTGCATCTCAAGATGGAGCGTAATCAACAAAGAGGTCAGGATCCCTCTGCACATAACAAGAGTCAGTAAAAGCTAAAGCACACCCCCTCCAGAAATGTGGAGCACCAATCATCACCCACAGTGTGTCTTAAGCTGGACATTCACAGCCAATCCCATGCCACCCATGCATCTATGTGGGAAGTCATGTCAGGGGAAGGCATAAGGCATGTTTGCATTCTGCTCTAACAGCAAACAAATTTCCTCACTAAGAAAGGAGTGTAGAGGGCACCCACCACCCACATAATGTCAAGGGGACACTACCGTAATGCATATGGACCCTCCCAGTATGGCACCCCTCATTCTGGGACCCCACCAGTTGTTGCCCCTGGGCCTCCGATATGACATGGAGGTGCAATTCTTTTTTTGTTCTAGTATTTGTCCACTGTATGAGATACTGCAGTCCTTTGAAGGGTAAGATATCCCCTCTGACACTGACCCAGGCATCTGACTGGATCCTAGTGCCTTAACGAGCTCTACACCAGGAATACCTCTAGTCCCCGTGTGGACCTCTGCACGTGTGAATCGGGGTGGCCAGAGTCTGGGGATTCCAGCAAGTGTGCCCGGTCCCTGAGGTGCAAAGTTCCTCAGTTGGATATGTGTGATTAATTCGTATCCAGGGCACATTTGTAGATCTCGCTCTGAGTCTGAACCTCCCCAGCAGTCTATTGCCACGCACATTCTGCCCTAATTAATAGATATGCTGATATTTTCTTGCTCAGATCTACTACGATTACTCACTCTAACCTTCCGTTTTGCTCATCTGCCCATTTTTTTTGTCTACTCTGTTTTTATTATTTTGTCTCATTTGCACATTTTCTTATGTTTGTACAGTACTTACTGTGTTCCTTCAAATTGTGCACTTCTGTTAAAGAGCAGCTGACACCTCTGGGAAAACTTTGGAAAACATAATATATAGACACAATTCCACTTGAATTTCAATATTTTCTATAGATTTCTCCTCTCTATTATTATTACTGAAGAAATCCTCACAAAAACAAGCTATTTATCCCTTAGTTTGCAACTACCTCTATGGCTTATTCCCTACAGTGACATCACAGACTGCTGCCATCAGAATAACTGTGATGTCACAAGCAGAGTATTATGACATCACTTTGGGAAGAAGCAATAGGAGTTGATGAACCCTCAAGAAGCAACTATGTTGTTTTTGAAGCAAATTACCTCCATAATAATGGGGATAAAAAACACCAAGCTGATGAGAAATATAAACTGCTTTGTGCCAAAATATTATATTTTTGAAAGTTCTTCTCGGGGTATCAGTGGCTCTTTAATGCTATTTTCTCTTATGTTTGATTCTCCCCTGTACCCTTCACTCAAGGACAAGTATCGAATCGAGCCATTTCACAGCTCAGCATGCTTTCCTGCTCAAAATGCTTAAACGCATAAATAAATAAATAAATACCTTCAGCGCAAGCTCCCCCTCTTGCTCCTTACATTCTATATACCTCCTCCTCCTCCTCTCTCTTTCTTTCACATCTTCATCTGCAATGGTTTTCTCTTTCCCTTTTTCTTGTTTAACATATACTCTCATTAAATTACTGGAACACAGAAACTATATTTAATACAGGACTCATTTGTGTAGTGATGGCCTTAAATAACTGCCACATTTATTTATAATATGGGTCGATATCTATCACGATTTCGACAACGGCCACTGGATTATTACCTGTAAAGTAATGTTAGATGCATCCATGGACTTCACCTGCCAAATGGAATTGCCACTCTGTACCTGCTTAGACTTCTGAAGTACCATATCTGATTCTGCTTACACACTGCACATCCTGTTAGATCTGAGAGGTTGCCATTTCAGTATATTGATTGTACCACATGTCCTTCAACTTTCTTGTACTATCAGTTTGATATTTTAATAAAAATAAAGTTTAAAAAAACACATACATACATAAATAATACAATGGCCCGTTACTGCTAGAGAACCAAACTCAAGTTCCAGCCACAAACAAAATGAGTTTTGGGGTGCCTGATCAGTTCATAGTGGATAGTGGTCTGCACCCCAGAATAAATACACAGAATAAAGCAAAAATTGTAGCTTTTTTTGTAGCTCCATTTCAAAAGCATCATCAAAATATTAAAAAAAAGAAATGCTGTATCCATCGTATATATAATTTGATAACAAGATCTGTTCTAAGGGATATTTTGAGAGTACCAAGGAGAACAAAATCACATCTGAATAAGAATATCTGAATATTTATGAGACTGAATTAAGTTTATTCTGCTGGGATTCATTTTTTTTTTTTTTAATACTGAGCCAAAACGGGATTGATTATTTTTCTATCCAAGTACAAACCATATTAATAATAATATAATTTGTGTTATGCTCACTAATGCTCTTCCATTCTCCTTATTTTGATCTTGATCGTAAGTGCAAGTGTTCCCAAGACAGTACTGCCAGGAAAAAATAAAACACAAAATGATGTTCCATCCATGAACCGTTCTGTGTAGCACTCCACATTACAAATGCAGGAAAAGCCACCTGGGACCTCCTGATACACAGTGACAAATTACTGGTGCAAAGTGGTTGCAATTACCTTTTATGCAAATGATCTACCGGTCACCATATTATGGTACACACAACAGGTTCATAACAGTTTCCTTGCACTGTCGGAACAGGCTTTGAAACAACACAGGGAAAGAAGTGGGGGCTGACATGCTAGTCATGCACTGTGCTCTGCAGAGATGTTTGCTAGCCTCCCGCACACCCTAGTTGCACACCACACCACACCACCTCCCAGGTTGAAGAACCACTGCAAGACATTCTAAGTGGAGGCACAGGCGTGCAACATGGGGGTAAGAGTCACCAAGGTGACAGCGATTTTTGAGAGATTGTCACGGCACGGGGGAATGTGGTAATGAGGGAAGATCCACTGGATGCCAGGGGTTAGGATGGAAGGGGGCACTGGACTACCAAGGACACACAGCAAGGGAAAAATAATAAATACTGAAGAGGCCCATAAGTGAGCCAAAAGGTATGTGTCTGGTGGGAGGGGCAAGACTAACCATGTCTACTTGTATATAAGCCAAGGTTTTTTGTACTAAAACTAGGCATTTGAGAAAGGGGACTTGTACATGAGGTTGACTAATATGCAAGGTCGATTTACCTGCGAGGATGAGTTATACATGTAGTTTCCATAGCTATCTAAGCATTTCTTCAGCTTGTATGTTTTCAGTCAGCAGCTCATCTTTACCACAACACCAAGGACCAAACATTCACAAACACAAACACAAACACACACACACACACACACACACACCAAATGCGCGTACTGGCAGCTCTCATCCTGAGTGACATCCTTTGTCTGCATTCCTCCCAGGAGCAGTCAATGCCACATCAAGCTGGAGAAGGTGACTGCCTAAAGGAACAAGCATTTATCCATGCTGAATGTTTGCATGTATGGTGTGTATGGCAGGCATGCCTAGTGAGATAAGCAATTTGTGGTGGATCCTGACTTAATACTAACTATAGATGTGCACCTTTGCAGTCATTTAAAACTGTCAGGCTAACCTACTTGTCCAGGTGTAGTGCATGGGCACATCAGGCCTCGACATGCATATCAACCCCAGGAGGGAAGGCTCCACTGCCCACCATACAGTGTCGTGTGTGCACCAGATCACTGCTGTCCAACCCCAGGCTAGGACCAGGGCCGCACCCTGCAGCACCTTCCCCCCCCCAGCCTCAGCCCATTCAGCCAGGTCACTGAGTTTGCACCTGAACTCAGGTCACTGGCACAGGAAGGCAACATGGTCCCCACTGAGCCAATGGCAGTCCCTGGAAATGTTACGTTATCGTTTTTTTGTAACAGTTTTGACCCCACATTTCAACAAATTCTTTTTGTGACACCCCCCCCCCAATTCTGAACATGACAGGTGTCATTTACAGTATAAAATACTAACATCATTTTGCACCACAAGTGCAAAATCACATTTTGACCAGGATTCGAAAAATGATAGCTGCCAGGTTCATGAGGTGGAACAAAAATAGGCTATATTGAAAATCTGGGGTCAAAATAATAAAAAATTACCAAAGTTAAGAGCAAGCGTTAAAACATGTCAACATACCTTCATAACTTTGTTGCTTTTTAATATTTTTACCCCAAATGTTCAATATAATCTTCTTATGACCCCACCTCCTGAACTCTGTGGGTGAAAATGTTCAAATCCACTCCAAACGGCCATTTCACATGCCACATATGCGAAAACACATTTTGGCCAGAAATGGAAAAATGACAGCTGTCACATTCATGAGGAGGTATGAAAAAATGGCTCTGTCTGAAACTTTGGGGTCAAAATACTGAAAATTGCCAAACTTTTCAGCGAGCAATGAAAAATGTCAATGTACATTCACAACTTTGTTTTTTTTTTAAATATTTTTACCCCAGATTTTCATTCTAGCCTTCTTATGGCCCCACCTCATGAACCTGGTAGGTAAAAATGTTCAGATCCTGCCTAGAAGGTGATTTCACAGAGCAACTGCGAAATCACCTTTCAGCCCAAAGCTGAAGAATTTCACTTACTTCTTTATAAGGTGGGATCTCAATAGTGCCATGTTGAAAATCTGTGGGACAATATTTAAAAAATGACCAAGTTATGATTACAAGTTCAAAATGCATTGAAATACATTGACCGCATACCTGATTTCCTCAGTTCCTGGTCCAGCATTGAAGAATGAAGACGTGTCTCCGGTCCAGAGAGGATTACGATGTTGGACCCCCATAGGTAAGTAAGGATGGGAGGATGGTGTGGTGGATGTTGTTGAGTGGGAGGGTCAGATGGAGGGAGGGTAACAATGGGGGCAATAGACATCGATGGACCATTTATTTTTTAAAGGGATTTAAAAGACTGTGAGGTGTGTTTTTTTTTATTTGAGGTACCAACACTGGGGATTGGGTACCTCAGTGTCAGTATCATGTTTGTCAACACCGGGGGTGGTCTTCCAAGTGCCACACAGTGGAAACAGGCTGAGTGGGAGGTAGTGCTGCAACACGTTAGAAGTGGAGCGAAGATGTTAATTGTTAGGAAGTTGCAGGATGATCATGTTTTCAAACGGTCTGCTCGGCTTACTGGAGTTTCTCAGGCACACGATTTAGTACCCGATTGACAATTTTAAAGTGCTGTAATGTGTTAATTGTGGGCATCAGTTCCTATACCATTTCTATGCACTCCTGAATTTACCATGGGACCACTACTTGCAGTATATCAAAATATGGACAGGGCACAGGAGTTAAGTGAGAGACTTGCGATGCTAGTAGACACATTAATCATTTAGAAAAATGGAAATTATTTTAAAATAAAATAAAACTTAGATACATAATTTGTTCCATACCAGAACTTGACTAGGCTATGTTAATGGTTAATATACTTTCAATCGCAGCCCACCTTTCTCAGGACCCACCTGAACACTGGCTGACACAAGCAACAGATGCATGTTCCTGGACCCCTCCAACCACCAGTAATGGCTTTAGTCTCCTCACTCTATATGTTTGCAGCACTGGTTAAGGGAAATTTAAAAATAAATGTTTTCTCAACTCAGTACTAAAATAGTTTATTATTTGTATAGGTTGAGACCGCTGAGCACTCATTGATGGATGGCCCCAAACATGTGTGTTTTAACATTAAATAAACCAGAATAGTATACATACAGTGCAGTAAAAAGAGTAATTGCCGTGTAACACATTTTGGGAATGTTTTTTTCCATAAATCTCTGTGCAGTTATTGGGATCTATAATTCATACTGAAAACAGGCTGCAGAGACCTGTCTGACGATAAACATGTTGCGCAATAACACAGCAAACTTTACAAGGAGTATTGTCTTTTTAATTTTTTTTTTCCTTTTTACTAATGAGACATTGCCAACATTACTTCATAGTTTTAATTTACAGGATAAAAACCCAGAAAGACATTTATGATGGAATATGTGTGTGTCATTTACGAATGGGAAAGTTACCTATTACAGTTTGGGGTTAGAACCACCCGTTACATGATGCATTGCTGCAAGTGAGTGAGGAAGATGCAGGTGGTTTTGTTTTTCTGGTCCAGTTGGTTTTGTTATGTATGTGACATGACAATCCTGAGGAAATCATGGCTTGCTTCTCCCAATGTATAGACTAAATTAAATATTGCCATTTTTTTTTATAAATAATAAATTAATAAATTTTAAGATGATGAAACGCAACACGCTTACTTCAATGTAACTTCTGGATATCAGCGTGTAACGGAACCACACTATATTTGTAACAATCTGCTTATTCAAATGTAGCAGTTTTTGATTTTAGTCAAAGATTCAGAATCAAGATAGTTCAGCAACAATAGATGTAGAAAACAAGAGTCTCCCACTCAGATCTCTCCATCCTGTGGAGACAGATGTCACGCACTGCTTAACAGCTGTCTCGCTCCACGTATGTCCACCAATACATTCATGGATGTAAAGGCATGCGGGGCCCCACCGATTATAGTGCCACGCTTAGCTCTTGAGCATGTCCATTCTCGGATTTGGAAAGTAAAAAGGACACACTCTTTTATTTCCCTTTTTGATTGATTTAATAAAAATTATCAATCTGAGCTCAATGAAAAAAAAAAACATGGAAACCAACAATTAATATATGCAGAGAAGAGGAATTAAAGTGTGAAATTGCCTGGTTAAGGGCATGAAAGATGTGAGGACGGTCCTCACTGGAGGCATATACATCGCCAAGTACTAATCTTAATCTAAACTTAAATGGGCAGACTGGGTGGGCCATAGGCCCTTATCTGCCGACACTGTCTATGTATGTATCTATGTACTATATCATTGTTCTGCATGGAGAATCAGGCCAGGACCCATCTCCCCTCACTGTCAGCAGAGGAGGCTTCTAATTTCCAGTGTAGTGCTTTACGTACTGGGATAGATACCCCAGCTTTTTTGGATCAGAATGCACCATGGACCTCTATCCCCACTCACTCTCTTTGTAACTTCTGTTCCTCTGTCTCAACTCAGTTTCCTGCAGAAAGCAAAGGCTGCATGTTGTTTGCAAAGAAAGCTTAAACTTTTCTTCCTTTTCACAGCAGAGTTAATGTGTCTGATGTTCCAGGTTAAGCAGTTAATGTCAGACATAGTGCCCAGGGAGACAGATACAAAAGAAGAGGGCTGGCAGATAAAGAATCCTGGGTGGTTCTCGGCATGCTAGTGAGTCCAGGACCATACAACCCATAGGTGTCCCTTTCGATGAACACATATGTTCCTGCTTTCCATAATACCTGTGCATACAACACTACGCAATGTCCAGACTCATACAACTACTGTGCCTGTACATAAACTTGGTTTTGGTTTGTCTGTTTAAAATCTGGTAAACTCATGAGCATAGAGCCCGTTTTTATGAGTGACCAGATACAACAATTAGACAAAATTTACAACAGGAATAGTCATCAGACAGTACAAAAACAACAAAATAATGAACAGCACATACAGCCAGTTTCATACGCATAAACAAAATCATTCACAATGACAGATCTCAGTATCAAACAAATATTTTTTTAAGTGCAGTCTGAAAATTTGAAGGACTAGTAATACCAGCAATTAAAATTTGTGGCAATGAGATATAAAAATGGGGCAACTGATATAACAATGATCTTTAACCTCAGCTGGCTTTCTTAGTCGGGATAAGAAAACAAGTATTATTAGAAGATATGCAACTGCAAGACAAGGTAAGACATTGCTGAAAAGTTGATAAAAAAAAAACTGGGGCACCCTTTTCAGCACAATTTTTCTAGCCAGTGTTTCAATATATAATTTATACCTCTGATCTAAAAAGGATGATTAAGTGCACTATAGAGAGTGCAATGGTGTGTTAGAGTAGGAAGCTGAGCAGCAAACTTAGCTATCTGAATGTACAAAACCGTAATCCTGGGCAGCACATTCTCAGCAGCAGACAAATAAAACAATATACCACAATCAATAATTGGAAGCAAAACATTCTGTGAAAGTCAGAGCCTAGTAGATGTCAGCAAAACTGAGTTCAACCTATAAAGAGCGCACAATCTCTGATGTACAATTTTTACCAATATTGAAATATAAGAATTATAGGAGAGTGTACTGTCCAGGGTAAGGCCAAGATATTTAAATTCACAGACATGTTCTATACCGGCACCCTGGATGTTTGTTAACTCTGTAATAGGAGCTAGGGGCATTTTTCTTCTGGCATAATGAAAAAACATGGATTTACTTTTGGTAGCATTTGGCGACACTACACAGGACCAGGTCCAGTAAGACTCTCTCCCTCCTGGGCTCCAGGACACACTGTGTCAAGAACCTGCTCTGGAATGCATCCAGCAGCACATGAGTCCTACTACAGGTGGTAATAGGGATCTTCCAATCTAACACAGGCAGACTGAAGTCCCCCATAATCATTACCTCCCCACTGCTGGCGATTGTCACAATTTTGGATCCCAGTTCCCTGTCTAATTCCTCGTCCTGTTCGGTGGCCTGTATACCACTCTTATCCTAAGCTTTCTACCTTGTGTTGATTGTACCTGTACCAACAGCACCCGTGTCCTTCCATCTGTCTCCTGTCTTGTACAGGTTATCCCTGCTCTCATGTACAGGGCCACTCCCCCTCCTTCCCACTCCCCATCTCTCCTATGCTGCTTATAACCAGGGACAGAGAGGTCCCAGTCATGATTCAGCATGGCCCATGTCTCCATGACAACAATCATGTCCACATCTCCCTCTGCCATCAGTAAATGCAACTCAGCCATTTTGTTCCTCAGGCTCCTTGCATTCAGAGACACAACCTTCCACCATTTCTGAAGCCCCCTCCCACATCTGCCTGCCCCCCACCCCTGTTCCCAGTCCCACCAGCCTACCCTTATTATTCTGCTTCTCATCTGACCCCTCTTCCTTCTGCCCTGAAGGGGGGAGGCCATTCAGTCTCCTCCAACAGATTACTAAGGGTACTGTGACCCCTGCTGCCCTCCCAAATTTAAATTCAGACCTTTTCCTATATACTCCTCAGATCTGGTTTTCAGCACCTTCGCGACCACTTTACTAAGGTGCAGCCTATCTGGTGCAGAAAGGACCTTAGTCTCCCATGTGTCTTCCCAGCCTCCAATTAGCTGGTAGCCCTCCTCCCTGCACCACCCCCTGAGCCAGTCATTAAACTATTCAATCTTTATAGTTCTTGCAGTGCTAGCCCTTGATACCAGTATCATCTCCAAGAAGACTACTGACCTCCCCAACCTACTGCAGATCTTCTCCACCTCCATGAACCTCTCCTGAACCACCCTTACCTCACTATCAGCCAAGTTGTTCTTTCCCAGATGAACAGCGATGATGTGTGCCTTTCCTCACTTCCCTTCCCATGTTTTCAGCTATCTGTGTATCCACCCTGCCCACAGTCATCGCCAGCAAACACTGCAACCTTCTGTGGTTTGCCCTAGCTCCCGTGTCACCCCATCTCACGTCCTCCACTATAGAGTTCCCAAGATCACTACTCTCCCATCCCCACCTGCTTCCCGAGTCCCTTCTCCCTCCTGCTTTCCTGGCTATCCCACCCTGCCTGTCTTCTCCTACCCCTCCTGTCTGTCCCGAGATCCCCTCCAACCCCTACCTACCTCCTGCTCGATCCCCAAGGCATCAGAGCTCTACAGGGAGGTGCTTACGAGTTAATATGCAGTCCTTATATATATTCTGCCCCTTACATAACTCATCCCCCGGCTCTCAGTTACAAATCAGCTTTTGGGGGTATGGAGAATGAATTAGAGGATACAGGTGCTTGATTTTCTATATTTAGACAGGATAGAGCAAGAGAAAAACAGACACATACAGGGTGGAATGTGCAGCATAACCAAGTTGTTCGTAAGCCAGGAGAAATAGTCTGTAGACAGCTGAATTGGGGGGTGGGGCAGATGAGCAATCAGCTGGGAACAAATTAAAGTTATCTGACCATCAGGAATTAGGGTTTTGCCTAACCTCCGTTTCCATACCCTTTTGCATGTTGGGAGTTCAAAGCACCACATCAGAGCTGGTAGCATTGGGAGAAAAATTCAAGTAAACCAAATGCACAACAGCCTTGTAGCTGAAAAACCTGCATTACTATATGTAAATGTAACCAGCCTCTCTCCTTAGCCAGCTCGGAGCAGGTTACCACAGAGCACTCAAATGGTTAGGCCAGACCCTGAGAGCTGTTCTCTGGTGGGGAAATTGCCCGGAGACAGGATGTCTGGACGTTCATGATGTGAGTGGTCTGACAAAGCTAAGAGCAGGAAACTAGAGCATGAGTATGCATGGTTCTACCCGTTCCCTGATACCTTATAAAAGGGGAAGGCACTTGTGTAGTCTGGGCTTGGCTAGCTTGGGGCTAGGAAGAGAGAGGAGCAGTCAAGACTATCTGGCTGCAGCTGGGCCTTGGAGGTCTGTGGTCCCAAGGATAGTAGCAGCATGGTCCCTGGGATCAGGTGGCACAGATCCCTTTGTGCTTGGTCTCCAGAGAACAAGAACACTGGAAGCAGCTGGATAGATGGAGGCCCCATGGACTCACCTTGATAGGAGTAGAGGCATCAGCCCCAAAAAGCACAATTGGGAGAGTTGGGGGTCACCCCACAAAGGAGGTCGCCAGAACCCTTGCCGGTTCACTCCTGGTATTGGTAGAGTGAGTGAATGAGACAGAGGGAGAAATGGGTAGTCATGCTCAGATAGTGCTTTTGTAGAGCCGACTATCCTCCATCAGGCAGTGCTGGTATCTGACCTAGGATCCTGCCAATGGAACTGAGGTCGGATCCATAGGGTCCAGCCTCAGATTATTGGATCCAGTGGGCAGATCCATCAGATCCAACCTTGGATAATTGGATCCGATGTATGGATCCACTGGATCCAGGTCAGATCTGCCGATACCTCTGATACTTACACTAGATCCTAGGAGGTCAGAACCTTGGTCGGATGTCTATGCCATCTGAGGCTATCCAATATCCAACCAAAATGTATGTATGTATTTATTTATTTATTTAGCTTTTGTTGACCAGGTAAGTACACTAGACAAGACATTTGCCTATTTTCAGGTATGACCCGGGAGAGTACAATGAAATACAAGTTCACACAGAGGACATGATACAAGTTAGGTATTACACAGAATCAGGTAGAACCAGATGAACATAACACAAGCAGTCAGTATGGTATCCGACCTGGTAGGATACTATCCGAGCAACACTAGAAATGGGAAATCTGTGTTCAGAGCAAACTGTAATTTCACCTTGCTTTACAGAACGCTCATTGTGTAAAGTCCTAGGAAGTTCATACTGAAACCCCTGGAAGGCAGCTGAATGAAAGGGCATCAGGTAGGAGGGGACCTGGCAAGGGTTGGGGTTGGTACATCCCCATGTGAGGGGCCAAACATGGAAGTCTGCTTTTTGGGCCACTAGGGCTATCAGTGTAGTGTCAAAGTGAGGCATGCATGGCCAGAGCAACCATGCTTCATGCATCTAGTAGAGATATCATATGGTGATAAGCATTCCATAATTGTCCTATTGGGCACACCGAGACATGTGATGGCACAGCCTGCCCCACGGGTAAGTGCTTGTCCTGCCAGAGGAGTGTGCCACCACACAAACGGACTTGGGAGCACCAGGGACCCCGCAAGGAAGGCTAGGGTTTTGTAGGGTTGAAAGAGCCCAGTAATTATGCGATGCGTAATTATGCCCTTTTAGCTCAGGGGGTAGACTTGGAAAAAAATGTAGTCATGGGGTAGGCAAATGGGCCCCATAAGCAGCTGAGTGCCATCCATCCAGTGTATTACAGCAGCAGTAGAACTGGATGCACACTAGCAGTGGAGGAGATGTGAAAGCCCCAGGAATACAGCAAAATGATTTATGAGTAAGGCATGGCCCAGGTAAAGAATGCGATATAGTGTGTGCAAGTAGCATTGTGAAATAAAATGAGTATATGGCCACGGAAATGCATGGAGAGCTGTGTACCATCTGGCACCTACTTAATAAATACTAACATGCTTGATCCCAGCTCTGGTACAGACAGTCTAGTTTGGGTATTACCTCACGTTAATGGTGCCTCAGGGTATGGTTTTAAGGTGCCCCTGATATCCACCATCCCGACCCATTACAGCAAGGTGACTGGTGTTGGTTTAGTACTGGTATTTCATGACGTAATGCGGGTGCTCTCCTGAATGAGATGCCATCATACACCCCTAGACACAGGAGGATGACCTGGCCCTTACATAAAGCAAAGAAAAAGAGAAAACATGCCAGTTTAACGCCAGTCTCTACCACTTGATCTGTTCTAGGAATGGGACCTGGAAAATAACAGCTTATACAGAACTGGAGCAGAGGTCTGATAGGAAAAGCTGTAAGACAGTGTCATTAGTGAATCCTGAAATTACCCGGGGTAGACAGGAGCACTTATCAAGTGTTAGTATGAGTGTCAGCATAGCTGTGCCATGGGTAGCTGATCAAAGTTGTGTCCCCCTGTATTTCAAAGTTGTGGGGAGCAGTATGCTTATTAGATGCTAGGGAATATAGCGCACATGTACTCGCACCGTTTAAAGCCAAAGGCCAGTGAGGAAAGGCAGTAGGTTGTGCTAAGCGTTACAGGGGATAGAGGGACTAGGCTGGTGAGTGCTCTGACAGTTTGGCAACTGTGCAAAAAAAACCAACAGTTTAACAGGGTCCAAGCCATGCTTGGATTAACCCTTTAGCGCCAACATCTCCCCTCCCTCTGGGAAGAGACGATCTCCTGAACACTAACCCTTAAACTTCAAGAAAACAAAGTTAACCTTAAACATGATTCTCAGTTTGTCTTTCAGGTTTTCTGAGATGTGGGTGCACTGCTGTCCTGGGTGGATTAATTTTGCTCCTTGAGGCCCGAGCAGCTGCTGGAGGAGAGAGCTGTCCTTGCCATGACTGCTTCCTATGACTTCCCAGTGGTGATAGGCATCTTTTGGGTAGTTTGGAGGGTGTTCAGGAGTCTGCTGGCTGTTCCTGTGGAGACTGCTAGCTCAGTGGGGTGACTCAGTTGGGTGTGTTGTGAACTGCCAGGCCTTTGGGTGAACCAGACGAGGACAGGCTGGCTCTGTCACGACTCTCTCTAGTGTGACTCCTGGAGTGGGAGGCTGGCAGATCTGTCTCTTTCCACTTATGGGCCCACTGTTATTGTCTGCATCAGCCCTGGTGGGGGGGCTTGCCAGTGGTCCTTTAGGTAGGTTTGCCCCATCTGCGTGCTCGAGTCCCACTCCAGATTGAGGGCTTGTAAGGTAGATGGAGGGATGGAATACATGTCCTGGATGTCATCAGTAAGGGTAGGGGGGCTGCCGCAGAGGACTGTCAATCAACCACTCCAATTTCTTATTCGGTCGCAGTTTGAGCACAAGAGCATCAGCTGCTGCGGCTGTCTTAAAGGTCTAATTGCTTCACTGACTGATATTCGAAGCTGTGCAGGGTATTGCAGAGAGGGTGAAAGTCCCACAGTGTGGAATGCTTTTTTGGCACCTATGAAGGCCTTCCATTTCTTAATAACTCCACGGAGTGGTCTGGGAAGGCAGAGATATGATGTCCCTGCCAGTGTAATGGTCCCCATTTCTTCGCCAGCTGAAGAATGGTTTCCTTGTCCTTAAAATGCAAGAATCTGGTGAGTATCAGTCTGGTTCTTTCACCATTTCTTGGCATGGCAGCAAAGGAAGCTGTGGGCTTTATCAATCTCTATGGGTTTGTCACCAGAGGTTTTTTTTTTGGATGTTATTTCTTCAGGAGCTACACCCCCCCCCACTCCGTCGTTCCTCCGGCGCCATCCCCGGACATGAGACCCCCTCTCTTCAGCACCCCGCGACTTACCCTTCATGGCAGGGAGGTGGGGAGCGACTCAACCCACCCAAACGGGTCCATGCCAGGGAGGCGTCCTCCGGGAATGGCGACGGGGAACGGCGTCGTGCTGCCAGGCTCCATTTTTTTCCTAATTTTTCTCACGGCGGGCATGGCGTGCAATGACGCCAGCGACTGAGTGCGTGCACGCTCCCGTGTGCGCATTTGTCAAGCGCCTGCCACGTCCCGCCTCCCCCGTTCCCGCGGGCGCGTTGTCGCATCCCAGCCTCCGCTTAGGGGTCAGGCAGGCACCGCCGCCCGGATCCCCCACCCTGGAGATGGAGAGCAGTCCTCCGGACGCTCGATCCATCTCCTCCCCACCGACCCCCGACAACCCATGCTCGTTCCTGAACCCGGGTCGCCAGCGTGGCGCGAGTCACCAGAGGTTTTTAACAGATGTGGGATCACTGCCTGCAGGAAGACTGTGACATCTGGCTCTTCTGCCCATTCCGGAAACCTGACAAACCAAAGACTGTTTTGTCTACTTCGGTTCTCGAGGTCCTCAACATGTGTCCACAACAGCTGTATAGTCCTGGCTTTGGCACAAAGCTGCGCCATGAGAGAAGCCTGTGTGTCTTGAGTCTGTTGTTTTCCACTCGCCCATGGCTATCCTAACACCCAGCTCGGTCATGTCTTTTTGTGTCTCCACAGCTGTGGTAGTCTTGGCCTCCATCTGTGTACTAATTTGTTGAAACATGAGTTCAGTTTTGTTCACGTCTGTCATAGCAGCTGGGTTTTTTGCCGACACCATTTTGAGGCATGCCCCAGCACAGGAGTCCTGTCAGCCGAGGTTGTGAAGTAAAACTGCCTCTTTCACCCATGGAACTGAGCCAAAAATGCTGGACTCTGATTTAGCTATGTAAGATAACCTTGTAAAGTGATTTTTATATGTTTAGCTAGGTTTACAGAGACGGATTGCGAAGGACTAGTTCAGGGGTGGTTACAGCTGAGCAGTTAGTCATCCATTCAGCTCAGTGGTCAGGCTACGCCACTTCTGGCTGTTTCTAAGTTGCCTGGGCATTCTATTTTTTTTTGTTTTTGATTTATTTATCCCCCACCGACCGGTCCCCTTTCACCGGCCCCACCATTACCACCACCGGGCGTCATGCCGGCCATTGCCTCTCGCCAATTGAGGTGCCCGCTTTTCCTGGTGCAGTGGGGAGACTGGCTTGATCCTGTCAGTTGGCTTCTTTTTCTCCTCCTGGTTTTGTCCCATTGTCCCCCGAGCACAGAGCCAAGGCATGCAATGATGACAATGGCCTAGCCGCGCACACTTCCACACATGGCACGCCGGGTGTCTAGCTCAGCTCCCTCCCCTTATGTGGTTCTGTTGTGCTGGCACCCAGCCACCACTAGGAGCCAGTCATGCAGCAGACTCCATCCCTACCCCACCCCGGAGAGGAGAGCTGTCCTCCAGATGCTCGATCCTCTCCCTCCCCGGCCGACCCCTGGCAACCCGCCCGCACCACGAACACGGGTCGCCGGCATGGCAGGAGGTAAGACATCGCTGCCTCAGCCCTCCACGCCACTGGGCTGGCTGAGCATTCTTTTAAATCAGTTCTACTGTGCAGTGCAGTTCCACCACATCAGAAAAAGGATGGTGGAACTGGTACCTCAGAATATCAGGAAGCAGATATCTCATATAAAACGGCAAGAAATTAGCAATTATACCATGGACATAAGTGAACAGCCAATTAAATCATCAGACTGGCAGTTTACCACAGGTGTAAATCCTCTGATAATGAACGGCTGTTGATGAGTATATCCAATATATCCTCTGCAGCCCAGGAATAGATAGAATAAAAATAAAAAAAAAAAAGCAACTTCTTTAATATTTGTATCTTACTATAGTAAAAAAAATTAACCCTGGTATAATCGCAATAAGCCACTCAGAGGATGTGGGTTATCGGGAGATTTACCACGGCTGGCAAGGATTTACCCACTCGGCTGCGCCTCATGGGCAAACCACTCCAGCCGAGGCAAATCCCCTGATAACTCACACCTCCTCGTGGCTTGTTGCTTAAATAATAGGGTTGCAGACATACAGCTGGTGCCTGACAAGAGTAATAAATGTAGAAAAAGGAACAGTTGTATACTGTATGGCCAGCAAGTAGCTTGGCAGCACATCACAACTCCTTAAAAAAGGCATATCCACCAGGTTCTTGCAAGCAGTATTTTATTCAGTGGTCCTAAATTCAGGAACAAGTGGTGTTAAAGAGATTCCAAGGCACAACTTCAACTGGTGCAGGGTGCAGGAATACACTACACAGGGTGCAGGAATACACTATTTTTAAGCGAAAAAGATGTACCAGGACTAGAGGACATGGGATGAAGTTGGAGGGAGGACGATTCAGAGGAAACATGAGGAAGAATTTCTTCACAGAACGGGTGGTGGACAAGTGGAACACCCTGCCAGAGGAAGTGGTGGGGGCTGAAACAATCACGGGATTTAAGAATACATGGGATAGACATAAAGGAATTCTGGAGGTCAGGGGTAAGGGGCAACAGACTTCTAGGAAAACATAAACTGAACTTACAAGCTCAAATGGACAGACTGGGTGGGCCATAGGCCCTTATCTGCCGACACTGTCTATGTATCTATGTATCTAAGGTGATTCCAGTACATAGCTATCCACCCACTGGAACCCCATAGGATGCTCGAGAAAGATGGAAGTTGAAACGTTACAGTGCAACATGGGAGGACTTGCTAACAACTTCTGAGGGTGTGTTGCAGCTGAATGAATTGATTTCTTGATGCCTAAAAGAAATAAAATTAGATAGAAAAACAGGGATTACCAGATGGAAGAAAGGCCTTATTGGTCCTTAACCATCAACATAATTATGTAACATTTTAATGCTGCCTGGTCCTTACCACCAAATGAAAAGTTCATACCAAGAAGGCAGAGGATATACCATTTGTGAGGAGTTTTAAAGGGCTGCCTAGCTACTCACTGGCCACTCACGGGGTGATTTATTTAACTCACTTCACATATGCCCACATTTCTATTATACTAAGAAATGTAATAAAGGGGGTTTATGGTCCCTTCAAAAACACCCAGTTCCTTCACTAACGTTTCTTGTGCTGGCCATAACGGATCAAGAAGAAACAATTGAATGGAATACCTCACAGCAGCCAAGATAGGCTGCCCACTGTGACCATACTGTACAAGGAAAAGATGCAGGATTTTCCCTGTCACAGTCTCAGCTATGGCCCATACCTGAAGCCATCTCATCATCGTTGGACAAGGAATCTCTTATCTGTCCCACTGCTCAGAGAAACAGAGAGAAGCCTTGAAGAGCAGCTGACGCCTCAAAGAAAACTTTGAAATACATAATATTTAGTTACAGTTCAGCTTAAATTGTTTTATTTATTTTATTGAAATTATTTCTCCAGGAAAGGCACACTGAACAACAGGTTGCTCATCTCACGGTGCGTCCTGAGGGAGAGCGGTACAGGGATTTCTTAAAATACATGAACACAAACAACAATAGCAGTACACAAGTGAAGTGATACATTTGTAATTGGTATACAATCAGAGTAGGTGTTCAAACTATAAGTGCCAACATAATATAGCTTGAATTCAGATCCACGGATCCTAAGACGTGCAGACGTATAAGGAACATTGCGACCGGTTTGAATCAGTTAGGAGAAGCAGATAGGAAAAAACAGGGAAGTGGGCGGTATTAGATACAGGTATAGTTTATCGACAGGAGGTTATGAAGGGCTAACGTACTGGAGAGGGAGGAGGAAGAGTGACGAATCTGAGGGAGGAAGTGCATTCCATAGTTCAGGGAAGCAGTGAGAGAAGGCCGTCTGGCCAATGACAGTAGACCGGCGAGGGACTTCTAACAAGCGTGCATCATAGGATCTAAGGTAGCGGGCGGGGGGAGGATAAACAGGAATTAAGGTATGACGGTAGCGTGCCAAACCAAAATTTGGATATAAATTTAGTGCAGTGAAGGTGGTGGCGATTTTCTAGTGAGGAGAAAGCTAGGGAGTGATAAAGATTGCAATGATGGGTTGGGGGGGGGGCGTCAAGAGCAAAGCGACAGAAGAAGTTAAAAAGGGTATCCAGTCTGGTTAGGGAAGACTTGGGAGTGGCACTGTAGACTACATTGCAGTAGTCAAAGATAGGTAGGATCATCTTCTGGACAAATTCACGCCTAGCCAGTAGCAGGAGACACCTACAGTCCGTGTAGAGCACACCAAGCTTAGGGCGCAGCTTCTTCAGGATGGCGTCCACATGACCAGAGAAGTTGAGGTTTTGGTCAAGCCAAACCCCCAAGCACCTAAAGGATGCAGTGTCCTCGAGAACTGTCCTGTCAAGGGTATGGAAGGAGGGCAGGGAAGGGAGCCTAGTGAGTCTCTGCCTAGTGCCGAAGGTCATTGAGAATGTCTTTTTGGCGTTAAGAGAGAGCTGATGGGCAGAAAACCAGAGCTGGACTTTGCTGAAGTCGTGCTGAAGTCTGGATTCAACATCCACGGAGGAGTGGCCTGAGGTAAAGAGTACCATATCATCAGCGTACATACGAATGGATGTGGAGGAACAGACAACGGACAGGTCATTTAAAAATATGGAGAACAGGATGGGACCCAGTATTGACCCCTGAGGTACGCCGGTATTGATAGGAAGAGGGGGGAAGATAGAGTCAGCTATTCTGACTGACTGCGTTCTCCCTACAAGGTAGGCAGTGAACCAGTGTATGGCAGATTCTGTTAGCCCAGCAGAGGAGAGGAAGTTTAAGAGAAGGGAATGGGAGATAGTATTGAAGGTCTTAGCAAGGTCGACGGAAATCACTGATGTGATTTGTCCACTGTCTATCCCTGAGAGGCTAGAGCCTAATCAGGGAGGTAGTGATGGAATGATTCTTCCAGAAACCAGATTGGAATGGAGTGAAAAAGTTAGAATCAGAGAGATAGGAAGAGAGTAGAGACAGGGTCAGATGTTCTTGAAGCTTAGCAAGGATGGGTAGGAGAGAGATAGGGCAATAGTTGACAGGGCTGGTAGGATCACCACCCTTGTTCAATGGAAGGACAGTGGCATGCTTTCAGGTTGATGGTATAGTTGCAGTGGCGAAGGAGAGATTCATTAGAGGAGATAGCGGAGCAGCAATCACGGGAGCCATTAGGTAAAGCAGCTTTGGGTCCAGTCCATCGGGTGAACTCCCCTTGGAGGGATTGAGCAAATAGAGAGCATCAAGAGTAGCAGAGGGAGAGATGTATGAGAAGGAGAAGGAGCTAGTTGAAGAGGGAGAGTGGGGAGGGGGGGAGGGAGGAGGGGCTGGTGGGAAGATAGGTGGGGACTGCAGGAGGACGAGGCTGTAGGGAGAAAAGGTGTGTAGCTGCACAGGGGGTGAAATAAGTGTTAAAAGCATTGGCTACATCAAGGTGGTCAGTGATTTGAGTGTTATTTAT
This sequence comes from Neoceratodus forsteri, assembly GCA_016271365.2. NCBI lineage: Eukaryota > Metazoa > Chordata > Ceratodontiformes > Ceratodontidae > Neoceratodus > Neoceratodus forsteri. The sequence goes on from CM028136.1 coordinate 966,163,176, forward strand.
ATGAAGGAGCAGGGTAAGAGGGGCAGAAGGAGGGGTGAAAAGGGAGTAAATAACCTTCCAGAATTTGGAGGGTTTATTAATATTGGTTTGGAAGGTAGAGGGGAAGTACTCAGCTTTGGCTAAGCAAATGGCTTTGGTGCACCTGTTTCATAGGGAGCAGTAGGTGTCATAATCTTGAGGGAGTCTGGATATATTGTGAGCTTCCCAGGCCAGGTCCTTGGCTCTCTGGCACAATAGGAGTTCAGGAGTGATCCATGGGAGATGGTTTCCCCTGAGCCCCGGTACGCCATAATGGGGCATGTATGTTCCAAAGCTCTAAAAATTTATCATGAAAATAAGTATAAGCATAATCTATAGCAGCTGATGAGGTACTTGGACCCCAGTTAGTGAGGGCTAGGTCCTGGAGGAGTGTGGGAAGATTTACCGATATATATGAATGAAAAATAATCAGTTTTGGGGGAGGTCTTGGGGCTGTGTATTTTGCGAACCAGAAAGGTCATTTGGTGATCACTAAAAGCATCGGGGAAGGTGCTGGATTTAATGACCCTGTGGGGGTGGGATGTGAGGGCCCAATTGATAAGGGAATGGTTACAAAATTTATGGTTTAAGCGGGTTGGTTCTAGAATGAGTTGTGATAAGTTTTGGGCAGCTATGAGGCTACAAGCTTTGGTAAGTGAGGGGGACAACCAGTTTTGACTGAAATCACCCATGATATATGATTTGCCTGAGGAGGTAAGAGAGACAATGGTGCTGATGAGTTCTGTAACAGTGAAGGAGGGGAGGCCAGGGCAACAACAGTCACCTGCAACAAAAACAGGTATGGAAAAGGGCAGAGATAGTTTCAGGATGAGTGCCTCATATGCTTTGGGGACTGAAGTAGAAAAGATGTTTGTGAATAGTATAGCTGAGGATACATACAGTATATTACTACTCCACCACCCCTGGTGGGGCAGTCTTGCCAGGATAGGGTATATCCAGGGATGGAGAGGGGGAGATCACCTATTTTGTTATTTAGCCAGGTTTCAGAGATGATGATTATGTCCGGAGCAAGTGAGACAGTTAGAGGCTGGAGAAGGTCGATTTTAGGGGGAAGGCTGTGGATATTTGGATGAATAATTTTTAAGCCGTGTGGCAGGGTTTGGGGGTTGTGAGGGGTGGAGCCCAATATGCCAGCAGCTGGAGTGGGGGCAACTGGGGGGTGGCCCTGGGTTGGGGTTGATGTCACCGGAGGATAAGAGTAGGAGGGCAATTATCATGAAGTGAAATTTTACAGACTTATACAAGAGAGGGGACTCCTTAAGGATGTAGTATGAGGGGAGTAGGGAGGAAGGCGGTTTAAATTTTAGTACGAGAAGCAACATAAAGTAGAAGGGTGTCGATAGAAGGGAAGCACAGGGATGGTAAGGGTAGTGCATCTAGTTAGGGAGGGTGGAAGAGAGGGTTGTGATGTTGTTATAGTCTGGAGGAAAGGAGGGGGCAGGATAGAAGGGGGGCAGGCAAGACAGTAGAGGGAGTCAAGGGGATAGTGAGAAGGGGGGAGCAGAGTGCAAGGATGGAAACAGTGAGGAGGGTATGAGAAGTCAGAGCCATTGTGGACAGGGTATACTTAAGGCAGCTGGTAAGAGGGGGTGGAGCGAGAGGCAGGGAGCTGGAGGTAGAGGTAGAGTAGGTGCCAGTAGGCAGAGGTATACTAAAAGGGAGTGTCTACTGTAAGCTAGAGGGAGGGGAACAGCTGATCAATAATTGAGTTAGGAAAATGCAGGGTGGAGACTAAGTGCAGCTAGAGTATTTAAAGAGTGAAGGGGTGGGGGACGGTGGGCGGGAGAAATTTAGCAGTAAAGATCAGCTATAACAAATTTAGCAGCAGAGATCAGCTATAATAAATTTAGCAACAGAGATCAGCTATAATAAATTTAGCAACAGAGATCAGCTATAATAGTGCAAGTCCCAGGGCAAGGAAGCTAGCCGAAAATGGCAGATCTTACAAGCTGAGAAGCAGGCTTGCAGCAGGAGCCATTCGGGAGTATTCAAGCTAGGCTGTAGCCAATCAGAGTACTGCACTGGTAAGGGCGCCAAGGGTTTGAAAAAACCGGGTCCCTGGTTCTCGGAGGTGGCATACCTGCTTGCGGTGAAGGCTTCCAGCAGCCTCCCCATTCTCTATTACTGAGGAAATTTGCATGACTACCTGATCTTTATCCTTTCAGTTAATCTGGCTCTATTTACTTTAGTCCCTACTTGAAGTCATAATCCTCTGTTATGACATCACAATATGTTGCCATCAGAGTAACTGTGATGTCACAAGCAGTACATTATGACCTCAGCTAGGGAGACAGCAACAGGAATAGATGAACTCTTCAGGAGGAAAGATCCTGTTTTCATGCAAATGACCTCAGTAATAAAGAACAGGGAAGAGAAACACAGAACAAATGTGAAATACAAGCTGAACTGTGTCTAAATCCTACATTTTGTTATGAAGGTGTCTTTAAGGTGCTACCGCCCTTCCATTACTTCATGGCCATGCCAAGAAATAAACATAAAATGTAATAACACAGGGTATATTTTATTCATAACCAGCATTCATAAAACCTAGAAAATTACACTGGATAAAACGAGAGGCTTCCCAAAAGCTCAGCATGTTTCTTTCTCTCCTTTATACTCCATTATCTTATTTGGATAAACTTAGCAAGGAAGAAAACGGCCAAATAAATGTTTATTAGCAGCTGACTAGTATAGTAAAAGAAATCCCAATATTGTTAGAAAACACACGGTGACAAAAATAGTAACTGTACAGATAGTTTCTCGTTCTTATTATAGGTTATGCCTTAAACACAATGCGTGGGCTAGCCAGTGTGTTTAATAGAACTCCTTCCGCTGACTGAACCAACAACACACAATAAATATCGCATGTCAGCTTATTCTTATCTTACAAATAGCTTTCTGCAGGTTGCTAAACAGTAGGTTTTTAACAACAACTCTTTATGTTGTACAATCTTCCGGCAACAAAAGGCTAATTTATTATTTAAGAAAAAAATCTGTTCTCTAATTTAGGCTATTTGTAAAAGAAGAAAAAAAAAAACCTTATCTAACAGAAACCAGGGCTACTATTCAGGAAAATCTGGGTTTATTTCTATAGGAAAATATGGCTGCCATGTCTGTCCTCATCACTATCTGCAGATAATAGCAATATTGTATGTATATCCACAGTAGTTTGAGATATGGTAAGACTGTCAAGGGCAATACTTTTTGTGTGACTGTAATGGAAACTAGAGAATGGAAGATGTGTCTTTTTTTTGTACACAGTTATATACAGTAGTCTCCTGAGTACTATATAGAAACATACAAAAAAGATTATCCCTCATCTCCTTCTGTTGTTTCGCACCCTCCACCCTCACCGTGTTCCACTGCTCCCTGTCTGTCTCCTTCCTCTATACCACTTCCCTTCTTTCTTTTGAATTTTATTTTCTCAACTGTATCGTAACCCCCCCGGTTTGTTTTGCCTGCCTGCACTAGTTTGGGGGGAACGCCCTCCAAGTCCCCTCCAGTTGTACGCATTTGCCTGTCCTCAGCTGTGCTGCTTCCCCTCCTTCTCCTAGTCTAAAATTCTTTCTAGGTCTTGTGCAAACTTACTTCCCAGCACCCTGGCACCATCTGTCTTGAACAGCTTCCATCCCCACCAGCTGTCGCCCCAATATCACAGAAACTGTAAACCACCCCCGACAACAGCTCTTCGGCCTCACGTTAAACTGCTCGATTTTAAGCTATTCCCTGCGACTGAAGTATGGCAGCGATAGGACCTCAGAAAAGGTTGCCACACCTGCTGCCCTCTTGCTGAGAGTCCTGCCTAGGGGATAGAATCATGCCTTCACCTCCTCTATACCTTTCCTGGCCAGGTCATTTGTGCCCATGTGCACAATTATATCTGGCCTCCCTAGTGAATTCCAGGACCTTCCTTTGGAAAGTGTCGGCTGCTGCCCCTAAGAAACAATGGCCCTACCTCTGAATTCCTGTGTGGAAAACACCATCCTGCTTGTGCCCCTGAAAATATGTTCCCTATTACTATGGCCCCTTTTGGGGTTTCAACCCTTCTCTTGCTCATGTACAAGAGCCAGACGTCCTTTTCAGGAGTACTGGTCCTTGGCACTTCCTGGTCAGAATGCAAGAGTCCCCCTTCAACACTGGCTGAAACCTGTTATAGGTGGCTACTTCCTGCACTGCTTGTTCACCAACCCATCTCATTTTTCCCCTCCCTCCATTCCCACTATGGGCCCGTTGCCCTCTGGCCTTTGGACCCTCTGTGAAAACGGAGCCTGCAGTCCCCATTGTTGCTCGCTGGCCCGGGCTGTCTGGTAGGGGATATCCTAAATATCTGTAAAAAGTATGTTTTGTAATGTCTGTACTGCTTTCTCATCACGTGGAACCTTTCTAAAAGAGTTCATACTGAAAGGTTGTTTCCAAATATTCAAATAAATAAATTTATGCAACAGGTGTCAGGATAAAAACTGACACATAACTTAAGTTATCTGAGTCACTGTGTGGATAAATGGGTGGTGATGAAATCACTATGTGGATAACCTGAAGTTATCCCCATAGTGATTACATCATCCCCCATTTATCCACACAGTGACTCCATCACTACCCACCACCTGTGCTGCCTGCTCAGCAGTACTGCCTCCCAGTTACATCCACATAGTGATTACATCATCCCCCATTTATCCACACAGTGACTCCATCACTACCGACCACCTGTGCTGCCTGCTCAGCAGTACTGCCTCACAGCTACATCCACATAGTGATTACATCATCCCCCATTTATCCACACAGTGGCTACATCACTACCCACCACCTGTGCTGCCTGCTCAGCAGTACTGCCTCCCAGCTACATCCACATAGTGATTACATCATCCCCCATTTATCCACACAGTGACTCCATCACTACCCACCACCTGTACTGCCTGCTCAGCAGTACTGCCTCCCAGTTACATCCACATAGTGATTACATCACCCATTTATCCACACGATGACTACATCACTACCCACCACCACCTGTACTGCCTGCTCAGCAGTACTGCCTCCCAGTTACATCCACATAGTGATTACATCATCCCCCATTTATCCACACGATGACTACATCACTACCCACCACCACCTGTGCTGCCTGCTCAGCAGTACTGCCTCCCAGTTACATCCACATAGTGATTACATCATCCCCCATTTATCCACACAGTGACTCCATCACTACCGACCACCTGTACTGCCTGCTCAGCAGTACTGCCTCCCAGTTACATCCACATAGTGATTACATCACCCATTTATCCACACGATGACTACATCACTACCCACCACCACCTGTGCTGCCTGCTCAGCAGTACTGCCTCCCAGTTTCACTTTCACCTTCTCGCAGTGCTCTTTACAAGCCAAGCTATCGCAGTCCCAAAGACTCACAAAATGCACACCCTAACCAACCCCCCCCAAAAAAAACGGAACCACATTAAGTAATGTTTTTCCTCTTCTAGCCCCCCAGCCCCCCCCCAAAAAAAATCAGGGTAATTAGTGAAGTAAACACCAAAATAGAGCAGTCAATAGGGAGAAGGGCAGGGGTAAATGGAGAAAGGGACAAAGGCAGTAGGGACAGGGATGGGGCAAAAAGAAATAAAGCCATAAAAAATGTAGGACAATGAGTACTAATGCCCGTAGTCTAGGTAAAAAGCTCCCTGAAATGGTGGCCTTGATGGAAGGGGGATGCCTGGATATTGTGGCAGCCACAGAAACATGGTACACAGAGAACCATGACTGGGATGTCAACATACCGGGGTACACAACCTACAGGAGGGACAGGGAGGGAAGAAGAGGAGGAGGAGGAGTAGCTCTCTATGTAAGGGAAGGGATCAAAGCAACAGAACTAAAGGGTAAACAGGGAGGAGAGGAGGCACTGTGGGTCACCCTGGAGACTGGAAATGGCTCCACAATCCACACAGGGGTTGTATACAGACCCCCGTCTCAGGGGGAGGAAATGGACAAGGAAATGATAGAAGGCATCCTTGGGATGGCAGAGAAAGGGGAAATATTGCTGATGGGGGACCTGAATATGCCAGATGTTGACTGGAGCACCTTTGCTGCAGCCACATCCAAGAGCGGGGCCATTCCTGATGCCCTACAGGGGGCATGCCTCAGACAGCCAGTTTTGGAACCCACTCGGGAGAGAGCAATCTTAGACTTGGTACTCTCAAATGGGGATGGAAAGAGGATCTCTGATCTTGAAGTGGGTAGCCATCTGGGAACAAGCGATCACCAAACAGTGTGGTTCATGATAAACTTAGCTGTAGAGCCAAGCCACACAAAAGTGAAATTACTGGACTTCAGAAGGGCTGATTTTGACAAAATGGGAGAGTGCCTCAGAAAAGCACTAGCAAACAGGCAAGAAGGTGTGGTGGAGCAACAATGGGGAAACATCAAAACCGCCATCTCATAGGCAGCAAGCCTTTGTGTGAAGCAAATAAACAAATCAAAACGAAAGAAAAAAACACTATGGTTCTCAAAAGAAGTGGCGGGGAAGGTAAGGGAAAAAAGATAGCATTCAGGAAGTATAAGGAAACACAGACGGAGCAGGACAGAGAACTGTACCAGTTAAAGCAGAAGGAAGCGGGTAAGGCAGTCAGAATAGCAAAGGCCCAAACCCAGGAAAAGATAGCCAACTCGGTTAAGAAGGGGGATAAAACCTTTTATAGGAACATTAGGGAGTAAAGAAAGACTAAGGCAGGGATACTGAGGCTGAACAAAGAGGAAGATGGTTGGGCAGAGAGCGACAGTGAAAAAGCAGGGACACTGAATGAATACTTCTGCTCAGTATTCACAATGGAAAAGCAGGGGGAAATACCTAATCTGGTCAATAGAAGCACTCTGGATAGGGGGTTGATATACTCCTTTCACAAAAGAAAGGGTTCTGAAAGAACTCTTAAAATTGAAGGTGGATAAAGCAATGGGGCCTGATGGGATTCACCCAAGAATTTTAAAAGAACTAAGGGAAGAACTAGTAGCACCACTGACTACCCTTTTTAATAAATTATGGGAGGATGGGGTGGTACCTGAGGACTGGAGGAGGACGGATGTGATTCCCTTTCACAAAAGTGGGAGCAAGACAGAGGCAGGAAACTACAGACCTGTCAGTTTGACCTCAGTGGTAGGGAAAATGATGGAATCACTTCTGAAGGAAAGAGTTGTTGAGTACCTAGAGGCCAGTGGGGCACAGGACCCAAGGCAGCATGGATTCACAGCAGGAAGGTCATGTCAGACAAATCTAATTGATTTCTTTGACTGGGTGACCCAAGCAGTAGACCAGGGAGGGGCTGTGGACATGGCCTACCTAGAATTTAGCAAGGCATTTGACACAGTCCCGCACAAAGGATTAATAAACAAATTAGCCAGCCTGGGAGTGGGTCCTAGGGTGGTTGCCTGGGTAAAACACTGGTTGGAAAACAGGACACAGCGGGTAATAATAAATGGAGTCCACAGTGAAGAAAGGTGGGTTACCAGTGGGGTACCGCAGGGTTCAGTACTGGGGCCGGTCCTTTTTAATGTCTTTATAAGTGACATTGCAGAGGGACTGGAAGGGAAAGTATGTCTCTTTGCAGATGACACAAAGATCTGCAACAGGGTTGATACACAAGGTGGGGTGGAAAGGATGAAAAGGGACTTGGCAAGGTTGGAGGAATGGTCAAATGTATGTATGGCAGCTTAGATTCAATGCAAAGAAGTACAAAGTAATGCACCTGAGAAACAAAAATCCAGGGGAAGAGTAGACAATCGAGGGTGAGATACTGACAACAACAAAAATGGAAAGGGATATGGGGTAGTCATATCAGACGACCTAAAGGTGGGCCAGCAATGTGAGAAGGCAGTAAGGAGGGCTGGGGGATACTGGGATGCATAGGAAAGGCATCACCAGTAGAAAACAGGAAGTTGTTGGCCCTCTGTACAGACAGTTGGTAAGACCACATCTGGAGTACTGTGTACAGTTCTGGAGACCCCATCTCCGTAAAGACATAGACAGGGTGGAGGCTGTCCAGAGGAGGGCAACCAAAATAATGCAGGGTCTGCATCAGAAGACATATGAAGAAAGACTAAAGGAACTAAAGATGTATAGCCTCAAGGAAAGGAGGAGAGGGGACATGATAGAAACTTTCAAATACCTCAAAGGAATCAACAAAGTCCAAGAGGGTAGCATCTTTCAGAAAAAGAGATGTGCAAAAACAAGGCGGTACAATTTGAAGATAGAGGGGGGACGGCTCAGAGGGAGTCTGAGAAAGTATTTCTTCACAGAGAGGGTTGTGGATACATGGAACAGCCTTCCTGAGGAGGTCATGGAGTCAAAAACAGTGGGGGAATTCAAGAATGCATGGACAGACATAAGGCAATTCTAGTGGGGGGGTAGGAGGAAGTAGGCTGTTGGTTAACTAGGATCTGCAGCTTATCTGTTAGGTAGGGAAATGGGCAGACTAGGTGGGCCAAGCGGTCCTTATCTGATGTCAAATTCTATGTTTCTATGTTTCTCAGCACAACAACCCTGCAAACCAAATACAGCAACCAGGCACAGAGAAAAAACATGGAAAGGAACTTAAGAAAAAAATAAAACAAACCTGAACCCCAAAAATACTGTTGCATAAATCAAATATGCAGGGGGTGCCAGTGTGATAACAAAGTTATTTGTACAGTTGCCAGTGACCACTCGTAACCCTCACTCATGGTATCACCACTCTTGAGGTTATGCGAGGTCACAGGCAACTGTACAAATAATTTTGTTATCCCACAGGTGCCCCCAGCATATCCCTTATATAATGTGACTTTGTTAACAGCATATGCAGCCATACTCCAGATAGGGAGGTTTCGACTCTCTAATAACCTTACTTATACTATGACTCCAGTAACTGTGTATGCAACCTCTAGTAGGGAAAAGATACACATTCCATCTAGTAGGAATATATTTTCTTATTTTTTAAACACTGGTCTTTATAAACGTTTATTATTTGTGTTTATATTAAACTGTTACATACTACTGAATAACTTGTTTTTAATATATCCTTTTTTTGTTTGTTTGCTTTTCTTTCCTGTAAGTTGCTATGTATTAGTCTATAAATGTTAGTATTGTTAATAGTTTATGTTGATTAGGTATGTCTATCATGCATTTTTGCTAGTAATGACATATATATTGCTGATGGCAACAGCGAATAACATTTTATTGATAAAAACCAAAAACAGTATATGCAGTCTTATCCCAGAAAGGGAAGCTGTTGCTCACAAGTACTTTACTTTTGCTGTGACTGCTCTAATACTACATACTGCCATACGCCAGCTAGGGAAGAAGCTGTAACCCTTTTTGTGTAGAGCTGGCAACTTACTGTGGCTAATCCGACTTAACTCTACCTTTCTTGCCAGCAATGGCGTGGTCTTACTTTTGTTGCTGTCTACATCTGCACTTCTCCCATACTACAAGGGTCCCCTGTAGCTCTCCCTGCAGCTGCCCTATTCTTTCTTGTGTTCCAACTCCTCTGCCTCTCGGTCACTCACATGAGGGGTCCCTTGGACCAGTGAGAGTTAAATAAGTGGTAGAAAGCACTGATACTGGCACATTTACTGGGATTGAGCGGAACAGGTGCTTGTCAAAGACAATTCATGTAATGACACAGACGACAGCACTCATCTCAGAAGTTATTTAAAATGAAGTCACAAGAGCCAAAAGGTATGCTCTACACATGAGAACTGCAGCACTACTGCCGCAGCGCTTTGAGTCATTATCACAACTCTTTGTCAGAGGGCCCCTGACGAAGAGTCACAGAGTTAAATAAGTGGACTGCTAGGACTGACTTTGTCTAGCAAAACCTGACCCGCAGCTGCCAGGAAATCCCTTCTTCCTTTTGACCTTCCTTAACTCAAGTCCACACAAACAACTTGAAAATTAGGTTATTTTGTAGCAAGTTAAAAGCCCATTGCCTGCTTCCCCTCCCCCTCACCTCAATGCACCCCATCTTGCCCTGTGTGCTACTCCCTGTACTCTGGTTCCTTAATTTCGTTTAAGGATAGGAGAGGGATTGTACATGATCACCAAACAAACACCAGAAATTAAAACTGTAAATAGCAGTTCTTTTTTATATTGGCTTACGCGCCTGCACAAGCAACATCTTGTGCTAGTAGCGCATTTCAGAGGTGTGTCTGTGTTGGCGAATGCAGGGCACGCTTTAGTAGGTGCATCTCCCATTCCCCAATAAGCCAGCATGCTAGCGCTGACACCAACATTATGTAACGTGGACACAACTTCTAAGAAAAGTGCCGCAGCAATCAGAGACAAGCTCGTCATGCAGCGGCACCGATGACACACCTCCCGATGCACCTTTCCTGGTTTTCTTTTGGAGCCGCTTCAGGTCAGTTTCCGCTTCTCTTCAAATTGTTCAGTTTATCTGCCAATTGTCCTCTCTGCTAATCGCTGCTATCAGCATCTCCCCCCCATCAGCCCTCCCACTGATTAAGTTATACATTCTTAGGCTCTACCTTTCTCTTCTCTTCGTTTTAGACCAAAGCCCTTGAGATCCCTTCCCCCGCTTCTAACTGGATGTTCCTGAACTGCGGTTGCTGATTTCTCTTGCAATCCTGCAAGCCTGCCCACTCACATGCTAGCAACTCAGACAAAAAAAAAAAAGGCTGAAGCCCCTGAGACCCCCTGGAAATCTCTGATCCGGTGTTCCTGGACTGTACCCGCAGATTTCCCATGTGATCCTGCAAGCCCACCTACAACTCTAACAAAAAAAAGGCTGAAGCCCCTGAAACCCCCATGGAAGCCTCTGATTGAGTGTTCCTAAACTACGGCTGCCGATTTTGTCTGCAATCCTGCAAGCCAGCAAAGCTCGCAACTCAGACAAAAAAGGTTGAAGCCCCTGGGACACCCCTAAAAGCCTCAGATCAGGTGTTCCTGAACTGCACCTGTGGATTTCCCCATAGTCCTGCATGCCCACTCACAAATCGACAAAAGGTCTGTGCCCTGACCTTCCCCCAAGAATCCTTGATCGGGTGTTCCTGAATTGCAGCTGCTGATTTCCCCTGCGGTCCTACACACCCGCCCAAAGCTCAGACAAAAATAAAAACGCTGAAGCCCTTGAGACCACCACTGGATGCTTCTGATCAGCCATTCATGAACAGCAGCTGCTGATTTCCCCTGCGAGCGAGCAAGCCTGCTCACACGCAACTCAGACTAAAAAAGGTACAGAGAAGCAAGAGATGCAGCTTTCAGATTCAGGCCAGATTTCTAAACCCTCCACCATTTGATCTTAAGTGTATGCTTAGCCTGCTCTTAGGTCAATGCCACCAGCTTGTTTTTCTGCAGCATCAGTAAGTAGCGCGTCTCAAAGCTGATTACACAAAAAGTTCATCTTGTGTTTCTCCAGGGGAGTTTCACTGATCTTTGATAAATACATATAATACGTGGAAGTCAAAATTGTCTGTCCATGTTTAATAATGGTAGTGGCACTGTTTGTGAGTGTACTTGTTAAAGGGAGTTTAGTTGGAGGGTTGCATAGTAATAAATCACACTTCCACTTGCAGAAACAGTTATGTGAGAAGGCAGTAAGGAAGGCTGGGGGGATACTGGAATGCATAGGGAGAGGCATCAATAGTAGAAAACAGGAAGTTGTTATCCCTCTGTACAGACAGTTGGTGAGACCCCATCTGGAGTACTGTGTGCAGTTCTGGAGACCCCATCTCCGCAAAGACATAGACAGAGTGGAGGCTGTCCAGAGGAGGGCAACCAAAATGGTGCAGGGTCTGCACCAGAAGACATATGAAGAAAGACTAAAGGAGCTTAATATGTATACCCTTGAGGAAAGAAGGGAGAGAGGGGACATGACAGAAACTTTCAAGTACCTCAAGGGAATCAACAAAGTCCAAGAGGGTGGCATCTTTCAGAAAAAGAGATAGGTAAGAACAAGGGGGCACAATTTGAAGATAGAGGGGGGACGGCTCAGAGGTAGTGTGAAGAAGTATTTTCTCACAGAGAGGGTTGTGGATGCATGGAACAGCCTCCCTGAGGAGGTTGTGGAGTTAAGAACAGTGGGGAAATTCAAGAATGTATAGGACAGACATAAGGCAGTCTTAGTGGGGGGTAGGAGGAAGTAAGCTGTTGGTTAACTAGGATCTGCAGCTTATCTGTTAGGTAGGAAAATGGGCAGACTAGGTGGGCCAAGCGGTCCTTATCTGCCATCAAATTCTATGTTTCTATGTTTCTAAATACACTGAGAACATTACTTTGTTACAACTTACAGATGGCAGAATAATCTGTAATGGGGTAATTATACAGTCAAAGAAAGAGATAGTATACCTTGACCTCCTGTATCTGTTCAGTGCGCCATATATAGAACCCCGACCCAACACCCTCTGCCAAAACCATGGTTAGAAAGAATGTGTCATTCCTTATTAACTATGAGCAAACAAGACTGAGATCAAATCAAAGTAGGATATGCTATTGATCAGGAAATCTACTCTGACAAATCTTAACTCTGCAGGTAACCAAATGTGAGACTCATCTCACTGAATTTACACAGGACATGAATTTTCACATAATGAAATGTGAGTAAACGAATACACTACTGCTAAAAAAAAATAAATGAAATGGGAAAGCACTTAAGAAAGCAGAAAGTTGCAACAGTCGGGTGTTTCACACTGAATGAGCGCATACCTTTATTTTTTTCTTAATGGAAAATGTGATATCACACTTGCAGTCTCTGACTGACTTGTACAGATCAAAAAGTCTGTGAGTAAGGAACTACTGAACAGCCACAAAATACAGAGTGTGCAGCATATCCTTGTGGCCGATCAGGTATACAAAAATTAGCAAGCAGCGCTGCCACGGGGAAAATATCTCTGAGCTGCAATTTTAATTCTCTCTGCTCTTCCATTTCAATATACTGCACCCTCCATGTTTCATCATGGTGATAGCCTCGATTTTTCATATAAAATTTTTAATGATGCTTACATTAAACTCAGTATTAATAGTTGGGCACACATGAAAACAAGTATGTTTAACCTTTGGAGCATATGGGGCGGCATTCACTCGGCCAATTGCCCTCCCCACGTACCTCTTAGATTTACAGGGAGGCAGCAAGTGGTATACATTAAGCAGGAGACTGATACCAATAAGCGGCGGGGAAGGTCCAGGATGAGTCAGCTGTCAGGCAGTGGACATGACTGAAAATAAGTTTTGTTGTACTGCTGCTTTAAGTTTAGCCTAGAGTTCCATTTCCTGTCCTCTTTAATCTCAGTTTTCAAATGATACATTTGCTTTATGTGTAAAATTGAACACTCATCTCAAACAGTACTGACATTTTATCAACTTTACAAACTAGTAACTACTTTGTTACTGGTGCGCTATAGTTGAATGCTGCAACTTCCATTCGAATGGATTACTAGTAAAAATATCTGTTCCCTGGTCTGTAATGTCAGTCTGTCCCTCCAATCACAGTCTCTGTGTATCTGTCAGTGGTCCCTTTTGTCTAACCCCAAACAATTCCCCCTCGGACACAGAGCTAAGTACCCTGCCACCACTACCCACCTCTGTAACAATTGCCATCTATCTATGAAGGCGTCTGGCACTTTACTATGCTCCCCGCTGCCGTCTGCTGTATTCATTCAACCATGCCCCCGACAAAGAATGTTGTACCCGAAGCACTGGGGCAGTGTAGTGGTGCGAGGTCTGGTTCTGTACCCATGTTTCTCTTTAATATGCACTAAAGTATCTAATCTGGCATTTCTATGGAGTGTGGCTTGTTGTTTTACGAGTGCAGGCTTTTTTGTGTTGACTGTTTGAACTGGGCTGTGTCTGCACCGGCACTGCACCAAGGATTCATGGTCTACAACACCCGGGACTTGTTACACATCCTGCAATGAGCTGTCGCTGTGCTTTTAGTTGGCCTGTGGTGTGCATTCCTGTTGTTGGCTGTGATAGTGCAGTTATACACTGCTATACGGTACTGTATGGTTTAGACTCCTCAAGATCAATTTGTCACACATGTTTATTTGAAATCATTGTATATGAGCAGTATAATTCTCACATACTGTAAATGAAAACAGTACTTAGCAGATGCCTTTTTTCTGAGCTCCATCTTTGTGAATGGTCTTTTTTAGCTTGCCACATGGTGCTTGCCTCTCATTATCTTAGCAGTTTGCTGTTTTTTTATCTTTAATGACATCCTGGCTCTCATATTGCAGCATTTGCTCTAACAAGAAATCCCACTGAGACTACAATAGGAGTAGATAAAAAACGGTGCGATGATTGATGTAATTTATACAGCAAAATAGTGATAACGTACTTACGCATTCATCTGTTAAGCAGGACATGATACATCATAACCACAATGAATGATTTATTCATATTTAGTTTCAGTTTTAAGGGTGTTCTCTTCTTATAATGCCATGTGTGTCTCGTTCTCTCAGAGGTCCCAAGGCATTTTTACAAACAAGCGTAAATGTCAATGTCAAACGTGCAATAAACATCAAGTAAAGTGAAGCACTCGTGATAAAGCCCAGTGTCCACTTTAAGGTAAACAGTCCTTTCAAATTCATCAGAATCCATTGGATACTTTGCAATAAAAACTATTCACTGAAAAAAAGAATCCACTGGATACAAATGCTGGCTGGCACTCAGGCTCGAACCCCGCCACTGGATTTACATCTGTCCAGGGGTGTGGTTTGAGCCTGAGCATCAGCTGCCATTCGTAGCAAGTGAATTCTGATGAAGTTGAATGGACATTTTATCTTAAAGGGGACAGTGCACATCATTGTGACTGCTTCATTTTACTTGACTTTCACTGCACTTTTGAATAATAAACTTTTTTTTGGGGGGGGGCACAGACACTTACTTTTGTATCCATGGCTTTTCTTTATGATTGGGAGCTATGTTATTACATGGATTCTTTAGTATCTGCTGGTCCCCTTGTTGTGATTATGTATTTATGACTGTGGCAGCTGTTTCCTGGCCAACTGACAGCAAGAGAGAGATGGCTGCTTATGTCTCATCCCCGCTGACTCCACCATGCACTGACACGGCTGACATCATCAAGTATCACTAGGGACGCTGTTCCTGTCTAACCACAGCTGGGCAGCAGGTATACCACAAGCGTCACCTCGACGGGGTGGGGTTTCAGTCTGCTCAATGATGTGAACTGGAATTAAAGCAGCTACACAATTGTGTGATTTTTATATGATGCAAGCTGAGCTTCAATATGACACTTTTTTAGGGCTGCAGTGTTCGGAGTGGTTATGCTTTTATTTGCTGTGGCACCAAGTTTTGCCAATATGGGTACATTCAGGAACACTACAAGAAATGAATTTAAATATTTTTAGTCAAATGTATAGCTCACACATACAATGTATTTACAAGTTCAAGTTATATCACAATAGACTACATGTATCAGTATTCCTTGTTATCGGTATCTTTAAATTGATAAACCAGTCCGCGGCACAGCAAGGGTTCAATTTCTTTTAGCAGCTCAGATTCTGCTCAGTTCATTAATAATAATGAATTAAATGCAGTTAACTATTGCAAATATTTTAATTTAGATCACTAATTGTGACCAGCACTGCACATGTGTACTTTTCTCAAAACTGTGCAACAAGGCTTCGACGCCATTCACCCACCAATCAGCTTCTCCCACTGAATGTGGCTGCCAGAAGACAGGAATGTTATTTTGTTTCAAGTTTCATCTGAAAGCAATATGAGTCTATTAACATTTATTCTCAAAAGTTTTTTTATCTGATTTTTTTTTATGTGAATTCAAGCAGTCCTTAAAACATACAGTTGAGGCTTTTTTTAAAAAGTATTAATTTAAATACTATAAAAGTATTCACTAAGAAATACCACCACCAGCTTAAAAATCTGGTTCAATTTCTTGGCATCCATCTGTATCCCCCTCCCTGCGACAAGGCTGAAAATAGTCAAAAAACTGTCTAGTCCTTCTTCCCAGTCAACAGAAAACTAAATAAAAAAAAACAACTAATTTTTTCAAGACTGGCACCACTTCTGCAGGGGGATAAAATACTAATTTAGCAGAAAGAAAACGTGGCTAGTCATGGATAATTAGTGCTTAATGCTAAGTGTTTAGATGTGCAAACATTTATTCAGTCCATTGCATACAGGTACAAAACTCAGCGTGTCACTTGTTGGACACAAGCTTTGCACATCTGAACACTTAGCATTATGTTTTTATTCTGCCACCAGTAGCCCAGTTTTCTTTCTGCTGCATTGACTTTGTTTACTATTGAGGCACCGTAGCCACTGAAGCTGCCCTCTTCCTTTCGATAATATTCATTTAGCTCATTGTATTATTGCTGTCATAACTATTTTTTTATAAGTAAGTAACTCTTGCTTTACCTTCAGCATGTAATTTTTTTTTAACTTCTAATAATCTAAAACTTGTGAGTGCAGTAATTTTGATCTCTGCTGGAAAATTTAGACAGCCTTCACTTTCCCTTCTTTTCATTTCTCAGTGGTCTAATGCACATTTAATTCTTTGTAAAAACTTTCAATTACAGGTAGTGTGGGGAGTCAGAGTTCATGAACCTAGGTTAACAGTTGCCTTGGACACCTTGTTTGTGTAGTGCAGGAGGTCTTATATGTGTCTGTCTCCATTTCGTTTTTTTGGAGTCCTGTAATTATTTTTTTTCCTCTCTTGCTAGTGGGTGCTGGGTGGCCCTTCAACTGGAGATCCTACAAACCCCCACCCCCTCCACCCCAGTTAGCCTGATCGTCATCCCCCTTGCCCCATTTAAATGCAAATACTATTTTTTTTTTTACATTTCATCTGATCTTCATGGCATCCCAATGCTGTTCTCAGCTGTTTTTATGTTTATTATTTGTAGAATCAACGCAGTTATTGGGTGTTTTTAGATGGACTCTTACTGGTTGTGCAGCATTGGGGGGGGGGAGATTGCATGTCCTTCCTATCAGGACTGCGACAATAAGCAATTATTGCTGGAGAAAACAATATTTGCCTGTGTGAAGTTATTTACGAACAGGTCCAGTCTGGATGTATAACTTGGAGCAGCACTGTAAATGTTCTTCCTTACCCTAACCTACGACACGTCATACAATCACAAGGAATGTGCTTTTGCAAGGAAGACCTTCATGTTTTTAGCATGCTCCTCCATTTTTTTTTTTCTTTTGAGATTTACCGAAAGTATTTGCCACTTCATTAATGATTTATACAGGCAAATTGCTCGAAGTAATTCTTGCTACTTTGTCGCGCCTCCCCCCTCCTCACCACAGTACATGCCAAGGTAACTCCGTGCCCTCTCTGCTCAACAGACAGCTGAACTAAAAACATAATAAAAACCAGCATTTGCCAATGCCAAATGTGTGCTTGATGTTATTTAGCAGTAGGGTTGTCTGTTGTGTATGCTATGGAGCTTAAGCTCTGGTTGCATTGTTGCACTTGCACCCTCTGCAGATAGGCTCTTTCATGCATGTGCCATTGTCAGTGGATACAAATAGCTCTTTCATGTTAACCCTGATTTACCCTGTAGACTGATATTGTGACCCTTTCATTTGCTATCTCTCAAATCCCTGAGAGACTGCAGATGTATCAGAAGCAAAAACCTCACAGTGCTCACATATCACTCATTGCACCACAAATGACATTTGAGAAAGGCTTTTTTTTTTTCAATACATTGCAACCTCTCTGCTAGGACCATGCTAGGGAGACTCAGACAAACCACTATGACCTTTTAGAGCCTAATTTCTTAAAAAATAATAGAATTACATACAAAGCAATGTTTCCCACCAGCCCCGCTTGGCTATGTAATATATCAATTTATCCTTGCTCATGCACAGGGCACGAAGCCAGTATCGATCAATCAAATAACTCTATAATCCCATTCCATACATAGGGAAATAAATAAGTAAGCATTAAGCCACAACAAAGGTGGCATCTAATGGGAAATTAATGCATGGTTTGGGGGCCAAGGCTGAAGGCTGAGTGCCTACAACCACCCAACCATGCATTAATTCCCCACTAAATGCCACCTTCAGAGTGGCTTAATGCACTTGTAACATGGCATGCTTGAGGTGAGTCTCACATTTTTACCTGTTTCTGTTTTGTAGAAAAATGAGTGACACAATTTTTGTATGCACATAATATGTTCAGTGCACTTTGATTAATGCTTTCATTTCACAAGTTACATCTTTTTATATACTGATGTAGTCAGCACAAGAGCACATATTACTATTCATTTACTGCACTTCCTGGCTGTTTCTATTAGTGTTTTCCATTTCTAGACAGCTAATATTGCAAAAAGCTGTCTAGGAGGTCCAGAATAGTCACATTTCAGGGTTCTGATATGTGCTACTGCTGCTCATTTGTATATTGCCAACTGGAACTCTGTCTGCCTCTCTTCTGCTCTAGAATTTTTGTTTTACTCGCTCCAATCACCATGGAACGCTCACTTGCTAATTTTGCTGTGTATGTTTGAAAGATTACTTTTTTTTTTACTGATTTTTGCCATTTCCTGATCGCTTTGTGCGGTCTGTGAGAGTCACTTCTGCCGTGTGTCACAGTCGCTCCTTCTGGGAGTCGTCACAGTTTGCGACCATACTCACGGCCATGTTGGTAGGTAGGTGGGTAGAAAGCACACTTTGCGCTTGTCTCACGTTTGCATCTCTGTTTTAGTATGCTGCTGATTTCACTTCTGTGGACTCCTCTGGTATTTCAGTTTGGGGACGACATTATTGTAAAGTTAATGCCGTCTCCAAACTATCCCATGTGATGGCTTTCCTCCAATCATTGCTTCTGTTTCATAGCTATATTACTTTGCCATGTTACAAGTAACAGTAACTGGCAACCCTTTCACTTGTTACTGTTGCTCTTTGTGTATCATTTAGTGGCAGACATTGGAAAACAAGATTTCTATTTTGCAACTTTTCTCTCATTAGTTACTTGCATTGATACATTGTCTTCATTTTCACTAGGATCCTGGTCCTTTGAAGTCAGTGTCAGGAACAAAACCTTTGTATGGGCCCTATTTTGTTTGAGATTCACTTGGTTTTGACTTGTTACTCATTTGTATCTTAAATGACTTATTTCTTTTAAATAAGTGAGTTGGCACTCCGTGATACAGCTGCTTTTTCATATGCCTGTTTCCAGTCAGCTGTCTCTTTTTTTTTTTTTTAACCAGGAGACGCACACTAAGCTGAAGCTTGTTTACAGGTGCAACCTGGGAGCACAAGGTTCAGGGTCACACAGTATGCAAGTGGGGGTTGTGAGATTCAAACCCAGGTCTCCAGGTTTGCAGCTCAGAGCCATAAACCACTGTACTATACTGCCTCTTAAAGTAACCCATCCCCAAATGGCAGGAAATAATGTCAACTGTATATGGTAGATAAAAAAAAAAGTTATTTATATGCACTTCTAAAGAGTTTTGGACAAACATTTCAAAAGAGTCAAATATTTATTTATTTGCTTTTGTTGACTGGGTAAGTCACACTAGACAGCCAAGTGCCTATTTTCAGGTGCGACCCAGGAGAGTTACAAGCTTGGATAACAGGTACAGTGACAAATTGGTATTATACACAAAGAGTATTACATGTCATATAGAGAAATGAAGGTAAAAAGGCAACCAGTAAGAAGACACCCGCCCGGGGAAGGTTACAGATGGCCCGGGAGAGTTAAGAGATACAGCGTACATATACAGTGAGTGAGTCAGATTTACATGCAGTGATATTGCAGGCGTTAACAACAGTAGCATTACATTTAGCCAATTTCCAGACCAGTGACCAGGAGAGTAAGTGCAGTGGGCCTGGAGTGCGAAGAGACCCCCCTTGAGAGGCTAGTTCAAGGGGCTACGGGGCACAAGGACAGGTGGAGGAGCCTTTCAGGAATGTCCAAAGGGACGATTTAAACCCTGGATGGGAGGGGGTGGACCGAGTAAGGGCAGGGAATGAGTTCCATAGTTTGGGGGCATAGTTGGCAAATGCTCGATTGCCTGCAAGTGTGCGTGTTCTGGGAAACAAGCAATTTAGTGCGGCCCTTGCCCTAAGGTGGTGGGAAGAGTTGTCAGGGTTGAGGGGCAGGGCTAGGGTAGCGGGGGTGGCTGTTCTAATGATGTTGTCAATGAAGTTCCCTATTACGAAGGTGCGATGCTTCTCAGGGGGGAGCCACTCAAGGCGAGGATAAAGGTCACAGTGGTGTGTCAGGGGGGCAGAGAGCGCAAAGCGGCAGATGCTGTTGTAGGCCGTATCCCATTTCAAGAGGTTGGATTTTGGCACAGGGGCGAAGGCCACTAGCCCATAACAGAGGGAGGGGAGGAGAACGCCCCTGGCTAGGGCCATCTGAGCGGCCGGGGTGAGGCAGTTTTTGGCTCTGTATGTGAGTCCGAGTTTAACATTCGTAGCCTTGCAGATGTTTTGGATATGAAGGGAAAGGTCCAGCTGGGGGTCCAGAGTGACGCCAAGGTACTTGACAGCAGCAGCTATCTGCAAGGGCAAGCCATCAGCCCTGTGGATTAGAAGGGGGGCAGGGCAGGATTTTGTTCTATTCAGGGACCCAAAGAGCATAGCCTGTTTTTTTTTTAAGGTTGATGACAAGCTTATGCCCGTACAGCCAGGACTGGATCTGCTTGAAGTCAGAGTTTAGTTGGGAATTGATGGTGCCGATGTCTCGGGCGCTATCCAAAATGACAAGGCTGTCGGCGTACAGGGTGGCAAGCCTATGGGTGATGATAGATGGTAATTCATTGATGAAAAGGGAGAAGAGAATCGGGCTGAGGACGGACCCTTGGGGGACCCCGCATTGGACAGTGGTGAGGTTGGAGAGGGTCCTGTTGAAGTTGGTGTATTGCTTCCTATCAGAGAGGTAATTGTGGAACCAGGCGTGAACGGGGTTTGAGAGTCTGAGGGAGAGCAGAGTGGCGCTGAGGAGGGAGTGATCTACCCTGTCAAAGGCCTTGGATAAGTCCACGAAAATCGCACCAGTGAGGTTGCCCTGGTCGGTTGCACTTCTGATCTGTGAGGTGACTACAGCGAGGGCGGTAGCCGTGCTGTGCCCCTTCCTGAACCCGTGTTGTGCCGGAGAGAGGAGATTGTGCTCCCGTAGGTACTCAGTTAACTGAGAGGCCACAACTTTCTCTAGAAGTTTTGATGCAGCCGATAGAATAGCAATCGGTCGATAGTTCTGGTGATCTTTAGGGTTTCCTTGTTTGAGGACAGGGGTGCTCTTGGCTATTTTCCAGATATCTGGGATGACACTGGTGGCAAGAGAGGTGTTAAAGATATGCGTTATTGGCCAGGCTAGGAGGTGGGCACCTAGCCTGAGCAGTTTTGGCTCGAGGTTGTCGTGCCCTGGGCCAGTGTGGGGGGAGAGGCTGGTGAGCAGCCTCTGGGTCTCGGTGATAGATACCTGCTGTAGAAAGAAGGAGGGTCTGGACGCAGGTCTGGGTCGAGCAGCATTGGGGGGGTACGTTACAGGTGGTTGAGAGTTTGAGGACTTGGGGGCAGTGGGGGCAGGAGGTGGGGGGGTGGCCTGTTCAGAGAGCATAGTGTTAAAGGTGTTAGCGATTGTGTGAGGGCTGTTGCAGCTGACCCCATCAATGAGCAAATCCATAGCTTGCCCTGTCGCAGAGCCCCCGACCGCAATTTTTATGTTCTGCCAAAAGCTCCTTGGGTTGTTGATAGAGGAGAGTAGTGTAGATCGGCAGAACTCACTTTTGGCGGCCCTGATGGCTTTTTTGCAGGAGTTTCTGAGGCACCTGTAGGCGGTGAGATCATCAACGCTGAGAGAGGCCTTGTAGGTCTCCCAGCATTTGTCCCTGAGTTTCATTAGAGAGAATAGACCCCCATGAAGCCATTTGGTGACGGTGCCTCGCACCTTCCTTCTAGTGAGGGGCACATACTTGTTCTGCACTGGGATGTATTTGGCTAGGAATGCATCCAGTGCTTGATTTGGGTCCAAGGAGGCAGTGATCTTGGACCAGTCAATTGATCTGAGGTCACTGAGGAAGTCGGGCAAGTAGCGCTTTGAGTAGTCCCTCATCTGTATCACTTTGCTAGGTATTCTCGCCTGAGAGATGCCCCAGGTACAAAAGGTGGGCAAGTGGTCCGAGATGGCATCAGGTAGGATGCCCGAGGATGTGACTCTGTCAGGCCTGTTGGTCAGGACCCAGTCAATCAGTGATCCTTTATCCCCCTGGGGGAGGGTCTTGTTGGCTCGGTGATAATCTGGCTCAGAGCGAGGCCTGAGAGCAAAGGCTCATAGGATTTAGAACTGGATCCTATCCAGTCGAGGTTGAAGTCTCCAATAACGAGGACCTCATTTGTCCCCACCCTAGAGCTGACGCTGTGTAGAAGTGAGGAGAGTCCAGGTAGCCCACCTCTGGGAGGGTTATAGCAGCAAATCAGGTGGATTTTCTTTGTTAGCCCTAGTAGGAGAAGGGTGTGCAGGAACTCACATGTCAGGGGGGTGGGTGGTCAATGGCAGACACATTGAGGTGGACTTTATAGTAAATAGCATCCCCGCGTTTATTCCCCTACGATCGCATCCGATGTGGCTATAACCTGGCAGAGCACATATAGCATCGGGGGTGTGTGGTTTTAGCTACGCTTCTGATACCCAATATATCCGGATTATAGTGGCAACCTAGGCAGCGAGCCTAGCAAGGTTGCATAGGAGGCTGGAATTTAGATGGACGATTTTAGCCCCTTGACAGATAGCCATGGGGGGAGTTGAGGGGATGCGAGGAGGCCATCCAGTTTATGATAGTAGTTCCACCCCTGGTGGGCGCCGAGAGGGTTGTTGAGCCTGGATACCATTTCTCCTTCAGTAACAACGAAATTGTAAGATGGAAATATTGATTTCACTGGTACATTTCAATATTGTCACCATCTACTATCCTGAGAGCAAAAGGCATTGCTCTGAGGTATTGAACAGTTACAAAATGAGGAGGGGTGGTATATTTTGACAAGGGGGGAAGTATATGGAACTGAACCAGAGTTTGATACAGCATATGGCCCTTTTATAGCCAATTTAGTCTTTTCAACCTCCTTATAACAGCACACTTCTGAACGAAGTAATAACAGCATTATATTGTGAGGTCTAAGTAGTAACAGCATTATATTGGGAGGAGATTTTAATGTCCTTTTATCACCCTTACAAGGTAAAGCCTCCAAACCTAGTATGGCAGGCCCAGTGAAAAGGCCAAAGGCTATGTCTTTATCAACTTTTTCCACAGTGACCCCTTTTGGGACTGGACTCTGGTAATCAGGAGTCAGTCAAGGCAGAAAAGGACTGAGCATTTGAGGAACTAATCACCTCTTCCAGAGGTCTGGTGGCAGAGCAGTAGCAAGGTGGCAACATAAGGGAGGGAAGTGTGGTGAAAATTGGATGGGTGCACCTCCGTGCATGAGTCCAACACTTTGCAGCAGGCCAGGGAGAAAATGGAAAATGGAGTGTCCTGGGGCTTAACAAAACCCAGCTTGTGACTTCACCAATTTTTCACATTTTCACTCCAGATTTTCAAGAATGCCATTTTTACACCTCCTCATGAACAGTGCAGCTGTCATTTTTCACATCCTGCCTGAAAAGTGTTTTCGCACCTGTGGTGCCAAATGGCACAGGTGCTGTGCAAAATCACTGTTTGGCTAACAAACTCATAGTGCCACTGTTCATGAGGTGGGGTCACAAACAACCTATGTTGAAAATTTGGAGTGAAAATACCAACAAATGCCCAGAGTGTTAGGGTTTTCAACCGTAACGCCCCACCCTGTGGAGACTGAAAGGAGTCAGGGGTGTGACTTGACATTGTCGGCTGTAATGCTCATGCCATTCCACCCCCACCCTGTAGCCAGTGATAGGCATAGAGGTGTGCCTTGGACTCTTTGGCCCCAAAAGTTCACACAATTCTCCTATACTGCACCCATCTCAGTGTATTTCCTTATGGAATGGGGTGAGCGTAAGGCCCGAAGACCCCAAGGCACACTGCAGCACTTGGTGTCTGCGGGGTAGGGTGAGGTGAAATGGTGTGAGCATTATGGCCGATGACCCAAAGGCACACCCCAATGCCTGTCACTCTCTGCAGAGTGGGGCTGAAGTCTGTGTCAGTTCACTACTTCACTGCCAATCCTATTGTGCATCTGTTTAACTCCTGCACTACCAATGCCAATGCCAGCAAGCCAACATTCAGCATTGACAAATGCTTGTTTTGTTTGTGACTACTGTGTTGGAATATTCACTGCTCCTGTTCTTCACCTTCAACAAGCAAAATTATGCTCGATATGGGGCTTACTATGTGCACTCACTTGAAACTCTTGAAGCTTCTCATCCAGGGTCCAGGACATTAACTGAAAAGCAAAGGCTGTCAGTTCAAAGGAGCCATCACAAAGCTTCTAGGGAATCAGTTGACCAAACTGGTGAGCAGACATACAATCAAAGTGCCAAAATTCCAGGTGGAATCCAACACTTTGCTGCAAATCAAATGGCCTCTGATAAATAGGTGTTAACTCGGCCACATCTAGCAAAATTCAGAGAGGCACTTTTGGAGAGGACTGGCCTTCATAGTTCAGCCAGTAATCTTTCATTTCATTTTTATTTTTTATACTTGTTAGCAGGATGAGCAAAACTGCCCATTTTCACCCGCGACAAGTTACACAACAAACAAAAGACAAAGGTAACAATTACAGACAACCATAGAAATACAAAAATACAAAGTACAGATAAAGACCAATCACTTGTTATAAACATGTGCAAACATCATTATCCATCAGCCAATGCTTTAGCCTTGATTTAAAAGACCAAACTGTTTTACACTCAATAATATAAACATGCAGTGCATTAAAAAACAAAGGAGTCCTATATAAAATCTGCAAAAAGCATGCAGGCCATCTGAAATCACCAAGTCAGAACAATGCATCAAAGCCATATTGACTCTTCTCAATCAGGAGTTTATTAAACCATTCAGTGCTACTTTAGATGCTGAAAGATTATACAATTTGTCCTTGGGAGCACCTGTTGAGCCCGATATTGAAGAGAACCTCACCAGTATCACTGAACGAGGTACAGAAATGTACGAACAGGTTTCTCAAAGAAAGACCAGAAAGTGGTAAAACAAAATATTTTGATCCAATTTCAAAAGTCTCAGGGAAAACCTTCAATGATGCACACAAAAAAGTGCAAGTAACTACCAAAGGAAAAGTTACATAACTTAAATGTGAAAGAGATATATTAGGAAAACTTTTGACCCTTTCAAACGAGCACAACTTCCCTGTAGATATAAACAAGTTATTAACATATTGCCTGGGCCCAGTTCCGCTGAGTCTTGCCAGTGCAGATGGAACTAGACAGACAACACCAAAGAGCAAGTTACTTGAGGTGCTAGCAGAATACTGTCCAGTGTTAGACACTTCGGAGCCCCCACCCCACCCCAAGAAAAGTGTCTCAGCATACAAAGTTGATCTAATGGCAACAGTGCGGGTTATGACAGGAATCCCTGAAACCTTCAGTGATCTGGCAATGAAACTCCTGAAAAGTCTTCCAAAGGGATTGGCAAGACTGGATGTTGTTGCAGGTACATACAGAGACCAGTCAATCAAAGAGGCTGAGAGATTTCACTGAGGATTTAGTGAGAAGCATATTATCAAAGGTCCCAACACCAATGTGCCAAAGAATTTCGGTTACTTCCTTTCTAATGGATCTAACAAAGAGCGCCTGATTGATTTGATCATGCAGGTCTGGGGAGAAAATTGCATGAGTTTGCCAGAGGGCTACGTGATCTATCTCCTTGCATACCACATTTACCTATCATTTATTCTATACATACCTATACATAGTCATATATGTAATTATAGATCTGATAGTTTATCCTCCATGGTGGATACACTGATAGAGACACTTGCCAAAGAGGACCTAGTGGACTAGCTGGAGAAAAATGGGCTCCAAGATAGTAAACAGCATGGGTCTGTGGCAGGACTTTCTTGTCAGAGCAACCTGGCAGTATTCTTTGACTGGGTAAGTAGGATAGTAGATAAGGGTTGTGCAGTGGGTCTACTCTACTTCAGCAAGGCATTTGACTCAGTGTCAGAAGGTTGCTGAAGAAGCTAGAGGAACAGGGTGCAGTAAAGGGCATTGGTAGATGGGTGGGAAGTTCACTAGAAGGGAGGCAGCAGAGGATAGTGGTGAATGGAGTCTGAGCTGAGGAAAGGGATGTCACCAGTGGAGTGCCACAGGGATCAGTCCTGGGTCCAGTCTTTTTCAATGTGTTTATCAGTGACATGGGAGAAGGAATCCAGGGCCAGATAGGTCTCTTCACAGATGACACTAAGTTCTGAGGTAAGGTAGACAGCAAGAAGGGGGTAGGTGAGATGCAGAAGGACCTGCAAAGGCTGGAGAGCTTGACCTGGGTTTGGCAGCCAAAATTCAATGCCAAAAAAGTGCAAGGTGATACACATAGGAAACAAGAAACCCAGACCGGAGTACTGGATTGAAGGGGTTAAGCTGGACGCCACTTCTGAGGAAAGGGACCTGGCAGCTATTGTGACTCCCTTAAACAACCTAGCCAGTGTAACAAGGTCTACAGCAAGGCAAGCAGGATACTGAGGTGTACTTGGTGGGGTTTTGAAAGCAGGAGGAAAGAAGTATTACTACCTCTCTATAAATCACTAGTGAGACCACACCTACAGTAATGTGCTCAGTTCTGAAGTCCTCACATAAGGAAAGACAATGACAGGCTGGAGACAGTGCAGTGTAAGGTAACCAAAATGATTCTGGACTAGCAAAGCAGATCCTACGAGGATTGGCTTAGGGCACTGAACATGTATTCACTTGAGGCCAGATGAGAGAGAGAGAGGTGCTATGACAGAGATCTTCAAGTGCCAGAAAGAAATGAACAAGTTGAATTGCATGGAATGATTCACCAGATAAAGTGAATCTAGAACACAAGGACATGAGTGGAAGCTGGGGAGAAGGTTCAGGAGGGACGTGAGAAAGTTTCATATTACAGAGAGAATGGCTGAGCTATGGAACAGTTTGCCGGAGGAGGTGGTGGGCACCAAAACCGTTAATGGTTTCAAATATGGTTTGGACAGAGTTAAGGGCTGGGGGTTAGTACTAAAACAGGGAGCAAGAGGGTGGATAATGTAGACAAAGACTCCATATTGACAAAAGATCTCAGGGTATTATAGGACGTGATGTGCAGACTGGATGGATCACTGGTCTTTTTCTGCCATCACTGTCTCTGTTTCTACGTTTCTGTACTGAGGGAAGAATAACATAAAAGAATAAAAAGTATTATTCAGGCATGCTATTCACCTCCAGGGTGAATAACATGTCATTGTCCCCACAGCTGTATTATTTTCCCTGCAGCTGTCAAACTTCTTAACTCCAAAATCACACTGTGCTCTGTGACCCTCCCTAGGAAAGATTCCTTGCAACCACCACATCCGATCACCTCCCACAGTCAGTCACAACAATATTCCAACCCTACATCGTGTGTCACAGTGACCAGTCACTTAAGACTTTACACACGGAAAGCACCAGTCTAAACAAAATTCTACTGTACATTTTAAAAAAGTTTAAACCAGTTAAACCATGTTATTTTTTGAGGGACTCCGAAATGATTGGCAGCACATCTTCAGCCTACACACTCCACACGTCAGCTTGTCTTTAGGCTAAGAATAAAATAAAACAGAAAGCAATTTGCAGAATCCTCTCAAATGTAAAGCATCTTTTATTTTAAAAACATATTTTATTAATCAGCCATAATAAAAAGACTCCTACATTCCAGAGTTCAGTGGTATAAATAGGATATCCCTTAGAACACACAGAAGTAAGCTTTTTATATACTCAGAAATTCTGCCAACAGTGCCGCCACTTGTGGAGATATCAACAGACCAATAACCTCTCATGATGAAAAAAATTATATTATGAAATGGGTCATGAAAATCATGTAGCCTCATTGGTCAAAAGATGTCACATGACATAAGTAAATCCTGCAACAGACAACCAGTAAGGATCCTGCAGACCAGCGTTTACTTTCTTTGAACCTAATTCATTTAAAACATTTTTTTTAAACAGATTCATTTTATAATTGCAGTAATGTACTTCAGGGTATGTGTAGTAGTGGGATTTACCCACATCTTCTGTGGTTAAAGTGACTCCACTGCACCTCGTGACATACCACACAAGGTGTGGGTAAATCCCACAGCAACACACACCATGTATTATTGCTTAATCTTAAATCAGGCCATGTCATAACCCCTATATATAGTGCACCGCAAAGGACACACCAAGAAAGGCAGACACAACAGCCTGCAAATATTTTCAATAACTTGGCAGGAAACTAGTTTTCTGAAAAAGAACACTAGTCATTGAACTGCAGCCTGAAAGTACTCTAAACAAAACAAATGTGATATCCACACAGAATTTGTGCATCAATGATTCTGGTGGCTTTATTAATACCGATTAGGTACCGAGGGGAAACACTCCTCATCTCTGTACAGCCACTGAGAGCTATTCCTGAGGACTGAATATTCATTAGGTACTCAAGGCAGTCATACCTACAACACTTATTTCCCTGCAGCCATTATTAAACTTAATTAACTTATTTTAAATGCTGAAACTTTGTCAAACTTTGTCCAGTTAAGGCAGTTTTGCTCTCATTCTTCTCATTTTAGTGATTTCTTCCCAGTGTTCTTAAATTAGCAAGCAAGGCTTTCGACTCAGTGCATCACAGAAGGTTGCTGAAGAAGCTGAGGATACAGTGAAGGGCACATTTAGATGAGTGAGAAGCTGGCTGGAAGGGAGACAGCAGACGGTTGTGGTTAACAGCGTCAAATCAGAAGAGAGGGAGGTCACCAGTGGGGTGCCACAAGGATCAGTCCTGGATCTGGTGCTTTTCAATATGTTGATTAGTGACATGGAAGAAGGAATCCAGTGCAAGATGTGTCTCTTTGCAGAAGACACTAAGATCTGTGGCAGGGTAGTTGGCAAGGATGGGTTAGGGATATGCAGAGAGACTTGCAAAAGCTAGAAAGGTGGTCAAAGGTTTGGCAGTTGAAACTCAATGCCAAGAAGTGCAAGGTGATGCACACAGGGAACAAGAACTTGGGGGCAGAGTACTCGATGGAAAGGTAAAGCTGGACACAACCTCTGAGGAAAGAGACCAAGGAGTCATCATCAGTCATTACCTAAAATAATCAAACCAATGTAACAAGGCCTACAGTGAGGCAAACATGATGCTTGGGTGTATAGGAAGGATACTGACAGCAGAAGGAAGGAGGTATTACTACCTCTCTATAGATCACTGGTGAGGCCCCACCTGGAGTACCACACCCAGTTCTGGAGTCCTCACTTAAGGAAACATAAGAACAGGCTGGAAACAGTGCAATGTTGGGTGACCAAAATGGTTCAAGGCCAGCAGGGCAGATCTTACAAGGATTGGCTCAAGGCACTGTACATGCTGGGGGCCAGATGAGATGGGACAGATGACAGAGACCTTCAAGTTCCTGAAAGGAATGAACAAGGTAAATGATGAGAAACTATTTAGCATAAGTAGCAAATCAAGAACAGGGGGGGCATGAGTGGAAACTGACTGAAGGGGGACTCAAGAGGGAAGTGAGGAAGTTTCTTTTACAGAAAGGGTGGTGGAGCTGTGGAACAATCTGCCAGCTGATGAGGTGGACACCAAAACTATCAATGGCTTCAGACATGGCTGGGACAGACTGAGGGGCTTAGTGGTTGCTCAGGGTGATAGCGGTAGGGTGGGCAGCATGAGAGTGGATGGTCTTTTTATGCAGTCATTGCTGTTTCCATGTTAAATATTATTATCTCTGAGAACAACAGAACATTACAAACACAGACAGCACCTGCATAGCTGAGGAATATTTGCAAAGTAATATAAAACAAACAGGAGAGAGAGAAAAAAGATGCTTTCACAAACCTGTAGACCCACAGATACTGTACCTACCTATGTAAAGATGCAGCCCAAGCAAAGAGAAAATTACGGTAGTTAGAAATCATTCTGGGAGTCGCAGTTCTTCCAGAAATACCCTACTCTGGCTTTAAATGTAGATTATAGGAAACCAAGGCACAGATCCCAAAGCTACTAAATGTAGGCAGTAAGTCATGGCAGGATATTGATAGTCATGCGACAACCGCACACCCAGAACAGCTCTCCTCTCACCTCCATGGAGCTAACCAGGCTGTCACATAGTGCGTACTGTAAAGTGTACATGGTCATTGATGAGCGTGTGCACTTTACATACGTGCTAAGTGACAGTTCAGTCGGCACTGGCTGCGGAGGTGAGAGGAGGGCTGTGCCGGTGCTAGCTCTGATATGGGATGGTGAGGAAGAGGGTTGGTAGGGGGCCACTATACCACCAGGGTAGGGGCATTCGGGTCGTGCTTGAAAATAGGCAGGGTTTTGCCTAATGCACCTACCTGGTCAACAAAAGCTAATAAATAATTATTATTAATATTCAATACGGGTAACTTCAGGGATTGGGAAGGGGGGCCATTATACCACCAGGGCAGGGGCATTATTATTAATTTTCAATATGGGCAACATCGGGGATTGGAGAGGGGGGGAACTATACCACCAGGGCAGGGGCATTATTATTAATATTCAATACTGGCAATATTGGAGATCGGGGAGGGTAGGCCACTATATCACCAGGGCGGATGCATTAATGTTATTTATCAGTATGTGCAACATCAGGATGGTGCAGACCGCCAGACTACTGGGGAGGGGTTCTGGTTATCTGTACAGCTACATCAGGATCAGGAAGGGGGGGACCGCTAGACCACCATGGTCTAGAGTGGTACAGGGCTGCCCTGTGGCATGCAGCAAACCCTCCCGGTGCGCTGTCTGTTTGGTGCCCAGCCATGGCTACTGCATGCTGCGGGGATTTGCTGCCGGGACCTTGCCAGATAGAGAATTGGGTGCAGGGTCCCTGGCTCACCGGGCTTCAGTGCAAGCCACTGTTTCCAACAGCTTGTGTTGCTCTTTGCCCCTTTTGAAAATCGAGCCCCCTGTGTTTAATTTTGACGGGGCATGGACAGGCACCAGAAGACCAGCACAGTTTACACATCACCACCTTCACTGCATATTGTAACTCACTGTTCTCGCTTCCCTCCAGGATGCATTTGGAAATGAATGGTTACCAGCTCAGTATATCTTTCTGGGTAACATTTTTTAAATAAATAAATAACCCCCTTTCCTTTCCCCAGGGCCTGTTCTGGCACCAAAATGAAGACCTTGTTTATTTGTTCCTAATCCCCATAAGTGAGCAAATCAGTAATAGATAATTCTGTTGCATGCTTAGTGGGGGCTGTTACTGCACTGTGTTGGTTCATATGTGGGGTGATACTGTGGAGAGGTGTGGAGGAACTGCATCCAAGGGGGGTTGTGCCATCCTTGCACCAACCTGACTAAACCTTTCTTTGAGTGGAGGCACTGTGCAATTTTAACTTACATCTTGGATACACACACCCTCA
Organism: Neoceratodus forsteri; assembly: GCA_016271365.2. Classification (NCBI taxonomy): domain Eukaryota; kingdom Metazoa; phylum Chordata; order Ceratodontiformes; family Ceratodontidae; genus Neoceratodus; species Neoceratodus forsteri. Next base: position 966,194,681 of record CM028136.1, read on the forward strand.
GTCACGGGTTTATCAACATGGACCCCTCAACCTTGTTTGAGCCCACAATACAGGAGTAGTAACCATCAACATCCATGGTGTCCCAGTTACATACACAGTACACTATTTACAGTACTGTAACTGCTGAACAACATTCACAGTGTCCCGGTTACATACACACTACACTATTTACAATACTGTAACTGCTGAACAACATCCTCAGTGTTCAGTTACATAAACGCAACACTATTTACAGTACTGTAACTGCTGAACAACATCCATGGTGTCCCAGTTACATATACACTACACTGTTTACAATATTGTAACTGCTGAACAGTTACATAAACAACACTATTTACAGTTCTGTAACTGCTGAACAACATTCACAGCATCCCGGTTACATGAATAATACACTATTTATAGTATTGTAACTGTTGAACAACATCCATAGTGTCCCAGTTACATAAACAATACACTATTTATAGTATTGTAACTGCTGAACAATCAATCAATCAATCAAAATCTTTATTTATCCAGACGAACATTGTTGAGCAGAGCTCATTTGCAAGATAGACCTGGTTAGGTCAAGGCCAATTACATAAACATGGGACAATGAAAAAAAAAATATGATGATAGATCAGGTGATACAAGTCATTAAGGATGCCAACACATAATATATGTGAGGATAGGCATGATACATTGACAATAATTCACATATTTACATATATATAAGATAAAAGAAAGGATTAGGAATTCGGGTATGGAGAGTGTGTAGGTGGTGACTAACATACATAATTGTATAGAGGGATTTGTCAGAGGGGGAGGAAGTAGATGACGAGGGGTCTGGGCAGATAATGGGTGGTGGAGCTTTAGAAGGGAGAGGAGTAAAATGAGGGTGGGGAGGGACATGAATAGGCAGGGAGGGAGGGTGAAAAATAGACAGTGTTGAGGTTGAGGAATATAGGAGGTGGGATGGACATAGCACAAATTATCATTGTAGGTAAACTAGGACATTACAGTTGGATTGCAGAAGATATGGAGAGATAGAGGAGGTGGAAGGAAGGCGAATAGTGGGAGGAATGTTACCGGATCGTAAGCCATGGAACAGGAAGGGACAGGCTTGGAGGTGATAGAGAGGAAATAAATTTGTTCTAATGATGTTGAAAACAATTGCATTGTTCATTGATAAGCCTTGAATAGAGGGATTTAAAGGATGTAATGGATATAGGTATACTCAGTTTTAATGTTTTCTGTAGTTTGTTCCATAGGGAGGGCAACGTGAAACTAATGGCTGTCCTTCCAAAACGAGAATAGACTTTGGGCACTTTGAATAGGATGGAAGAGTAGCTTCTTAGGGCATATTTACTTATAGTGATTTTTGTGAAGCAGTCCAAGACATATTGTGGTAATTGCTTGGATATAGCTCTGAATATCCATAAAGCAGCGTTTCTGTCCCTTCTGAACTGAAGCGAAGTCCATCCAACTGCTGTATATAGGGAGCAATGATGAGTGTCGAATGGTAGTCCTGTAATAAACCTCCGTGCCCTATGATAGAGTGTATCCAATTTTCCAAGGTAGGAGGTGGGGCAACGACTGTATAGGAAATCAGCATAGTCAATTACAGAAAGAAAAGTGGCCTGGACCAGCCTTAACTTAGCATTACTTGTGAGAAAGTGTTTGATTCTAAAGTAAAGACCAAGTCTCTGACAAAGTTTTTTTAGTGGTTCTTCCATGTGTTCTATGAAGGAAAGTCTATTGCTGAGCCAGACTCCCAGATACTTGAATTTTTAGACAAATTCAAGGTTTTCACCAAGGACAGTGGAGATATGTGGAAGTGTATTTGAACTGACTGGATATCCTGCATGCGTGTGGGGAGAGAAAAACATTGCCTTTGTTTTGTTTGCATTGAGCAGGAGTTTTTTGCTCGGGAGTTGATGTTGAAGTAGATTGAACTCTGTAAGTCTTTGCAGGCTGCCTCTAGTGATGGGCGGCTGACATAGTAGATTGAACTCTGTAAGTCTTTGCAGGCTGCCTCTAGTGATGGGCGGCTGACATAGAGCACCGTGTCATTGGCAAATAGGTGTACAGTGGCCTTGGTGATGTTATCATCAATGTTGTTGATATAGATGGCGAAAAGAATAGGACTGAGGATTGATCCCTGGGGTATGCCTCTTTGCAGTGGTTTAAGGGGGGACAGTTCACCTTCAGCCTTAACCTGCTGGAGCCATCCATTAAGGTAGTTGTTGAACCATCGCAAAGAGAGTGAGTCCAGCCCTATAGATTTCATGGATGAGAGGAGCAGTTCGTGGTCAACTGTGTCGAATGCCTTACTTAGATCCAGGAACACAGCACAGATACAGTTCCTGTTATCCAATTCTGATTACCAATCATTGGTTACTTTTGCTAGGGCTGTAATGGTGCTATGTTTGGCTCTGAAGCCAGATTGTGCAGGATTTAGGAGATTAGTTGATTCCAGGTAAGCTCTCAGTTGTGTATTTACAATCTTTTCCAGCAGTTTAGATAGTACAGAGAGGATGGAGATTGGTCTGTAGTTGCTGAGGTCGCAAGGGTCCTCCGATTTAACCAGCGGAATGACCTGTGCTGTTTTCCAAATCAAAGGGATTGTCCCTAGTGATAATGAAAGGTTGAATAAGTGTGTTATTGGTACCGCTAGTACATGAACGGCAATCTTCAGGAAGTTGGGGTTGAGGGAGTCTGCACCTGCGCTTTTCTTTATGCCCAGATGGCATAGCAAGTCTTCCACCTGTTTCAGCATAGCTGGTTGTAGTGAGAATATAGAGTCTGTCACCAGGGTTTCGGTAAGTTGTATGCCTAATTGGGATTGCATTGAGTTTGCAGGAGAGTTGTCAAATGGTAAGTCTGCGGTCGTGAAATGATTGTTGAATGACTCTAGGACTTCCAGTCTGTCGTTGATGATATTTGTCCCAAAAATTATCTTGGCTGGGAGCGAATTACTTGGTGCATGGCCAGATATGTCATTGATGGTGTTCCACAATTTAGCGGGGTTCTGGATAGAGGAGTCCAACTCAGTACGATAGTAAGCAGCCTTTGCGTCTCTAATCTTCCTGATACATATGTTCTAGCTTTTTTAAGCTGACCCCAATCTGACGGTGTCTTTGTTTTACGTGCTTTTTTCCATAGATTGTCTACCTCTAGGAGCGCAGTTTTAAGGTATGGAGTGAACCAACGACAAGTTTCATTTCTTAGTCGCACTTTAGTTAACAGTGCATATTTGTTTAGAGCTCCTATGATTATGTCATTAAGAACATCATAGGCTGCGTCCACCATTTTTGACAGGTAGAATTCTTACCAGCGCGTGGAGTACTTCATATCTTCCACATATGCATGAAGGTCAAAATTCTGCCTTGATCTTCTAGCTGAGAACTTTGAGGGGGATGTGGGTTTATTGGTTGTTCTTATACTGGCAATGAAACAGTGGTCGCTGATGTCACTGAAGAGAACTCCAGCATGGGAGAATAGATGTGGCTTGCTCACAAGGATAACGTCCAGAAGTGTACTATTATTTGGGTTCTTATTATTAATTCTGGTAGGCTCGTTGATGAGCTGTGTTGAGCCATGTGTGTCACAGAATGACAGAAGTGGAGTAGCAGCTTTGGAAAGCCAATTTAGATTAATATCCCCTATTATAATAGTTTCTAGGGACCCTTTTTCGATTGTATCACCTAGATGGGTTTATCTGCATCCAGGTCTTCCATCTTTTTGAGCAATCATTTGTGAGGTACAACATCCATAGTGTCCCTGTTTCATAAACACCAGACAGATAAGGCCCCAGGACCAGATCGATTGCATCCGAGGATACTCAGGGAGTTAGCAACAGAGCTGGCGGAACCACTGGTATGTCTGTTCAACAGCTCACTTAGGTCTGGGGAAGTTCCAAGGGCCTGGAAGATGGCAGACATTGTACTGCTTCATAAAGGGGGGGATAAGGAGCAACCAGGCAACTACAAGCCTGTCAGTCTAACCTCTATAGTAGAGAAGCTGATGGAGTCACTGATCAAAGAGGACCTCATAGACTACCTGGAGAGCAACAGGCTCCAGGATAGTAAACAGCATGATTTTGTGCCAGAAAGATCTTGTCAGACTAACCTGACAGTTTTCATTGACTGGGTGTCAAAGGAATTAGACAAGGGCCACGCTGTGGATCTGCTCTACTTTGACTTCGGCAAGGCTTTTGACTCGGCACCTCACAAATGATTGCTCAAAAAGATGGAAGACCTGGGTGTAGCTAAACCCATAGTGCACTGGATGGCTAACTGGCTAGAAGGGAGGCAGCAGAGGGTGGTGTTCAATGGGGTTAAATCAGAGGAGAGGAAGGTTATGAGTGGGGTTCCACAGGAATCAGTCCTTGGTCAGGTCCTCTTCAACATGTTCATTAGTGACATTGGAGAAGGAATCCAGGGCAGGCTGTGTCTCTTCACAGATGACACAAAACTATGTGGGAGGGTGGTTAGTGATGAGGCAATAAGGGAAATGCAGAGAGACCTACAAAAAAGCTAGAGGGGCGGTTAAAGGTCTGGCAGTTAAAATTCAATGCTAGAAGTGCAAGGTAATGCACCTAGGGAAAAAGAACCCCAAGGCAGAGTACTGAATGGGAGGAGAGAGACTTAGCACTACAGCTGAAGAATGGGATCTGGGAGTTATCATTAGCAACTCACTTAAGCAATCGAGTCAGTGCAACAAGACTTATAGCAAGGCTAACAGGATGCTGGGATGTATCTAGAGGGGTACTGATAGCAGAAGAAAAGAGGTACTATCTCCCCAGTACAGATCCCTGGTGAGGTCTCACCTAGAGTACTGCGTCCATTTCTGGAGTCCTCACCTCAGAAAGGGTAAGGATAGCTTGGAGACAGTGCAGCACAGAGTAACAAAAATGATTCAGGGTCAGCATGGCAGATCTTATGAGGAATGCCTCAAGGCACTAAATATGTACTCACTGGAGACCAGAAGGGAGAGGGGAGATATGATAGAGACCTTCAAGTTACTAAAAGGAATTAACAAAGTGAACTGTGGGGAACTATTTAGCCTGAATACCAATTTGCGGTCACATGGACATGAATGGAAATCAACAGGAAATAGGTTCAGGAGAGATGTGAGGAAGTATTACTTTATGGAAAGGGTGGTGGAACCTTGGAACAGTCTGTCAGCTGAAGTGGTGCATGCTAAAATAGTCAGGGGATTCAAGCAGGGCTGGGACATAATGACGGGAATAGTTGTTACCAGGGGCGACAGGACCAAGAAGGAGAATAGAGAGAGAACGGGGAGGGTTAGTACCCAGGGTTATAGGGAAACTTGGGCAGGCTGGGTGGACCTCTGGTCTTTTTCTGCCATCATTGTCTATGTTTCTGTTTATTTACAGTACTGTAACCGTTGAACAACATCCATGATGTCTCAGTTACATAAAAGTAACACTATTTACAATACTGTAACTGCTGAACTACATCTTTAGTGTTCAGTTACATAAACACAGTACTATTTACAGTACTCTGACTGTTGAACAACATCCACTCTGTCCCAGTTATATGAACAATACACTATTTACAGTACTGTAACTGTTAAACAACATCCATAGTGTCCCAGTTACATGAACACTACACTATTTACAGTATTGTAACTGTTACCCAACATCCACGGTGTCCCAGTTACATAAACATGACACTATTTACAATACTGTAACTGCTGAACTACATCCTCAGTGTTCAGTTACATAAACACAATACTATTTACAGTTATCCTCCTTTGAAACAAGGGGGTATTGGCCTCCCATTTCTCAAACTATACTATTGGGCTGCGCAGTTGGAACAAACGCTGATGTGGTTTTCAAACAATAATGAGGATACTGACTTAATAACAGTTCCTCTGGAACTACTGTGCTCCCCATTCCAACATTTATATCGAGTGCTATATGTAAATTGTGAAAATAAAATATCTAAAAACAAAATTTTAAGTGCAACGAAGAATACGTCTAGGGTTTGGAAAGTGGCCCATTCCTATCTAGGATTTAAAGATTTTTTTTTTTGGTTCTCACTTTTATATATGAACGCTAATCTTTGGTTCATGCAGGTCAACAAAGATTTCTCTTTATGGCACAGAGCCGGTTTAGATCATCTGGGTCAATGCTTACACAATGGTAATCTAAAAACATATGAAACAATCAAATCAGAATTCAACCTACCAAATGGCAGCTATGTAGCCTATTTTCAATTGAGAGATTTGTTATTTAAAAAATGAACATTAAAACACTAAAATTATTCCCTTTATAAAGTTTGCTGAGTGATCCCCAGAATAAAGAAAAACTGATATCAAAAATCTATAATCTATTATTGGAGGCCAACAAATGGGATGCAAATCGTTGATGGCAAAAATGATCAGAAGAATTGAATATTCCAATACAAAACATAAACTGGTCTGAAGTCTTGGCCTCACCCGAAAGAGCTTCAAAAAACTCTAAGCTGAGAGAAATTCAGTTCAATCTAATCCATAACTTATATTATACCTCAAGCAAACTTAGCAAGTTTTATCCCACTCAATCCGACCTTTGTACTCATTGCAAAAGCCAAAAGGGAAACTTAACCCACATGGTGGTACTCTGTCCAGTGTTAATAACGTATTGGAATAAAATTAAAGAATTAATCTTAAAAACATTAGATAAAAAGATTCCATTTGATCCTGGAATCCTCCTCTTCGATTTAGTCCTGGATATAGTTATTTCGGAGGAGGAGAAAATGTTTGTCTCTCTAGCTTTGGTCCTGGCAAAAAAAGTTATTCTCTTGCACTGGAGGGATGAGGAGCCACCAACATTTAAGGAATGGCTAACCCTTTTGACAGATTGTGGCAACTTGGAAACGATTTATTATATAAAGGAAGGTAAAGAGGCTCTCTTCAATAGGATATGGCTCCCTTATTTCACATACTTATCACACAGATAATGAAGAAACTTTAACAAATGGTATTAATTAGGTATAGTGAGGAAGACTGCTTTCCCTGTACCATGATGTCATGCAGATACCAATATCTGGCGACATACAAAACTGCCAAAAAGTGGGTATCGGACTGAGTACAAAAAAAAGAAAAAAAAAGTATGCTATTTACAGTACTATAAAAATTGAACATCCATGGTGTCCCAGTTACATAAACACAACACTATTTGCAGTACTATAACTGGTGAACAACATTCTCTGTGTTCAGTTACATAAACACAGTACTATTTACAGTACCGTAGCTGTTGAACAACATCCATGGTGTCCCAGTAACATGAACATTACACCATTTATAGTACTGTAACTGCTGAACAACATCCACGATGTCCTGGTTACATAAATACACTATTTACAGTACTGTAACTGTTGAACAACATCAACAGTGCCCCGGTTACATGAACACTACACTATTTTGTAACTGTTGAACAACATCCACGGTGTCCTGGTTACATAAATGCAACACTATTACAATACTGTAACTGCTGAACAATATCCTCTGTGGTTGGTTACATAAACACAACACTATTTACAGTTCTGCAACTGTTGAACAACATCTACTCTGTCCCAGTTACATGAACAATACACTAGTTACAGTACTGTAACTGCTGAACGATATCTACGGTGTCCCAGTTATATGAACACTACACTATTTACAGTACTGTAACTGTTGAACAACATCTACGGTGTCTCAGTTATATAAACATTACACTATTTACAGTACTGTAACTGACGAACAACATCCATGGTGTCCCAGTTACATAAACACTACACTATTTACAGTATTGTAACTGTTGAACAACATCCACCGTGTTCCTGTTACATGAACACTATACTATTTAGAGTACTGTAACTGCCGAACAATATCCATGGGGTCCCACTTACATGAACACTACATTGTTTACAGTACTGTAACTGTTGAACAACATCCACAGTGTCCCGGTTACATGAACACTACACTATTTTATAACTGTTGAACAACATCCTCAGTGTCCTGGTTACATAAACACAACACTATTTGCAGTACTGTACTGTTGAACAATATCCATAGTGTCCCATTTACATGAATACTACACTATTTACAGTGCTGTAACTGTTGAATGGGGTGTCGCAGGGATGTGTCCTGGGTCCTGTCCTCTTCAATATGTTTATCAGTGACAGTGCAGATGGCATCCGGGACAAGTTGTGGCTCTTTGCAGATGACACAAAGCTCTGCAGAAGGGTAGATAGTGACAAACAAACCAGGAAGATGCAGAGGAATCTACAGTAAAGGCTACAGAGGTGGCCTAAGGTTTGACAGTTGAAATTCAACACCACAAAATTCAAGGTTATACACCTATGGGAAAAAAATCAGGACAGCATACTGGATGGGAGGAGCTAAACTGAGCACTACAGCAGAGGAAAAATACTGAGGAGTCATTATTAGTGACTGCCTCAAACAACAATGGTAGTGTAACAAGGTTTCTAGTAAGGATAATACAATGCTGAGGTGTATCAGAAGGGTACTGACAGCAGGAAGATGGAGATACTGTTACCTTTATATAGGTCACTGGTGAGACCGCATCTGGAACAAGAAAGGGCAGGAACAGACTGAAGACATGCAATGCAGGGTGACCAAAATGATCAGTGTCAAGAGGACAGATTTTATAAAGATTGTCTCAAGGCACTGAACATGTACTCACTGGGAGCCAGTCAAGAGAGGGGGGAGATATCATAGAGACCTTCAAGTTCCTGAAGGGAATAAACAAGGTGAATTACAGGGAACTATTTAGCAGGAGAACAGAGTCAAGAACCCAAGGTCACAAGTGGAAACTGGTGGAGAGAAGGTTTCAGTGGGATGTGAGGAAGTTCTGTTTTATGGGAAGGGCGGTGGAGCCATGGAACCGTCTGCCTGCAGAGTTGGTGGTCACCAAGATCGTAAATGGTTTCAAGCATGGCTGGGACAGAGTGAAGGGTTTATGGTTGCTCAGGTCAGTAGCAGGAGGGAGGAGGGCGGAGGGTGGACCAGAAAGGATAAAACCCTATATGGACAATAGGTCCCAGGGCACAGAGGGAACTCTGGGCAGACTAGATGGGCCTTTTGGTCATTTTCTACTGTCATTATTTTTCTATTTTTGTAAGCCTCCAAACTCCTAAGACCTATCAACTCTACCCAGCAGCTTCTGAAAAGTGCCCAGTAAACTGGGCAAGTATTACAATAATGCGCTTTAATTATGAGCTACTTAAAAATCGAAATAAGATGATTAACAACTTCAGATCTGTTCTGCCTTGCAATAAGGATTTTATTTTTATGAAGAAAATGTTCCTTTCTTTATAATAATCCTTGGAATGTTATAGCATTCATGTTATTTTTGAGGCTTGCTCAACACACAAGGAAAGTGCTTGTTGAACTAGCAGGGAAGGATGCACTAAAACACCAATGGTATAACCCATATTTTAAGAAAAATTATATTAAACCTGTAAGTGTCCTGCATCTACAGAGTTCATGTGAATGAATGCATTCTCTTTATGTGACATATTTTTATTCTAAATTTCAAAATACTGCCAGATGCAATAAAGGTGTCAACATAAATGCTGACCTCCCATTTATCACAGGTTAAAACTCAGTTTCTGTAACTCAATGTAAATACATTGCTATCTATCTGTTCAAATTGCTCCTCTCCCAAGAGGAGACATAACAGACAGCTGTGCTTCTCAATTCATTCTAATATAATTTTCAACTATCAAGGGTTACCCTTGGTACATAATACAGTGTGTATTTATAGATTTGTTTTTCTAAAGGCGGAGCCTTTGATGTCACTTCTTAGTTCCCAAGCATATCTGTGTACCATTCATTCATTCATTTACTAATTTATTTATTTAATTCCATATGGAATACATAATGGGTTGCAGTGGAGTGAGTAATAAGAACCACAGCTCACAAGTTACGAAGCTACGAGTTACTTATGAAGGTTTTACCACTCGTGTGAAGATAAATGTGTTATTCCACTGCAACCCATTATGTATTTCATATATAGCACAATATTTTTAATATCTGTATTGGTGTTTTACCTTAATCTAGCTTAACACTGCCTTTTTTCCTTGGTAAACACTCTATCTGGCCCATGTTCTGGCCCATCGTTCTCTGTGTTCTATTTCCAGATTCTACATGAACATAAAATATTCTAAACAAAATGACGTGCTGTAAGTGAAATGATATGCTCTGAGTGAAAATAAATATTTATGCAATAGGTGTGGACCCAGAAGGAGTGTAATAAATCCATTTATTTTCATTCATGTTAAATGAATTTTGGAACTCAGATTTATTACACACTCTCTATCAATCAACCCCTTACTTACACACAGTGGCACTTTCATTTTGTAAAATCTGCTCCTTACTACTGCACCACTGTCTTCCACCAAAGTGCTCACAACAAACTGCTACATTTAACACGTACATGCACCTTTTTTCTCCAACAGCTTTTATCTAGCTTCTTTCTTCAGCACTCTGGACTCCAATCCACTGTCTTTGCTGCTGCCCGCCCACCATCCAGCCTGCATTACCACTCGCTAGCTTACTCAATCAAAAACAAACAGCACAGCTCGTAAACATTCTTTTTATTCTCAGTTAGCTGATCTCCATTTACGAACAGCCAAGCAAGAATCCTGGAATTCGAAACAAGAGAATTTATTTTTTTAAAAAAAAGAAAAACAACAAACTCCCTAGCCACTCTCTGCAACTCGTAGTGCTCACATGGCCACGCTCACGGTCCCACTCCCTCCCTCACGGAGAGCACCAAATGAGGATAATTCCCCAAACTGACAGCAGGATCAAAGAGACACAGAAACATAACTAAATAATAATAATAAAAGTATACACACTTTAAAACTAGTTTCACTAAGAGAGAAATGGAGCCACTATTTTTCTTTAAATCTCAGGCCCTCCCACATGCAAATTGTGGCCAAGGAAACAATACGCTATCAATGTCACAACATCGCCTCCCTCACAACCACATTGAGGTAACTAGCAACCTGCTTGAAAGAGAGCAACAACACGCAGCACATCACAAGAAAATCCTCTTTTTTTTTCTGAAGTTTGTTTATGCTCCTATGCTTCCGGCCAGGTAGGGACCTCCTTCTACCTACCACCTCAGTGCCCTTATACCTTCCTATCAAGGTCTGCCAGCCAGCCATCAGGACCCCAAGTCCACCCATGACACACAGCTGTGCTGCCTCCCCCCCCCCGGCTTGTCCCCCAGGGCCTGGGGTACACCTTCAGCTCTACTGCGTCTCCCCCCCTGCAGACATCTGGCCACCCACAGTGAAGGTGAAGGTTTGTGGCCTCCCTCGATGGATGGTGGCACAGACCCGGCAGTGGAAGTGGTGGGCTGGTGAAGGCTTCATCTTCCCAGTCCTGCACCTCCATTTTCTGTTTGTCTGTGTGTCCCCCAAGCCAGGCATGCATAAGGGATTGGCTGCCAGGAATCTCAATGCAGCCAGTCCTAAGCTGTGCTCCAAGACCCCTCCTGTAGGCCGGCCAGTCCCCTGCACCACCACCTATGTGCACCCAGGTAGTGGTAAAGCAGTGGGACGCAGCACCCTCCCCCCCCAGAGGAGGAGGAGAAGAGGAGGAGGAGAGAGTCTGTTGGGATGCTTTGCTGTCCTCCCTCCGGCTGGCCATGCAATGGCCCGGACTCATTTCCGAAATTGGGTCGGTGGCATCATGAGCAGTAACCCTACTGCTACACTGGTGGGCCAGCTACAAAAAAATCCTGTGTATTACGCTAACTAAAAAAAGCTAAATAAACAAAAAACACCTAACAATTTCATCCAAAAATCACCTCCCGATTGCATACATGGACTATGCAATGGAAACCCTGTTAAATAAATGATTTATGTGTTCTCGAGCAGTTTGCCCTTGGACAACTCCCTTGTGGGCTGGGGCACTCATAAGGTTACCCGATATCAAACTGCTCCTGTGCACATAAATTATTTTTTCCATATACTATTTATATTCCTTTAGTCAGGACAGGCTGGGGCTCTCTTCAGCCCTGACCCGCTGAGCCCCCACCATCCTACATCTTCCCATGACTTACCTAGTGACCTGAATACTTCCACAGATTCTTCCCCCCCCAACCGTGGCAGAGTCAGGAGAAGGAGGGACATCTCCCCTTCCCCGAAGTACAAATCCAGTTTATAATGCTACAGCATCAACATCTTCCCGATGTGACTCTACAGCAATGGATTTATGCTGACCACAATTTGCGGTCGACATAAATCCATCAGAGAAACTGTGTCTGTTTATCGGGGGGCTTTGCCCCCTGAACCTCCCATGCAGGAAGCTATGGCTCCCACACCCCTGGTCTTAGGAATTATCAACTGCAATTCAGAGTTGATTCGGGAAGGGGGTACAGGACCGGGGGAAAGAATGCCGGGGTCCCAGGTGGACTTTACAGCAAGCTGTCAATGTTGTCAGCATTGATGTATTTACTGTAAAGGTTTCACTGCGAGATTGGCAACTGAGGCCCTGGCAGTGCAGCAGGTGAGAGATCTGTGGGCAGGGCTTCATACAAGCCTGTTCTTCCACCATTTTCCTCTGTTTTCACCCTTCTCTCTTCCCCATGCTAGGGCACGCTCATTAATATGTGTGTGTGTGTGTGTGTGTGTGTGTGTGTGTAGGCATGTGTACGCTGCAGAGTCCTGCAGCACCCTCCACCTCTGCCGCTCCCCTCCTGCACTGTCACCAGGCCTCTGTCTGGGGGCAGTCATTCACCAGAGCAAGCAATCCTCCTTCCCCAGGACAGTAGAGCGGTCCTTCGGATGCTCTCCCCCCCACCCCTAGACTACCCCAGCAACCTGTGCTCATTTCCGAACACAGGTCGCCAGCATGGCATGAAGCAGGGCATCCAATGCCTAAACCCTCAGTGCCACTGAGCAGGCTATAACTCATTTGTCTAACACGTCCCCATTGCATATCCTTTATTTATCCCATATTAACATGATTTATTTGTGTGGTACATATTAATTTACTTATTTCTTCATTTATTAATCTAGTTGTCTGTCTACCTGCCCCATCTAGCTATGCTCTGGCTCAGTAATGACATAACTGCTGGGTTCACCAAGCATGCCGTTGGTATTATTCTTATTGTGTCATTTGGTAGTTTTGTACTTATTAGTAGTGAGTACAGTAATACCATACCAATAAATTTTTTTTTATTCTTAGGTAAGGCCCACTAGGCACAAGTGCCTGTTTTCAGCGGTGACCCAGGAGCAATGACTTGCTCAGAGTCACACAGTATGCAAGTGGAGGTTGTATGAATCAAACCCAGGTCTCCTGGATGTATAGAGAATACTGAATTGGCAACTATGCACAACCAGTATGTTCTGCCACAGAGGGGTTCTGATTCCCTCTGACCTCAACAGCAAAGCTCTAGAGGTCTATGGGAATCAGAACCCCGAGGTGACAGAACACAGTGGTTGTGCATGGAGCTGCTCATCCTGTATTTTTCATGGCGTATAGTACTGTGTGAAACATGTGTGCATGAGTTCTTTTGCTTTCAAAATGAAACTGACTCATGCAGTCTCCAGAGGTTCTAGAATGCTGTTCTACCACAGTAGGGTAAAATCACATTCCATGACCTTTGGAACTGTGGTACAACAGCATTTTGAAAGGGATGGAATTCTATACAGAACAACACTCTACCATACAGTCTAAATAGAATAATAGATAGATAAGTGTGTATTACAAGGCAGTAATACCATCGAGAGGTTTTGAGGACATGGAACCTCGAGAGCGAAGCTCAAGGGTCCTAAAGCCCCCAAACCTCGAGATGGTATTACTGCCTTGTAAAACACTTATCTTTCTGTTATTTTTTGTAATATATGGATCCATTGATAATACTACAGTTGGAGGTGACCTTTGAACTGTAGTATTATCAGCATAAACGATAGTATTATCACTTTTCAGGATCGTATTATTGAGAGTAGTGATGTAGTACTGGGACATTTTTGTATAACTTAGTATAGTATTATTTAAGCACTATACTATGACAGGGAGTAGGTATATTGGTGGATTTACCACGCCTGGTATGGTTCGGTCACGAGGCACAGCCAAGTGACTTAACCACACCATAAGTGGTAAATCCACCCATATACCCACTCCCCTGTCATGGTATATTGCTATTATACAATGTTAAACTTGTTTTTGTTTTCATAGTGATATAAAACTTTTACAGTGGGTATACTGGAGGATTTATCACGGTCATGTGATGTGTTTTAACCAATGAGGTTACATGATTTTCATACCCCATTGTATAATGAGGCTTATCTATATATTACAAAGCAATATACTAAGGTTTACTGTTAATACCATACCAATTAAAGCAACATACTATGGTTTATTGTAGCAGGCAGTGGGTAAGACAAGTTTAATGCTGTACTGAATTAAAGGAGGTGGGAAACACTGCAGCACTTCCATTTCATATTTTCATATTCGCACATCCTCTTTTCTCTTTCTGTGTATGTCTGTCTCTCTTTTTTTTCTCTGTATCTTTGCTCTTTAAAACCAGCTCTGTATGTAGCCTCTCCCATTGCGCCAGTCTCCAACCAGTGACATCATCAGAGGGAATCAGTCAGTGGTTCCTGATGCCGATACCACTACCTACATGGGCTGCTACAGTGATGCAGATTGAGCGGTTTCCTCAATGCCCTTTTTCTTAAAGAGCAACTCTGCTTTTCAGCATGTACTTTCATAAACAAGACATTTCAGTTATTGCTATTTAACAGAGAATATGTTTCTTCTTTTTTAAGTGTTCCTTTCCAAGGTCTACAGCACATCTTGGTACTCTGTCTAAAAAGTCTGTATAAAGACTTTTGCTTCTACCCTGTTAACCTCACAGTACCTTTGTTTAAGACATCATAGTGCTCACCATGACAACAGACTGTGCTGTCACAAACAGTAACTGTGTATATAGCAGGGGAGAGTCAGATACATTTTGAAATAGTGAGATGAGTATGGTATTATCTATAATATTTAGTAGACTAACAGCAAAGGAAAGTAAAACAATAAAATAATTATAAAACAATAAAGTTAAAACCTAATTCATGTATAGTGTTTTTTAAAGAGCACCTATCTCAGTGCTACTAACAAATAAGAGGAAGCTCCCTTACACTTTCATAATTTTCTATACTGCCCTCAAGGAAGGGGAGGGATCATAATTTGCTCCCAAGGGTGATCCCTTCCACTACTTTATCACCGGCTCTGCCCCATGCTCCAATGTTTTGTGATGTCTGTGTAGAGAAAGCATGGAGGCGTGCTCCATTCAAGTCTGTGAAGCATGATTTATATGCCCATTTTCTGGCAGTTTAACTGGACATATAGTGAAACCGGAGTCTGGGTTCGAACCCAGGCTCCAATTTCAGCAAATATCCGGTTAAGTAATGGAGCCAGCAACAAGAAAGTGGAAGGGATCACACAGCTAGCCCCTCGGTAACAAATTATGATCCTTCCCCTTCCTTGGGGGGGGGGGCAGTATAGAAAATTAAGAAAGTGCCTCAGAGGAGCTCCCATGGAAGCAAGAGACTTTCCCCTTATTTAATTTCCCATGCAAAAATTATTGAAAAGGGTTGTCCTTCAGCTTTGCATTGTAGTGTAGTAGAAAGTTGCTGCTATGTTTTTTATTGGGTTTTCACTTTTTCCATTAGTACCATTAATTGATCCAGCAATTGATTAACGTGGCAAATTTACTTTCTTCATGCACGTGTTATTATAGTACAGTCCCAAATAATACAGTCACGCATGGCTTTAAAGAGCAAGTCTCTAGGAAAGTAACATGTTTAAAACTGTTATTAGTGTTTACAATTATTAACTTTAGAGTTTTCTAGTTTTTTTTTTTACTTGTTTCTGTTTTAGGGCTGGTTGGTATTTCTGGTAATGCAGTGCTTGTTTTAAGTCCAACACAAAGAACTCTGCTTGTCTGGAGACACTGCAGCTAGAACTGTTTTAGTTAAACCATTACAGCTTAAAACATTTTACTCCTGGACAGACCTGTGAGTAAAATCATGCTAGCTCCAAAACGTTTTTGAAAATGGTTTTAAGACTAGGTATCTAGCGGGGTTTAAAAACACTTTTGTTAAAACATTTTAAGGGGCTTGTAGTCTGTCTGCAAACAGTGTTAGGGGGATTTAAACCGTTTTAAGGAACTTAAACCATTTTAAGTTCACCAGTGTGTCCAGGGCCTAACAGGCACATGCTTACATCACAACTGCAGTTTGTCAAATCAAAGTCTATTGTTACGGTGAGGTTCCACAGTGCTATAACTGAGGGCTTTACATGGAGGTTCCACAGTACTATAACGAAGGGCCTTTATATGGAGGTTCCACAGTACTATAACAGAGGGCATTACATGGAGGTTCCACAGTAGTATAACTGAGGGCTTTATATGGAGGTTCCGCAGTACTATAACTGAAGGCTTTATATGGAGGTTCCACAGTACTACAACTGAGGGTCTTACATGGAGGTTAAACAGTACTATAACTGAGGGCTTTATATGGAGGTTCCACAGTACTATAACAGATGGCATTACATGGAGCTTCCACGGTACCATAACTCAGGGCGTTACATGGAGATTCCACAGTACTATAACTGAGGGGCTTTATATGGAGGTTCCACACTACTATAACTGTGGGTGTTACATGGAGGTTCCACAGTACTATAACTTAAGGCTTTGTGTAGAGGTTCCACAGTACTGTAACTGAGGGGCGTTATATGGAGGTTCCACAGTACTATAACTGAGGACCCTTATATGGAGGTTTCACATTACTATAACTGAGGAACTTTACATGGAGGTTTCACAGTACTATAAATGAGGTAATTAAATGGAGGTTCCACAGTACTATGCCTGAGGGCGTTACATGGCGGTCCCACAGTACTAGAACTCAGAGGCTTTATATGGAGGTTTCACAGTACTAGAACTGAGGGGCTTTATATGGAGGTTCCACAGTACTATACCTGAGAACATTACATGGAGGTTCCACAGTACTATAACTGAGGGCATTACATGGAGGTTCCACAGTACTAGAACTGAGGGCTTTATATGGAGGTTCCACATTACTATAACTCAGGGCTTTATATTGAGGTTCCACAGTACTAGAACTGAGGGGCTTTATATGGAGGTTCCACAGTACCATACCTGAGGGCATTACATGGAGGCTCCACAGTACTATAACTGAGGGCGTTATATGGAGGTTCCACAGTACTAAAACTGAGGAGCTTTATATGGAGGTTCCACAGTAATATAACTGAGAGCTTAATATGTAGGTTCCACAGAAGTAGAACCGAGGGCCTTTATATGGAGGTTCCACAGTACTATAACTGAGGGCATTATATGGAGGTTCCACAGTACTAGAATTAAGGGGCTTTATATGGAGGTTCCACAGTACTATAACTGAGGGCATTACATGGAGGTTGCAGTGCTGTAACTGAGGGGCTTTATATGGAGGTTCCACAGTACTATAATTGAGGGCTTTATATGGAGGTTCCACAGTACTATAATTGAGGGCTTTATATGGAGGTTCCACAGTACTATAACTGAGGGCGTTACATGGAGGTTCCACAGTACTATGGCTTCTAGTACTGGCTGGCAGTATAGCCTAGAGGTTAGAGGAATGAGGTGTGAATGAGCTTGATACATCCAGCAGACCAGACTTGAGTTTGATTCTCACAACCTCCACTTGCATACTGTGTAACTCTGAGTAAGTCACTTAGCCGCCTAGTGCTCCCAGGTCACCCCTGAAAACAGGCACTTGTGCATGGTGGGCTTTACCCAGTTACCAAAGACTAAAATAAAATAAAAATAAATTAATAACTGAGAGCATTACATGGAGGATCCACAGTACTATAACTGAGGGGCTCTATATGGAGGTTCCACAGTACCATAACTGAGGGCTTTATACAGAGGTATAACTGAGGGTGTTACATGGAGATTCCACAGTACCATAACTGAGGGGCTTTATGTGGAGGTTCCACAGTACTATAACTGAAGGTGTTACAAGGAGGTTCCACAGTACCATAACTGAAAGCTTTATATGGAGGTTCCACAGTACCATAACTGAGGGTGTTACATGGAGATTCCACAGTACCATAAGTGAGGGGCTTTATATGGAGGTTCCACAGTAGTATAATTGAAGGTGTTACATGGAGGTTCCACAGTACTATAACTGAGGGCTTTATATGGAGGTGCCACAGTACTATAACTGAGGGGCCTTATATGGAGGTTCCACAGTAGTATAACTTAATGCTTTATATGGAGGTTCCACAGTACCATTACTATATGTTCCTAGGAATACTGTTACTCTCCATCGGCTGCAGATTCAGGACACTTCTAGCACATGCTATTGCCACAAAGTACAAGCCCATATTGGCATCCGCTCATTCTTGTTTTCCTTTAGGGAAGGCAAACACACATCAAATTTAGAGAAGTGTCTCTGTAAATAATATCATCTTGTTTAAAGCACAGTGCATTCTGTTTAAAGGATAAAAAGCACTGTTACCTTTGATAGCTGAACCCAGTGTGATTGTTTGATGACAGCCGGTGACATTTGTCTAGTGAAAGCGTAGCCTTCTGAATCTGCTTTTTTTCTCTGAAATGCTACAGCTGATTGATATGCAATACATCTTATTGAAGAGTCCCTGAGAAGGATAGGGGTCAAGGATGGATGTAACACTAGCATTTGAGAGCTTGCATGAAATCAAAGAATGCTTGAAGTTGCAAGTTCTGAAAAAATTTGAAGGCAGACAACTGCACTGTGGTAGGAATCAGAATTCAAGCATTACCACTGCATCGTGAAACTTCACCATGTTGGCCAGTACCCTAAGTTAAATTGTTCAAATGGCTCCATTTACATAATGCTGTTGGTCATTTTTACCCTGATAAAAAAAAAAATTCTGGCCACATAATTACTAAGAAAGGAGAAAGCCCTAAATCTTAAAAGTTGATATGAAAGGGGCATCCAATCTCTCCACGCAGGCATCTTTTTCCTCAAAGAAGCTCCTGTCATATAATGAGGGTATTATCTACTGTCAAACCAGAAAATGAAAAGCGGGAATATGGTCTCCTACAGTCCTCAGATGTTTTGAGAGAATTTAGTCCAGAAAAAAATGACTGTCAAGCTGTATTGCAGAAGGGATCCCTTGATATTGCAGCTGCTTCATGGTGCTTCAGTAATACCCATTCTTGTCTACAACAGTATAAAATTCAGGTTTAGATTCATATACAGACTTTTTCATATAGAAATTATCTCCAAGCACATTAAATGCAATATGGTGCAGTAAATACTCAAAGCAATGGCAATGTAGCATTATACAGCAGTAATATCCCACACACAGACATGGAAAATTGCAGCATCTGTTTTTTAAAAGAAGAAATGTTGGCACTTTCAGTTCCGCCTACAACCCATGAGGACGGGAATTGCTTTGGCTCCTACACCCAGGAGTTAAAATCTACTTTAATCTACCCGATGAACGCTACTTCTAGCAGAAAACTCAGAGATCAATTCGTCACAGAGAGGATGCCTGCTCAAGTCAAGCCAAAAGACACTCTCCTTCACTACTTGAAATGATTAAATGCAGTGGAGACTCATGAAACCAGGGCCAGCAATAGCAGCCAATCAGCATCAGCTGCATCAGGCCATATTAGTGACGGGAGTGAGGATGAGGGAGATGAGACGTTTACATTCAGTCCGACATCTGTTTCATGAATTGAGCAAGTTTAGAGCCAACATGGACCGTCTGGAAAAGGTGGTAGGAGAAACAATGAAAGGCCTCCTGGAAATCACCCAGGGAACCACAGACCTCAAGGCAGGGCTCAACGAGGCTTCAGAGTCCCCTGAGCAGCACAACTCAGCCCTTCACTACCTCTTGAAGTGAAAGAGAGAGCTCACAGAGAAACTAGATGATCTGGAGCTCTGCTCCCACACAGACAGCCTCAGATTACATGGCCTTTCTGAGGGTACAGAGACTGGTACTAAGGAGGAATTTCTGGATTCCTTTTTGAAAGAGCATTTCAGTCTTCCCGAGGATGAACCCCTAATGAGAATGTGGGACCACAGAGCACTAGCAAAAATACAGATGGACATGGAAGCACAACCATGTTCGGTTGTGATGCAAGTCCTGGATTACTGGACAAAATCTAAACTGCTTAACCTGGCCTGGTCCACAAAAGAATTCACATATGGAGATCAAAGTCTGTGTTTTGATGATGATCTGGAGATCAAAGTCTGTATTTCGATGATGACTTTACCCTATTAACACAGCAAAAGAGGAGAACCTTACTAGCCATCAAAAAGCACCTGGCTACCCAAAACATAAAAATGCACTTACTAGCCCCAGCCCAATTAAAAATCTTTCTGCCTGAGGGCCCCCCAATTCCTTTGGATTCCAGCAGAGGCCAAAAACCTCCTGAAAAAACTGAAAGTACTTGCTGAGTTGTATTACCACCCAGATATGTTGTTAGAGTGGCTGGCGAAATCAGCCCTATGGAAAAAAGCTTCTTGTCCTTGAAAAAAGAATCATCCTTTACTCCAAACTCCATTGGCCCAAGAAGGTATTCCAGCTGACCCAACTCCCAGTAGCTCCACCAGCCAACACAATGCCCCAGCACCAGACATATGAAAGAATAAACTTTCTGGATCCAGGAACAGATTTAGTTTTGCTTGTGCCTGATGGGAACTTTGTGGTGGTCCACTGATGACGGCGCCATGATGCTAAACTGATATCTTTTACGATTCTGCCTATGTTAAAATACTTGCTTAATTAGTGTTTTACTAAAGTTGGTTATCAGTAAAAGAGTTGATTGGGGTGAAATTAAACTGATTGCTGGCTGGGGGTCAGGATCTGGGGACCGGGGCTTCACGGTCGATCAGAGCAGCAGGTTATCAGATTCTTCCTATTGATAAGTACTGTAAATCTTTTAGCAGCACTGATATAATCCTCTGCCACAGGGATGCTTACTGTTAGAAGTTCGACCTAATTTGGGCAATACCAGGGAGGTGAGCACCAGTGCCCTGGCCAAATCAAAATATGGAATAATGATCAGCATAACAAAGTCATCGCAACAGCAAACCCTCTTTTTTTATTTTTCTTCAGTGCATCCAGGGACTCAGGTACCCTCTTACTGTCCCTCAGCAGGTATGGAAGCAGCGAACTATGGCCTGAGACACCACAGAGTACAGGGACAACAGACTTTGGGTAAGCTCAGCAAATTTCCAATAGCCCAAGATAATTTGCTGGGTTGGGTAGGGTCAGGAGCTCACACATGCACAGGATGTAGGGTGGGAGCTGCTGGAGGCCCCGAGGCAGAAGCGGAGGGTTTCCGCAACCTGGCTGGTGTGCCAGGCTCCCAGGTCCACAAAACAAGTGAAGGCTTCCTGTCCCATAGAAGCTGTAGCCATACTACCTATTAGTTCCTTAAGAAGCGTAGCTCAGGCTCTGACAGGAGAACTGGCAAGGGCCAATGCAACAAGTTTGATTAATAGGAATATTTGTTATTATAGTCTACCAAGGTTGTAGGCGCAGCAAGCATTATTAGTGCAGCCAGGAGGAAACATAGAAACATAGACTCTTAAAAGGAGATAAAGGCTGTTTGACCCACCCAGCCTGCCCATTTTCCCTACCTACATTTCACCATGGACACTATTTGAGCTACAGCTCTTTCTAAACAAAGGTTTTGGAGTGCAGCTCAAAAGCACATGGTTAGCACGAGGCTTCTCACAAAACATCTGAGGCTTCTGACTGTGGAACCTCATCCTGCTGCCTGCACACCATCGAGTGGGACACCAGGGTGGCATGATCACCTCTTGAAGATCACAACTCCCCACAGAGCAGTTTATGGTTTAACTGTTCTATTATTTTATGTGGTCATAACACTGCTGTACCAAATAAAGGCACAAAGATATCTGCTGAGTTCAAAAGGGACAGTAGAGCCTTGACCGCCCTACATAACAAGGAGGGACAGGGCCCTAGGAAATAATAACACAGGACTGCAGCAGGAACTATAGTGACATATAATGAACCCCATAGCCAAGCAGCTTAATGCCTGAGAGGTCTGGCCAGGGAGTTGGGATTGGTGGAGGCAAGGAGGTACATGAAACCCAAAAGTTAGAGATTACACTTGCTGGTCTGTGCCTCATCCTGCCCACTCCAGGTTAGACCTCTTCTTCAACCCAAAGGAGTGGTTACATACCTTAGAGCATTCCCTGATCTAACCCAGAACAATCTCTAACCACTCTGCAGTAGTGATGGAACTGTCACTTCCCAGAATTAAATATTCATCATGGAAACTGAATGTCTCCCTCCTCAATAACATAGAATACAAAGAACTGGTAGAGGAATGCTCAAGGGACCACACTGCTACCAAGCTGCCACAAGCTACTTTGGCTGCAATGTGGTGGGATGGTTTTAAGGTAGTGGCAACAGGGCAATCAGCTTTGCCTCATGCCTGAAGAAAGGCAAAGGGAGCAACTAGAGCTGGAAGCTTGATTGTTTGACTTAGAGGCAGACTCAGAGGCTGGCTAGACTCGAGCACCGGTCAGAAACATGGCAGCTGGGGTTCAATGCAAAGAAGTGCAAAGTCATGCACTTGGAAGCAAGAAATCCAAGGAACCATTACCAACTTGGGGGGGGGGGTGGTACAGTTATCATCTACAGAGAAGGAAAAAGATCTTGTGTTGATAATAACATGGCAAATGAACCATTCAGCGCAGTGCAGAAAAGCGGCAGCTAAGGCTAATAAGATGCTGGGGTGTATTGCCAGAGGAATCACGTCCAGGAGAGGGGAGGTCATCCTGCCACTGTACAGGTCATTGGTGAGGCCGCACCTGGAGTACTGCATGCAGTTCTGCCACCCCTACTTAAAGAAAGATGCTAAATTGCTGGAGGGGGTCCAATGCAGAGCAACCAGGATGATCCTCGGTATGGAGAACAAACCCTATGAGGAGAGACTGAGGGAGCTCAACATGTACTCCCTGGAGGAACAGAGGGATAGAGGGGACATGATAGAAACCTTCAAATATATGAAAGGCATAAATAAAAATGGTACAAAGGGAATTCTAAGATTAAGGAGAAAAAGGGACACTAGGGGCACAATCTAAAGTTGGGAGGGTGGTAGATTCAGAAGGGAAATGAGAAAGCACTATTTCACAGAGAGAGTGGTGACAGGGTGGAACGCACTGCCTGAGGAGGTGGCATCCTTGAAGATGGTGGGCAGTTTTAAGAGGGGATGGAACAAAGTCAGGGGGAAGGTCGCCAATGAGGCACTGGGGGGAGGAGTAACAGCTAGTACGGACATGAAACTAGATATGCGGGTAGGAGAGGGGTAGCAGCTGCAGTGTAACAGACTGCTAGCTGCATACTCAAGCAGACTAGATAGACCATCAGGCCTGTATCTGCTGGCATTCTTCATATGTTCATATAAGACAGTTCTAAATGAATAAATAAAGACAAAACTGGAGGAATGCAAAGCCAAATTAATAAACTGCTGGATGATAAGATTGAAGGGCCATTAAGATATTCCCAACAGAAGTACTGCAAGGCAGGAAACCAAGCAGGGAAACTTCATAAGGAAGCTGCCAGTAGGATGGTTCTTCGTATTAGAAAAGGCCCACCCAACCCCTGACCCCCGATATGAGACACACTAGTATAAAACAGTGCAGGAATGCACAAAATTTTATGAAACACTCTATCTGCAGAATCAGGTGGCACACCACCAACAGAAACTTGATGCCTTCATCAACAGGGTGAAGTTTAGAAAATTATCGCAAGCAGCCCTGGAAGTCTTGGGCCCACATATTCAGATGAAATATGCGGCACATCCCAAGATGTGCCCGTACATCTCTGGACTTGTGAGGCCTGTCGGTGGGGTGGCAATATTCAGATGCCTCTGATGCACCCCACAAACCCAACTGCACCGCTGCACAGAATATTGCAATGCGAGAATGCAAATGGGGGGGCCAAGACACGGCTGGCTGCACTGGCGCAAAGATAAGTTCCCAAAACTCTGTCCTAACTATGTGCGGGGCAGGGTGGTGCCCCTGCACACAGTCCAGGCCAGTCACATGATCCCCTTCTGGCCTGATCGCCATACAATACAATAGCATCCATAGCCCCTTTTCCATAGAGTACAGTCCCCCCTCCCTGGCCCCAATCACCGTAAAATAAAATAATCTCCCCAGCACCTTTTCTATAGTATAGCGGCTCCCCACAGCCCCAATGTCTGTAAATAACAAATTCTGCCCATTCCCCCATTTCCATAGTGTAGTGGCCCCCCCCAGCCCCTTGTCTGTAAATAAAGAATTCTGCCTGATTCCCAAATGTCCATAGTGTAGTGGGCCCTCCCCAGTCCCAATATATGTAAATTAAGAATTCTCGATCTCCCATTTCCATAGTGTAGGGACCCCACCCTCCCGGCCTCGATCACTGTATAAAATAAATGGAAACAATCCCTTTTCCATAGTGTAGTGTCCCCCACACAGTACCACCACCACCCCACACCCCCCACATTCTGAACCGTGCCAGTGACTGGCACACGCTTCTACCCTGCCACGGCCAGCATCCAACTGATCACATTCATTGGTTGTCGGACAGTCCCTGGCTGGTCTAACGGTACTTAGACCTTTGCCCTCTGGGAGGTTTTTGTGAATACCACATTGGGGAATATGGCAGCCTGCAATGGCCACAAGCCCTCTAGCATCATGTTGCAGCCCAGTTTGTGGCACACGGCTGGCGCAAGCCCCCTCTGGCACATGCCGCCTGTGTTTGACACGGCTGCTTTTCTGAATAGCTCCTGGGGCATCTTTCGGTGGAAGGTGCCACGTGCGTCATTTATGTTTGACGCAGGTACCTTGCGTCATTCTCGGGTCTTGGTGAATCGGGCCCAATAACTCTAGTCAAGTGGAGAACATCACTGGGTAAATCATTAAATATTTTATTGCCCTAAAACAGAAGGAACATTTTTTGCAATGATGTACCTTACATATTTTAACATCAAAAATGATATTTATTTTTAAATGAGACGGTATCCTAACAAAAATTATATCAAGCACAATTATAAAGTGTTCACTCTTGCAGCAGAAGCAGGCACTGAAATACAGCAGCACCGATCTACACAGGAGGAATCTGCGTACTACAGGAATCAAGTTGCTTCGAATTTCATGTACTTTTTAATGTTTTATCATTTGCACGGAGACATTAGATCACAGAGCTAAGGGTTCATGCTATGTTATGACTGAACACTCAGATAGTATAGGGAATGTCAGAGAAACCAATAAATGTGTCCCTAGTCGCCCCACACTCCGAACTCACGCCACTGCCAAAAGGGCTCACTCTATGAAAAGATGGTGTAACTACACTGCACATTACATTAACAACTGGCTGTATATCATTAAGTATGAATGATACTGAGTGAAATATATGTACAGTACAATAACACGTAACAGGGTGTACATTCGTACTGGGTTTACTGACGTTATCTTTCTGTTGTGAGGCACAAGGTGAAACTGAGTACATTCAACCACATGTTTCCAATATAAAAATTAAACAACACACTGGGGTCCAGTGATCACCGTATGGTATAGTTCAATATGAGAGCTGGGGAGGAGTCAAACCACACAAAAGCGAAGGTCCTGGATTTCTGACGGGCCGACTTTGAAAACATGGGGGATTTCTCAAGAGAGCCCTGGCAGGGGAGAAGGAAGGGGGGGGGTGTTGAGGCACAGTGGGCAGATCTAAAGGGAGTAATAGCAGAGGCAACAAGCCTTTGCGTTAGGCAACTAGACAAAACAAAGAGGAAGAAAAAACACTATGGTTCTCAAAGGAGGTGGCAGAGAAGGTAAGAGCGAAAAGGTTGGCATTCAGGAGGTACAAGGAAACACAGAGGGAGCAGGACAAGAAAATGTATCTGGAAAAGTAGAGGGAGGCAGGGAAGGCAGTCAGGAGCGCAGAAGCACAAAAAGGAAAAAAATAGCAGAGGCAGTAAAGATAGGGGACAAGACATTTTTGAGGTATGTTAGTAAAAGTAAAAAGTCCAGGGGTGGGACTTTGTGGCTAAAATGGGAAGGAGGGGAGTGTGTGGAAGGGGACCAGGAAAAGGTGGAAATCCTGAACAAATCCTTAACAAAGATTTTTCTTCAGTATTCACGGAAGAAGGGGAAGGGGAAGGGGAAGGACCAAGGTTCCATAGATACATAGACCGTGTCGGCAGATAAGGGCCTACGGCCCACCCAGTCTGCCCATTTGAGCTTGTAAGTTCAGTTTATGTTTTCCTAGAAGTCTGTTTCCCCTTACCCCTGCCCTCTAGAATTCCTTTACGTCTATCCCATGCATTCTTAAATCCCGTGATTGTTTCAGCCCCCACCACTTCCTCTGGCAGGGTGTTCCACTTGTCCACCACCCGTTCTGTGAAGAAATTCTTCCTCATGTTTCCTCTGAATCGTCCTCCCTCCAACTTCATCCCATGCCCTCTAGTCCTGGAACACCTTTTTCGCTTAGAAATAGTGTTTTCCTGCACACTGTTCCTTTCTGTAAGATACTTGTATGTCTCTATCATATCCCCTCTCTCCCTCCTCTCCTCCAGGGAGTACATGTTCAGTTCCTTCAACCTGTCTTCATAGGACTTGTGATGCAACCCATGCACCATCTTTGTTGCCCTCCTCTGAACCTTCTCTACCCTGTCTATGACCTTACGTAGGTATGGTCTCCAGAACTGTACACTGTACTCCAGGTGGGGCCTCACTAGTGTCTTGTATAGCGGAATTATGACCTCCCTTTTCCTGCTGGTGATGCCCCTGCCTATACATCCCAACATCCTATTTGCTTTACCTGATGCCTTGTCACACTGTTTCCCTACCTTGAGGTCATCAGAGATGACAACCCCAAGATCCCTTTCCTGCTTGGTGCATGCTATATCCTCACCCCCCAACTGATATATTGTGCCAGGGTTTTTGTGCCCATATGCATTATCTTGCACTTCTTTGCATTGAATTTCAACTGCCAAACCTTGACCATTCTTCAAGTTTCTGCAGGTCCCTTCTCATTCTGTCTACACCCTCTGGTGTGTCTACTCTGTTACAGAGCTTTGTGTCATCAGCGAACAGTGAAATTCTGCCTTCTAGATCCTGTGCAATGTCACTGATGAAGATGTTGAATAGGACCGGTCCCAGCACTGATCCCTCTGGTACCCCATTGGTTACTCTTCCCTCTGTGGAGTGACAGCCATTTACCACCACCCTCTGTGTCCTGCCACCCAGCCAGTTACCTACCCACCACACTACTGTCCTGCCCACACCCATATTCCCCAGTTTGTGTAATAGTCTTCTATGTGGCACAGTGTCAAAGGCCTTGCTGAAGTCCAGATAGGCCATGTCCACTGCCCTCCCCTGATCCACCTCCCTAGTCACCCAGTCAAAAAATTCAATGAGGTTGGTCTGACATGACCTCCCCCTGGTGAAACCATGCTGCCTTGGGTCCTGTAGTCCATTGACAACCAGATGTTCCACCAATCTCTCCTTTAGTAGTGCTTCCATGATCTTTCCCACTACCGAGGTGAGGCTGACTGGTCTGTAGTTCCCTGCTTCCTCTTTGTTCCCACTTTTGTATAAGGGGACTACATCTGCTGTCCTCCAGTACCTCCCCTGTTTCCAGTGATTGGCTGAACAGGATAGCCAGAGGTTCAGCCACCACATCTCTTAGTTCTTTAAGGACCCTGGGGTGCACCCCATCTGGCCCCATTGCTTTATCAGCTCTTATTACTTCCAGTTCCTTCAGGACCCTTTCTCGTGTAAAGGGACTTGTGTCCATTTCTGCACCATTCTCACCCCTTGTACTCCCTTCAGACCCATTACCCGCCTCTTCCTTAGTAAAGACTGAGCAGAAATACCTGTTCAATATGTCAGCTTTATTGTTGTCATCCTCCACGCGGCTCCCATCCTCCCCCTTCAGTCTCACTATCCCTCCCTTTGTCTTTCTTTTTTCACTTATGTACCTGTAAAAGGTTTTGTCCCCTTTACCCACTGATTTTGCAATGTGTTCTTCTGTCTGAGCTTTGGCTTCCCTTACTGACTTCCCTGCCTCCTTTGTTTCTCCTGGTACTTCTCCTATCCCCTTCTGCCTGTGTCTTTTTGTATTGCCTGAATGCAATCTTTTGGCTTTCACTTTCTTTGCTACCTCTTTAGAAAACCATAATGGTCTCCTCTTCCTTTTCCTCTTGCTAACCTGCTTAATGCATAATTCTGTTGTTCTTATAATCCCCATTTTAAATACTGCCCACTGTTCCTCAACCCTGATTCCTGTCCCATTCCCTTAATGCCTCTTTCAAGTATCTCCCCATTTTCCCAAAGTCTGCCCCTAAAATCCAGGATACGTGTTTTTGTGTGGTTTGGTTCTGCTCTTTCTGTGATTTCAAACCACAATGACTGGTGGTCACTGTTACCCAGGTGCTCCCCACTGTTACCCCCATCACACTGTCCCTGTTTGTGAGCACAAGGTCCAGTATTGCCTTCTGCTGAGTTGGTTCCATGACCAGTTGCTTGAGGAAGGCACCTGAAGGAGTCCAGGATAAATCTGCTCTAGTTGATGCTGCTGCTGGGATGCTCCAGTCCACGTCTGGTATATTGAAGTCTCCAACCAGTACTACCTCACCTTGTCTGCCATCCTTTGGATGGCTAGCATCAGCTCCCTATCTGTTTCTTCCTCCTGGGCTGGTGGTCTATAGACCACACCTGTGCGGATGGCTGGCCCCATTTTCCTTTCCAGCTTAACCCACAGTATCTCTCCCCCATTTTGTTCCTCCTGGATCTGTGTGGCCCTTATGTCATTTTTCACATACAGTGCCACTCCTCCTCCCTTCCTGCCTGCTCTGTCTCTTCTGATAATGGTGACAGAAGCACCAATGGAAGGGAGGTGGACACCAGTCCTTTTATGGAGGAGAGGGTCCTAAAGGAACTGGCAAATATTAACGTAGACAAGGTGATGGGGCCAGATGGAATACACCCCAGAATAAAGAACTTAGAGAGGTGCTGACAGCACCACTGACAGCCTTGTTCAACAAATCACAAGAAAAAAGGGTTGTTCCAAGGGAAAAGTGAGGGCAGGAAGGAGGTTGGCAGTTACAGACCAGTCAGCCTGACCTGGGTGGTGGGGAAATTAAAGGAAACTCTGCTAATGAAGAGGATTGTGCTTGTGGAGCACATGATCCAAGATAGCATGGATTCACAGCGGGAAGGTCTTGTCAAACAAATCTGATAAATTTCTTTGACTGGGTGACCAGGGAAGTAGATCAGAGAGGGACAGTGGATATGGCCTACCTGGATTTCAGCAAGGCCTTCAACACTGTCCCTCACATGAGGCTGTAAAACAAATTGGACAGCCTGGGAGTGGGTCCCAGGATGGTAAACTGGGTCAGAAGTTGATTGAGGGATAGGACACAGAGGGTAGTAGTGAACAAAGTTCAATCCAGAGACAGGGGTGTGTCCAGTGGGGTGCCCCAGGGATCGGAGCTGGGGCCAGTCCTCTTTAATGTCTGCATAAGCAACATTGCAGAGGGGCTGGAAGGGAAGGTATGCCTCTTTGCAAAGGACACAAAGATCTGCAACAGGGTGAACACTCCGGGGGAAGGGGTTGTGAAGAATGAGGAGGGACCTAAGCAAGCTTGAGGAGTGGTCAAGAGTGTGGCAGCTAAGATTCAATGCAAAGACGTCCAAACTCATGCAATTGGGGCACAGAAACCCAGGGGAAGCATGCTTGATGGGGAGGGGTACTGATGACCACCAAACAGGAAAGGGACCTGGGGTAATTATACCTGATGACCTAAAGGTAAGCAAACAATGTGAGAAGGCTGTGGGGAGAGCCAGTGGGATGCTGGGGTGCATAGGGAGAGGTAGCACCAGCAGGAAAAAGGAGGTGGTGATGCCACTTTATAGATCATTGGTGAGACCTCATCTGGAGTACTGTATCCAGTTCTGGAGGCCGCATCTCTAGAAGGACATAGACAGAGTAGAGGCAGTTCAGAGAAGGGCAACAAAAATGGTGCAAGGACTGCACCAGAAGTCATATGAGGAGAGACTAAAGGACCGTAATATGTAGTCCCTGGAAGTGAGGAGAGAGAGAGAGGGGAGATACGATAGCGACTTTCAAATACCTCAAGGGTATCAACAAGGTAGAGGAAGGTAGCATTTTCCAGAAAAAAAAGATGTTCAAGAACAACAGGGCATGATATGAAGCTATAGAGGGAAACTCAGGGGTAATGTAAGAAAGTATTTTTTTCACAGAAAGGGTGGTGGATACATGGAACAGCCTCCCTGTGGAGGTGGTGGGGACAAAAACAGTGGGGGAATTTAAGAATGCATGGGATAGATATAAGGGAACACTAGCAATAGGAAAAAGAGGGTAAGCCACAGATCAATTAGGGTCTGCGGTATGTAACAGTAGGTAGGGAAAATGGGCAGACTAGGTGGGCCAAGCGGTCTTTATCTGCTGTCAACTTCTATGTTTCTATACTGTATATGGACTGGACCGAGTAAAAATATGCCTGATATTTTTTTACTAGTGGTCTGTGACCCCATGGCATCATGAGTGGTGAAGCCACGGGTGATGTCACAGGGGTCACAGATCATAAGTAAAATATCAGGCATATTTTTACTGGCCCCATGTCATATTTGATTTATACAAAGGCGTGTGTATTTGTGTAGTAAAATGGCTGGATATGCTGTTATCTCAAGGAAGTTAGAGTTAATGTTCTGTAAGTAGAACTTTCTAAGAACAATCAAGTCACAGAAGGAAATAATGTCAAGCTTCTATTCTGAAAGACCTACAGAGAGAATATTTGCCTTGTCATCCACCTAGAGTGAGAATATAGGGAACACGTTTATTTATTTTTTATTTATTTATTCATTAGGTCTAGGATTACAATACCTTTTAGCCAGGGCTCTTTTACAAAGGTTCCACATCAGGATACAATTCAAAACATAAG
Organism: Neoceratodus forsteri; assembly: GCA_016271365.2. Classification (NCBI taxonomy): domain Eukaryota; kingdom Metazoa; phylum Chordata; order Ceratodontiformes; family Ceratodontidae; genus Neoceratodus; species Neoceratodus forsteri. Next base: position 966,225,672 of record CM028136.1, read on the forward strand.
ACACGTAGGTCAGATTACAAATTCAATACATAGGAAAAGGTTACAAAAGTGTAAGCCAAACAGAGTTACAAAGCATCTGAGAAACAAAACAAGTTTTGGAGGCTAGGTTACAAGGAGATAGCGGATGAGGTGCAGAGAGGATAGAGGACAAGAGAGAGGAAGAGTAGAGGGGGGCAGAGAGCTATAGAGGAGGAGTGCAGCCAGAGGGCATTGTCGTAGACATAACATGGGGAAGTGCATGCTAAGGGGTAACCAAGTGCTAATAGGAGAGAGAACTGCATAAGGTTAGGGAAATATTCATGGGGTCAGCTAGTGGAGGCAGTCACAGGAGCTAGAGGCAGTGAGAGAGAGGCGGAACCTTGATTTAAATGCACCAAGGGTAGGAGTTGAGGAAATGGAACTGTTTAGACCATTTAGCCAGCTGGGCGCCCTGTAAGCAAAAGATCTTTGACCTTGTGAAGTACAACAACATGGAATCTTCAGGAGCTGTGATTCAAACCCCCTGGTTGAGTGGGGGTTATTGTTAAGTTGCAGGAGTGCACACACTCCAGGGGGCGCAAGGCCCATAGTTATTTTCTTCACCATGGTGCACGTTAGGTACTTTATCTGATTGATGAGTTGCAGCCATCCAGTTTGTGCATAGAGGTCACATGTATGTGTGAGGTGGTGGGATCCAGTGAGAAGTCGGCAGGCCTTATTGAGGGAGGTGGATATGCATCTAAGAGCGGTAGTGGGGGCAGAGCCATAGATGATAAGCCAATAATGGAGACAAGAGAGCTCTGAACAGCGACAGTTAGGGCTTCTGGGGTAAGATGTTGCCTATGCTGGAAAAGAAGGCCAGGGTGAGTATTTGCTGCTTTGGCTACAGAGTCAATGTGGGCACTGTATGTTAGATGAGGGTCTAGAGTGATCTCAAGGTACTTAAAGGCTTGAACCTGTTCCAGGGTGACTCCATGACTGGTTTTGATGGCTAGGGGGTGCAGCTTATGCTTGTTATGAGAGCTGCTGAACATCATAGACTTTGTTTTCTTATTATTGAGGACCAGATTGTGATTTGAGAGTCAGTTTTCAACAGATGTGAAGCCAAGCTGAAGGTTGTCTTGTAGAGGCTTAGGATCCTTGTGGGAGGCAAGAATTACAGCATTATCTGCACAGAGGATGATTGTTTTGCAGCAAGAATTTAGAAGAGAGTTCAGGAACAAGCTGAATAGTAGGGGGCCCAGAATGGATCCCCGGGGGACACCTGAGCGAACAGGCCTGGTATCAGAGAGAACATCTGCAATTTTTACTCTTTGAGACCGGTTCTCCAAGTAGCTTTTGAACCAGGCAGTGGAGTCGGGAGAAAGCCCAGCTTTCAGAAGTTGCACAAGCAGTAGGCGGTGATGGACAGTGTTGAATGCCTTAGTCAGATTGATAAAGACGGACCCAATTAACTGACCATTGTCCAGTGAGCTGTGAAGAATGCCAGAGAATTCCAGTAGGGCAGATGAGGTGCTATGTCCTTTCCTGAAGCCATGTTGTTGTGAGCACAGGATATTGTATTTGTCCAGGAAATCTGTGCGCTGATCTGCTGCAATACGTTCAAGGGCCTTAGAGAAGGGTGGCAATATAGGGATCGGATGGTAGTTTCCATGAGTGGCCCTGTCACCACTTTTATGGATGGGGTAACAGTGATGGATTTCCATTTGTCAGAGAATTGGCTGAGCCTAAGTGAGAGGTTGAAAATATATGTCAGTGGCTGTAAAGCCTCATCAAGGGTGAGGGACAGCAGTTTAAGGTCAAGTGTATCACTGCTGGATCTGGATTTGATGATGGCTTTGGTAATGTATTTGCAGCCATCATGCATCTTGACTGCTTTGAAATAAAAAGGCGGGTGGCTAGAGGAGGAGGAGGCATTGGGAGGAGGAAAGGGAGAGTCATAGTCCTTGAAAAAGTCAGAATGGAGAACACTGCTGAGATCGGTGAATGCAGTGTTGAAGGTATTTGCTATGATTTTAGGGTCAAGCATAGTAGACGCATTTATGTTGAGCAAGGTAGGGGAGGTTTTTGGCTGCTTCCCAGTGACCTCTTTAACATTGTTCCAAAATGCGCTCCCGTTACCCCAGGTATCCGTGAGAGCGTTTTTGAAGTTGGTAGATTTCTTTTGCCGGATAGATTTGGTACAGTCATTCCGTGCAAGTTTATAGTTTTGGATGCCATTGTATGTCAGTTTCTTTACCAGTGGTTCTGGCCAGATCCCAGAGGTGATCTCTAGATTTTAGTTGACGTAAGAGATCATCTGAGAGCCAGGGATTGCAAAGGGCTTTGACTTTGCGCTTTTTAAAAGGAGCGTAGGAGTCACTGGCTGCACTGAAAGTGTTGATGAAGTAATCCAGCGCAGTATTTAAATCTGTTGCTTTGTAGACAGGGGACCAGTCTTGGAAGTTGAGGCATGTTTTGAGGTGTGACAACTGCCCACATGGTAAGACTCTACTAGTGATGATATTAGGAGGGGGCTTGCGGAATTTGTTTGACCATTCACAGATGACAGGGGAATAGTTGCTAAGCGAGTCAGGGAGGACTGAGGTATTTGTGATACAAGTTGGGTGGCTGGTAAGAATCCAATCCAGGAGAGTGCTGGTGCCGGATTTGTAGTTCTTCCTGGTCAGAGAGATGACCATCTGGGTGACACTGGCCAATGAGATGGCATCCTTATGGACCCCTGCATGAGACGCAAGCCAGTTTATATTAAAGTCTCCAAGCAAAATCATTTCAGAGTCAGGAGGTTGGGACCTGGTGAATTCCAAGACAGCATTAAGGCCATTCCCTTGTTCTTTCGGGGGGATATACACTGAGGCAACTGTGAGGGATTTGTTATGGGCACCTAATAAGATTCTGATAGGGAGAATCTGCACAGCAGTGGCTGGGAGGGGGGTAGTGATGGGGTGTCCCGGTAGCGAATCTTTAAGGTAAATTGCACATCCACCACTTCTTTTGGACTTCCGGTCCAGCCTGAAAACATTGTAGCCTGGAAGCGCGATAGCCAGGTCGGGGATTTTGGGTGTAAGCCAGGTTTCTAAAACTGCCAGGATATCTGGGCTGTGCTGATTGGTAACGATTTGTAGGGCATCCAGCTTGGGGAGTAGCCTACAGATGTTGAGAGATGCTATGGACAGTGCTCCTGAGGGTTTATAGTGGAATACCACATTTATCTACACTAGTAAGCGGTAAGAACCATAACTCACAAGTGGCAATGCCATGAGTTAGTTATGAAGGTCTTCCTTCTCATATGTGGAAATATATGTGTTATTTTATTTGATATATAGTACATTATGTTTAATGCTTTTGTTGGTGTTTTACCTTGTTTTAGCTTAAAGAGCCACTGACGTGTCTGTAAAAACTTTAGAAATCCTAATATTTAGCCGGCCCGGTGGCACTGGAGGTTAAGGCACTGGTCGCTACACCTTGTGCCACACCGGCAACCCGGGTTCAGGAACAAGCCCGGGCCACCGGAGGTTGGCGAGGGGAGAGAGGATTGAGAATCCAGAGGACTGCTCTCCTCTTTCAGGGGGAGGGAGACTTGTCATCCCGCTCATTGACTGCCCTCTGGCAGTGGCTGGAGGGCAGTATGGGTTGGGAGGCATGGTCCAACGTTTTCACATCGGTAGGAGAGGAGGGACGGGAGAAAAATGGAGGAAATGAGCCTGGCAAGCTCTGTGATTGTCCGCCACTGCTGAAGGCCATTCCCGATTTCTGGATTGGGTCTCTGGGAGGGAGGAGAAGCTGGCAACCTCTCTCCTGGCCCCACCATGGGGGGCAATCCATGGGGGAATTACCAGGGATCGGTGAGTGTGGAAGCAGAAGGGCCTAAGAGAGAGTCTCTCCACCAGGAGGGCCGAAGCCACCTGACAGGGCTCCGGAAAGACAAAAATCTAAATAAAAAAACAAATCCTAATATTTAGACACAGTTCAGCTTGCATTTTATATATCTTTCATAGTTTTCTTGTAGCTATTATTTATCACTCAGGAGCTTTGTACAAAAACAGGATCTTCATTCCTTAGAGTTTATTTGTCCAAACAGCTTATTCCTAACTTGAGGTCATAATACTATGTTGTGACATCACAGTCTGTTGCCAAGGGAGTAATTGTGATGTCACAAGCTGAGTATTATGCCATTAGGCAGGGGATAAGCAATAGGAGCTGAGGAACTCCCAAGGGTCATATATCCTGTTTTCATGTATATGACCTCAGTAATAAATAATTGATAAGAGAACTGCAGAGCCAATGTCAAATATAAGCTGAATTGTATCTAAATATTATGGTTTTCAAAGTTCTCCTGGAGGTGTCAGCTGCTCTTTAAAACTGCCTTTCTTTCCATTGTAAATGCTCTATCTGGCCCATTGTTCTCTATGTTCTAGTTCCAGAGTCTAAGTGGAAATAACATGTTTGAAGTGACATAAATTGTATTCTAAGTGAAATAAATATTTATATATTTACAAACATTTATTTATTTAATTAAACATTTGGTAACCAGGAAAGACACACTGAGCTGAGGCTCATTTCCAGGTGCGACCCCGAGGAAGGGAAGGAACGAAACAGGCAGCAAAACACAAACAGAAGTGCAAAAGTCAGCAATAAATTAAGGTGCAAATACAGTGGCAGCAAAAATTGGTGGTAGGAGTACATTGAGATAAGAAAAGGCATCTGTTCTGAGCGCTGGAGTCAACTGAGGACTATCAATATCTCAAAGTAACATGATTTATTTATCCAATCTAATCACCACTTGTGTGGTATATCTACAGAATAACGCATGGGATTCTAACATGTAAGCTTTGTTTTCTCCTCTGGAATGTTATCAATAATGCCCTCTTGGCACAAGTGGCACAGCCACTGCATTGTTGCCTACATGCCGGAGGAAAATAAAATGCTTACACACTAGAGCCCCATGCAATATCCTATTTATACCATTGGGTCCAATCCTTGTAACATACTGTACCTGCAGGGATGATAATAAACCTGTAAGGATGATAACAAATTTCTCCTCCCTACAGGCATCTAATAATTTTACTGACTTCATTTATTACTCCCCCCATGGTATAAATAATGATATCATCATTGTAGGTCCATGAGAAGCAAAAATATCAGGGTTGTTTAGTCATGTTTATTTTTATAGGCATTACATAAACAAATACCTCCTTCCGTACAGTACCTGTGAACTCTCTTGTGCATGGAAACAGACTAACGTAATCTCACTACATGAGCGTGGTGATGCCTCATCATTAGGGAAACTAACAATCAGTCTCTCTCCTTCCAGCTCTAGCCAAAATCTAAAAGCATGTGGTCCGCACTCCACTTACCTTCTTCTTCCTAAATGATTTCTCCTTTTCCTGTCCCTACCACTGTGGCTTTCAAGTAAATTACTCCAAAGTTGCCTTCCAGATTAGGCTTAACACCATTCTGTAAGGAAGTGGACCAGGACTTTCTAAGTAAGCAATAAGACACAACAAGGTGTGCATGGAACAGATTTTACCGCACGCCCAGAGGTGTAGTGAGGCATGAGGCCACAGGCCGAATGCCTTCAGCCCTTGGAAGTGTGGTAAAATCTGTTCCATGCACACCCCCAGAGTGTCTTATTGCACTTATAAAATATGCTCCTTTTTTTTAAACTTTTTACAATTGGGAAAAGCATATTTATATGCAGAAACAATAGATTTACTTGTGTGCATTTATGATAACATAGTCCTTCCACCCACTACAAATGATGTCATTGTATCATTCCCATTCATTAATCAAATCAAATATGTCCATGGTTCACACATCAGGATTTCCCAGAGTTAGCACTTTTTGTTCTTTTAGATCTCGATGGATACCACCAAGGTCAATTGCTTCAAAAAAATCCATTGGGATACTTAGGGAGAACAGAAACTACATGTTCTGCTGATTTCCCATAAAACCCAACAACCTGCCAGTCCAATTGCCCCCCCCACCACAAGAAACAAATTAAGTACTAAGTATCTGATTTTGAAATATGTCAGAAAAAGATTACAAAGTTTTCATTCCCTGAAGCAAAAACTGTCAAACTGCTGCAATATCTCAGTGTTCAATTTGTTTATTTTTATGCCCACACAGCTGTTGTCTAATGTATCCTCTCTGGTGGGGGGGGGGGGGAGGCCATAGAAAAAAGACTCTGTGACACCTGGCATCAAAAAAGACTTTGATTTACTTTTGCTAGGATAAATTGTATCACACACAAGCACAAATGTATTGGCATAATCTTCAATCTCATGAATCTGCAAATGCTAATTTTGGATGGAAAAACATTAAAGTAGAAAACATTGAGAAAGTATTGCAAAATGCAGCATTTTGGCCTTTGGGTCAATTTTACCATGGTCACAATGATACCTCAGGCATCCAAGTCAGAAATTGGGAGCTACTGTGTGCAGGATGACGGATCATGTTCTTACAATTAAACTGTACTGAGTTGTTCACCAATTAAGAATACAGCATATATACTATATGTAGAATGCTCATCAGACTAAAACTATTTAAAGTGGCTTCTGGTAGCCATTTTAGAGTGTGTTTACCATGTTTACAACTGTCATTTACTGAAGAAGGTGAGAACCTATGCAGAAAACCTGTCTTGACACATCTGATAGATGGTAGCTGACATGCCAATTAAATACTGTGTTCAAAATGGTGCCAAAACCGCAGACAATGCATTAGCTGCCACAGAAATACAGCACGTGGACAAGAATGAGTTAGGTAAGCACATAGGAGTTCAGAAAGCGTCACTTACCATTTTGGCCTGCTGGTAGATTTTACCATGGGAGTCATGCCATCTCTGTATAGACTCTTGGTCTTACTGAAATTGACAATGTTGAAAATAACCCTCTGAAAAGTAAACAAAGTTATAATAGTTAGTGGCAAAAGTTTTACCGTTCTAGTGAACATTCAGTGGCATTTATTTTGCACTGGATTTTGTTACATTATACACCAGAATGTTACTAGCGTTTTGTTACAGTACATAACTGGTGCTCAGCTCTGCCTGTAATGCAGCTGAATTTCATCACCTCAATTAGGACAGGCATTGCAACACAAAAACTCATTTATTTAATTTTCAATCACTTATTAAACAAAATACATTAAGGGCATAATGCAGCACCCAATAAAGATTATTAAAACCTGTTTGTCTCTTTGAACCTCCCTGGATGATTCAGGTTGGCAAGCAATGAAGGTTTTCTAATAAGCTTTAGCTCCTTGTACCAGATTCGGAATGATAAAATTCGGCTGTTGTTCAAGTTTTCTCACTGATTTTATTTATTAGAATATCGGAATTACAATCCTTTGAGTCATAGACTCATTTCCAAAGGCTCCTCGTCGGATGACAAATACAGACATGACAGTAGTACAGCAAAGACAACGTTACATAACTGGTTGGACGGTAGATGTACAAACATTATTACACAATATAATACTTTGATGCGTACCAATACAGACTGTTAGCTAAGCAGTTAGATAAGTCCTTTGCAGAGCTAAGCAGTTACAAACATCCTTTGCAGTGGAGTAGTGCAGGCATTACAATACATTGGTGCGTACCTATACAGAGTATTCATTTTATTGGTTACTACATTCTTTGCAAAGCAGTGGTGTAGGCTTAGATACAGTGATAGCTAAGCAGAATAACAAGAGATCAGAGACATGATAGTGGGCCCTGGTGGGGTTAAGTGGAGCAGTCTTGGGTTAGACCTTGTCTTGGTGTGGACCCACTTTAGTAGCGACTGGGCTGTGGTTTGAAAATGGCAGTAGGACTAACGCAGGCAGGTGCAGGTATGGTTGGCATAGAGGTGATTTTTGAGGGCCACTTTGAAAGGGCCAAGCTTGGTGTGGGTAGTGACCAAGGATGGTAGGGCATTATACCAGGCAGGGGCTGTAACTGGGAACAATCTCTGGGCAAGTGTAATCTTGACCCTGGGGATGGCCAGTGTTATTGTGTCTGTTCTACGTGTATGGACTTTGGGGGTGGCTAGGGGCAAGGAGGCTGACACTCCCGGGGGTGTCTGCCCACGGAGGGATTTTTTGGCCATGAGGCATGCTTGGAACTGGAGACTTTCATGAAGGTTGAGGATTTGGGCATGGTCATAGAGGGTGTAGGTGTGGGTCATGCGATCAGCCCCTGACAGGAGCCTGCAGGCTTTGTTGATGGCTACTTTAATTTTGTTGAGAGCAATGGTGTCAGTGTGGTGGTGTAGACCAGTAGGCAGTAGTCGACCAGTGACATAACAGATGAGGTGATGGCTAGACACAGGGCTTCAGGGGGTAGAAAGTCCCTGTGTCGGTAGAGGAGGCCAATTCGGGCATTCATCATGGTTGCAAGTTGCTGATGTGGCCGTGAAAAGTGAGAGCAGAGTTGAACGTGATCCCAAGGTATTTATAAGATGAGACCTGTTTTAGGGGGTGGTGTGAGCTGGACAGGATTCTCAGTTGGGCATTTTTTTGTTTGCTTTGGTAGTGTGCAAACAGCATGGTTTTGGTTTTTTTCAGGTTTAGTACTAGCTTGTGCTCAGCAAACCACTGCTCAGCTTGGCTGAAAGAGTGCTACAGCAAGGCCTGCAGGTTGGTGGGGTTTGTATGGGAGGCACAGAGGATGGTGTCATCGCATATAGAAGTATCTTGCCAGAGCATGAGGTGGGAAATATATTCAGAAACAGGCTAAAAAGTAAGGGCCCTAGGATGGAGCCCTGTGGGACTCCAGAGCGGGTGGAGCAGGTGCTGGATACAGTATTATTTATCTTGATGCATTGCGTCCTGGAGGTCAAATAGTTGGCAAACCAGTTTAGAGGACCTTGAGAGAGGCCCGTGTGCATCAGGGTGTTCCACAGCAGGGGGTGGCTAACCGTGTCAAAGGCCTTGAACAGGTCAATGAACATGGCCCCTGCCAGCTGTCCCTCATCTTGGGCGGAGTGAATGTAGTTCGAGAATTCAATGAAAGCCATTGTAGTGCTGTGTCCGGCTTGGAACCTGTGCTGTTCCACACACAGCAGGTTATGGGTTTCAAGGTAATTGGTCAGTTGATCTGCCACTGCCTTTTCCAGGGCCTTGGACAGTGGGGGAGAATGGAGATTGGGTGGTAGTTCCCCTAGAAGTAGTGAATCCCCACCTTTGTGGATGGGCGTTACAACCACATTTTTCCATTTGCTGGGGAACTGTCCAAGGTGGAGAGAGCAGTTTAGTAGGGCAGTTAGTGGGAGAAGCAGTGTGTCCAGGACTAGACGGAGAAGTTTGATGTCTAGAGGGTCATTAAGGGGGCTGGTGCCATTCAGGGCCTTGATCAGATAGGGTTTGGCTTCCCAAGGGGAGATGGTCCAGAGATAGAAAGAGGGGCGAGGGGGGGCTTGGCTGGCTGTGGGGGCGAAGAAATTGGTGCAAAGTTAATGATGAGAAACTTTCTGGTGAGCCTGCTATGCACTAAGCCACTAATGGACCATATGGGGGGGAGCAATTCAACTGGCAATATTTGAGGGGCACACTTCTGCATGTGACAATAATTCTACAACAGAATGAAGCACGTTCGGTGTCCTTTTGTTTACCTCTTTCAGTTTGTTCAGAGTGTAACCTAGACACAATGAGCAAAGCAAACTGCCGAACGGACCAATCTTCCACTCCGCCAGCATCCTCCCATTTTGTGCAGAAACTTAAAGGCCATGTTTTTGAAAAGGTGCTCACATTTTTGCAATTTCTGCAGTTTATAGCAGCTTACATAAAAAAAAAACATGCATCATTTACCGGTGCAGTTGGTGCCATATTTACAGCAAATCATGGGAACTGCATCTGATGCGCCAACACTGCTAGACCAACTTGGAAGGGGTTTAAGCAGCTTCTGATGTCCGGGCACAATTGGCAATCATGGCTGAAAATCCACAGTTTAGTGTCACACTAAGGTAAAACATCTCTCACCCTTTCCAAACAGCCAAGACCATGAAAAAATTATCCAGTACTACATGTACAGAGAAATTAATTGTCTAACTGCCACATCAGAATTTAACGTATGTCTGGCTTATCATGTATATTTTGTTTACAGCAGTTTTAAAGTCAGAAGTGTAGTGTTTTTCAGTGACAGAAAGATACAGCATATAAATATCAGACAGTTGTCTGTGTTGCGTGAAGTACCCTCTTTACTTCTACTACTCACACTCACGCCCAAACCAAGTAACTTTATTTAGCATTGTTATAAAAAAGAAAACGCAATGCCTGGATTGATGTCATCAACTCTACAGCTGCAATTTTTTATTCATCATAAAGCTCAAAACAGTTTATAGATGGAATACGTGGTGTCAGCCAAACACAAACCGTATTGGTTAAATGGGGAATAATATATGGGTAGGTGTGTGCAATCAGAATTTTATACGCACCTGAGGTGTGGGATGGTACACAGACCCCAAGAGCAAAGCTCAAGGGGTTTATATAGCATCCCACACTGATGACGAGTATAAAATTCTGAGTTACACACTCACCCATGTCTTGATTTTTATAATTACTGACGAGCATTTTTAATAAATGATCAGTTTAGGTATTTGGCTTAGAACAGATAAAAACAAGAAACATCATGCCTTAAAATTGTTTTACTAGCTGAACTTATGAACACAGACAAAAACAGCAAAATTATTATTTTTCATCTTGATTTATAAAATGGGTCAGGAGTTTTCTGTGTCCTGATTGACTGAGAGGTACTTCTACCCATGTCTTTATCAGTGCATAACGTGCCAACTGGCACCTCTTCAGCCAGTTAGGACTGATAACAATAGAAATTGCTGTGTCAAAGTCTGTGCTGTAGTGGCCGAGCTGGAGCCCCCCAGAACTCCATCCTATACTGAGCCACCTACAGCAACCCCCCCAGCTCTGCAACAGTACCCAAATACACAGAAGTAAACTAAGACATTCCCTCTGACCTCTGCTCCTCCTGGTTCACAAAAGAGCTGCTCACATTCATCACAAAGTGCTGCCCATGATCCACCGAACATCCTCGTGTGCTGTCAAGTGCCAAGAAACGGCTTTTAAATCAAACCTGAGACCAGTGCCTCCACCAGAGGAATACAGCCCCGATACTGAGTGGTCACAAAAGTTAGAGAGAGTGATATTGAAAAGGGAGCAATGCATTTGTCATACAGCATCGCTGTGGCACTGAGTTCAGAAAAGCGGCAGTAAGTTCTTGAAATGCTACTAAGGGAAAACGCTAACTACAGCAACTGATAAGGGATAAGCTCGCTCCCGCTCACTGTCACAAACTAGGTAGCCTGGCTAGGTAGGCACTCGGGCAGTCATTAGAAACACAGACAAAGTGAGAAAAGTGAAGAAAAAAAAGAATAAAAAATAAAAATATTATGGAGATTTTCTGTTTGTGTGACTGGGGGTGGGGCAGACACAGTCGCTCCTGCTGGAAATCTCAATGAAACAGAGAATCAAAAACCCTGAGCACAAAACACAGCTGATAAACTACATAAATAAATAAATAAACAGAAAGCAGGAGGATTTCGTTTGTGTGTGTGGGTGGGGGGAGGCGGAGACACACCAGGGCCCTCTAGTGACTGTTAATTAAACATGTCCATTCCAGTACAATGACAGGGACTACTTTTCATTTTTTCTATGATCAAATCATATTTTTTACTATTTTTTATGTACAGTTTTTATGTGCATTTTTTAATCAGCTTTTTTACTGGGAGACCCATTTTATAAGTGGAATAAGACACTCCAATGTGTGGTTTATGGCCTGATAAAAGCACTTCCCAGGTGCTAAAGACACTCGCCACAAGCACCTTGTGCCTCATTATGCACCTGGGGTGTGCTCTTATCAGGACATAAACCACATCTCGTGTCTCATTCCTTACTTGTTCAAACAGGTGGAAGTTGTGGGACTGCTGCATGCACTGTTACTAGAGCGAGCTTGATTGATGTAGTATAGCGTAGTGGTAAGGGCACTGACCTGCAAACCTGGAGACTTGTGTTTGAATCCCACAGCCCCCACCAGCTGCAGCTGATGGAGGTTCTCTCCACTGACCCTGAAGTAAAGAGTGTTACAGCAGTCTAGCCTTGATGTGACAAAGGCATGTACCAGTGCGGGCAGGTCACCAAGCTTAAATAGGGGTTTAATCCGGGCGACATTCCTTAAGTGGTAAAAAAACACTCTGGACTACGGCTGACACCTGAGACTAAAGCGCCAAACTGTCCTCAAGGATGACGTCCAGATTTCTTACCCTAGTGGCTGCCACCAATGGGACAGAGCCTAGAACAACCCTGTTCCTGATCCAGTTGCAGCCACAACACGCTGGCAACCAGGCTCGATCATCAGTACCTCTGTCTTGTCAGGGTTCAGTCACTGCCAGTTAGATGACATCCAGCCTTGGATCTCGGTCAGGCATTTATTTAGCACTTCCATGTTGTTATTTGTCCCAGGAGCAAAAGACATATACAACTGGGTATCATCTGCATAACAGTGAAACTCAGACTGTAATGTCTAATGAGCTCACCCAGGAGTAGCACGTACACTGTGAGCAACATCGGTGACAAGATCAAGCCTTGAGGAACACCACAGGGCAGGGGCTTTGGACAGGAGGAGAAATTTCCCATCACTACCCATTGCAACCTGCCCATGAGATAGGACTCAAAGCAATTGCTGACAGTACCGGTGAGTCCACAATACTCTCCAAGGTCGTCAAGAAGCACAAAGTGGTCTACAGTGTCAAATGCTGAGGAGAGATCTAGGAGAATGAGAACTGACCGATCTCCTCTCTCTCTCACCTTGAGAGGTCATTTTGCATTCTGACCAATACCATTTTGGTGCTATGCCTTGCCCTACACCCAGGCTGGAATGGCTCATAGATATCAAAGGCCGTGAGGTGTGCCTCGAGCTGTAGAGCCATCATTTTCTCAGCAACCTTCCCCAAAACTGGGAGGTTGGAGATAGGTCGATAATTCGCCAGGATCCCAGGGTCAAGTGATGGTTTCTTCAGAAGGGGCTTCAGCAATGCCTCCTTCAAGGTGTCAGGGAAGAACCTCTCAGAGAGCAAACACCAGAAAATCTCGGCAAACACTGGACCAGCGGACTCTGCACATTCCCACCAGGAGATGTGGGGCCTGGATCCAGTTCACAAAAGGTGGGCTGCAACTTCGAGATTACCTCAATGACCTCCACCACCCCAACTGGCCAAACCTCACCCCAGACAATAGGAGTACCTCTGCCTACACAAGGCCCACCACTGCAGGGGTGACCTTGCCCCACTGGAGAGATTCCAGATCGAATAAAGGACGCCCTGTCAGAGAAGAAACAAACTCCTCACACAAAGTGACTGAAAATGCTCTTTTCAGCTGCAGACAGGCAGGATGAAGTAACCTATTCACAGCCCAAAAGAGCAGAGCTAGTCTGTTCCTCCCTGCCCTGATCAGGGCCTTGCAAAGTGGTAGGATTACTTCCCCTGTCCTGATCAGAGCCTTGTTAAGTGGCATGATTACTTTACCTGCTGTGATGGACACCCCCGCCCCTAGTGATAAACCCGAGCATTCTGCTGGCCTTCTTGACAGTAGTTCTGAACAGGGTAAATAAGCAATAACACATGACAGAGTATGCATTATGACAGATCATTGCACAACCCAGGGGCTCTGTGAGGCACAAGACTGTAGGTCATGTGCCTTCAACCACACATTAAGTGTATTGATTTAGCAAGTTGCATATCCTGGAGTGTGTTATTGTGTTAAAAGATGTTTTTTTTAAATGTGTTTTGGAATTAACCGTTTGAGTGCAGATCATGTTTGAAACATACTTAGATTCTGAGCATGTATATATATGCCTGCCGCATTAAAAGGATTAAAATCACTGTTTCAATACGTAAAACATTTAAAGTTTACATTTAGTATCGGTTAAGTAGTCCTTTCCCCTACTGGATCTTGTGGTTATTATAGCTTTGCTTTGGGACATTTGTTCTCAAGTGGCTTCCATAGTTGCAGATTCTGCAGTATTTTGTGTAGAGGTCCCCTCCCCTCCCCCTGTCCTCTGTCTGTAGAAGAGAAAGGGAGGCAGGAGGGGAGGCAGGGAAAGACAGCATGAGAGAAGAGGCAGTGTTGAGGGTGTTTTTTGTTTGTTTTTTTAAGCAATTTATGTGTTCGAAACAGGAACAGCACAAGTGAAAGTGGGATTGGGAGCAAGACTGCATCTTTTAAACGTGAAATTTGTTGATCTTCAAAACACTGGTGAGCTGGATGGAGAGCAATGTCCCGGATCATTTATACAGTACAGGTGCACAATATTACAGTGGGTGCTTAGTGCGGGTAAATAACATGGCTGACCAATACATTTTAAAAAAGGTGCCTGGTGGTTTGATATTTATAAAATGGGTAGCGATTTTCCTGTGTCCTGATTGAAAAAAAAAAAAAAAAAAAAAAAAAAAAAATGTGTTCCAGGAAAAGAAACCCATGGCTTCACACTTCTTTCAGCAGCCAAGACACACTACATTCAGTTATCCATGCCTCCAAATCATTTTTCAAAAAGTCTTTTGTGGAAGCCATGTTTGTAAAGGTAATACTAGCCTTTACTTTACAAAACACCATCCTACAAGGTTTTTAAATTCATCCCACCCTCCACTTCACACATACCTCGTAGTAAACACAGTACACCTAAAATAATGCCTCCCATCCTTAACATGTTTTTTTTTTTGCACCTTGCTTGTGAAGGCCTCATTGCTCCACAACAAATTTCTTCTGCTTTCCCAGTGAGTCCTCCCAGAACTATATCCTGTTTCCTGCTCTGCTGTGCAGAGCTTAGCGCACTCTGCATTCCCACTTCAAATTATGCTTGGCCCCCAACATCATCTCCTCCCCCCCCCGATACAGTCACACAAGACTGAGAAAGAACCAGAAGGGCACAGTGCTCAGCCCCTGACCGCATCCCTGATACAAAGTGGAAGAAAGGAAGAGAGAAACTAAATGAGATAGGCATTATCATCTGAGATAGTCTTTCGATTGTAGTATAGCACTCTCGCTCTATGTCTCTCTCTCTCTCTCCTTTATCAAGTTACTCTCTCACTCTCTCTCTCTCTCTGTCACACACACACACCATGGCACACACAGTCTTTCTCTCTGTGTCACACCCTCCTCTCTCTCTGCGACACAAATGGAAAACGGTAGTCATTGTTTTTTACACTGGGATGGGGAGGCTCATTACTAAACTGGGATGAGTTGGAGAGGGAGATTAGCGCAGGGCAGCTTCTCATAGCACCATACTGAAGAGGAACCTTTTTTTTTTTTTTTTTAAGTAAAAAGTAAAGGAATGAAAATCTTATTTATTTTTTTAATTGTTATTTATTTCTTTATTTAAATTAAGCACAACCTGTTTTATAAGTGCAATGAGACACTCCAGGGTATGCTAAAAGCTTAAGGCAGAACTAACCTACATTTTCATGGTGAGCTGGGTATATTTATTTATTTGGTCATTTGGAAGACACCTTTGAGTACACACATGCTCATTTACAAAGGCTCCACATCAAGGATAATATAAAGGATTAACACAAACTCTAGGCAAACATGATCTGTGGCTCCAGTGACGCATAGTCAGCTAGACAATATGAGTATACAGGTACAATCAAAGACTAATCACTGGGGCTCCAAGGAGTGTATTCAGCAATAAGGAATGAAAGCCCTGGATACTGGCACGGCACAGTGTGAACTTCATTGCAGATTAAGGAGAACAGCATATTAGGTGACAGTGTTGTGGCAGGAGCACTTGGAACTAACAACACGTTCTTTTCCCAGTGCCTTCTTGAAAGTGGCAATTTTGGGGCATCCTACCAGGGTTACAGGTAGTTCATTCAGGTAGTGAGCTGCCCTACCTGCAAAGGATCACTCACTCACACTTGTTTTACTGAAGGGTATTTCCTAGAGCGTTCCTAGCTATACTCCGAGTGGTGTAATGGTTGTTAACTGGGCAGACCTGGTTGCAAATAGCCAGGGGCACCCCTAGAGCAAAGCGATGGTCCTTGTTGAACACTGTCACAGAAATCCCTCACCAGGGACTTGCAGTTCACTGCCACCACCTGGGTCTTTTACCAACGGGGCCCAGAAAGCCCGTTTCTGACTTCCCCCTTTGCACAAGGTCAGGAGGGTCAACACAATAACTGTGGGTAGAGTGCTCTCTCGGAGATGGACTACAACAGAGTCCAGCAGAAATAGAATTATCCTTTTAAATAACACACAAACAGTCACTGATTCTAACTGATTCTATAAAAATAGACTGTTTACTAAAATACTACAAGCATTTACAACAGGGTGTATTTACAGGAAACAAAAGGGTTGCACATTTACTAAGAAGCAGAAAATAAAATCACATTAAACAGATAGGTATTGTACAGCAAAAGTCTAAGCTATCCTCCCCTAGGAAAGCTTCACCTACCCTAGCTAAAGAAGCACTTTTCCCTCACCGTGCTATCTCACCTCAGCTAGTCCTTGTAATGGCAGGTGCTCTGGTCTTTTTTGGTGTTCAATCCAAGAGAGTGAGCTGGATATAAGCCCCTCAATATGTTGCCTTGCTCCAAGTGGGAAGGGTCCTACTCACTCTGAGTGACAGGCCCATGTTGCCCAGCCCTCTTTGAGAGCATGTGTACATGTGTGTCCCCCACCCTTCAGCACCTCCTTGCTACCACAATGATGTCCACCTGGTTCCTTTTGTTCAACATGGGAATATCTCCTGGAAGCATACCCCACTGAGTTTATGGGTTTATTGCTTTACTGCCTCCTGCATGGCTTTTCCTGTTAACTTCCTCATGAGAACCATCAGACCTGTACTTTAACTTTTCCATATATACTTGCTCATGTGATCTGGCAACCATCATGTCTGAAGAAGATGCATATTCAAAAAGAATAACTTAATCAAAAGCATACATGGTTTTGGTCCCCTTTTCTGTCACAAACACCAACCTAACTGTGTTTAGTACAGAGTTTCTTGCCACTGCATAAACTGGGAGGCCAAAGTCCAGACAAGGTAGGACTGAACTGGACACACAAGATGCCTGGTTTCAGTAGTAAGGTTCAGGCGATTCCTGAACAGTGCTCCTAACTTTTGGTTTGCGAGACTGACAGTGTTATTCACATGTTGGGTGAAAGATAAAGTGTCATCCTGGGTAACACCTAGGTATTTGAAGGAGAAGACCTGTTCCAGACTAGCTCTTTTTCCATTAAGGATGACAAAAGATCTTTATTTTTTCAACTATGGACCTGAAAATAACATGGTCTTTGTTTTTTGTAGTTTAAGACCAGTTTGTTTGATGTGAACCATTTCTCCAGGGACTCAAAGTCATCTTGGAAGACAATGTATAGTTTTGTTTGGTGTGGATTAGTGGTGTATATAGCAGCATCGTCAGTGTACAAGAGTACCTTGGATGTCTGGCAGACTTCCGGTAGGCTGATTATGAACAGGCCAAAAAGGAAGGGGCCAAGTATTGAGCCTTGAGGCACTCCTACTGAAACACTTTTAACATCTGAGAGATGGCTGTCTATCTTTACCCGCTGTGAGTGGTTGAAAAGATAGACTACCTTATCCCGGGAGAGACCAAGCAAGAGGAGCTTGTCCAGCAACAGCTTATGGTTGACAAGATCAAAAGCTTTGGTCAAGTCAAAGTAGATGGCTCCCACCAGATGTTCGCCATCAATGGCCTCATGCAAGAAGTTGGTGTACTTGATTAGGGCAGTGCTGGTACTGTGGTGCTTCCTAAATCCATGTTGCTGGACACGCTGAATATTATATTTATTTAGGCAAGTGACCAGCTGATCAGATACGTATACATTCAAGGGCTATGAATGGGCCATGAATGAGTAGAGAGGATTGATACAGGCCTGTAGTGATATAGGCCTTTCTCTATGTAAGGGAAGGGATCAAAGCAACAGAACTAAAGGGTAAAGAGAGAGGAGAGGAGGCACTGTGGGTCACCCTGGAGACTGGAAATGGCTCCACAATCCGCACAGGGGTTGTATACAGACCCCCGTCTCAGGGGAAGGAAATGGACAAGGAAATGATAGAAGGCATCCTTGGGATGGCAGAGAAAGGGGAGATATTGCTGATGGGGGACCTGAATATGCCAGATGTTGACTGGAACACCTTTGCTGCAGCCACATCCAAGAGCAGGGCCATTCTCGATGCCCTACAGGAGGCATTCCTCAGACAGCTAGTTTTGGAACCCACTCAGAAGAGAGCAATCTTAGACCTGGTACTCTCAAATGGGGACGGAGAGAGAGGACCTCTGATCTTGAAGTGGGTAACCATCTGGGAACAAGCGACCACCAAACAGTGTGGTTCACGATAAACTTAGCTGTAGAGTCAAGCCACACAAAAGTGAAGGTACTGGACTTCAGGAGGGCTGATTTTGTCAAAATGGGAGAGTGCCTCAGAAAAGCTCTAGCAAATAGACAAGAAGGTGGGGTGGAGCAACAATGGGGAAACATCAAAACCACCATCACAGAGGCAACAAGCCTTTGTGTGAAGCAAATAAACAAATCAAAACGAAAGAAAAAACCACTATGGTTCTCAAAAGAAGTGGCGGGGAAGGTAAGGGAGAAAAAGATAGCATTCAGGAAGTATAAGGAAACACAGAAGGAGCAGGACAGAGAACTGTACCAGTTAAAACAGAAGGAAGCGGGCAAGGCAGTCAGAATAGCAAAGGCCCAAACTGAGGAAAAGATAGCCAACTCGGTTATAAAACCTTTTATAGGTACATTAGGGAGCAAAGAAAGACTAAGGCAGGGTTACTGAGGCTGAACAAAGAGGAAGGTGGTTGGGCAGAGATCGAAAGTGAAAAAGCAGGGATACTGAACGAATACTTCTGCTCAGTATTCACAACGAAAAAGCAAGGGGAAATACCTAATCCAGTCAATAGAAGCACTCTGGATAGGGGGGTTGATATTAAGTCCTTTCACAGAAGAAAGGGTTCTGAAAGAACTCTTAAAACTGAAGGTGGATAAAGCAATGGTGCCTGATGGGATTCACCCCAGAATTTTAAAAGAACTAAGGGAAGAACTAGTAACACCATTGACTACCCTTTTTAATAAATCATGGGAGGATGGTGTTATACCTGAGGACTGGAGGAGGGTGGATGTGATTCCCCTTCACAAAAGTGGGAGCAAGACAGAGGCAGGAAACTACAGACCTGTCAGTTTGACCTCAGTGGTAGGGAAAATGATGGAATAACTTCTGAAGGAAAGAACTGTTGAGTACCTAGAGGCCAGTGGGGCAGAGGACCCAAGGCAGCATGGATTCACAGCAGGAAGGTCATGTCAGACAAATCTAATTGATTTCTTTGACTGGGTGACCAAAGCACTAGACCAGGGAGGGGCTGTGGATATGGCCTACCTAGACTTTAGCAAGGCATTTGACACAGTCCCGCACAAAAGATTAACAAACATATTAGCCAGCCTGGGAGTGGGTCCTGGGGTGGTAGCCTGGGTAAAACACTGGATGGACAACAGGACACAGCAGGTAATAGTAAATGGAGTCCACAGTGAAGAAAGGAGGGTTACTAGTGGGGTACCGCAGGGTTCAGTACTGGGGCCGGTCCCTTTTAATGTCTTTATAAGTGACATTGCAGAGGGACTGGAAGGTAAGGTATGTCTCTTTGCAGATGACACAAAGATCTGCAACACGGTTGATACACAAGGTAGGGTGGAAAGGATGAAAAGGGACTTGGCAAGGTTGGAGGAATGGTCAAATGTATGGCAGCTTAGATTCAATGCAGAGAAGTGCACAGTAATGCACCTTGGAAACAAAAACCCAGGGGAAGAGTACACAATGTGGGGTGAGATACTGACAACAACAAAAATGGAAAGGGACCTGGGGGTAGTCATATCAGATGACCTAAAGGTGGGCCAGCAATGTGAGAAGGCAGTAAGAAGGCCTGGGGGGATACTGGGATGCACAGGGAGAGGCATCACCAGTAGAAAACAGGAAGTTGTTGGCCCTCTGTACAGACAGTTGGTAAGACCACATCTGGAGTACTGTGTACAGTTCTGGAGACCCCATCTCTGCAAAGACATAGACAGGGTGGAGGCTGTCCAGAGGAGGGCAACCAAAATGATGCAGGGTCTGCATCAGAAGACATATGAAGAAAGACTAAAGGAACTAAAGATGTATAGCCTCGAGGAAAGGAGGGAGAGGGGGACATGATAGAAACTTTCAAATACCTCAAGGGAATCAACAAAGTCCAAGAGGGTAGCATCTTTCAGAAAAAGAGATGTGCAAAAACAAGGGGGCACAATTTGAAGATAGAGGGGATGGCTCAGAGGTAATGTGAGGAAGTATTTCTTCACAGAGAGGGGTTGTGGATACATGGAACAGCCTTCCTGAGGAGGTCGTAGAGTCAAAAACAGTGGG
Source organism: Neoceratodus forsteri (assembly GCA_016271365.2). Lineage (NCBI taxonomy): Eukaryota > Metazoa > Chordata > Ceratodontiformes > Ceratodontidae > Neoceratodus > Neoceratodus forsteri. The sequence goes on from CM028136.1 coordinate 966,246,049, forward strand.
GGAATTCAAGAATGCGTGGAACAGACATAAGGCAATTCTAGTGGGGGGTAGGAGGAAGTTGGCTGTTGGTTAACTAGGATCTGCAGCTTATCTGTTAGGCAGGGAAATGGGCAGACTAGGTTGGCCATGCGGTCCTTATCTGCCATCAAATTCTATGTTTCTATGTAGTTAGCTAGGTTGGAGCTGTCTCCATCTTTGAAGATGGGTGTGACTAGTGCTGTTTTCCAGATGGCAGGGAACTGGGAAAACCGCAGGGAAAGGTTGAAAATCTTACAGATGGGGAGAGCAAGTTCCCCCAGGGTCAGCAGCTTTATGTCTATCATGTCACCCCCCCACCCCAGTTTAACCAAGTACTCATTTAACATGTTTGAGGGTATCTATAGTGAGGATGGGCTTGAAATAGAATTTGGGTAAATCTGGGTCTTGGTCAGCTCTAGCTGTTTGACTTGAGCTAATACTGTCTGATGTACCTGTCACAGTATTTGGAGGGGAGGTGACTGAGCTGAGTTCAGTGAAGGCTGAGTTGAATTTGTTAGCAATTTCAGTTGGGTCCAGGGTAACAGTCCCATCAATGTTGAGAATCTTTTGGGGTGCTTTATCACTTTTACCCAGGAGTTCTGTTATATTGTACCAAAATGTTTTCTCAATTTCTAGCTTGCCGTTCTTTGCAGTCAGCATCCTTGGCCTGCTTATCCCTCTAGTGCACCTATTGCAAGCTTCCTTGTACCTACACCTGTCAGCCAGAGAGCCAGTTGCTCTCGCCCGGTGCCACAGATTAACCCTGTCACGTATTTGAGCTAACAGATCAGGGTGATCCAGCATGATGCAGTGCCATGGATAATACATTTTTTAGGGGGGGGGGCATATCTGTTGCAGACTGCCATGAATTGGTTTATGGAGTAGGCAAGGGCAGTGTCGATATCAGGGATGACGTACAGATAGCTCCAACCAATCAGTGCCACGTGCTCTTTGAACTCTATGATACTGTCTTTGAGTAGGACTCTGCTGGTTGTAGTATGGGAAGGTGGCTTTGAGGTTTTAGCAGACCATGGACATTGCTTAGGGGAGAGGTCACTGACAGGGTCTGGTAGGACAGAGACATCAATCAGCCTATCCAGGTGGGTAGCCAGGATCCAGTCAATTAGGGTTCTGGTTCCGGTTTTGTAGCCCATGATGCTTTGCATCGTGGGGGTATGTGTGGTTTTGTACTCCAGGGTGTTGTACTGCAGGGTGTGGATTTATTTTCCTGAACCACACTTCCAGGTGGTTGAAGGCACTCAGCATGAGTGACTCATGCCTCACAGTGCACCTAGGAGAGCGAGTCAAGAAAAGAAAACCACACCCTGTCATCTCTTACTGCTTTTATGAGAAGACTAAATGCCAGCATGATGATGCAGTGAGCAAAATCACTGCACGGTCATGTGACCTGCTTTAACCAATAATGTAACAAGATTTCTCTACCCATTTTATAATTACGTTATAATTAGGACTGTGTGAATAGCACACAGTCCCAGCCAGCAGGACATCTGAAGGATCACACAGTCTACTGTCCAAATATATCTGATTCATTTAGCACTGATCATGCATTCGGACTGTGTGTTATCCACTCCAAATCCAGATAGTTCACACTTCCCAACTATTTGAAACTGAATATCTACAGTGCTATCTTTGCAAAACCCTGGTGATAATAACTAAAGTAAAGCAGAAGACATCAGTTGCTGGACAGTGACACTTCTGTAACTGACAGATGTCAAGCCAAGCTTCTATACAGATATCTCTGCAAAGTCCCCCCATATCCCACCCCACCCCTCGCAGCCATTCTTTCTTAACTAAATATAGTTCATTTTTAATTGAATTTTACTTGGCATAAAATAAACTTTCCAATTCACCCAAGACAGGTTGTGCAAGTAATTGAGCTGTTTCATAGGTGACTTCCAGTTAACATGGAACAGTTCACAGAAGCACCAGCACAGTTCTGCTGTGTGAAGATAAGCAAGGCCTGATACTGCACTGTGGCATTTCAATTACTCTCAGCTAACCTTTGGAATGCAGTTACTCAGTTTTATGATTTTTTTTCTTAGAGGATATTAAAGGTGATACCGCTTTTATGTCTGGCTAATGTGACCTAGATACAGCAGTTGTAATTATACAGTGAAAGATCTTTGGATGCCTGCAACTCCATTCTATTTGCCCATAATGTTTATCCTCGTGCTGCAGATCTGCTGTCCTGTGCCTGGGGTTCAGTACAGAAGGAACATTAAAACATCTGAGCTGCAGGGATTGAAATAATTGGAAATAACCCACCTGTGTTTCAGACAGGTGCCGAAAACAAATCACATGTCTGGCATGAACGCTGCCTTTTTCTGAGCTACTCCCGTGTAAGAAACTTTAAGAACAAGTGCATAGCAGCCACTCACTCACATTTGTTATATGCTCAGGCATATCCAACAGAAGGAAGCTGCCAATCAGGAAGGTAATAACTCTCTTCCTGTCCCAATATTTATTGATTTAGATTTAAATTATTGCAACGGTATACTAGGTGACATTAATACATACAGCCTTTGTGAGAGATAAACTATTAAAAGCACAGGACAGCCCAGCTACCTGTATTTCACGTTACCCACAACCACTGGGGGATACATTGCATAGCTAATTTAATGTCTGCACACTGCTACTCCTGCCCTTATATTTGTGTGTTTATTTGTTGTGAGTTACCTTTCCATTGCCTTTTTAATGCGACACTCTGTACCTTTTGTATGCTATTGCATGGGACTGTAATTGCTAGAATTCACTGCACCACTACTGTCTGAAGTGTGATACTCCATGCTTTGCTCTGCTGATGTGATTACTGCACTGCACTGTTCCCCAGTCCCTTCCCCCCAGGGCACATCTGGAAACGAGCTGATACCAGCTCGGTATGCTTTTCCTGGTAAAATGTTTGAAATAAATACATAATACATAAAAAGCAATACAGAGCAGAAGATAACTTCACCAGTATTACAAATTTTCTTTACCATATCATACAAGCTCATGCTTAAATAGCACAAAGGAAACACAGCAACGAGCAGAAAAATGACTGTTATTAAAATGAAGCATAACTTTGCATTACAATACTACATAGAAAAAAAAAATATCTGCAACTTTCTTTACATATAAAATTCATCAGCAGAGTGAAACACACCAGCTCATGTTCCCAAGTCTGTTTTGCATATATATATATCATATAACTCTGAATATAGTTTATTGCCATAGCATGAAGAAATCTGTGGTAAAAAAGTGTTAGATACTATACTAATAAATCTCCAGCATGACTGAGTATACCATAATATAAAAATATCCTCAGAGGTGCTTGATATATGTTTTTTTGTGTTTACTAGGCAAGTGCACAAGGCTGTAATTTCCTACTGTCAGACACAATCCGGACGTATGGTACAGGCAAGTGCATCAAGGGCAGTTATAAACAACAGTGCCTACAGGACAAGTATAATAAATATCACACACTGCAATGACACTTGCACAGTCTTTAGAAATGTTTAACTTTGTTCTGAATAACGTGTGACTTTTAGTATTTCTTACAGTCATATAGTGTGCAACAAATTCCAGGTTTTTAGACACCTAATAGAGAAAGGATTTTTGCTCCCTGCTGTTAAAGACCCTTTGCTCCTCAAATAGGGACGCACTATTGGATCTGAGTTCACGGGTGTTATAAAAGTTCAAATAGTAGACTGGGAGTTTCAGTTCACAATCGTTTTTCAATCAAACAGACCAAAGTGAACTATGTTTTAGCATAAGTCAATGTCAAGGTTGCACCCTAACAGTGTTCCTGTTATTCCTTTCTCTCCTTCCCCGCTTGAAGCCAAGTGTGTGTGTGTGTCTCTCTCTCTATGTCTCTCTCTCTCCCTCCCTCCCTCTCTCCCTCCTTCCTTTATTTTCAGATTCTGGCTTGGCTCCCCTTTCTACCTTACCTCCCTCCTTTCATCCCCCTCTGCCCCCACTTATTCCCTCTGTAACTCTGATCTCCACTCCCTCTCATACACGCACACACCCAACACGAACTCTTCTGCAGCCCAAGCTGCTTTCTTCTTTCGGTTTCCTAATCTCGGGTCTTCCCTTCTGCCTGTCATTTGCTCTGCCTCATCCTTCTCCCTCAAATCCCTCCTTTGTAACTTTTCTACTCAGTCCTGTAACTGCCCCTGACTGCACTTTGACTTGGCTTCCCCACCTCCCCCAAACAGATGAACCTTTGGTCAGACCAGCAGGACCACTGGTCTTTTTCTCCCATCATTGTCTCTGTTTCCATATTTTTACTCTCCCTTCTTAGGTGCCATTAACCTGGATTTTTGCACATGGTCTGTACTGAATCTATTACGCAGAGCACCTGTCAATTGGTCATAGCTAATGTATGTTTATTCTGTGCTTATGTCTGACTTCTAATCAACTGTAACTTTGCATTTCTATATTTTCAAATATTATGGTATCCTATTTAGTGCACATTGTTGTGAAGTTTTACTGTACTCCACGTCCCATTCTTCCCAGTCAGGATGCATCTGGAAATAAGCTGTTACCAGCACAGTATAACTTTCCTGGTGAAACTTTTGAACTAACATAGAAACATAGAGACACAGAACTCGACGGCAGGTAAGGACCGCTTGGTCCACCCAGTCTGCCCATTTTCTTCCCTGCCTGTACTATTACCACAGACCCTACTTGATCTCTGGCTCCCCCCCTCCGCCCCGCTTTCCACTAATATTCCCTTATGCCTAACCAATGCATTCTTTGTTTGTAATTATTCTTTATCTTCTCCCGTTGCCTGCCACCTCCAACCCTTCAGGGAGACAAGCGGACATCCCACTGCCTGAAACCTACTACAGACAGGACCCTCCAGCCCCATGGAGCCGCAGTTTACCCCCCAGGTGGGGGCCCTATCGCCCCGATACTTACGTTTCAACAGTCGAGGGCTGCTGGGTGGGTTCAGGCACATTGTGGGCATGGCCTTGGTCTCCCCATCTTTCCAGCTGAGGCAGGCATTTCCATGCTTTTCTTTCCTCCCGAGCAGCAAGTGGCTCCCTGACGTCAAGGCGCTGATGCCAACGTCCTTGCTGCTCATTGGCCACCCCTTTCTGCTCCTGAATTGGAGCTTGCATTTCCTCGAGCCTCCGCTCGGGGTCATGCAAATGTCAGGCATCAGCCAGATCCCTCGAGGCGGCGAGCTGTCGTTGGGCGCTCAATCGGTCTCCCCGGTTGACCCACCGATACCCAAGTCCGCCGAACCGGGTCGCCGGCGTGGAGTGAGGTGTGGCGTCCAGCACCTCAACCCTCGGCACCACCGGGCCGGCTAACAAATGCATTCTTGACTCCTACTACTGTTTTCATGCCCAACACCTCTGCTAGAAGGCTGTTCCAGGCATCCTCCACAGTGAAGATGTACTTCCTCACATCTCTTTTGAATTCATTCCCTTCCAGCTTCACTGCATGTCCCCTTGTTCTTGTGCACCTCTTTTTCTCAAACTACTCCCCTCTTGTAACTTATTTACTCCCGTGGGGTATTTATAGGTCTCTATCATATCCACCTTCTCCCTCCTCTCTTCCAGGGTGTACATATTTTGGTCCTTCAGTCTCTCCTCGTAGGGCTACTGATGCAGACCCTGAACCATTTTAGTTACCATCGTCTGGACAGCCTCCACCCTGTCTATGTTCTTCTTGAGATATAGTCTCTAGAACAGGACACTGTACTCCAGGTAGGGTCATACGAACATACGAAATAGCCAGCAGCCCTTATACTGCAGTTGCCCCTCCCCCAGTGACCTTCCCCCTTAACCTGTATCATCCCCTTTTGAAGCAGCCCACTGTTCTACAGGATACCACTTCCTCTGGCAATGAGTTACACCCAGACACCACCTTCTCCATAAAAAAGTGTCTCCTCATTTCCCTCCTGAACCTTCCCCCTTCCAGTCTCAGATCATGCCTTCAAGTGTCCCTCCCCCTCCTTAATTTGAAAAGCCCCTCCATGCCCGTCTTATTTATTCCCTTTATGTACTTGAAGGTTTCAATCATGTCCCCCCATCCCTCCTCTCCTCCAGGGGAGTACATGTTCAATTCCCTCAGCCTGCTCTCGCAGGGTAAGTCCCCTAGCCCCTGGATCATTTTTGTTCCATGTGCTGCACCCCCTCCAGTAACCTAATGTCCTTCTTCTGGTACGGTCACCAGAACTGCACACAGTACTCCAGGTGTGGTCTAACTAATGACCTGTATAACAGCAGGATCTCCTCCCCCCTCCTAGAGGATATACCTCTGACAATACAACCCAGCATCCTGTTGGCCTTTGCAGTTGCCTTTCTACACTGTGCTGAGTTGTTCATTGCTCCCGTTATGATCACCCCCAGATCCTTCTCCTCTTCCATCTTAGCTAGTTGAAGCCCCCCTAGCTGGTAGCTCCTCCTTGTTTTTTTTTGCACCGAAATGTAACACCTTGCCTTTCTTGGCATTGAACCCCAGCTGCCAAGTGTCTGACCAGGCCTCCAATTTTGCCAGATCATCTTGCAACCCCTGCCACCCTTCTAAGTTATTCACTACTGCTCCCATCTTGGTATTGTCTGCAAACAGATTGATCTTGCTCTTGATGCATATTGAGATGTCAGCTATGAAGATCCCAAACAACACCAGCCCCACTACAGAGTCCTGTGGCACCCCACTTGTCACTGCCCTGGAAGATGAGAGCTCCCCTCCCACCACCACCCTCTGCTGTCGTCCTTGCTGCCAGTTCACTACCCATCTCACCATCTTCGCCCCCCACTCCTGTGCCTTCCAGCTTACTCCCTAGCCTCACCAGCAATCTATACAGTGGAAACACTGCCTCCCTCTTTCTGCTGCTGATACCCCTTCTTATGCACTCCAACATCCCACTGGCCCTACCAGCTGCTTTGTCACACTGCCTTGCCACACTGAGGTCCTCAGATATGATTACTCCTAGGTCTCTCCTGTTTGGTGACCGTCAATACCTTTTCTCCCATTTTGTACTTTGCCTCTGGGTTTCTGTACCCTAAGTGCATGATTTTGTACTTTTCCACCCTGAAACCCAACTACCATGCCATTGAGTGCTCCTCGAGTTTCCCTAGGTCTCTGCACATTCTTTTCAGCCCCTCTGTATTGCAGATTTTGGTGTCATCTGCAAATAGGCAGACCTTCCCTTCCAGCTCATCTGCAATGTCACTTATACAGACATTAAAGAGAACTGGTCCCAGTACTGAGCCTTGAGGTGCTCTGCTGGTCACCCTCCCTTCCCCGGAGTGAACTCTGTTTACCACCACCCTCCATTGCCTGTCCCTTAACCAATTTCTTACTCAGTTTACCATTTTAGGACCGAACCCTAAACTGCCCAGTTTCCGTATGAGACTCCTTTTTGGAATGGTGTGGAAAGCCTTACTGAAATCTAAGCAGGGCAAGTCCACTGCCCTACCCTAATCTAGTTCCCTGGTCATCCAGTAAAAGGAATCTATCGGATTTATGTGATATGAACACCCCCCATTCCCACCACACACACACACACACACACACACACATCACACACACAGAATCCATGCCACCTCGGATCTTGTAACCCACTGGATTTAAGATACTCCACAATTCTTTCTTTTAGCAGTGACTCCATTAACTTTCCCACCACCGACGTCAGGCTGACTGGCCTATAGTTGCCGGCCTCCTCCCTGCTACCGCTTTTGTGAAGCAGGACTACATCTGCCCTCCTCCAGTCCTCTAGAACCACTCCTGTTTCCAGTGCGTTGTTGAAAAGGACTGTCAGAGGTGCAACCAGTACCTCCCTGGGCTCCCTCATTACCTTTGGGTGTACCCCATTTGACCCCATAGCTTTGTCCACTTTCAGATTTGCAAGTCCCTTCAGGGCTCTCTGTAAAAGGACTTGCGTCAACCCCCCTGTTACTTTTATGTTCTTTATAGTCTCTATCAAGCCTCCCCTCTCCTTCCCTCCTCTCTTCCAGGGTGTACATATTGAGATCCCTCAGTCTCTCTTCATAGGGCTTTTGATGCGGTCCCTGCACCATTAGTTTAACTAACTAACTGACTAACTAGCAAGCTAACTAAAGTCTAACTGATTTTCCCTGAGAGATAATATGGGAGGCTAGGTTACATTCAGGTACTGCAGTGTATCACATGGGACATGCAGTCCAGTGCCATTTGGAGCAACTCTTCCGACCAACAGCAAAGTGAAACTGCTGGGAGTGACTTGCAGCTTCTGCAGAAACTCTACTTTATTAAATTTCAGGGTGTGGGCGTTATAACAGTATTAGATCTGGTATATGCCAACAGTCGTGCACCAATACAGGAGTCAAAAGAAATTTCACTGGTTTAATCATTTTAATAGGACTGGGAGAACCTCGTGGCCAAAATAACATCTGGTAGGATTGCTCAAGTTTCAGTGGGGATGCTGCTGCCCTACTACAGAATATCGCTATTACGAGATCACTGTATTTCTAAAAATCTATAGAAGCCACAAACCTGCAGGTATGCAGTTTCAATATGAAATGAAAAATTAATGTTAGTAATAAAAAGATGTTGACAACAAAAACAGTTTAATAAAATAAGAGAGTCAAGCTTTCAGTAATCTGTTCAGTCATCTACACTGTACCTGAGTATCTACAGTAACATAGACACATAGAATTTGTTAGCAGATAAGGACCGCTTGGCCCACCCAGTCTGCCCATTTTTCCCTGACTATGCTTGCACCGCAAACCCCACCTGATCTCTGGCTACCCCCCAACACACACACGGCTTTCCTACCAAGATTCCCTTTGCATATCCCATGCATGCTTGAAGCCCAGCACTGTTTTTGCCCACACCAACTCCACTGGAAGACTGTTCCAGGTATCCACCATTCTGTCAGTGAAGTAGTACTTCCTTACATCCCTCCTAAATCCCCCCTTCCAGCTTCATTGCATTCCCTCTTCTTTCTTTCTTTTTACCTTCTCCTCTAAAAAATACTCCCCTACCTCCTGTACCTTATTCACCCTGTGAGGTATTTACAGGTCTCTTCCCCCCTCCCTCCTCTCTTCCAGGGTGTTCATATTGAGATCCCGCAGTCTCTGCTCACAGGTCTTTTGATACAGCTCCTACACCATTTTAGTTGCCCTCCTCTGGACAGCTTCTACCCTGTCTATGTCCTTCCCGAGCTATGGTCTCCAGAACTGGACACAGTACTTCAGGTGGGCTCTCATCAATGATCTGTACAGTGGTAACACCACCTCTCTCCTTCTGCTGGTGGTACCCTCCCTATGAACCCCAGCATCCCGCTAGCCCTACCTACTGCCTTATCACACTGCAATCTATACAGTGGCAACACCATCCTTCTGCTGGTGATAGCCCTCTCTATGTACTCCAACATCCCACTAGCCCTACCTACTGCCTTATCACACTGCAATCTATACAGTGGCAACACCATCTTTCTGCTGGTGATAGCCCTCTCTATGCACTCCAACATCCCACTGGCCCTACCAACTGCCTTGCCACACTACGTCGCCACTTTGAGGTAATTTGATATGGTTACCCCACAATCCCTTTCCAGTTTAGTGACCTTCAATACCTCTTCCCTATTTTATACTCCACCTCTGGGTTTCTGTGCCCTAGGTGCATGATTTTGCATTTTTTTGCATTGAAAACCAGCTGCCATACCCTTTACCCCTCCTTGAGTTTTCTCAGGTCCCTATATATTTTCTCCACCTCCTCCGGAGTGTCTATCATATTGCAGATTTTGGTGTCATCTACAAAGAAGCACACCTTGCCTTCCAGCTCTTCTACGATGTCACATATAAAGACATTAAAAAGGACTGGTCCCAGTACTGAGCCCCGAGGCATCCCGCTGGTCATTCTCCTCTCCGACAAAGTGTGTGACACTTATCACCACCCTTTGTTGCCTATCCATCTACCAGTTTCGGCCCTAGTTTACCATTTTAGGTCCCATCCCCACACTGCCCAGTTTCCTTATGAGTCTCCTATGTAGAACATGTCAAAGGCCTTGCTGAAGTCTAAGCAGGCCACGTCCACTGCCCCACCCTGATCCATTTCCTTGGTCATCCAGTAGAAGAAATCGATCAGGTTCATCTAACGTGACCCCACCCCCGGTGTATCTGCTGTCTCAGGTCTTGCAGTCCACTGGATTCAAGTTGCTCCACTAGCCTTTTCTTTAAAAGCATCTCCATTTATGTCTCCACAACTGAAATCAAACTGACTGGCCTGTAGTTGCCAGCCTCCTCCATGCTGCTGTTGCTTTTATGAAGCGGGACTACATCTGCCCTCCTCCAGTCCTCTGGAACCACACCTGTTTCTAGTGGGTAACTGAATAGGGCTGTCAAAGGTACACTCGAAGTCCACACTCATTTAAATAAACAAGATATCTCAACATTCAGAGATCTATTCTGAAAGCAGTTACGCACCACAAATTGAAAATGTTGCAGTTAATCACTTTATTCTCCTACTGCCAACCATGCTCCCTTCATGCCAGCCCCCACCCCCAACCAAGTCACTTGACTTGTCTCAGATGCATCTCGAATCCAGTCTTCCCTGGCTTACTCCACATGCAAGGGCTGGCAGAGCTCTCACAAATCCAGCCACAGAATGCATCCGGTTGGAGGAGGTGCCAAGGCCACTGGAGCGGGACCTGCAGGCAGTGGGGCAGAGGAATTCATCCTGCCTGTTTGGGGTGTTTCTTTCATAGACCCTCAGGACAAAGGCTACCAAAGGTGTGAATGCACAGACATGCAAGCATGTGTTGCACAGCAGCAGCCAGTGCCCTCTCTACTGCAGTGCTGCTCTCGACTGCACTGCAACCCCTGCAGCTGGCATCAACGCAGTACTGCGGCAGTGGGAGACTTAATAGCCTGCAGTGCATGTTACAGCTTTTATATCTCCAATCAGATGTTTTCCGGTTCTGCTTAACTCTAGAGGCTAAGTCCTCTGTGACTGTACTTAGCCCCCAGAGGACAGCGGGACCAGCAAACAAAAGATCAAATATAAACTCTAGCATGCACTGCAGGCTATTGGCTCTCCCACTGCGGCAGTACTGCTCTCATTTCAGCTACAGGGAATTCTGGGATTTGTTGTTACAGAAGATGTCAGCCTAGAAGTAAGCAAAATTAGTCTGACACAATCTGCTACACTACAGTAAACAATATGTAAACCAAAATATTTTTGCACAAAGCATGCACACTGGGACCAGCCCCCGCACTCGGGTGTGGGGCCCTTAGTGCTTACTGTCCTCCCTTTAAAATAGGAACTAATGACTCAGCGTGGAAACTGCAACAATACAAGTGACTACTCACTGCTTCAGGAACCAAGCTGATTCATCACTTCAGTCTGCATGGGTGCTCTAACTTAATTTAAGAGGCTCTGGGGCAGGTACCACAGCTGTGCCCACCTGGGGCCAGGTCAGTTTCCCCCGGCCCTCTGCCGTACTGTCCACTTACCTTGTGGTTTCATCGATTCCCAAACACGACAGGCTATACCTGGTCTTGGTCTGGCACCAAGGCCTCTAACTCATAAACCAGAGCTATTAATAGCTCCGTTCATAGGACAACACTATACACACTCCCGTGGCTGCTCCCTGGCTCTGACATAAGCCATGGGAGATTGTGGGATGTGTCACTAGAGGCGCAATACTCAAAATGCTGACATGGGAGGGGGGCAGGATTAACCAGACTGGATGCAAATAGAACAATAGCACAGTAAGTAAACTATATACACTGTGTGAAACTGTTTATCGGGGTGGTGTCCCACATGGAGGTGTGGGATGTAACTACAGGGACGTTTCCCTTTAAGCATTTTGTTGTATATTGCTACAGAATATTTATCTTGGGATTTATATTTTAAATATTTGCGCAATGAATATGCTATGTTCTCAAGGTACTGTGGCTGAGTGAAATTAGCAAATTATTTTCACAAAACTCAGTGATCCAGAGTTTCAAAAGCCACAATAATGCCACACGCCCCCGTGCGCTGAAAACACGGTGCACAGGGCTTGCGGCATTCACCATCCGTCAGTTGGGATTTTACATCCCTTGCACCTGGCGCCACTCCTTAGACCACAAATTTGTGGTCTTGCACCACTCCCGGGGGTCAATATACTTGCTCCAGATATGTGGCACAAGCTGCCAGAAAGCAGGGAAACTGTCGCAATCTGCACCCATTAATGGAAAATCGGGTGCAGTTGTGGCAAATGGGATCAGCGCACAGCCAGAATCAGAGTCCCGTGGTGTAGGGCTGGACTCACACCCTGCACCACCTTTCGAAAGTCCTGCCCGTGAATTTTGTGAAATTTTACTAAATTTCACAAAAATATTTTTGAAATTCTTTAATTGGTAATAACTCATTCTTACAGCTAGAGACTTGAACTGTGGTATGCTTATTTTTTGTAAGGGACCCTAAAGTGAAAACAAGATATGAAAGTTACGTACTTACCATAACTGTTGATCTTCCGGAATATCTTCAGCACTGATTACCACTTGTGGGTCTGCGCCAGAGGTTTTAGGAACCCGTGGGAGCCAGAACTTTTCTGGCGGGAGCTGGTGAAACAAGAAGGCCCTGCACAGCAATCACTACACATGCCTGCTAGTATAGAAACATAGAAACATAGAAGTTGACGGCAGATAAGGACCGCAAGGCCCATCCAGTCTGCCCATTTCTTTTTCTACCTTATAAATGTGCCATCGGCCTTTGCTCTATCAGTGGCCTATCTATTCATAGTCATTTGTATTGCTCCCTTATGCCTATCCCATGCCTGTTTGAAGCCCTGCACTGTATTCATAGCCACCACTTCTTGTGGTAAGCCATTCCATGCATCCACCACCCTCTCTGTGAAAAAGAACTTCCTCACAATACCCCTTAATCGGCCTCCCTCTAATCTCATGCTGTGTCCTCTTGTCCTGCTATTTTTCTTATATTGAAACGTTAGACTCTTTCACTTCGTTAATGCCCTTAAGGTGTTTGAATGCCTTGATCATATCACCTCTCTCCCTCCTTTGCTCAAGGGTATACATATTGAGCTCCATTAATCTGTCCTCATATTTCTTCTGATGCAGTCCATGCACTATTTTGGTTGCCCTTCTCTGGACTGCCTCAATTTGGTAATACAGTGCCACTAGCCCCCAACCGCCTCAGTACCTTTTTTACTGGAAACAGCGTGATCCTAATGAGTAACCTCAGGGTATAAGATAGCCCTGCTGCCCCATGTACGAAGGGCCACCAAATCCAGTAACACAGTGTCTTCACAGCCCAAACCAAGCACAAGGAGTGAAGTTGACAGAAGAATACTGACGTGAGTCCAGGGGCTGGGGGGCAGTTGTGGTAATCAATGGTGAAGATATTCTGGAAGGTCAACAGTTATGGTAAGTACATAACTTTCATATCTTCCAAGAATCAATCTTCACCATTGACTCCCACTTGTGGGTCACAGTGCCGAGCACAGAGGAAGTCTCCAGGGCTAGGGAAGCTGAAGCTCAGGGCTCACTCAGGATAGTAATCCATTCAGAACCGTCCTGCCAAAGGTGGCATCCTGCCTGGCATGGACACCCAGGACATCGTGCTTGGTAAAGGTGTACTGTGCTCCAAGTTGCAGCTCTGCAAATGTCTCCAACAGGCACAGAATGTATCTCTGCCAGGGAAGTGGCAACCACACTGGTGGAGTGGGCATGTACTTTGCCCTCCAGTTTAACCTGAGCCATAGCACAGCAGTGGCCAAGGCAGTTTACAGTTGAGGCAGAAATGCACTTGATTGTGACAGGCTGTCCCTTTTGATTAGGGTCCAATAAGACAAAGAGCTGTTTAGACTGTCCAAAGTTCTTAGTCCTGTCCAGGTGAAACCTAAGGACCCTCTTAATGCCCAGTGAGTGGAAAGTCCTTTCCCCTCTCATTCTAGAAGCTGGCAAAGTAAGTAGGCAGGGGTATAGCCTGATTAAGATGGAACTCTGACAACACCTCGAGTAGAAACTTCGGGTGTATATGGAGAACTACCTTATCTCTATGAAAAACAGTATATGAAGGGTCTATGATCAAAGCATGGATTTCAGATAGTCTGCATGCAGAGGTGATAGCCACCAGAAATGCTGCTTTCCAAGTTAAGACTTCAAGTCTTAAGTTACAATAGGCTTATATGGCTTGCAAGTGGGCATATCCAGCTCAAGGCTGTTATCCCAGGGAGCCATCAGCTTCCTGATGGGAGGGCTTGTGTGCAGAATACCCCTGAGGAACCTCTTAAACAGTGGCATCTGTGCTAGGTAGAGGGTACCCACAGGTTTGTGGTATGCTGGGAAAGCAGATAGGTGGACCTTAACTGTAGTGAACACTTCAGGCCAGCATCAGAAAGGTCCAGTAAGTACTCCAGAACCTTTTCAGGTGGACACCTGAACAGCTGCACTAAGGCTGTGGAGTACCAGATGGAAAATCTTTTCCACTTGGCTGTGTATGTCTTCCTAGTGGAAGGTTTACACACAGCCAAAAGTATTTCAGAGACTCTCTGAGATACCTTGAATCTGTTCAGGAGCCAGTCCTGAAGGTGAAGGGAGTGCAGGTTGGGATGGACCAGCTGACCCTAGGTCAATAACTCAATCCAGAGTGTTAGAACCCTTAATTTGCTGGATTCAGCAGAAGAAACCATATCTGCCAAAGCCAGCAGGGGGCCACTAGAATCATGCTGCCCCCATGTGGCTCCAGTCGTAACACCCCCTTCTGGATGAGAGGAATTGAAGGGACTACATACAGAAACAGATTTTGCCATGGCAGTCTGAATGCATCCTAACAGAGAATGTCATGTCCTGGATTTCTGCAGTAGAATCAAGGCAGTTTGGCATTGAGTGGGGATGCAAAAAGGGCCACATCTGGGATGCCCCACTTGTTGAATAGCAATCTCAGGATGTCTGGTGCTAGCGACCACTCATGAGGATCTGTCTCTGTTCTATTGGGCTTATCTGCCAGAGTATTTCTGGACTCCTAGCAGGTAGACTGCATGGAGCAGGATCCCCTGTTCTGCACCATTCCTACACTCACATTGCCTTCCTGTGGAGCGTGTAAGTGTGTGCTTCTACTTGCTTGTTGATATATTTGCCATGAAAGTACTGCTTACTGTGAAAAGAACCACATCCTCTACTCCTGTGTGGGTTATAGGGAGTTGATCTGGAAGCTAGAATCATTCTGTTTCCATTAGACACTCCATCTATTGTCCAAACTGATAAGTGACCATCTTAGGGCACATTCATGATCTGCTGTTGGACTTCTGGAATGAAGCCAGCAGTCTGCAGCCAGGAGTGCCACCGGATGCAAATGCGTGCAGCCACAGAGTGAGCTGCTGCATCAAAGACATCCATAGAGGCTTTAAGCTGATGGCTGTTGGACTCAGTAGTTTGTTTAATAGCAAGCAGTGTGTCTTGTGTTGCCTCTGAATTGACTCTGGTAGCTAGCTATCCTCATGCCAAGGGCAGGTGAGGCATAGATGCACCTATCCAAGGTGTCCACCTTGCACAACTCGATTGTGGTATGCACAGTGATCTGCTTGGACACTATGGGCCAGATTTTCAAAGCTCCAGGGATGCCGCTTAGCCCCTGGTGCACCAAACATATGACGCACAAAGCTTGCAGCAGTCCCCTGTTGGCGATCGGGATTTTCAATCCCTTGTGACGATCACTACACTTTGGACCACGGTTTTGTTGTCTAGCGTGTGCCACCCCCAGGAGGCAATGTAACAGTGCTTATGCCAGAGCATTGGCACAAGCAGCTGTAAATTGTGGAAATCATCGCAATTGCTCCTGGGATTCGAAATTCAGGTGAAGTTGCAGCAAAGGGGGTTGGTGCATTACAGAGTTCAAAGTCCTGTGGTGCAGAGAGCAGAACACAAGCCCTGTGCCCCCATTTGAAAATCCAGCCCTATGACTTTGTCATTATCAGCCAGAATAACAATGGCATCCGCTATTGGCTGTGTGAAATTCATGGACTTAGACTTAGGCATCACATATTTCTTGTCCATCTGTTTGGGGACAGCTGCCATAGTAACATGCCTCCTCCAAACCACTTCAGAAAGTGTAAGTAGGGCTAGCTGGATGGGAGGAACTAACAAGACCGCGATGTTAGGCACATTTAGAAACTCCAGTTGGAGGTGGCTAGCTTGATCCATGGCTGCTGGCTCAAAACTCAGTGCAGAATGTTTCCTTCTGAGCAGAGCATGGAAGGAGAGATCCTCCTCCTGAGATAAGGTCACAGGAACTTACTCCGAGTTCTCTAGGCCATAGTATGAGTCATTCTCCTCACCATCAGAGATGATGAAGTCAGGGTCTGGCTCATCTCCCTCTATTGTCTCTCACTTGCAGATTAGTACAGAGGAGGTGGTCAAACAGCCAACAGCACTGGCCATGGCTTTCGTAACAACAACAACAATGGACAGGCCCTGGGTGGGCCTGGGAAACTGTGATGGTGGTGGTGCCAAGAATGGCCCTGAGACCTTCCCCGGAGGGAACAGTCCTGACACTGAAAACGTGTGTGGCGCCAGTACTGGGGTGAGCCCAGAAAAGTCTGACACCGTTACCACATGCAGCACTGCCAACAGTGTCGATGACCCCACCAGCCCCAAGGAACTAGCAGCAGGACCATGGCTACCCCTGTTGCCGTATGGGACACAGGTGACACCACAAGTGGGGCAGATGTCAACAGTGCCAACAGTGGCACCAGTCCAGAGGTGAGAGCTGCAGTCAGCTGCATGCCTAAGTCAAGCAGCATCGCAGACAGCACCAGCCCAGCTGACCCAAAGGAGTCAGGAGGCGACATTAGACACAGTTTGGCTTGACTTGTGCACTGCACCCATGGCTCAGTAGGAGCTCCCCAATGGTCAGACTGCCCACCAGAGTCCCCTCTTATGAACAGAGAGAGACTCTGGGATGGAGACACCAACTTCACGGGCCGAGATGTCCGTGGGGTTATTGGGGAGAACAGTGGGGAACCCAAGCCTGTGGAAGTCAAGTGTCTCACAGCAGAACAACCAGAGCACAACCTCAGTTGGCACTGTTTTTTCCCCTTTTTGCTGGAAGAGGTTGAGGCCAAATTGTGCAAAGACCCTGACATTGAGCATGTGTGGTATCTGCATCATTTCTTTTTGCAATGTTGGGAGGATGGTCCATACACTTGGATGCAGGACTGCCCACTGCCAGAGCACCCATCCAGAGAGAGATGGAGGCCAGACACAGCCCGATTGCTGGAGCAACTAGCTAAACATTCTTTTTTTGATAATTCCTGAAGAAGACCTATGGTTGGAACATCAGTTCTAACTCTATTTTCTGTTTTAAGCATGCATCTGATATTACCATTTTTAACATTTTGTTTTGTTTTCAGACCACACGCTGACACAGCACCTTCTTTTTTTTTGTTTAGATGTAGTTTAGTAGGTTATAATTCATTGTGGAAATTTCAGAAATTTATTAATCAGCAAAATTAGCTTAAAGACACATGGACACATAATAGGTAATGTCACTAGAATTCCACTTCAGAATTTTACTTTCACAGAGCACTTATCACCACTGAATGTATAGCTAGCTAGATAGATAGATAGACAGACAGACAGAGATAGATAGACAGACAGAGAGATATGTCTGTAGATGGATATATAGATGGATCAATGGATAGATAGATAGATAGATAGATAGATAGATAGATAGATAGATAAAACGTTATTTATACGGGTAACATGCCATTAGGGAAACAGTATCCCTGTTTACAAGACAGTCCTGTGTGTAAACAATTCAGTTTCAATAAAATACAGTATATAATACAGGTTTACACATGACAATACATGTTACACATAACAGTTACAAGGGTTAGACATTTAGCTGTGCTGAGCTGTTTGCATTCATGTAGTTCTTTTCTGAGTGACTATTTTGTCCACCCCCCACCCACCACTTTTTTCTGTGAGCTTGATCAGATGGACTCTGTGGACCCACTGGTCACTCTGACTGCCTACTTGTTTTTCACTGACAAGCTGTCTTCAAAGGGAGCCATCGACTCCTTTTCCTGTAGGACCTATCCCTTTGGAATAGCCAGAATTTCTTTTTCTTGGTTCCCCAGTCATTTTTCTTCTCCAACCAGGTCTCTTTGAGTTCCTCTAAGTTCTGGACTTCCATGTGTATTTGGTGCTCAGACCAGTCAATTTTGTGGGATATGATTCTCATATGTCCTTCTTTCAACTGAGAATTGTCCCTGTATGCATGGGCATAGGCATGCATACTCCAGGTACACCGTGGTGTGCAATTTTATTTAAGGGGGTGGCAAATAAGGCTCTGAACTGCTTCTTTTTTCCATGAAAACTAACAAAGAAAATGCTGAACCTTTCGGTAATTTTATTCATAGGAGTCGAAACTAGAAGGGCTGGTCACTAATACTGTCTTTGCATCTCAAGGACAATACAACTTTACAGGTTCTGGGCTGTATGTAGGTGTCTTAGGGAGCAATGCATGGCATCTGTATTTACCCATGCATGGCAACAACCACTGTCATGAGATACAAAAGTTGTTTATTGTGCCAAATGAGGCAACAAACACGGTCCTGGTGTACATTTGTATATTGTCTGGCTACACCCCTGCCAGAATGCTTTCTTGCACCAATTGGTAGTTAAGTAAGGAAACAAAAGTGTTACCAAATTTTGCTCCCCACTCCAGGGAAAACGCCCACAAAAAATCCACAGATCAACAAGTTATTTTTTTTTTCTGGCCTTAATGCAATATTCTTGCCTACTGTTTCATAGATACAGACTCCTTTTTTTCAGCTGAACCACACATACATTGTCTCTTTTTCTGCTCCTTTCTCGCAAGGTAAACTAACTTACTCAAGCTAAGCAGAAGCAGCTGCAAAATTGTATTTCTTATGCCTAACTCAGAGCGGCTGTGAATGCACATTGTTGCAAACACCAAATGTTAAAATTTACTATTATCACTATTAGCGGACACCTCTGACCCCCTCGTGTTCAGGAGACTGGAGCCTTGAATTCCACAGGTGTGGGCTGCAGGTGTAGGGTACCTGCAGCTCCATTTAGAGCTTTTTGTCCTGATTGTAATGTGGAGTCTAGGGACTCTGAATGAGTATTTTCTCCAAATCTCCAAATTGTTGGATTGTTTTAGCAGTGTCAGTGGCTCAGCAGGACGCACATTCACCTCTGAGGCCGAAGGATTGGCAGGTTGTGGGCTCTAGCCCCTCACCAGGCACTTGAGGTAAAATCCCAATACTGACACTGTGGTGCACCATGAGGGGGGTGCTGCACTCCTGAGGTGCCGTCTTTTGGATGAGATGTTAAACTGAAGTCCCATCTGCCTGTTCTGGTGGTTGTTCAGGTGGATGTTAAAGACCCCATGGCACTTCTTGAAAAAGCGTAGGAGAATTTTCCAGTGTATCCTGACCAAATTTCTCCATTCACTAAAAATACCACCAACAGCTTAATCTGGTTAAATTTCAGTTAGTTACCATATCCCCCCCCCCCAGCTGAAAATAGGCAGAATTCTCTAGCTCTCCTTTCCCGGTCAAAAAACTAAATTGCAACACAAAGCTAGCCGTTTTACAACAGAAACCTCCCACACCACATGGTGTGGATGACCATTCTTTGTTGTGTTTTTTTTTTTAATCGCACCAGCATTGTACCGATAGTGCCGTGGCTCAGGTTTGGGCTACTGCAGTTTGAGGTGCAGAGGAATGACTGCTGCTCCAATGCTGCAGCTTGCGTTCTGTGTGTTGCTTCCCATAGCAGAGCGACTAGAGAGACGACCAGAGGAGACTGAAGACTGAAGATAAAGCTCTGAGAAGTTACAGGAACTATTTGCACTATGGTGTGTTTCTATGCAAGTTTAAAAACTTTTACAGGTATGCCAACCTTGCCCACGGGTGCTGGGGAATTAACCTTTTTTTTGATGTAATTTACTGTGCTCCGAGACCGATTTCTCTCTCACTCCTACAGGTTTTGATATATCCATAACCCTAATACAAGGAGTCAGAGAAGAAGAGATTATTGAGGAAGGAGACGGACTTGCTTGCTGATCTTTGGCTTGGACAGGCCTACAGAGACCTTCCGTGTTTGGCACTAACTATGGTTGTAATTTGGAATCATGGCATTTGAACCCTTCTAAAGGGATTACTGACCCTGTTGTTTTCCCTCTGAATCTGATCCAAGAGACATATTTTAAGGTAAGAACTAAAAATCCTCAAAAGGGGTTTAGGCTGTTTGCATCCCTGAACACTGTACATAAAAACAAGGTATGCCCTATTTATTTATTTAAAAGTTTCACCAGGAAAGACATGCTGAACTAACAGGAGCTTGTTTCCACATGCGTTCTGGGGGGAAGGGAAAGGGCAGTACATTTGAAAATAAATTGAGTCGGAAACAACATGTTACAACTGTAAACAGCAGAGAAATAAATACAAAAGCAACTATGTGCAGTAAATTGTGTACATGGATTTAACCCAGGTAAATTAATAAATAAATAAACAGTCTGAGAACTCATAAACTATGCACTACTACATTGAAAATTATAGCTGCTAAAGCTGAATGTGTGTCAGCACCAACTAGTAGTAGAACAATTCATGATACAATGGGGGGGGGGTGTAGTGAATGCCAATTGCTAGTGCCCTGTTACTGCGTTGTAATATATGGATAAGCCTTAATAATACCATCTTGGCCCATTGGAAACATTTCTTGTAATCCACGAATGCCAATGCCGTAATACATGGTTTCAGACTGATAATACATGATTTTAAACTGATAATACATGGTTTCAGACTTGATAATACATGGTATCAGACTTGATAATACATGGAATATACAATAACATTTTCCGAAAGGCCAAGATGGTATTATTAAGGCTTATACATATATTACAAACAATAATAAATTGATAAGTGTGTTACAAGGCAGCAGTCCCATCTCAAGGTTTTGGGGACTTTGGGAACCTCTCGAGCTTCACAGCCCCCAAAACCTCTTGATGGTATTGCTGCCTTCTAATTTACACTTAGCTATCATTTAGTCTATTTTTATTGTGACCTGTGTACTTACTAACCAGCTACACTATTATGTACGCACATTTTAATGTATTTTTATAAATTTTTTGTCAGTTTGCAATGACCTAATGGTCGAACAAATAAAACTCTGAACTGAACTTCCTCAGGTTTTCCTTTCTTAGGTAACAGTAACACAAACAGGCCTTTTCCAGTTTTTTTACTCTGTTTTCCCTCATCAGCTGATTTCATTTCATGCTGTTCTGTTCTCTTTCACTGGCACATCTTCACCTTTTTTGGTTTCTTTCACTCTTGCCTTGGTCACCTTACCACACCCTCTGCCAACATAACCTTCTTCATACCTCTCAGCCCTGCTGCACTGCAAATCAGAGACAGGGCTAATAAACAATTTGGGCCAAGTGGCTAAGTCAGGGACACGTCTTATAAAATGATCACATCAGCTCAAGAAGCTGTTGTAACACACTGACTTTGTGAGGAAAGCCTTTCCCGAAGGAGAACTAGATTGCACCACTTGCAGTGTATCTGGTATTATTTATTTGTTCAAATCCTCACTACCCAGTGACAGAAATGCCATATTTAGGAGGTACTATGAAAAGTTTGTGGCAAAATCAGGGATGACACTGAAAGTCAGGGTCACTTGAGAGGTATGGCCTCTTCTTCTCTCAGCAGTTCCTCTTTACTCTGACTCCAGCCCACGTGCTACGTTCATTATGACGACTTTCTCCATCTTTGACTCTCCATCCCACCAGGTCTTGCAGTTAAATCTTTCTTCCCTGCTGTGCTTGTGCAGAATGCATGCAGTTTAGTCAAACACTTTCTAAAATAAAGTTGTTTGTCTTTTTAAAAAAAAAAAGTGCTCATTTTTTTCAGACCAGTAGTTTCAGCACCATCAGTGAAACTAGGAATCCACCTAGCTCATAGCCTGTAGGTGTAGTTGAATGTGTTAGACATCTAGGACACTAAGCCAGTGCTTTGACCTTTGATATTTTCTGCAACATGCTATAAAGCAAACCAAGGATATGAGAGTTTTCTAACAAGTTTAAAAGCCCTTTCTTGTGTGTTGAAAGGTAACTGCACACTAACTATAGACTTCATTGAAGAACAGTAAGTGGGTGAATGGTACAGTCTCAGGTCCCCTTCACTGGAATACCTTATTACCTTTAAAATGGCATCTTCCAAAGTACTCTTTAAAGTTGATCCAATTCCACACCTAGGACATCTCTGCAGGCCAGAAAGAAGCTGGTTGAGCATCCCATTGGATGTTTCCAGCCTTGGGAGGTGGGTGGGGTTAGGGGGTTAGTTCTGCAGCATGTTAGCAACTGCCCTGTTGATGGCCCAGGGAAACACCACCGCAAGTCACTGCAGGGAGATGTCACTAGGTTCTTGTAGTGAAACATCATTGTGCATGCGCCTGAGGGCCAGAGGAGCACCAGTGCCACTGGGGGAAACCAAGAGATAAAATGGCTAGATATCCTGTAGACCTGACTTCCAAAAAGGGTTCCTCTTGGCCCGGATCACTTCTCTTTAGAATATGGATACCATCAGGGAAAGCAGTTTCACAGTTGGGAGGTCATCCCCCCCAACCACTATGACAAGATCCGAAGATTTCAGAGTGCCTGCCAGCAGGACGTAAAACCAGATAAAAGAAAAAAGAACTAACCATTTTTTTAAGAAAAGCTTGAAAATTACTTAGCAAGCAAAGCATTTAAATGAGTAGTTTGAAATTTGTTTTTTAACCAAACTTTATTGTAATTTTCCAAATACAATAGAACAAACAATAATAAAACAGACAATAACAAACATGAACCAATAAACAAACACCATAAACAACAAACCCCAAACCGGCCCGTTGACACTGAGGGTTGAGGCGCTGGATGCCATACCTCACGCCACGCCAGCGACCCGGGTTTGGCAGCGAACTCAAGCACCGGGGGATCAGCAGGGGAGGACCGAGTGTCTGGTAGACTGTTCTCCTCTCCAGGGGGAGGGCTGTGGTGAAGTCCAGCATCCTGGTGACCCCCGATGGAGGAGATTGGGGGTACTACAGGATGCAAACTTGCAAGACAGGGGCGAGTGTGGCAGACGCAGGCAGGGTTGCCATGCGCCACAGTGTCACTGCATGCCACACTCGGGAGGGGGGGTTCTAGAAAGCAAAAAAATCCTCCCTTGGACTGCAGAGATGAAGAGGGCACCAGTGGTCCTGCCCACATCCCACCACTGGCTCCCTCACATTGGACTCCTCCTCAGGCGCCACCCGGTGCTCAGGTAGGCCTTTGAGTCTGTAAGGTCCCCACGGGCAGGCGGGCCTTCCCTTGGGGGCAGATTGCCAGGGGACTGACCTGCCTGGGGTTGGTGGGGAGGAGTTCCGACTAGTGGGGAGTTCAGGCAAGGAATGAGAGATTTGACCGAGAGTGCACCTCGGAAGGATGCACAGTCCATGGGTGCAATAAACAGAGTTAAAAAACAAAGAAAGAAACAACAAACCCAAATCAGAATCCCAAGAGCCACCCAAATCCCCACCCCAAGACCAATCAAAGGTTGCCCCTTAAAATATCCCAAAACATGAAAAGCAGAAAACTGCACCTTTTTAACAAAATCTGAAACTAATAAAAACATTCTGATGAAAAGAAAATCCAAGAAAAGAGAAACAATTTACAAAGTTGTCAACAAAGCATATAAAAGACCTAGCTGAAATTCATTTTGATGGATTCATGTCACTATTTTGCAGTGTAATATGGTTTTATATAGAAATCTCTAAAATTCTGCTGGAAATTGTATTGCTAGTCATACGGAGTGCTTGGAAAGGCATAATATAAATAAAGAACCATTCCTAATCAATCATCATTCATTTATTCATAGAAACTTACTGTCAAAACATAGAATTTGACGGCAGATGAGGACAGCTTGGCTCACCCAGTCTTCCCCTCCTTCCTTGCCTACAGTATCTCCTCGGAGCCTACTTAATCTCTGGCTCTTTCTCCCTTCCCCCCCTTCCTTTCCATTAAGATTCCCTTATGCCTATCCATTGCATTTTTGAACCCCACCACTATTTTTGCCCCTACCACCTTCACTGGAAAGCTGTTCCAGGAATCCACTGCACTTTCTGTGAAAAAGTACTTCCTCACATCTCTCCTGAATCTACCCCCTCCAGCTTTATAGCATGTCCCCTTGTTCTTGAGAATCTTTTTTCTGAAAAATACTTATCTCCTGTACCTTATTTACCCCATGAGGTATTTAAAGGTCTGTACCATATCCCCCCTCTCCCTCCTCTTTTCCAGAGTGTACATATTGAGGTCCTTTAGTCTCTCCTTGCAGGACTTTTGATGCAGACCTTGGACCATTTTAGTTGTGCTCCTCTGGACTACCTCCACTCTATGTCCTTCCAGAGATGTGGTCTCCAGAACCGAACCCAGTACTCTAGGTGGGGTCTCACCAGAAATCTATACAGAGACATCACCACCTCCCTCTTTCTGCTGGTGATACCCTTCCCTATGCACCCTCTGTAATGCCTTTTCACACTACCTGGCCACTTTTAAGTCAACAGATAGGATTACACCCAGGTCTCTTTCCTGCTTAGTGGTCATCAATACCACTCCCCAATTTTGACTTCGTCCCTGTGTTTTTTGTACCATAAGTGCATTATTTTGCACTTTTTGCACTGAAAACCAGCTGTCATACCCTTGATTACTCCTTGCATTTTCTCAGGTCTCTACCCCCCTCAGTGAGTCCATCATATTGCAGATGTTGGTGTCATCGACAAAGAGGCAGACCTTCCCTTCCAGATCCTCTGCAATGTCACTTATAAAGACATTAAAGAGGACCAGTTCCAGCACTGATCCCTGAGGCACCTCGCTGGACACCCTCCCTTCATTGGAGTGAACTCCATTTACCACTACCCTCTTCTGCCTACGCCCTAAACAATTTCTTACCCTGTTTACTATCTTTGGACTCACTCCTAAGTTACCCAGCTTACGTACTAGTCTCCCATGTGGAATGGGGTTGAAGGATTTACCGAAATCTAGGTAGGCCACATCGACTGCTCCATCATAATATAATTCCTTTGTCACCCAAAGAAATCTATGAGATTCGTTTGACATGACCCAAGACCCCCCCGGGATCCATACTGCCTACTACTACTAACCCACTAGATTCAAGATGTTCCAAAATCCTTTATTTCAGCTGTATTTCCATTAACTTTCCACCACTGTTAGGCTGACTAGCCTATAATTGCAGCCTCCTCCCTGCTACCACTTTTGTGAACTGGAACTACATCTGTCCTCCAATCCTAGGAACCACTCCTGTTTCCAGTGAGCTATTAAATAGGACTCTCACAGGTACAGCCAGTACCTCCCTGAGCTCCCTCAATACCCTTAAATGCCCAAGGATATTGAGGTCCAATACCCTTTGACTCTAAAAAGAGAACGATACTAGTATTCATATTATTAGTTAAACTATTGCTAATTATGGAACTAAAACAGAAGATTGGGGATGGGCAGAATTGGTACTGAAATATGATTTTATCCTTTTGCAAGAAACACGGCTTTGGGGATGTACCCCGTGTTGAAAGGTTACACTTGATGGTCCTAGGAGGCTCAGAAATCCAATAATTTTGTAAGAGCAAAAGGGGGTCTGGATACCCTTTGTTTCTACCTCCAAATGTTACAGAAGCTACGCATTAAATATTGGCTGTCCCTTTTATGTGTGTTGCTCTGTCTTCTAATAATAAAATAGTACTGATTACAATAAATGCGTATTTACTGCCTGCCTCCAAGGTAACTCCACGTGAGGTCATTTTTAAGTCTTTAGAAGCGGTATTGTGTACGATCCAAACCAATTTCAAGGGAGCTCCTATAAAATGGAAATATACAGCAGTGATTGACTGCCTGATGACTGTTATCATATCCCACTCAGGTCTTCCAAAGACAAAACCGTCTCCAAAAGAGGTGTGCTTTTGTTAGCTCTATTGGTGCCATAATCATTTTTATAAGAATAATATAATAAGAATAATTTCCTCCGTATAGTAAATGGAAGAGCCCTAGGACACAGAGCAGGTCAAGTTACATTTCATAGAAAAACTGGTGGTAGCGCATCGGATTTTTGTATTACTGACATATTTTCCTCCAATAAACTGGTCAGATCTGAGGTATTAAATGTTTGGGAGAGTGACCACTTACCGAGAACATTAAAGCTGGATCTTGGCAACTTTGTTAACACATCTCATAAGGAAATAGATGCCTTGGTTGCTGATCTGTCTATATAAGGTTATTAAAAATAAAAAGGTGATTAAGTGGGTTCCATACTCAGAATTTAAAATTCGTCAGATTTTAGAAGGCACAGAGCTGCCGGTTGCAGACTGTAATGCTCTCTGTTAGCCTGGTAATCTTCCTGGGAGTTTGTCTCTCTCTCTCTCTCTCTCTCTCCACTTATGATGTGTATAATCTGGCCATAGAAGTTCTTAGAGAGAAACTGACATACAAAGATCTAATTCAAGATGGATATCATAGTCCCAATTGTAAATCATGGTATGATAATGAATGCAGACATCTCAAGAAAACCATATATAAGGTGGGCATAATAAGTAAAAAAATCTGTTGAACTTGCTCTCAAAATAGTCCTAGCACATTTAAAAAGGGAATATGCCGCCACTGTCAGAAATAAAAAAAAGCATTCTTTTAGCAATCTCTCCAGAAGAAATTACAGGAGATGATTCATGGGAAAGATAATACGGGCTTTATGGATCCAGTATCTTTTGATACAAATAATAAACAGTTTGACACAATATCAGTGATCAGTAGTGAGTATGGGAGAAATTTTTTAAGGATAAAGATTCCTGAAGCTCTAGCAAGCCTAACTTAGATCTCTCTATATTGGCTAGCGAGGTTGCGTAACCCCCTTGATATTTATAGTGGAGGAAGCCCATGAAGCAATAATCTTACAAAAGAGAAATAAGGACCCGCTACCAGATGGTCTGTCTGCTGAATTACTTCTGAGCCATTCGCATTGGTGGGCAAACATATCAACTCCATTATTTGATTCAATAAATCATTATTTGAGGCCTCCTAATAACTGGGACAAGGTTCTGAGTATACCTCTTTATAAAAAAGGTGATGTAAACAATCCAAATAATTATCGTCCAATTACACTTCTACATATTGGTTTGAAAATTTATACCTGGATTCTTCTAAGATACATGCATTCCTGGGCCATGGAACAGAAGCTGTTTTCTTATGCCCAGGCTGGGTTCCAGGAGGGCGATAGTACGACAGACAATATCTTCACTCTCAATTATCTAATTGAAAAATATACCTTAGCAAAAAATGGAGTTTTATACATTGCATGCTTAGATTTAAGTTCTGCATTCGACAATGTTAATAAAGGCATTTTGTGGAACATACTAAAAAATAGTATAGCTAGCAATCTCCTTCCACTACTGAAATTAGTGCGCACTAATAACACCAGTGTGGTAAGGATTGCCAGAAATGGCCTAATGACAAATTCAATCCCTATAATTAAGAGAGTCAAGCAGAGTTGTCTCCTGGTGCCAGTACTGTTCAATCTTTATGCTGACACTCTCGTTGAAGCACTTGGGGTACTAGACACTTTCCCCCTAGAATCTATGATAGGGAGATTTGTTTGTTAATATATGCAGATTATATCTTACTGTGCTCATTAACACAGTTAGACCTTAAAAGAGCTATTAACACCACCTCAATACACTTGCAGAGTTGTACGTTTCGCTAAATATAGGAACATTTAAGATATCAATTTTTGGGGGAAAAAGGAAAAATTGTGATAAGCTTTTTGTCGACATCCATTTAGAAGTTATGTCCTGTTATAGATATTTAGGTCTGCATTCTGATTCTCCTAACACTTGGAAAAGCCATGCATCTGCTCTTAAAAAGCAAGGAATTTCAACTTGGAAATAATTTCACAGGCAACTCGTTTGCAGCTTTAAAACAGATGTTCGACGCAATGATCATCAATGACGTTATGTATGGAGCAGAACTGTGGGCTTTTACTAATATTGGGAAAAATTTAGAAACAATACAAAACATGTTTTACAAACAAGTGTTACACTTACAGAGAGATTTTCGATCTGCCCTATTAAGAAGTGAAAATTAAACTCTATCATGACATTGGCCCAAAAAAATAGCTGTTAATCTATGGGGGAAAACTGTTTTGTCAAAGGAGGATGGAACAAAATACAAGTGTTGGTTGGACAGTTATAATGACAGAGCATCCATCTCATGGTTTTGTAAACTGAATAGTATGCTTAAAAGACTGGGCTTGATAGATATCAGGGACCCCCTATGCAGTGGCTAACAGTAGAAGTTTTGTTTCCATAGCCATCCAAAGGATATCGGATTATTTCTTTCAAGAAGAATTTGCAAGGTTACCTGATATTTCAATGGCTGAAATGTACCGTAAATTGAAAGTTGCAGGGAAACGTGAGAAATACCTATTGTTCCATGAAAACAAAGGCCACAGGAGTGCATACTTCGAGTTTAGATCTGGGTCCTTGCATGATAAAAAATGGTTAAATATAGGGCTTTCAAACGCCTGTAGCTTTAAGTTCTGTAAGTGCAATCCTAATGTATATTATGTACAAAATGCCATGCACTTAACTTTTAACTGTATCTTAACAGAGAAACTGAGGGTCAAATGGCTCTCTCTCATATGGACAACTATTACATCTGTGACTGATACAGAGTCAAAGTGGCATTTGACGGAATGTATTTATTTATGCGACTCTGCTGCACAGTTTGCTTTTAATGTTTTAAAAACTCTATAGTATTGGCCCAGTGGCACTGAGGGTTGAGGCCCTGGATGCTACATCTCATGCCACGCCGGTGTGCTAGGTTTGGGAATGGACTCGGGTCATTCGGGGGTCGGCCACGGAAGTAAGGATTGAGCATCCATAGGACTGCTCTCCTTCCTCAGGGTGGGGGGTTTGTGCTGCGTGCATCAGCACAACTAGAGGGGTTCAGCCCATGCCTAGGGTGCTTGGCTGCCTCCGTGGAGGTGGAGACAGCTGCTGCACCCATTGCATGGGTGAGGGCATGGGGCAGAAAACAGAGGAAAAATACCAGGACCCGGAAGGACCCATGATGGCCCCGATGGGCTGAAGAACGTACTCCTCTGGGGGGTGCATAGCCCCTGCCAGGTCCGCGGAGGTGGTATAAATAATGTTGTGATAAAAAAAACTTATTATACTACTGTCAAATTCCAGATTATGGATTTATCTTTTAATGTGATGCATTGCATGTGAGAAACCTTTGTTTTTTGCATACTGAATGCTGAAAGACTCCTGAAAAAGAAAGGACTTCAGGCTTCTCTTCAAGGAAAACACAGGAAAAGGCACAGCTTTTCCTAGCTACTACAAAAATGCCTAATTAGTGCTTTCAGACAGTAACGAAATTTTTAAAAATTCCCTCTAAATGCTTTTTTAATGAGTTAAACGGCGACCACAACTTCTAGTTTCTATTGCTGTGCCATTTCCTGTGTTTTCCTTTAAGAGAAGCCTGAAGTCCTTTCTTTTTCAGGAGGCTTTCAACACTGCCTAACATCTGCCTCCAACAATGCTTTAGTCTCCAAACCCTAGACCTCAGCTCACTAAACTCCCTGTTGAACCACAAGGGTCTCAAGCACAAAGTCTGGGGTCCTACATGGACCTGTGCAACCACACTGAAGGCCAAGTCAATGGCATTATAATAGGCCACCACTACCTCCAATGAGCAACAAGCAGCCATCACATCCAATAGATACACTACTGCCTGGAGTCCATCTGGGGATAACCCTTCAGTGACCGGTAGTTAACCATATCCACAGTGGGTAGACTCGAGGGGGCGCTGCAAACAAGCACCTTACTGTGACAAGCTGGCTGTATCAATCTAGAGGTTGTTCATCTGGACCCCCAGCGAGAAGGCTAAGTCCAATGCATGAACGTATTGATGGGTCGGAGAGGTAAGTACCTTTGCTAGGCCCTGTGAGTCCATTAATTGAAGGAAATCCTGACCAAACTGCAAGAGTTCATCACCGACCCAGGCACTGACATGACCCAGGATTAACCACCTGGGCAATTCCTACACACTCTTGGCAATGAAGTCTGCGATGTCCTGCAGGAACACCCTCTTGTCACCAAGTCTTCCTTTTGCCATCTTAGGAACATTGCTAGGATCAAGCACCTTGTTCTGTCCAGTGACCTTCCCATGCTGATACACACCTTTGTGACCTCACGCTTTGATTATTGCAACTCCCTTTACTTAGGGCTACCGGGGGTTGATATCCGCCGCCTGCAGCTAGTGCAGAACGCTGCAACCCGCTTGCTGATGGGGATCTCCCAGTCATCTCACATTACACTGGTGCTGCGTGAACTGCACTGGCTGCCAATCCGGTGGTGGATCACCTTCAAAGTTGGATAACTGACGTATAAAGCCCTACATGGACTCAGCCCTGACTACTTGAAAGTGCTTCTGGTGCCTTATTGCCCCGAGTGACAGCTCTGCTTGGCTGACGAGGGGTCTCTACAGATTCTGAGAGTATCTTTAAAATCTTCAGGGGCCCGTGCATTTATGTGTGTGGCCCCAGCCCTCTGGAATTCTCTACCCCATCAGCTTCGGGAGTGTGTGACCGTGGGGGGCTTTAAACAGGCACTTAAAACTTTTTTATGGCACCAGGCCTATTCCAATTCATTTTATTGAAAAGGATCTCTACAGACCATTTTATATCATTTTATATTGTTGTTCTTTGTCATTGATTTTATTAACTTTTATGTACAGCACCTTGATTCTTTGAAAGGCGCTTAATCTTAATAAAGATTATTATTATTAAAGATTATTGTGCCCTGGAGGCCGATACTCAAGAAGAATCCTGTAACTGCACATGGACCTCCACGCACTGCCATACATACAAATGATGAAGTCTCCCCTAATGGGTGTATGGTGACGTTCAACTCAAATCTAAAACACATGGCTGCCCCCCCCCCCCATGATTCTTCCATGGGCAGTGGACCATGGAGAATTCAGTTGCAATAGCAACCTCCAACACTGGACCGGCATCATCACTCAGCCAGGTTTCTATGAGGCAAGGCAGAGCAAGCAAAGAACAAAACATTAAATCTGCCGTAGTGGCAGTCACGTTCCTCATAGATCTTGCAATGCATAACACTGCCCGTAGGGGACGAATGGAGGCTGTTGGCCTGAAGGCTACCTTCCCATTCAGTCCGGTGGGAGTCCTGAGTATGGGTGCCAGCCACATCTGGCCTCTCTCTCAGTCCCATTTCACCCCGGTGCCTCCTGATTCTCACCAGCCCTATACTGCCCTGCATTAGCACTCCCTGTCCTTCGCCACCTACCATTCCACATCCTTATGATTCCCACCTCCCTGGTCAACGGACTAGGAGGATAGACATATGAGGAGAGGCTGTAGGACTTGAACACGTACACCCTGGAAAAAAGAAGGTAAAGGGCTGTATGATCAAAACATACTGTGCAAGTACCTGCTTGGGATAAATTGGGTGGATGCTGATGTGCTTTTCTCCTCGGGAAACATTTCCTTGTCCTTGAGTTCTTACCCAGCTAACAAAATCTAAAATAAACAAATTTACTCGATAGATGCCCCCTTGTACCCAGCTGTACCCTAGCCCATGTATCAGAGTGCAGGTCTTTAATAACTGAAACTAAGCTAGTATCCATGCCCCAAGCCAGCATTTGTTTCCAAAATAGCGGCCTAGACACACTGTAGACTCAGACGTTGAACTGTAGTCTACAAAGGTTACATACACTTTCTGTTTCCAGAAAACCAAATAGTTTTCCAGTAAAAGCAGTTGTCAATCATGCTACAATCTTGTCTGATGCCTGCCTGAAAATGGGAAAATTCCACTCCTCTTAGTTAGCTGTTCATTAAGTCTTCCTAGTAAGATTTTTGTAAAAAACCTTGGACATCCCATTCAGAAGACTGATAGGCCTCTACATGTATAGGTCTATTTTATTACATTTTTATAAATAGAAACTATTTCAGCTCCTTTCCAGGAGGCAGCAGAATGTGCAATAGTCATAAAGTCTGGAAATGCTCATAGGAACGCTGGAAAATCACTTCTTCTGCCAAAGACTGTTATAAAATTTGTAGCAACAACTAAATTGCACAAGCTAATGTTATCTGTGCCTTTTTGTCATCCACTTTTCTGCCTCGGAATTGAATTACATTTATTACATGAGCCACCCATAATGTGACAAATGTTTGAATGCAAACTGATACCAAGATGAAAATGTATTTATTTATTTAAAATGTGTATGGTCTTTGATTTTGTTGATCAAGACCTATTATTTAAGCAGACTGTCTTGTGCTGGATTTTCCAGGTTGCCCTGAAATGGTCTGCAAATTACCTTGCCAGCCCACAACAGTTAGTTAAGCTGTGTAACACAAAGACTTGTCTACTTCCTTTGTCCACTGGTGTACCTCGGAGCTCTACCCTTGGACCAGTCCTGTTTTCTGTTTTTGTTAACACCATGCCTCAGGTACCCTTGAAAAGTAACCTTCTGCTTTATGCTAACAATTTAATTATTTATAAACGCTCGATTAGCATTAATGAGTTGAATTATGTGCTGAATGCAAAGTTTTCTGCTATATCAAATTGGATGTTGGATAGTAAATTGATAAGAAATGTTAGTAAAACTAGTTATGGTGTTTGGAACAAAACAGAAACTTGCTCGTTTGGATGCAGAGCTTAAAGTTCAGAGTCTAAATGGACCCCCCTATTGAAAATGTGTTGTCTTTAAAGTGTTTAGGGATCCTACTGGATCCTTCATTGACCTTTTCTCTCCAGAGTGATAGTATATGTCGTACTCTAAATTGTATGCTGGGTCTATCTCATCATACACAACAACAGTTGACTTATGAAGCTGGATTGTCTATTGCAAGAAGCATGTTGATATCCAGATTGCATTACTGCTCCGTAGTATAGTCGAATGCCTGTGATGCAGACCTATCTAAATGGGATGCTGTTTATAACAGCATACGTACATTTGCATCGTAGTCAAATCGATTGACACATCGTTGTGATCTATATAGTGAACTCAATTGGCTATCACCACAAAATAAAAGAATATTTGATATGGGGGGTTTATATCTAGTGTCAGTGGCTCAGTAGGTAGCACACTCGCCTCTGAGGCCGGGAGATCAGAGGGCTGTGGGTTCAGTTCCCACATCTGGCACTTGGGTTAATATCCCAGTACTGACACTGCAGTGCAGCATGAGAGGGGTGCTGCACTTCTGAAGTGCTGTCTTTCAGATGAGACGTTAAACCGAGGTCCCATCTGCCTGGATTGGTGGTAGTTCAGATGGATGTTAAAGATCCCATGGCACTTATTGAAAAGAGTAGGGAATTTCCTGGTGTCCTGGCCAAATTTCCTCATTCACTAAAAAATACCACCAACAGTTTAATCTGGTTCAAGGTCAGTTGGCATTCATCTGTATCCCCTCCCCGGTCGTGCCTGAAATAGGCAGGATTTGTCTAGTGCACTTACCCAGTCAACAAAAGCTATATATATATATATATATATATATATATATATATATATATATATAAGTTCGATAAACCACGTGGCCTTAGACAACTTTTTTTATGTCCCATTTACTATTAGATGAGAAACCCTTAGATCTGCTGACTTTGAGAGTTTGGCATTGCCATTTGTAAAGACCAAATTAGGGCTGAAATTCTTTACCTATTTGGGACCAAAAAGCTGGAATGGCTTTTCTTTAGATGTCTGTAGATCAAAGACGAAGGCTCAGTTTAAAACCAGGTTAAAACAACACCTATTTGCACAGTCTAGATATAAATGCTTTGATTACATTTTTTTTCTCTTTTTTTCATTTTATTATTTTATCATCATTTTATTAATGTGTAAATATGTGTAGATTTTGTATATAATTGATGCAATTGTTATATGCAGCATGAAGTGCTTATTGTATGCTTTATTGTATTGTATTCTTGTACCCAGGTCACACCTGAAAATAGGCCCTCGCCCTAGTGTGGCTAACCCGGTTAACAAAAACTAAGCAAATATTATTTACCAGTCTGACACTAGAGTTCCTTCAAGGCTGCTTATTTGCTTTACTTGTTTGTTTCAATTCTGATCAGCCACGTTTCCAAGCCATACCCAGAAATACTTCGGAGGTGTTTGTCGTTTGCCCAGTACTTGAGGAACTACTTGGCTTCAGCATTTTTGGTTTTGGTTTTGCTCTGAGCATGCAGTCATTTGAAGAATAGTCTGTCTGATAGGGATTCCATTTTTCCTGTACTTTGCTCAAGCTGCATCCCTCAGAAAAAATAGTTTAGCTCTGTGGAAATCCAGGGATCATGATAACCTTTTACTTTAAAAGCGTTAATCTGAGGGCTTGCTTGTCACAGCATTTTAATATTTTTTACGTAAAGAAGGCCCATGTTGTCTCAATATTTTTATTTATTTACTGGTATTTATTTTATTTTATTTAAAAATTGATGACCGGGACAGGTGCACTGAACTGAGACTTGTTTCCAGAAGTGTGACAGGGGAAAGGGAAAGGGAAAGGGAGAGGTAGGAAAAGTGATGGAGTCACTTCTGAAGGAAAGAATAGTCCAGCACCTAGAGGCCAGTGGAGCACAGGACCCAAGGCAGCATGGGTTCACAGCAGGAAGGTCATGTCAGACGAATCTAATAGATTTCTTTGACTGGGTGACCAAAGTAGTAGACCAGGGAGGGGCTGTGGACATGGCCTACCTAGACTTTAGCAAGGCATTTGACACAGTCCACACAAAGATTAATAGTCAAATTAACCAGCCTGGGAGTGGGACCCAGGTGGTAGCCTGGCTAAAACATTGGCTGCACAACAGGACACAGACGGTAATTGTAAATGGAGTCCACTCTGAAGAAAGGGCGGTTACTAGTGGGGTACCGCAGGGTTCAGTATTGGGTTATTGGGTCCAGTCCTTTTTAATGTCTTCATCAGTGACATTGCAGAGGGACTGGAAGGAAAAGTATGCCTTTTTGCAGATGACACAAAAATCTGCAACAGGGCTGATACACAAGGAGGCGTGGAAAGGATGAAAAGGGACTTGGCAAGGTTGGAGGAATGGTCAGAAGTATGGCAGCTAGGATTCAATGCAAAGAAGTGCAAAATAATGCACCTGGGAAACAAGAACCCAGGGGAAGAATACACAATGGGTGGGGAGGTAGTAACAACAACAAAAAAGGAAAGGGACCTGGGGTAATCATATCAGATGACCTTAAGGTTAGCAAGCAATGTGAGAAGGCAGTAGGGAGGGCTGGGGGTATACTGGGATGTATAGGGAGAGGCATCAGCAGCAGAAAACAGGAAGTTGTTATCCCTCTGTACAGACAGTTGATGAGACCCCATCTGAGTACTGTGTCCAGTTCTGGAGACCCCATCTCCAAAGGACATAGACAGGATAGAGGCAGTCCAGGGAGGGCAACTAAAATGGTGCAGGGTCTGCAAGAGAAGCCGTATGAGGAGAGACTAAAGGAGCTTAATATGTATACCCTTGAGGAAAGAAGGGAGAGGGGGGACATGATAGAAACTTTTAGGTACCTCAGTGGAATCAACAAAGTCCAAGAGGGTAGCATTTTTCAGAAAAAGAGACTTGCAAGAACAAGGGGACACAATTTAAAGATAGAAGGAGGGTGGTTCAGGGGCAATGTGAGGAAGTATTATTTCACAGAGAGGGTAGTAGATGCATGGAACAGCCTTCCTGAGGAGGTTGTGGGGTCTAAAACTGTGGGAGAATTCAAGAATGCATGGGACCGACATAAGGCAATTCTTGTGGGGGGTAGGAAGAAATAGGCTGTTGGTTAACTAGGATCTGCGGCCTATCCTGTAGGTAGGGAAATGGGCAGACTAGATGGGCCTAGCGGTCCTTATCTGCCGTCAAAGTCTATGTTTCTATGTTTCTATGAGAGGGGAGATGCTCAATCACAAACAAAATACAGCCAATCTGGTGATGTGGTTACAATGACGATGACAGAGCATAAGAGCATAAATACTGCATATGGAGGATAAATAAATTCACATACAAATTTGGCAAACTCAAAAATTACACAGTGCCAGAGTGAAGGCAAATTGAACTATTGCTGAAAGAAGTCAACATAAGTTGCTAAACTTCAACGAGGTTCCTGGAACTATGAAGTTGGAGGGGAGAGAGAGGTAAGAGGTGGTCAAAAGCCAGGCAAGGGTAAGGAAGGGTTCAGGAAGAGGGCTGGCAGAAGTGTGTGTGTGTGGGGGGGTTTAGATAGCATCTAATGGTGGGAAGGGAAGGGGAGAGATGGATGGAGGAGGGTAACTGGTTCCAGAGGTAGAGAAGGCAGCATGAGAAAGCAAATTTCCCAGCTGAGGAGTGTAGATGGGGAAAGGAGAAGGTACGCAGATCCTGTGAGCACAGAGAGTAGGAGAAGGAGGGAAGGGGATGGGGGACAACAGATATGATAGATAGGAGGGGAGGGATCCAAACCAGTGTTTAGAGATCACAGAAGCACACTGGGGTTCCATGTCATAATAGCGATTGCAAAACAGCTATCACTATTATGGCACGTGTATATCGCTGAAAAGCATATCGGCGATATACAATCTCGTGGCCCCACCCCTGGGAACACTTAGACAACCCAGGAGGGCATGTCGAGGGAGGGAAACTCGGTCCGGGGAAAAATGGCAGCCTAAGCAGTGTAAAAGATTCTCCCCTGTCTGGCCTGAAACCCAGTGCCTACTGCACCGTAGCCAGCCACCTCACCACCACACCACAGGGCTGGCTCAGCTGCAGCTGGTTCTCCTCCCTACCTAAACCCTCCTTCCTATCCCTCCCCTTCAGGTTGCTCTCCTCGCTGTTCCATCGCTACCCTTGCAGGGTAGCTCATGATGATAGTGCTAAAAATGAGTCGCTGTTTTTTGAGTCGCTCATTTATAATCACTATCATCACTGGACACCGCACAGGGGTAGGAGGAGAGAGAGTTATATCCTGTATAAAAATAAAGGTCTTTCCTACTCCTACTACTACATTTCATGCTTACCTAGCAGCTATAAAGTGGGAGAGGATTAACTTTATACCCAATATTATTATTTATCATTATAATTAATAATTATAAATACTAATATTGAGTATAAAGTTAATCCTCTCTCACTTTATAGCTGCTAGGTAATCATCAAATGTAGGAGTAGGAGTAGTAAAGCCCTTTATTTTTACACAGGATATAACTGTTTACAAAGTTGTCCTGTTACGCTGGCACTGTTGTATAAATCTTATAAGAGGTACAGAGTTAGAATTTACATAAGTCTAAGCAGGATCCAGACAGTACATTGAGGCAGAACGATGCAAAGGGTGGTATATATTATTTGTGATATACAATTGCTGTACATATTTTATGGGAAAATGGCAGTGCTTCAGTTTAAAAGCAGTCGCATGTTTCCAACAATTCCTTGTTTGTGGCAGTTTTGAAAGCACCCAGTTTGGGGATTTTCCTAAGGTGTCCACATAATGCGACATAGCATTGTGATGGTGGAAGGGATTTGGGGACCATCTTGTTGGCCCCTCCTCCCACATAGCAGTGACTGTACAATCAGCATATTGACACATATCCAAGCTTACCAGTCCAAATGTTACCTAAGCAGTAAGGTACGACAGGCTACAGAGAAATCTCGTTTTATATATAAAATAATACATGGGTTATGTGTATAACAAGATTTCTACACACTCCCAAGGGGATGGCTGTTACATAAACCCGAAGACTGAAGTTCAAGGGATTTATACAAGCA
Source organism: Neoceratodus forsteri (assembly GCA_016271365.2). Taxonomy (NCBI): domain Eukaryota; kingdom Metazoa; phylum Chordata; order Ceratodontiformes; family Ceratodontidae; genus Neoceratodus; species Neoceratodus forsteri. The sequence goes on from CM028136.1 coordinate 966,283,881, forward strand.
TCCAACATTGAGCGCATGTGTAAAATTCAAGTTTTACACACTGCCCCATGTACTGTTTTACATAATTGCTGGCGTCGAGTTTTCTCGCCTCAGCAGTTATATAAATACAAGTGTGTACGTCCCAGAACACTTTCAGTTATGGCAAACGTGCAAAAAGGAGAAGGTATTTGAATCAAGAAGTATTTGTGAACTCGCAGTAAAAAAATCCTACACTGCAAAGTAAAAGACCTAACTTCGTAACATAGGAACTGTTTTTCTTAGATTGAGTCGACTTCTTTGGAAAGTAAAATAGCCATAGTTATGGTAATCCTGGTTTCCTAGGTGATTAACTTGTGTACAAAACCGTGAGACTCAGCTCAATCTACAAAAGTTCCTATTTTATAAAGTTAAGCATTTTCTTTTGTTGTTTAGCACATTTTAATGCCAGTTCACAAATAAGAGAGAAGGCAAGAAAGGGTAGGTGATTTTACGTTGGTGCTTGTGAGAGACAGTGTAGAGCAAGCCATACTGTGGCATGCAGCTTCCCTACAGAAACAGCAGTAGGTGTTTGCTGTTATGACAAGCTGGTTATAATGGTGACTTACACACGGCTTTTTCCTACGGGAAAAAATGAAACCCAGTGATTACACCACGGTTACACACACTGGAGTGCCTAACTATGATTTATATGTGGGTCCTCTGACTTTCATTTCAAAACTGAGAAATAAGGTTCAGAAAATTAAATATTTCTGACCTGTTCTTCTAAACTGGAATAATGCATGTTCAGGTGATAATCTTTGACCACTCACATGTCTTGATTTCTCTTACCCATTTTATATCCTTACTTATGCTGTGTACCCGTCAACACCATTCTCTTGATAGAATCTGTCTAGTTCTGCTTTAAAAGCCTGAGCAGTGCTAGTTTCCACAGCTTCACCAGGCAGGATATCCACATTAACCGCCCTCTGTGTGAAGTAATGTTTCCCCATCTTCTGCCCCCCCACCTCCATTTGAGGACATGCCCTCTAGTTCATTTTACACTCACCAGCTCAAACACCTGTGTATACTCCATCCTGTCCATCCCCTTTAGCATCTAAGTTACAGTGTTTGTAAGCAAAGGCAGTGCCCACTTTAGTGAGGGATTCCCTGTATCTGTTTCCAGATACACAAGGTAATAAACAGCATGTCCACTGTAGCAATCTGCCGGAACTCCACTGGCAGCAATTCCATCTGACAGTATACCAAGATCCAGTTAAGGAGGCTATGACTACAAGATTGTGGGTGCAGCCTTGTGGCAAGCAAGAGGATTTGTGTGCTAGTAAGATCAGAAAAGTGCCCTCTTGGTTGTATTTATATATTTATTCATTTATTAACTATATTAAACATCAACGTACAACAAGGGGCTGGGTTACCAACGGTTACTCTAACCCTAGGGGAATAATGAGGCACAAGATTAAGCTGGGTACCTTAGGCTCATAGTTTTGGATTAACAAAGGTAGCCCAACACCTGGATAGCCTTAATGTCATTGTTAAGCTAAACGGTTTATATATTTTGTTAAATTAATGTTTTTAAAGCTAAAATTCTAAATGTGCAATAGTACAGTACCTACAGGTTTCCATCCAGTAATATAAATCTTTCAGAATGCTGAAAACCAATCAGAATCCTACATTTCCAGCTGTTGTTTTATAATAAAAGGTTTCTAGCCCTCCCTTTACCATTTAGTTGCCCCTCAGGCCCCAAACCAGGATCCTTCCAGCCCCAACAACCATGACTCAGCTGATGTTATGTCATGGGCACCGAGAGTACTGGCAGCCATTGTGGCCATGGTAGCAAAAATTTTAGGCCCCTTTTTCTCCCATCGTTTGTGAGTTCCTGTGATGACACCAAGCCTGCAGTGATCCCTTGCAGAGGAGACAGAGACATCCATCTGTAACAGCTGTTTTAGGATAGTATACTGTTGTTTTATGGATCTGTATAATTGTAATTGTTAAGGGTGGAAACAATAACAAATTTACAATAAAAAAAAAAAGAGACAGCCATCTTCTTGGTCCATCACAGGGGCTGCTGCATCCAGGAAGGGAGCAGGGGACACCTCTTTCCCAGACTCAGCATACTGCCACCAGTAGAACTCCCAACCTTGGGGTCCCCAGACTGCAGAGACCTGGGCTCATGCCCGAAGTCAGGTCATCCACATGGACAAGCTACTACTGGGATAAGGGAGAGAGGGACTCCATTCTTGGTTTGAGAGGCGCCTATATAAAGCCAGTCCAGAACTGAAATCTCACAGGATGAAGGTGTCCAGATACTAACACAGACACGAAGAGCAGGATTTTCTAAAGGATCCACCCAAGATTCATCTGCTGCTACATTCAAAGCAGAAAAGCATCCAGCCTGCTACACCATCTATTAGATGACCTAACAGCATCCAAAGTTTGTATCCAAAAACAGTCACAAATGCATCCAAACTGGACGTACTTGCACCATAACTGGATACAACTCACAACTGTGTTCACTTATTTATTGGTAATTGTGACTTTCTGTTGTAAATGCAAGCAACATCTGAAAATAGCTTTTGAGCTACCTGGTCGTGAGTAGGTGGATGCAGATGTAGGTACAGCATGCATTTTTGAACAGAACAGAGGCGCACACCAATTCCCTTAAGGTGCCACTTACACACACTGTATCACAGAAAATAAGAAAAAAAGATGGTGCAAACAAGCATATTTCAGTTACAAAAGTGTTTCATTTATTAAATGAATGTAGGTAAAACTCCCAGGACTCCACCCGTATGTATTGCTGGTATAACTTTGTCAGGTGTTCCATCTGGAGTCCTAAGTAGTTTTACCTGCATTTATTTAATAAATGTAACCTATTTGTAACATAAGTACACTTGTGTGCATTGTCTGTTTCTTATTTTCTGCATCACGTATTTGTGTCTATGTGCAAATGTTTTGAAAATCCTGCCACATAATTTTTTTTTTACAAAAAAAAGGACCCTTAGCTCATCGTGACTGCTTAGTCTTATCTATCTAATGCAAAATGTAAGAGCCCTAGACTGAGCATCAATTAGATCTCTAATAAGATCAGCAATGTCATCTACATAACTATTACCATTAGGAGGGGTACAAATTCAGAATGCATTTTAATGCAATCCTTAAGGTCTCAAACATTCAAAGTAATTCCCACATTTGTGTTTCACATGAAAAATCCAGAAAGCAACAAGCATTATCTATGGAACAGAAACTATTTTTATATTGTATTTTGTTACCTTGCGCTGCTTCGTCGCAAAATCAAGAGCATTGCTCGGCTTACAGAACATGAAGAATTTTGAAATTGTCATTGCGTGATTGTGGCACTTTGTCAATGGACTAGGATTATAAAAATAAAAAGGATCTTATTTATTTAGTCTGAATGTGAACCAGAATTCAAAATGTTGTAAACGTTATTTCTAAAACAATTGTGTTAAATTCACGTAAAGGCATCTGTAATTTAAATTACTAATACTTGAAAACTGCATTCATATTATTCTAACAACAATAATTACAGCAACCCTGTAACACCTTGTGCATCAACACCATGAGAGATACGGTGCCCCACAAATTAGAATCTTTTTCAAACATTCTCTCTTTCTCTCTCTCTTCTCTCTCTCTCTCTCTCTCTTTCTCTCTTTCACCTCCTGGCATTTCAAAGGTAGAGTTTTAGTTTTTTGCTGAAGAAGGTAGTTGCCCTGGATGGTGCTCCACCTAATTCGATGACAAAGTTCTAAAGATGTGTTGTTTTGTAATGTTTCAAGTGATTTTCTAATATCTAAGAACACATTTTAAAATAAAATATTAAGAAACAATACTGAATAGTTACATTGAAACCAACACTTACAATAAAGTGTAACTTCATTAATTTTCTGTACCACCCGTCATATTTAATTACTGAGAATAATCTTGTGAAAAAAGAGTTCCCCAGGTTTTAACTCATCCTCCTGTTTTTACCTCACAATGCTCTGTTTGTGACTTCACAATGTGTTGGTGTTGAAATGATTATGATGTTACAGCTCTTGAAATATAATATAGAGGATAATGTATGGTCCTCTATCGTTAACCGGTCAGTTAACAGTCGAGAGGTTGCCAGGGTGACCATGTAAACCTCGAGAGCGAAGCTCGAGAGGTTTATGTCGCCATGGCAACCTCGAGACGGTTAAAATTGACCAGTTAACTATAGAGGGACCATACATTATTTTTTATAGTGTATGGTCCCACCTCAAAAGGCTGCTTACTTTTCCATAACTCGTCACTGCCGCAGCCCTTCAGTCCTTCCCTAACCGCTGCTGTTCGCGCATCGGTTCCCCTTAAAAAAAAAAAAGCATGCACATGCGCAGACCACTCGCTGTTGTTAACCTATCGATGTGACATAAGATCGATAGGTTAACAACATATCTACGTCACATCGATAGGTTAACAACCTTAGGAAATGATGATTTCCTAAGGTTAACAGCGTTCTACCATACATTATTATAAAATATCATACAAGATTATTTTTGGAAAGGGTCAGGGGATATCAGAGTTTGTTCTGTTAAACAATAAACACACTGTTGTAACATTTAACCATTAGGTGTAGAATCACAAGTTTTTATCAAATGCAAGCTTGAACTCTGAGCAACATCAGTAGATCCCAACTGTACAGTTCTCATATGTCACTACATCTATAAATGTCAATGCAATTTGTTGTTAAAAATAACAGGACTTTAAACATTTAGTGAACCATTTTATGGTTTTATATATCTAAATATCAATAAACTGTATAGTAGCTATAGCAATAGAAATAGTTTTATTTTATTTTATTGATCAACAAGGAGACATTACAAAAGAGCTCAAAATATACAAATACCAAAATACAATAAATAAATAGCATCAAAGTACCTCACTGTCACATTATAGATAACAGGAGTGCCCCTGACCAAGCACCCCACTTCCTTCAGTTGTGTGCGAGGTACTCTTATTACCGTAAGAGTACCTCATGCACTGAACCACTGTAACGGGCTTCTTGCTGACAGCTTGTGCAGTCAGCATTTTTAATTAAAAAAAAAAGGATTTTCTTTGCTAATAAAGTTAGCGATGTGTAATAAATTTATGGGTCTGTTTGGAGGGCCTCTTGTGAATCTAAGAGTGTCACCTCTTGTGTCCTTAGGACCACAGAATTGCTCATCTTTGGTTTACAGTCCTCTGGTCCTAAGAACGCATGAGACAACACTCATATCTATAAGAGGCCCTCCAACTGGACCCATAAACATATAATAGAAATATTTATATTGCACACAGACATATATTAAAGTACAAATCTTAAATTCAGCAGGGCATATACACAGGCTTCACTCTTGAGGTCTGATGTAATCAGACCCCCTCTGTGGCAGCACAGGGTGGTTGTCTATGGTTGACCATCCACTAGTCTCTAGTTAAAAGACACAGAGCAAGTAAAATTCTACAACACCTGAGACCCTTGTCCATACTTTAAGATTAGCTAGCACACCTTAACTTACATAACCAAACGTCGCAGTTCTGGAATTACTCATACAGTATAGCACATTGTTTCCAAAATCATCATAATTTACATTTTCCTACATGTTCTGTTATTTTTCATCCCTTATTTTCTGCAGTACATAAGTAGTTTGCTACTTTTTCCAGAATGTTTTCATCTTTGAAAATTTGGACTTAATCTATCAAAAATTAGCCAGAATGTACCACTTGCTGAAAAAGGGGGGGGCAAGAGGTGCCTTCTGATCAATTGATGCCATGGGCAAATGAAGACGACATGGTGAAAGTCTTCTGCTAGTCCCAAATTACATTTATATATGTTTGAGATCTCAGCATTAACTGATTTTTTTTATATCTGTTCACTAGAACTTTACTAGGGAAGACTTCAAAATAATAAAAAAAGACATAATTCCCCTTAGTTTGTGTTCAGGAAGCAGCCACAGGTAAGGCTTTAATGTGTGTTCCCTCACATTTAAACCAGCGAGGCTGATGATTTACTAACGTACTCTTGTCTATGTCCAATTGTATGGTGCTATAAGCAAAGACATTTTTGATTATCTTATTATATTTGGGACTCATCTTAATTCCTGCAACAATGCATTTCCACAGGTATAGGAATCCACTGGAGGCTAGACATTTATGAACATTCTCTGACTACCAGGAAGAACTTTCTAGGGCCATCAATTTCCTTTTTTCCCTAACTACTAGCACTGGGAGCTGGTCAACAGGGAGGTTAATAATTTTTGTCCAATAGCTTATCACAACAGCTGGGGTATGTACTCTTAGAAGTAAAGCACCCAGTTCCCTTCTAGCAAGATATGAGGATGTAACAATGGGAACTCCCAGGATTTTTTTAAATACTCCATTTAAAATTACTTCTAAGGGATAAATATTATCTTGGCCCCAGATTCCACTAGCATACAATATGTTTCCATTTAGTTTACCATCAACAGATTTTAATATCTAAATTATTGACAAGTCACAGTATTTGAAGTTGAAGCGCTGGAGTACATTTACTACCTGCCTACAATTATGTGTCGTGGTCTTAATATGTTTAATTAAGACCCAAATAGCAGTACATTCCAACTGTCTCTAGTGGGGCTCCATTAATAAACCAATGGCTATTCTTATTTCTAGATCCAAATACCACAGGTTTTTGACTTTGACATGTATAACTAGACCTGTTTATGTATGAATATATGTATTTATTTATTTATTTCAAAAGTTGTACCAGGAAAAACATACAGAGCTGAAAACTGCTCTATCCAGATGTGCCTGGGGGAAGGGGTATGGAAGACAGCACAAGAAGAGAAAACAAATATAGCAATTAATAGCATTCCAACAATAATAGTCTCATACAAGCAATACAGCATAACTGCTCTATCCAGATGTGTCCTGGGGTGAGGAGTATGGAAGACAGCACAAGAAGAGAAAACAAATATAGCAATTAATAGCATTCCAACAATAATAGTCTCATACAAGCAATACAGCATAACTGCTCTATCCAGATGTGTCCTGGGGTGAGGAGTACGGAAGATAGTACAAGAGGAAAAAATATATAATAATTAACAGCATTACAAAAATAATAGTCTTATACACGCAATACAGTACATCAAATGAAGCATAAACTTAAACACTGCAAGGCGTTAGTACAACAAGGTACAAGTGGTAGATTAAAAAAAATTGAGATTTGATAAGCAAGGGGGAACTTATCCAACAGAAATTGTGGGGGGTAGGGCAATATGGCTAGGGCAATATGAGTAGGGGGCAAGGAGATCAGATAAGGTAAGGGGTTATGGACAGTTGCAGGTGGGAGTAGAAAAGTCACGAAGAAGAGTCTTAAAGGAGAAGGAAGAAGGGACAGAGCAGATTGACAGGGGAAGGGTGGATCAGAAATTAGGAAAGGATATGAGAAGGCAGCTTGCCCAACATTAGATTTCCTGGATGGAATAAAAAGGAAATGGGAAACATTGATGCAAAGTTTTTAGGAGGAAGGAGGGGGAGAGGATATCAGGAAGGGAAAGGAAGTTTGGAGAAAAGGGAACCAAACCAGAATTTGGATATAAAGAAGGCACAGTGGGAAACGTGCCAGGCATCAAGAGAGGGGAAGGACAGGGCAGAGAAGAGTGAGCAGTGATGGGTACAAGGGGAGCAGTCTAAGACAAAACAATAACATGAGTGAAAGAGGGATTCGATCTGCCGGGAGGGATTTGGGAGCTCCACTGTAAACAATGTCACCATAGTCAAAAATGGAAGAATCATCTGTTTTTTTAACTTGTATTTATTGATTTTAAGAACAGAATACATACAAGTATTTCCTGTAGGACATTACAATCAAGTATTAAAAATACAATACGACAAAATCTGATCACTCAGTATTAGCAGTACTCCTGACTTGTTACTTCATGTGAGAGTTATCTACAACATAAAACATTTTGTTTACTAAAACAGAATGTTCAAAGGCTATTTGCTGCCATGAGTAGGGATATCCTATACATTAACAGGAAACCTTCCAGTTAGCAAAGCCCTATAATAAGGGAAAAATACCCCTATTTATTATATATCAGAGAAACAGTATATAATTATACAGCATAACACTTTCTAGCAGCTCCTTCCCTCCCCATTCACCACAAAGACTTTGAAGCAGCAAAACCCAAATGATCAACTTTTAACCTACTATTAGAATGAGACGTCTAAGCAGTGTTTCTTTCCACATTCAAGTTACCTTTAACCAGTTATTATTTTAAATTTGATTCTTAAACTTTTAAACAAGGACAGTTAAACAATTAGTGAATTTAATCCCTCGACATAAAAACGAACATCGCTATTACAGATTCTGTAACCTATGCCCTGAGCTTAAGTCTCCATTTTAAATGACTTAGACATAAAAAAAAAGGAAAGGGAACCAGCTATTCATTATTGATAAAAACCTTCAACAACTGAACAAAACGAATGCAGACATATTTTAACCATTTACAGGCTTCAGTGTAAATAAAAGTCCTGGGTGACTCAAATTACAAAATCAGCTCAGCCAAGTGCTGGCTTACAAATTACAGTCACTTCAAGTATCTCCTTCTTCTTCGGAATCTGACTCCCGGCTTTGGACTATATAGTCTAATTCAATTTTTTCCAGGAGTTTCCCTGCATTCTTCGGTTCAGCAAAATGAAAAGTTTTATTGCCGTATACCACTTTCAGGCATGCCGGCATTAGTATGTGGTGTATCCCTAGTCACCACAGCTTTAACCGGACCCCACTGAAAGCCTTGCACCTCTGTCATGTAGCGTAGCTGAGGTCTGGGAAGATGTGAACACTCACTCCCCGCCATTGTATAGGACCCTGCTTCCAGATCAGTTGAAGAATACAATCTCGCTCCTTCATGGACCCCAATACAGCCAGCACAGCGCATGTCAAAGGGTAGGCAGAGTCCTGATGTAAACGGGCCCCTCTTACATTCACCCTGTAGCCCTGGATAGTAAACTGCATTGCAACAAGTAGCTGTTCAGGAATCCGCTGCTCAAGGAAGGTGTATAGATCTTCTCCTTCCTCCACCTCCAGTAGTCTGATTATTCGAATATGGGATGCCCGTGCCCGATTCTTCAAGTTTTCCAGACACCAGCGGAGCAGCTTTGATAAGGCCCGATGTAGCAACTCTGGTTTTCCCAGCAGATTTACTTGCCTCCTGTGCCACTTCTTCCACTATGGTCAGCTTTGTTTCTACACTCATGAACCTTGAGGTGAAGTCATCCATTTTTTCTATCTATACTTTGAATGGCTTTGAGTAGCACAGCATTCGAAGGCTGATTTAAGGTAGGGTCTGCAGGTTCCTTATCTTTATCCAGGCCTTGTCACATTTCCTTCTGTTTGCCTCCATCTCCTTCAGCTGCTGTTTTTGTACAACCCATTTTTATAGAAGGTAATACTGTGGTATGCCCAGAATCTGGATCATTAGCTGGAGTTAAAGGCAGAAACTTAAGGCAGATTATTTTGTTTTTTACTGCTAAAAGCAACTAAATAAAAAGTCTGGGTGAGGAGCTGCTAGGGAGTGCTGCTTCCAGCTCAGCTGTTAGCCACGCCCCCCAAGAATCATCTTTAAAATTATCTCAAAGTGGGCAGGAAGGAGGATACTCGATTTGTTCCTGTACAATGCACCAAGCTTGGGGTTCAGCACATGGTGTATGGTATCAATATGCACCAAGAAATCTAGATGACAGTCAAGCCAGACCCCAAGATACTTAAAAGAGGATACATCCTCAATCATAACATTATCAAGAGTGGAATAATATGCGGTAAAGGAGTCTGGAAAGCCTCTGTCGGGTACCAAATGTCATGTAAATGGTTTTTCTTTGGCACTAAGGAACAGCTGGGTTGACCGGAACTAGCACTGAATATTGCCAAAGTCCAGCTGGATAGTAAGGTCCAAGGGAAGAGGAGCCAGATGCAAAGAGCATTGTATCATCTACATAGATAAGAATGGTGGCAGAGGTGCAGGCAGAGGGAAGGTCGTTCAAGAACTGGAAAGGAGAATGGGGTGCAGGACAGACCCTTGAAGGACACCTGAACAGATGGAGAGTGGAAGGGGGACAGGGGGCTTATAATACAGGTAACTTGAGACTTGTCCTCAAGATAGGAGTGGAACCAACTGACTGAGGAGGCACAGAGCCCAGCTGCTCTGAGCTTGTCCAGAAGGAGGCGGTGTGACAGTTTCAAATGCTTTAATCACATTGACAAAGAAGGCAGTGGTAATCAGACCCATGTCCATTACTGAAAGGATGGCGTTAGTAAGCTGGAGGAGGGAGGTGGAAGTGGAGTGAAATTTCCTGAAATCAGAATGGAAAGAGTTGAAGAAGGAGAGAAAGCTAAAGAAGGAGAACAGCTGCATGAGAACAAGATGTTCTTGTAACTTAGGCCCAGAGCAGGAAGGAAAGAGCTAGGACAGAAGTTACCAGGAGGAGAAGGATCACCAGCGTTAGGGACAGAGACGACTGTAGCCTGTTTCCAGGCTTTAGGGACAGTGGCAGAGGAAAAAGAGAGATTAAGGAGTTGAGTAATAGGCATAACAATGGCATGAGCTGACAGAAGCTGAAGCAGGAAAGGGACCCTGGGGTTATTATATCTGATGATCTCAAAGTGGCAAAGCAGTATGACAAACCAGTGGGTAGGGCCAGTGCGATGCTGGGATGCATTGGGGGAGGCATCTCCAGCAGGAGAAGGGAGGTGGTGTTGCAACTGTATCACTCATTGGTGAGACCCCATCTGGAGAACTGTGTACAGTTCTGGAGGCCGCACCTCAAAAAAGACATAGACAAGGTGGAGGCAGTCCAGAGGTGGGCAACTAAAATGGTGCAGAAGTTGAACCAAATGTCTTACGAAAAGAGACTGAAGGATCTCAACATGTGCACCCTCAAGGACAGGAGAGTGACAGGAGACATGATAGAGACTGACAAGTACCTCATGGGGTGAATAGGGTGCAGGAGGGGAGTCTTTCAAATGAGGAAGAGCACCAGGTCTAGATGGCATGTGATGAAGCTGGAGGTGGGGGTTTAAGAGGGATGTGAATAATACTTTACTGAATGAGTGGTGGACACCTGGAACAGACTGCCAGTGGAAGTGGTGAAGGTCAAAACAACAGGGGGCTTCAAACATGCGTGGGACAAACATAGGAGAATATTAGCCAATGGGCAGGGAAGAAGGAGAGCAGTTTGGGTTTGCGGAGAAGACGAAGCAGTGATTATCTGGGCAGACTGGGTGGGCCAAGCAGTCCTTTTCTGCCCACAGATTCTATGTTTCTGTGGAATATTTTCCAATAAACAGTCCTGATTGGCTAAGAATGATGCCTTGATCTGCAATAGTTTATATAGAAAGACTAGTATGGGCAGAAGTACATCCAAATCTGCACCTGACTGAACAAAACTGCAAGATTACATGATGGTTTCTGTGTGACCCCAATTATGTATGCTTGGAATCCCAACTAATAAAAGTTTTTTTGTTAAAGCAGTAGTGCAACAAAATTGTGCAAACAATTTGTCCCTAATTTTGTCAGTATAAAAGGTTCCAGGTATCTTCTAGTTTTATTTGGTGGTAAAGTGTTCTAGTTCCGCTGACATTTGAGTACTTTATAAACGTTATAATTGAGTCTTTTTTTCTCAAGAAAAAAAGATGACTGCTACATTAACTTAGAAATAGCACTGTAGACCTAGCAAGGGTTAGGTTGTAGGGAAAAAACAAGGTGTGCAGCATAGAAACATAGAAACATAGACTTTGACGGCAGATAAGGACCGCTAGGCCCATCTAGTCTGCCCATTTCCCTACCTACAGGATAGGCCGCAGATCCTAGTTAACCAACAGCCTATTTCTTCCTACCCCCCACAAGAATTGCCTTATGTCTGTCCCATGCATTCTTGAATTCTCCCACAGTTTTAGACCCCACAACTTCCGCAGGAAGGCTGTTCCATGCATCCACTACCCTCTCTGTGAAATAATACTTCCTCACATTGCCCCTGAACCGCCCTCCTTCTATCTTTAAATTGTGTCCCCTTGTTCTTGCAAGTCTCTTTTTCTGAAAGATGCTACCCTCTTGGACTTTGTTGATTCCCTTGAGGTACTTGAAAGTTTCTATCATGTCCCCCCTCTCCCTTCTTTCCTCAAGGGTATACACATTAAGCTCCTTTAGTCTCTCCTCATACGGCTTCTCTTGCAGACCCTGCACCATTTTAGTTGCCCTCCTCTGGACTGCCTCTATCCTGTCTATGTCCTTGCGGAGATGGGGTCTCAGAACTGGACACAGTATTCCAGATGGGGTCTCACCAACTGTCTGTACAGAGGGATAACAACTTCCTGTTTTCTGCTGCTGATGCCTCTCCCTATACATCCCAGTATACCCCCGGCCCTCCCTACTGCCTTCTCACATTGCTTGCTAACCTTAAGGTCATCTGATATGATTACCCCCAGGTCCCTTTCCTGTTTTGTTGTTGTTACTACCTCCCCACCCATTGTGTATTCTTCCCCTGGGTTCTTGCTTCCCAGGTGCATTATTTTGCACTTTTGTGCATTGAATCCTAGCTGCCATACGTCTGACCATTCCTCCAACCTTGCCAAGTCCCTTTTCATCCTTTCCACGCCTCCTTGAGTATCAGCCCTGTTGCAGATCTTTGTGTCATCTGCAAAAAGGCATACTTTTCCTTCCAGTCCCTCTGCAATGTCACTAATGAAGACATTAAAAAGGACTGGACCCAATACTGAACCCTGCGGTACCCCACTAGTAACCGCCCTTTCTTCAGAGTGGACTCATTTACAATTACCTTCTGTGTCCTGTTGTCCAGCCAATGTTTTACTTAGGCTACCACCCTGGGACCCACTCCCAGGCTGGTTAATTTGACTAATAATCTTTTGTGTGGACCGCGCCAAATGCCTTGCTAAAGTCTAGGTAGGCCATGTCCACAGCCCTCCCTGGTCTACTACTTTGGTCACCCAGTCAAAGAAATCTATTAGATTCGTCTGACATGACCTTCCTGCTGTGAACCCATGCTGCCTTGGATCCTGTGCTCCACTGACCTCTAGGTACTCAACTATTCTTTCCTTCAGAAGTGACTCCATCATTTTCCCTACCACAGAGGTCAGACTGACAGGTCTGTAGTTTCCTGCCTCTGTCTTGGTCCCACTTTTGTGAAGGGGAATCACATCCGCCTTCCTCCAGTCCTCGAGTACCACACCATCCTCCCATGATTTATTAAAAGAGTAGCCAGTGGTTTCACTAGTTCCTTCCTTAATTCTTTTAGAATTCTGGGTGAATTCCATCAGGACCCATTGCTTTGTCCACCTTCAGTTTTAGGAGTTCTTGCAGAACCCTTTCTTCTGTGAAAGGACTGGGATCGACCCCCCTATCAAGAGTGCTTCTGTTATTGATTAGGCACTTCCCTCCTCTTTTGTGAATACTGAGCAGAAATATTCATTCAGTATTCCTGCTTTTCACTGTCGCCTCTGCCCACCCACTGTTCATTCTATTCAGCCTCACTATCCCTCCCTTGTCTTTCTACGCCGCTGATGTACCTATAAAAGGTTTTATCCCCTCTTAACTGAGTTGGCTATCTTTTCCTCAGTTTGGGCCTTTGCTATTCTGACTTCCCTCCTGCTTCTTTCTGCCTTAACAGGTACAGCTCTCTGTCCTGCTCCTTCTGTGTTTCTTATACTTCTGGAATGCTATCTTTTTCTTCCTGACTTTCACAGCCACCTCTCTTGAGAACCATAGTGGCTTTTTCTTTCGTTTTGATTTATTTATTTGCTTCACACAAAGGCTTGTTGCCTCTGTGATGGCAGTTTTGATAATCCCCCATTGTTGCTCCACACCTCCTTCTAGTCTGTTTGCTAGTGCTTTTCTGAGGCACTCTCCCATCTTGCCAAAGTCAGCCCTCCTAAAGTCCAGTACCCTCACTTTTGTATGGCTTGACTCTGTAGGAGTTTAACGTGAACCACACTGTTTGATGGTCACTTGTCCCCAGATGGCAACCCACTTCTAGATCTGAGATCCTCTCACTGCCCCGTTTGAGAGTACGAGGTCTAAGATTGCTCCCTCACGAGTGGGTTCTGAAACTAGCTGTCTAATGCCTGCCACCTGTAGGGCATCAAGAATGGTCCTGTTCTTGGATATGGCTGCAGCAAATGTGCTCCAGTTAACATCTGGCATATTCAGGTCTCCCATCAACAGTATCTCCCCTTTCTCTGCCATTCTAAGAATGCCTTCCATCATATCCTTGTCCATTCCTTCCCCCTGATATGGGGGTCTGTACACAACCCTGTGCGGATTGTGGTGCCCTTCCAGTCTCCAAGGTGACCCACAGTGCTTTCTCTCCTCCTGTTTACTCTTTTGTTCAGTTGCTTTTATCCCTTCCTTTACATAGAGCTACTCCTCCCTCTTCTCCCTGCCTGTCTCTCCTGTAGGTTATGTACCCTGGTATGTTAACATCCCAGTCATGGTTCTCTGTGTACCATGTTTCTGTGACTGCTATGATATCCAGGCATCCTTCTTCCATTAAGGCCACCAGCTCAGGGAGCTTGTTGCCCAGACTACGGGCATTGGTACTCATTACCCTCCATTTCCTGATGGCCTTACCCCCTTTTGCCCCATCCCTGTCCTTCTTGCCTTTGTCACTTTCTCCATTTACCACTGCCCTTCTTCCTATCGACACCTCCATGTTGGTGTTTGCCACACTTACTACCGTGATTGTTTGGGGGGGCTAGGATTTTCCTGCTCCTTTCCAGTGCTTCCCCCCTTGGCTAGTTTAAAAGCTTGCCAATGAAGCATTTAAACCTATCACCTAGGATCCTGGTTCCCCTCCCGGACAGATGCAGCCCATCATGCCAGTATAGGCTTGCATCACTCCAGGTGGACCCCCAGTCCCCAATGAAGCCAAATCCCTGAGCTCCACACCAGTTTTTCAACCACTGATTGAATCCCATGGTACGGAACACCCTAGCCTCTCCTATGCCATAGATGGGTAGCACCTCCGAGAAGGTTACCGTGCGTGCTACTTGACTAAGACCCCTCCCCAATCCCACCTAGAAAAGTAGATCTGACAGGTATGCTAATATTTTGAATTAACTGTGGCTGAAACTAGCTGTTTGGGAAAACATTTTTTATTGCCCTACTGCTTTAAATCCATGGAAAAAAACCATCAGTGATGTGTCTACAACTTTTCAGCTCTTGACAAGCCCTGTGTTGTTTCTTTTTAAAGAAACAGCTTGGCACAGAGTTCCTTATTATAGCAAACTATTTTCAACAAATTGCTTCAAGAAAAAGTAAAGATGTTTTAATCTTTTCTTCCTATTGTACAAGTGCTTACGCTCATCTGTGTGGTGTCAGGAATACAAAATAAATTGCCACCTACCCAGAGAATGAAGTGGAGCATCAGAGTGAGCCCTGTAGATTTGTTAATCAGCTGCACCTGCGTCTTGTTAACTGGAAATTGTCAAATCTTAGTGCAGGTACTGAAGTCTTCTGGAGGTAATCAAATGAGTGGCTTGTAGACTGCCAATTACTGGGATTTCTTTTATCTTCCTTGACGATGCCCCCATTAGAGCTGCTGGAGATGCAAATGACATTGGCAGGTTCTGCTGACATCCCCTTGGTGACATTCAGTCAACCTTCCATGGTGTGTGAGCAACGTTTTGAATGGAACCCAAACCTCATTTTTCTTTTTAAATTTTTTTTAATATAACTGCAAGGTTGGGCATATATGAAGTCTGCTTAATAACCCCCAGGCCCAGACGGTCAAACGATTAGCACACTGCGCTAATTGGATATAGCATGGTCGACAACCTGTTAAAGCATCTGCTGCTGTATTCAAAAAAGTCACTTAGCGCGCCATTACTTGGCTAGCGGGTTCATGCTGAATATACCACTGAGCCCCTGCCAACATTTGTCAAAAGTACGGCAGCTTAGATTCAATGCAAAGAAGTGCACAGTAATGCACCTGGTAAACAAAAACCCAGGGGTAGAGTACACACCGTGGGGGGAGGTAATAACAACAACTAAAATGGAAAGTTACCTGGGGTAGTCATAGCAGATGACCTAAAGGTAAGCAAGCAATGTGACAAGGCAGTAAGGAGGACTGGGGGGATACTGGGATGCTGAGGGAGAGGCATCACCAGTAGAAAACAGGAAGTTATCCCTCTGTACAGACAGTTGGTGAGACCCCATCTGGAATACTGTGTGCAGTTCTGAAGACCCCATCTCCGTAAGGACACAGACAGGATGGAGGTAGTCCAGGGAAGGGCAACTAAAATGGTATAGGGTCTGCGCCAGAAGCCATATGAAGAGAGACTAAGGGAGCTTAATATGTATACCCTCGAGGAAAGGGGGGGGGACATGATAGAAACATTTAAGTACCTCAAGGGAATCAACAAAATCCAAGAGGGTAGCATCTTTCAGAAAAAGAGATGTGCCAGAACAAGGGGGCACAATCTGAAGATAGAGGGGGAACGGCTCAGGGGCAATGTGAGGAAGTGTATTTTCATGGAGAGGGTGGTGGATGCATGGAATGGCCTTCCTGAGGAGGTTGTGGGGTCAAAAACAGTGGGGGAATTCAAGAATGCATAGGACAGACATAAAGCAATTCTAGTGGGGGGTAGGAGGAAGTAGGCTGTTGGTTAACCAGGATCTGCAGCTTATCCAACAGGAAGGGAAATGGGCAGACTGGGTGGGCCAAGCAGTCCTTATCTGCCGTCAAAGTCTATGTTTCTATGTTTCTATCAGGTGCTCCTCTTGCATACATGACACAGTGATATATTGAAAAGGTTTTGGAAGTGCTAAAAGGCTGCCGGGGTGCCGCTATTTAACACTTCCAAGACCTTACTTTTAACAATGCACACAGTGGTTCAAGGCCACCCCCTGTTCCCAGCAGCACCAGTGCCATGTTTTAAATACAACAAAAAAAATTCTCCCACCTTTCCCTGACCCCAGTTGGCAAACAAATGCAACTCCTTGGTGTCCAGTGGTAACCCCCAGCCTCACCTGATCACCAATGGCAATATAATAATATTCCCTGGTGTCCAGTGGTAGCTCCCCCCCCCCACTTGATCCCTGTGAGCATTACATTAGTATTTTCCTTGTGTTCACTAGTACCCCCCTCCTCACCTGATCCTTGTTGACATAATAAAAGTAATATTCCCTGGTCTCCAGCTGTACTCCTTCCCTCACCCGATCCCCATTTGCATTATATTAATATTCCCTGGTGTCCTGCGTGCCATCCCTCCCTCAATCAACCCCTGTTGGCATTATTATAATATTCCCTGGTGTCCATTGGTCCCTCCCTTTACAGTGGGGGGCTTCAAGCATATGTGGGATAAACACGGGCATATTTTAGAAAATAGGCAGGGATGAGGGAGGGTCAGCGGAGACCAGTTAGGATTTGGGAAGACAGATTAGGCAGGGAACATCTGGACAGACTGGGTGAGCTAAGCGGTCCTTTTCTGCTGACAAATTCTATGTTTCTATGCCTCCCCCCTCCCAGCAGCCTCCTGTCCCCCCAATTCCAACTCCCTGCCTCAAGATGGTGGCCAATATTTACCCTTTCCTTACTTCCCTGGCCAGTCACCGTCTGCCTAACGCAAGTACTGTATCAATACACACTGCTGTATAGCGTTATAGGAAGCACACACAATGTCAGCAGAAAAAGACAATCGGTCCAGCCAGGCTGCCCTGTTTTACCCTATCCTATCCCGTAACCTACTGCCTAGATGGACTTTTCACTGTCCCTTCACCCTGTTGCTCCCTGCTTCACTGTTACTGACCTGAGTAATTAATAAGCTCTTTAAACTGTCCCAGCCGTGCTTGAACCCATTAATGGTTTTTGTGCCCAGCACCTCCGCTGGTAGGCTGTTCCATGGTGCAACCACTCTCTGTAAAATAAAACTTTCTCACATGCCTCCTGAATCCCGCCCCCCCCCAGCAACTCTCACTCATGTCCCCATGTTTTGACCCACTGTTCCTGCTAAAAAATGTTCTTGCAGTACTTGCATTCTGAAAAAAAAAAAACAAGTCTGGTTCGAACTTGTTGTTTTCCCCCAAACAATTGTTCTTTTGCTCCTCCTAACTTGGCCACATTTAAAGGGAACATAAACCCGGTTGTTTACATTTTTTAATATAGTTGTAAATTTGGTCATAAGTGAAGTCCATTTAATCTCCCCAGTGTATTGTTCTGTGTGTTTGTTTTGAAACAGTCGTATTTTTCCTTATTTAGGGACCCATAATAATGCAGCCATTTTCCCGCCCGATATTCATTTTTCAGTCACTGAGCAGTTCCTGAACCCAGTGACATCAGTTGAGCTGAAGACTACAATGACGCTGTGTTGGCTCAATTTTTATGCTGGATGATCTGGTGGGTGCTGTACCAGTTCCAAAGAGTACCCATTTCAGATCCTTTCCAAGACTCACTTGTCCATGTTAATGGTCCTCCACCGCTAACAGAACAGGGCTGGGTGCCCTCTTACCAGCATTGTAAGGTCCACCTTGAGCAGCTGAGTTGGGACTGTGGCAGGCAACCTGTCAGAGGGCTGCAGTCAGGACTTGTGCCTGCTGCGATCCTTTTTATTGTGGTTTGTGTTTTGCTGAAACAGCCAGGGTTTACCTTGTTGTTGGAAGCCCCTTTGGTTCTGGTTGGATCTGCTATGAAGAGGTACTAATGTAAGGACATATGTCCCCCGCCTCTGTGAACGTGACTGTGGATGTTCTTCCTGTCTTTCTTGGTTGACTTCTTGTCATTGAGGGCCTTTTATCCCTTTTGGCCAGAGAGATAAGTCTCATTAAAAAGAACATAATTTTTTGCTGAACGTCATTCCCATACATGGACAGATCTAGAATTTTTTTCAAAGAAGTAGCAATTTTGTCAAGTGGATAGCACTTTTCCATAAAAATGTAGCCGGCCCGGTGGCACTGAGGGCTGAGGCGCTGGATGCCTTACCTCGCGTTACGCCGGTGACCCATATTTGGGAACAAGCACGGGCCACTTGGGGTCAGCAGGGGAGGAGAAGGATTGAGCATCCAAGGACTGCTCTCCTTCTCCAGGGAGGGGGGGGACACCAGCTTTTGGTGCATGACTGGCCCCTAGCGGAGGGTGGGGGCTGGTGTGCTGAGGCTCAGGAAGAGGGGAAGATGCGGCAGATGCTCGGAGAAGCGTGTGCGGTATTGTGCGCACTCGCTCCTTGTGACATCATTGCATGCTGCATCTCGGGGGTAAAAGAAAAATGGAGGAGAAAAGCAGGCACTGGCGGGCAGAATGATCGGATCCCCACAAGTGCCGCCTCTGCGATGGGCAGTAACCCTTGGCACTGGATTCATGTGTGACGGCGGGTTGGGGGTTCCCACTGCCCTGCCATGAGGGGCACAGCTGTGGGGTAAGCCGAGAGGTATGCTGCGAGTGGAGGACAGGGCCGGGGGGATCACAAGTGAACAGCCGCCAGTGCCAGGAGGATAAACAAGAGTAGCTACAAAAAAAAATGTAGTATTTGCTTGCCTAAGGAGGTAGTGGGTGCTACTTCACTACATAGCTGTGTTCCCAAACCCAGCAAGTCTGACTGAAGCTGCCTCCTGATACAGATTCCTTTTGCCACTGCCTGGGCTGCAGTATCGGGAATTTGTAAGGTGGCTCAAATTTGCTGATTATTGAACTCAAATCCCTGAGTGATAATAACTGCTAGCAAGTCTTCTTTTGCCATTGATTCTGGCAACTTTTCCGTACAGGCTTTCAGTTTGGACCAGGGCAAGTAGTCATATTTCGCCATATGGGACTGGTATTTCCCAGCTCTGAGGCCCAGGGTGGCTGAAACAAATACCCTTTTCTCCATGACACCTCTTTAGGAGTGCTACACTTGTTTGTAACCATAATTACAGTATTGTCAGCTATTGACATTATGTAGTAGTCTGATCTGAGTTTCAGTGCCAGATGCTTTTTGTCCGATACACGGGTACTGTGGTCAACTGAAGTCAGCCTATTTCAGACTCCAAGAGTAGAATTCTCTAGGGCAAGCTGGATAGGTGACACCATTGAAATAAGCACTGATGGAATATTCAACTATTTCAACTGGACCATTTTGGTCTCCTCCAGTGCTGTTTTCTAAACCGCAAGGCTTTGAGCGTACTCTTGATCACGGAATGGCAAGAAGAATCCTCTTGGGGGTGACATATAACTGCTGATGAGGTGGGATTGGCTCTTAATATAGAATGTTTTTTGTCATAATTCTCTGTCCAACAAAGTAAAGGGCATGAAAAAAACAATCGGCGACAACAGTGCTGACAACGACACCAACAAAGGTACTGAGGACGGTGCCATGGATGACACCTATGCTGGCACAGAGAGCAGTATTGAAATTGGCACCAAAGATGGTACTGGTGCTGTTACCAGCATGGGCACAGTCACTGGCATCAGCACCATGACTGGCATTGCCTGGAGGAGCAACTGCTGCATTAGAGCTGTCCGCCTGCCAAACTGCTCATCCAAGATCTCACCCTTTAAAAGCAGGAGAGTCTGAGATGGAGTTACTGGACTATTACCTCATCTACAACATCCAAATCCCAAGACCTAGAAAAAGAATGGCTAGAACTGAAACGGGACCTGTATCATCCTTCCATTTTCTAATGAGACAAGGAGGATGGGACAATTTCTTTTTCTTGGGGTGCGACTTGGAAAACCCCACATGAGAGAATCTATCCTTATGGGCCAATCTGGAATTTTTTTGACAATTAGAACAAAACTGGACTTTGTGCTTGGCACCAAGATACTCCAAAGAAGAGCAGTTGGCATCCTGAGCTAAAATCATTTTGCCACAGCTACAAGATTTAAAAGGCACCTCACTTGATGTAATGGTCATCGAATGAATAAAGACAGAATGTCCCAGCACCAGGGTCAAAAAATAATGACGCTGACAGAAATTTTGAATTACTTTTAAAAAATGACATAGAATTTAAATTTAAAACAATAATGGCAATTTAGAAATATTAAAATTACACCAAGAAGTATGGACGCCTGAAGAACGAGCAGCCGCCTCACAGCGCCAAAATAAACTTAAAATACCCACTATTTTTAAAGATAAGAGGGCACAAACAGTTTTATTCATTGGTTGAACGTCTAGCTGAATGAGATACATAAAATATATTCTCAAGTTAAGGCACTATTTTGTTTTTCCACGGTTTTTAAAATTTGCCAGGTTCTGACTGATGATGGCCCCGCCAACCGCCAGACAAGGTACGGACGCTTATAAACAGGCCACGATCACTTCTTGTAATAATGCTAATGTTGCCACCAAAGCGGACATGCAAGAAATTAAAGATCTGTTTGCCAGCCTAAAAGTAGATTTACTTGATATGAAAGAGGGTATGAGACTTTTAAAAAAAGTTACTGAAAAAACTGCTGAAAGAGCAAATGTTTCAGAGAAAAAATTTACTAGCCTTCAGAATACAGTTAATTACCTCGAAGAGAAAACTGAAATCAAAGTGACCAGATTCATTATTTACTACAGAAAATTGATGGTATTGAGAATAGAGGAAGCAGGAATAACATCAGAATAGTGGGGATCCCAGAAGAGGTAGAAGGCACTAACATGATTGAATTTCTAAAGCAATTTATACCAAAGTTGTTGGAATACCATTGGATTTGGCCCCTCAAAATTGAAAGGGCACATCGAGCTTTATCGGCTAAACCACACCCAGGTGGTAAGCCCCAAGCAATCATAGCTAATTTCCTGAGGTACCCAATTAAAGACGAGGCTATCAGGATCGTTAGGGATCATAAGGTGCTGAAATGGAGGGGGGGGGGCAGAATTTCTTTCTTTCAAGACTTCTCTAGTGATGTGACAGAAAAAAGATGGGCTTTTTATGATGCAAAAACTCAGTTGCAGAGGATGGCTGTTCATTATTATTTTAAATAATAATAATAATACTTTATTTGCTATGCGCCTTTCAAATATCAAGGCGCAGTACAATAGGACAATAAAACACCATAAATCAGAGTCATCATCGTAAAAGCAATACAAATCAGCAATCAACGCTACCATATGCTTTGACCCAGAGAAAAGATTTTAAAGCCTGTTTAAAACTCCCCATGGTTGTGCACTCCCTAATCTGATGGGATAGAGAATTCCAGAGGGATGGGGCCGCAAACATAAAAGCACGGGCCCCAGCGGATGTTAAGGCTACCCTCGGAATCTCTAGCAACCCCTCGTCAGCCAAGCGGAGGTATGAAGTAAACCATCTGAGGACCACCCCAGAAAGTCCACAAATACATCTCAGATGCTCAAGCAGAACCCCATCGTCGATGGTGTCAAACGCTGATGACAAATCTAATAGTACTAAAATGGACCATTTTCTCTGGTCTCTTGCCATCAAGAGATCATTAAGCACCCGAACCAGCGCAGTCTCGGTACTATGCCTCTTTCGAAAACCTGATTGGAGAGGTTCATAGATGCTATGGATGGTTAAGTGGTTCTCCAGTTGGGCCGCCACTACTTTCTCGATCACCTTCCCCACAAAGGGGAGATTCGAGATAGGCCTGTAGTTAGCAACAGAGTCTGGGTCCAGAGAAGCTTTCTTCAACAAGGGTGCCACCACCACCTCTTTTAAGGAGCAGGGATATTCACCCGAGTTGAGGGAACACCAGACTATCTGTGCCAGAACCGGGGCGATAGAATCACCACATCCCATAATCATAATAATACCCTGCGATTCTAGTGGTTTTGGTCCCTGGGGGTCACCCACAGAACTGTGAATATCCAGAACAAGTATGGGATATTATTAATTCTCTCTCAGGCAAGTTTTCAACACAAACTGCCATCTCGGCCTCAAATGGTATCCAACGTTTTAATTCCCCCCCCATGCCACTTCTCCAGGCCGTCAGTCACTGAGTCCCAAGGTGCTAGTTAGCTCTACGCATGCCCTGTCAACAGCTGTACAAACTCCTCAAAGCAATACACATAAGCCACAACAAATAAAGGTTTACACGTCATTCCCTTATGCTTCTGTGGTGAGGGCCAAAGTACCTAACACACCTAAAACTGCAATGCTATCCAATAGTAATAGAAAGAGCAAGCCTACAACTAAACAGTATTTTACTCACCCCCAAATGCAGCTCGGGTTCACCCTGAAGAAATGGAGCAAAAATCCTGCCACACAACTCATAAGCACTTCAGACATAATTGATAATTCCTTGGTTACAGTAAATAAGGACTGTCTGACAGGTGATGAACAACCACCTGAAATAATAATGAACTGAAAAGCAAGGTTACAAGTCAAAGGTCAAGAGCAAAACAGCTTCCGGTTGTTATAGGGGAAGGCCCATCGTAACGACAAGAGTTCTACAGTCTAACAGGATTCTGGGTTATTAGTAACTAATCATTTACATGTATGTTTACTGTAGCTTTTGGGGGGAGTTGTGTAGTATTTCTGGTGATAGTAATGAGCTGGAGCATGATCCCCCTTTGACTCAGGTAAGCCTGCTCTGTCTTCATAGGGGAGTGATCTGGTTGGAAGGCGAAGTATCTGGTTCTCAAGCAAATATATTGGCACAAAAAAAATATGTTGAGTGCCATAAAGAGAATGATTACAGTTTAGTAATTTTGGGTTTCAGTACTCTTGCTACAAAATGTATAGCATGCAGAAATGTCATTTATGCATATACATTTGGAGTTATTAGTATTAGAGAGATGTTGTGATGCTTTAAAGCATCAACAAATGGGATTAAATTCACATGCCACTGATAGCTCCCCTTTAAGATGCCTTATAACTTTTTCCTGGCTATTGTGTAGATGTAGCGCGCCAACAACTATTATTTTGAGTGCCACTCTCTTAACTGTCAGTAGTTTCAGGTACACAACGTGTAGATTCTGTGAGCTGTTGTTGTTCAGTGTTATACTTATGTACTTGTCATTGTCTTTTATGCTGATCATGGTAACCCCAATAATGCTACGTTGCCTGGGTAATAATGACTGAGCCTTTCCAATGGTATTATTGTAGGTCAGTAGAGGTTATGTGAGTCTCATGGAGCTGTGACTTTATATGATGAACCGAACCTTAACATCCTGTGATTTTCATCTTTGAAGAAGCATAAATATAATAAAGTCAGCCTGTGCCAGGTGGGTCATGGGGAACCGTGGCAGCATTTGGATCAGTGGACTTTTTAGAATGGACACACACAATCTTTAAGAAAGCCTAATTTGAACTCTTGAAATGGGTCATTTGGTACTATATTGGTGGCAGGAAGCTGCAAAAGAATATGAGCCTTCAGACCTTAACACATAATGGGATCAGATACCGGGAACTAGCAAAAGGGAACCTGAATGTTGTATGTATTTATGGTTTATTAAGTTGTTTACAGCAGCCTGTTTCTACATGTTACTAAATAAAAGTCCTGAAGTTAAACTCCTTATTTTAGTGGCAGAGTGCTGGGGTGCTGATTCTGCTTAATTCCAGATAAGTTCTAAGAATATTGCAATACAATAGGAATATTATTTCTTCATTAATAAGCTTGCTATCAAAAGATGGTCTGGCTAGATGAATTCGACTCATTTGTTATACTTACTTAATTCTGTCTTAGTGCAGATATTACACAATGTGGGAAATATGGAATATTAAGTGGTGCGGTGGCCTCTTATGGAGTCCATTAGTAAAAGAAAAGAGAGTTTAGAAAGGAGTGGAGTTCTGTTAACCCATAAAACACAAGTTGTTTGTTATACAGTTTTTTGATTTGTTTGTTTTGTTTTATATAGAGGGTTACTGTTTTGTCTTTTACTAAACTAATTGTTTTAAACAGTTAGAGTTGCTCACTATTCTTATAGTTAAGTTCTATATTTTATTACTGTTGTATTTTAACTCTATTTGAAACAAAAGTGGATTATTATTGATTTGTTTTGTTTGTTTCTTTAGTGTCATCTGTCTCTATAACTTGTGCAAAAGTATTGTTATAAGGTGTTGTAATGGATAGACTGTAGTACAGTAAATATGTCAACAATTAATACAAACATTTTCAAGATTACTTCATGGAATACAAAGGGGTGTCATAGTTCCATTAAATGGACTAAGGTTCTTGCTTTCCTTAAATCTCTAAGGATAGATATTGCATTTATTCAGGAAACGCACCTTACAGGGGATGAACTACTGAAATTAAAAAAGACATGGGTGGGTAATGTAGTAGGTAGTTCTTACAATTCTAAACGCAGAGGGGTTTGCATCCTGTTTAATAAAAACTTGAATGTAGTTAGAGGATCCTGAAGGCAAATTTGTTATCATCAATGCACAAAAAGATGGAGTGGCTGTCACGTTGGTGAATCTATATGCCCCTAATGTCAATCAGGGTGATTTTTTTTCTAACATGGCCGATAAGCTTGGATCTGTTGATCACAAAATCTATTATTTTGGCAGGGGATATGAATTCCACACTAGATAACTACTTGGATGGAAGTTCAGGTATGACAACAGATCAAATAAACTAATCCAAAGCCTTTCTTAAATTCTGCAAGGAAATGGGCCTTATAGACACATGGAAGGTGAGTCATCCTAAGGATAAGGACTTTACTTTCAGGTCTAATAGGCATAACTCCTACTGTAGATTGGACTACATACTCATTTCTAAACATCTATTAGATGGTCTTGCCAGTAGTAACATAGGTAACATTGTCATTTCTGACCACGCACCAGTGTCAGTTGGTTTGCAGATAGCAGAAATGTCTGAGTCTAAAAGGTTGTGGAAATTTAATAGTAACCTACTAAAAGAGAAGGAGTTTGTTAAGATGTTAAGCATAGAAATCAAACAATATCTTGAGTTAAATGACAATGGAGAGGTATCCAATAGTGTTCTGTGGGATGCCTTAAAGGCATATTTGAGAGGTCGCATCATATCATTTGCTAGCCATAAGAAAAAAATACAACATGAGAAGCTATATAAGCTAGGAAAGGAACTTAAGGGTAAAGAATCACAGTATGTGAATTCTGGATGCTCAGACTCTCAATTATTTTCAGAAATAGTAGGTCTTAAATATGAGGCTAACACTATTTATAATGGGAAAGCAGAATTCACACTTTTTTCATTTGAAGCAGAAGTATTGGGAGTCTGGTGAGGCACAAGGGACATTGTTAGCATACAGGCTCTGGAGAAGTACAAAAAACAAAAACATTGCCTCAATAAGAGTTAATAAGCATTCTGTTGTACATTTAGGTAACTCAAATTGCCAAATGTTTTGAAAACTTCTATTCTAATCTATATGAATCTGAAATATCATATGACAAAGGAATGCTTAATTCTTTTCTAAGTAATATCAAACTACCTTCTATTTCCAAAAACAATAAACTGCCACTTAATAGTCCTTTTACTAAGAAGGAAATAATCAAAGCAGCCATGTCAACACCTTCAGGTAAAGCACCAGGTCTTGATGGGTTTTCAGGAGAATTTTATAAAGACACAATCCAGGACACTGCTCCCTTGCTTAATAGAGTCTATACCGAATCTCCTGAATTGGGTATTTTGTCATCTTCTATAAGGGAAGCAGCTATAAGTGTACTACCAAAAAAGGGTAAAAACCCTACTGGTTGTGATAATTACAGGCCTGTCTCTTTAATAAATGTTGACTGTAAATTTCTGGCAAAAATTATTGCTGACCGTCTGAATAGAATCATCCCCCAACTAATACATCCAGATCAAGCAGGCTTTGTGAAAGGCCGTAATAGCATCGACCTGATCAAGAAAGCTTTGCACATCGTACATAAAACCAAAAACTCAGCCTCTAACCGCTTTCTTCTTTCATTAGACGCCAACAAAGCCTTTGATCGGCTAGAATGGGGGTACTTACAGGGTATTCTAACAAAATATAACTTAGGAGATCATTTTTGCAGGTGGGTAAACTTATATAATCAAATATCTGCTAACGTTAAAGTTAATGGGGTATTTTCTGGCAGCTTTGATATTCATAGAGGGACAAAACAAGAATGCCCTCTTTCACCGTTATTGTTTATCCTGGCATTAGAACATTTACTAATTAAAATCAGGTCTTCAGAGGGGATCAAAGGTATGGGGAATGGCAAACATAATAAACTTTTGGCTTATGCAGATGATCTATTACTTACCCTCACAGATCCAAGGAGTCACTGAGATCCCTGTTAGATCTTATACATTCTTTTTCCTCATTTTCCGGTTTCAAAGTAAACTTTGAAAAATCAGACATATTACCAATTTCCAAAATATTCTGTGCTTCTGACTTTAATCAATATAACTTTAAAGTCTCTGCTTCTACAGTTAACTTCCTAGGCCTTGAAATTTGTGGGGACACCAATAAATTTAGTCACCTTAATTTTACCAGTTTACTGGACTCACTGGAACTAGAACTACAAAGGTGGCACCCAATGCTTATGTCTTTTGGGGGGAAAATACAGACAATAAATATGGTTTTGGCCCCTAAGGTTTATTACCTATTACGTCACTTACCAATACAACTGCCTGAGAAATATTACAAATTGTTAGACTCTACTCTTTTAAAATATTTATGGGAAGATAAACCTGCTAGGATACCCAAATCCAAGCTACAACAACCTAGAAATAGAGGAGGATTCAACTATCCAGATTTTGGAATCAGACATGATACTTTCTTAGTTTCTCAGAACATTCAATCCTTGTGGCTTCAGTGCTCAAATTTGACCCCCGTATGGGTAGACATTAAAAAACGCTTACTGAAAGGAGCTAATCCTAGGATTACTTTGTTTGCAGAACTTCCAAAAGAAGCAAAATCCCACCCCATCCTAAGAGCGACGTCAATGGCCTGGTCTAAGACTGCAAAGCAACTGGATTAGAACCCAGCTCTCTCCCCACACTGTCCTATTTGGCATAACAAAATGTTCCAAATTGAGGGGAAAACTTTAGATTGGCAGATCTGGAAGGAAAGGGGCATTTTATACTTGAGTGACTTACTGGATCACAGCACATCTACTCTGATGTCTTTTGTAGATTTATCTGGAAAATATAAGTTACCCAGAACAGAATTTTTTAGATACTCGCAACTTAGGCAAATCTTAAAAGAAAAAGTCAATGATTCACTTACTTTGCCCCCTACACTTTTATGGATAAGTTGATTACTACAAATAAGGAAGGCAAAACTATATATAAAATGGTTTTAGACTCCAGAGATGATCCAATCCTGCCCATAATTATTGGAATTATTTATTACTATTTCTCCAGAAGAATGGGATCATAGTTGGACAAATATCCCCAAGGCTTATAAAGAAGCAAAGGGCAGATTAACACATTATAAAATTATTCAAAGATGGCATCACACACCAGATAAACTGTATAAATTGGGTCTATCAGATAACAACACATGCTGGAGGTGCCTTAATGATATCAGCACTATATCACATATAATTTGGTCCTGCCCATTAATACATTTTTGGAATGATGTTTTTGGAGCATGTGAAAATATTCTGAATAGAATAATCATAGCATTGAAGAAACTGGTAATGTTAGGCATTACATCTGACCTCGTACGATGGTCCCAGGCCAATGTCTTGTGGTTCACTGCTGCTTTGATTTCATCCAAAAACTTAATCCTTAGACATTGGAGACAAAGTGCATCCCCCACACTGGAGGAATGGTTAGAGGACATTGCCACCAGATCTAGCTACAAAAGGTTAGTATTTATTTGTAGTGATAGTATAAATACTTAGACATTTGGAACCCCTTTTTACATTCTGTGTTTTGTAAAAAAAAAAAGCAATATGAACCATTGATCTTGTTTCATGCCACATAAAGATATTGTATTGTTACGTTTTACAGCTTATTTCTTAGACAATGTTTTGATTTCATGCATAGTATAACCATGCAATGATTTTATTGTTGTGACATTTCATTAATCTGTTATACTGTATGTACCATTATTTGAACTCTCAATAACATTTGAATTATTAAAAAAAAAAAATTGAATTAAAAAAAAAAAAAGAAATATGCCAACAACTAGGCAAAATGCCGTTAGAAGGAACAACGGAGTTCTGGTCCCTATCAAGGAAAGCTGTGTGCTTCGACAGCAGGAAAAAAGGGAACCAGGGTAGTTGGGGCTGATACTTGTTTATATGCTGCAGTAGCATGCAGGGCACCTAACACTGGTGCCTTACTCCGGCATCGCCAGGCCCCAAAAGTTCTGTCTCCCATGGAGTCAAGAGTGTGGCTCTATAAAGGCGTAAGCAAATGAAGGAAAAAAAAGGTGCATACAAGGACTGCAGTACAAAATGCAGATCTCAACTGGAGGCTACCGCTGACATTACTTTATTTGTGAAAAAGATTAAAGATTGCAGCAAGCAAAAGTGGCAAAACAGTGCAACGTAACAATGTTTTACACAAGTGCTGTGTGCTTTGTCAAAAGTGGAATGCTCCTTCAGTGGTCCTTTATTTATAGTGCAAATTTAAAGAGACCACAGCATATTGGGGGGGGGGGGGATAAGTCAAAAACATGGTGAAGTGACTTAGTGAAAAAACAGAAAAGGTTATAAAACACTGAACTAACTGGGGCAGGGCCAGGGCAGGTGGGGCAGGAAAATACAAAGTATTCGGTCCCAGAACCAGTGGGAAGAACTAAAGCAGGCTACCACATCACAAAAAACAGAAGCCACATCTCAACCTCAGTAACAGGAGGGGGGAGTGAACAAAACCCCAAGTCAAAATGAGGATAGAAAGGCTTAAAAAAACCCAGGCAGCAAAGATATCGGCAATGAGGGCAGAATCAACAATGGAAGCGGCAGAGCTGTCAACAGCATTAGTCAAGAAATACAGTGTCGGCAATGTTACCATCGATGATGAGCCCAGTAATGGGCAACAGAAGTATAGCTATACCCAAACAGGAACCAGTAGCCACCTGGCATGTGAAAGGGGGATCATCTGAAAGAGAAGCTAATGGTAGTGTCAGAAAAGCAAAGCATAAAGGGACCACAGGTCCAGGAAGCCCCAACATGCCATGAACAGGGACAATGGGGGCAGTGCCTGTGGTGAGACCAACAATGACAAGGGTTGCAAGAAGTCCAAGGAAACACAGGAAATGGGACCAAAAGAAAAAAAATACTCACCATAGTAATGATGTTTCTTCTAAGGGATTTAATAGTGACTCATACAAATCTGCAATCATCTCGTCTCTGAGTTGTTGCCCTGGAGACATAATTTGGAATTCTATGTAAACTCTGATCTGTGATCATGTTCCTTCTAGCATTTCAAAGGCAGATTTATTGCTGAAGAGCTAAAGAGAGCAGTGACCACCTATCTAAACTATCACAGAATTCTTAGTTAGCCAAATTGAATTAAGAATGCTATTACTTGTACTATAAATATTGTGAAAACTGTAATGTTTGTGACAGTAAGATGTTCAAGCAATTAAAGCACAACTTATTAAATTATTATTTTGCAGAACTCTATTTTACTAAGATTCTAAAAGGGGAGGTAAGGCACAGATTGTATGAGTCACTAGTAAACCCCTTAGAAGAAACATCATTACTACAATGAATAGTTCTTCTAAAAACAGGAGTTTACTAGTGATGTCATACAAGTCTGCAGACTCTGAGCAGTACTTTGGAAAGCTGAGTCTAGAACCTATTTAGGAAAAAGATTCTGCAGAACCACAGTATCAAGCCAGGCATCCCTTCCAGACTGGATGTCCAGAAAGTAGTGCTTTGTAAAGGTGTGTACTGTAGACCAAGTAGCTGCTTTACAAATCTCTTGCAGGGGAATGCCCCATATACTGTAGCTGCCACAGTGGCACTTAAGGATAGATGTATAGAAAGCAGATAGATTATTTTCTGGGTGATTCAGTTCTTTATGCATAATAGTAGGAGGATCCATTTGTTCCTTATATGATCACGAATTGTGCATGCCAGGACAAAATGCAGAATAATATTTGGCATGTGTCACCCACATGGATATTTTATGGTTGTTCTTTGTTGCAGCCAGCCACAATAAGGATTTTTTCAAGAACAGAGGAAATTGGAACCTGAGCTGCACCAGGCTTTTAATATGGTCACAATTCTTGACAACAAATTGTGTTCCTGAAGATGGTCATTCATAAACTTCTTATAAAAAGAGAGATTTTCTATGACGTTAAATCTGACCATGTCGTTCTGTGTTGCTGTATCTGTTATTCTTTGCCATGCCACCAGCATGTAATTTTTTGGATTCTGAAATATTCATAACATTAAACAGTTCTGGCATGTAAAGCCGGCCTGAGGCACTGTTTAACCTTGCAGATCAGCATGGAGTCTGATTTTGAGCTAAGGCGTCAAGCCAATGGGTATCTGTTGTTTTCAAGGGTCGTTATTTTATACCAGAAAGTAATGATTCATATTTATGTATCTATTTATTTGTTTGTTTGTTTTTGACACCAAATAGGATGCAACAGGCAAACATATGCCTATTTTTAGGCACAGCCCCTCTTAAGAGTGTCATGCTCTCTGGTGAGGGAATTCCAGTTTCTGCTTTCAAATGATCCCCCAGGATACACTTGGAGAGACAGAGGGTTAATATAACAAAAAAATTCTGAACCATCATGAGGGTTTTCATGTTTTTTTTCTATGCCCAAACCTTTTGTCCCGTACAGGGATTAGGATTTAACTTTAGCATCAAAAGCCCCCTTCACTGCAGTAAATGGTTTGTCTGAAAATGTTTTCTCAAATCTACTGATTTCCAAGACAGCTTAGGGAGAGGCACATTTAACATTGGTGCAGTGTTGATTCAAGAGGCCCTGACAGTGACAGGTTAAACCACTATAGCAGTATTTTTTTATTTCCTCCAAATTCTGTCCCCTACATACCAGCTATATTCTTCGAATTTGAGCCTAACAAAGGCCACTTTCTTTGTTACATTTGCATTCATTTACAAACTGACATCTGTCAATTTGTGACAGAATGCATTTCAAGCTTGTTGCACCCAGTGGCAGTTTGTGAGAACAATACTGAATCATCTGCAGAGAGGAGGATACAGATTTCCTTGTGCCTTTCTAAAGCAGCAGTGTAATGAAATATATTTTTCCAAAAAGCTAATTTCAATTACAATTAACAAAATAATTATGATACCTGTCAAATCTGCTTTCCTATGTACCTCTTATGTTGCATAACCATACATTTATGGTTTTTTTCCCCTCGATCCTAACCCTTACTAGGTCTGCAGCTGTATTTCTAAGCCATATGTGGTGGACTTCATTTTTTCTCGAGAACAAATTAAATTAAAATATTTATAAAACGTTCACCACCAAATAAAACTAGAAGATAACGGGAATATTTTATAGCGAATACAAAGGTAGGGTCAATTTAACATACTAACATACTAAGAAGCCAGCAGAGCAGGCCCTATGGTCTATCGAGTCTGCTTTGGGATCAGTGCCCATTTAGGGCACTGTTTTCTGCCCCCCCCTCCCTGAAGTCCCCTTCCCCTGACTGGGCCACACCCCAATGCTGACCCCGTTTAGATGCACCTCACCTATACCTGTCCCAGCCCCTCTTGAACCCCTCCACAGTATCCACAGCCACTAGTTCCACCAGTAGGGCATTCCAGGGTTCCACCACCCTTTCAGTGAAGTAGCGCCTCCTCATCTCTCCCTCCAGTCTCCCACCTATCAGCCTCACAGGGTGCCCTCTGGTGGATCCCTCTTCTTTCAGCTGGAACACCCTATCCTGGCTTGCCCTATTGATCCCCATAAGATATCTAAAGGCCTCAGTCATGTCCTCGCTGTCCCTCCTTTCCTCTCAGGAGTACAAGTTGAGTTCTTCAAGTCTCTCCCCATAGGACTTTTCCCTCAGACCCCGTATCATCCTGGTCACCCTCCTCTGGACCCCCTCCAGGAGTGCAACATCCCTTTTTAAGTACAGATGCCAAAACTGGATGCAGTATTCAAGGTGCAGTCTAACCAGGCCATTGTATAGTGGCAGGAGCACCTCCCGGCTTCTCGAGGTTATCCCCCTGGCTATGTACCCCAGCATTTTGTTCGCTCTTGCCGTAGCCCTTCTACACTGCTCTGAATTGTTCATTTCAGCATCCACTACCACCGATACTGTACTATACACTATACTATTATTCAGTTGCACTGCTGCTTTAAGGGTGGGTATTTCAATGGCTTACAGCATTTATCAACTAGATACACAAATTAAACAATCATAGTGCCATCAAGCATCCGTGTTTAATACTCCTGATGATTTTAATACTTTATGATGATGATACATCCCTAGTGAAACAAACTTTAGTTAGCATGCATCTATATATCTATATATTACCTTTATAATAGCTGGCAGTCTGACACTTATTTGTTTACTTTCAAGAATCTTACACAGTATTTCTCTATTCATGAAGGCTGCATAGAGCTTGGCTGCTTTAATGTGATTGTATTTTCCAGTAGTGCCTTTAACAATAAAAATGTGATTGTTCGTAGACCTCAGTGGTCTAAAGCCTGTCTGTGTTTCACTGAATATTTAGTGGGACCCTGTCTGCCAATTTTTTTAACAGATATATTATCAAGTGTATATACTGAGGGCCACACACAGTAGAGTAATTGGGTGATAACAGCTTAGGTTTTCTCCATTACATTTTTTTTTAAATAGGGACAATTATGCCCTTGACTTAATGCTGTGGGAGAATCACATACTATAAATGAATAAGGCGTCCACTGGGGGTCTCTTTCTGGTATAAGAGACTCCAAGCGTGAGGTCTGGGAGAGAGGACGATGAAGCGAAGCTGAGTGTTATGTAAGAATTATATTCTACTAAAGTACAACTGGAGTGTCACAGGTAGGTGGAGGGAGGGGAAACCAAATTAGGAAAGTCCCTTGGAGGATGAATCATGGAGAAAGAATCTCCTCTAAGCTCAGTAGACATGTAATATAATTTGCAATGGATCCCCCTAATCAAACGGCAGTGGAGTTGTCTGGGTGGTTGAACCAATGAAGTTTGAATCATTCTGACCAGTTTGCTGGATTCAAATCAAGTTTAACTTGATTCAGATTTATCATCCCATATAATTTCTCACCTGATATTTTATTCTACTAAAAATATTACACCTTGGCTAGCTAGATGGTGCAACAGGTGGGGAACCATTTGCCACCGTGGAGACCAAGGTTCGTGTTTCAAGCCCAGGAAATCTGATAGACACTGGCTGAGGACAGGAGGGCATCTGCCTCGGATACCTCCTAAATCAGTAAGGAAGGACCCTGCTGGTGCATGACTGCCCACTGGTGGCTCATGGGTGGGGGCTATTCGCGCAGCAAAGCATACCCAAAGAAACACCTTGCTACAAACAATGGTACATACACTTAATGCAGATGTTGAGACATCAACATCTCAGTGCAAACCTTCGTGCAGCGGTGACAGTAGAAGGTACAGCAGAGTGTGCCAACCTTTCTGACAATCCAATCACAAGATAGGTGCACTTATAAAGTATGAGTACACAGTCAGTCTAAATATGTCAAATTCTTGATTGTTGAAACATATGTTTTTTTAATTTTTATTCTTTGGTAACCAGGTAAAGCCCACTGGGCATGAGTCCAATTTTCAGGGGTGACCCAGGGGTACAGGAAGGTTAAGTGAATTGCTCAGGGTCACAGATTATACAAGTGGATGTTATGGGAATCAAACTCAGGTCTGCTGGAGGTAAGCAAGCTTGTTTACAGACCATTACTCTAACCTCTAGGCTATACTACCAGCCCAGGCCATAGCTTCAGGCTAAGTAAATATGCAGTGTTACCAGAATCAGTACTCCATTCTCTCTCTGACCAAAAGCATTGGTGCTTTGCGCTATGCTATGCCTCCTGGAGAAGAGCTAGCCTAGCTTGAAGTGCTGAGGCATTTATACTGACTCTGAACACCTTCTCTGTAAGTGCACATATCGTTGACAAGGTTTGTACTGGGGCTAGCAGCCTTTTGGTACAGTGAGGCATCCTGAGAGCATAGTTATATGTTTTGTTTGTCGTCTGGCAATCCAGAATACCATCCATCATATGGCATGCCCGTCAGGCAGGAGAAAGCCAGGGTGAAAATAGAATGACCTGGTGAGATAAAGTTCAGGTCAGTCCCCCCCCCACCCCCACCTTCACACTCACACACAACCAAATAGAAACACCAGACCCCTCCCATACAGAATGTGTTCCGCCAGGAAATTGGGGGATGCTGGGGGCCATGTCATGGCTGGTAGGCTGTGACTGACTATGGGCAGAGACCCAGTGGAGTAGAGCACTGGTTGCAGAGGGGGATCTGTAGGAGGATGACTAGGTGGAACAAGGTTCCGGATCTAGCCCCAAGACAAAAATGATAAGGAAAAATGCTAATTAAAATTATCACAAGCCTAATGCTCAACATGCAGTAATATCAGGAATACAGCAGCTCAGCTCCCAGAGCACAGTATTTCAACTACATCACAAAACCAAAACTTACAGGTTGGTTTTCTTTGTTTAAAGAGGGGCTGGCAGTATAGCCTTGAGGTTAGAGTACTAAGCTGTCAATGAGCTTGGTATATCCAGAAGACCTGGCTTTGATTCTCACAACCTCCACTTCCATACTGTGTGATCCTGAGCAAGTCACTTAACCTCCCCAGTGCTCCTGTTTCACTCCTGAAAACAGGTTTTGGACCTAGTGAGATGACCAGGGTGAAATAATCTTCACTCATCCACCATGGGAGAAAGGTAAGGCAGACTCCAGCTTAGTATTGAGGCATTTTGTTTTATTTTACAATTTTTGGCCAGGGAAGACAGACTAAGCCAAGGCTTGTTTCCAGGTGCACGCTGGGAGCACAGGGAAGTTAAGTGACTTGCTCATGGCCACACAGCATGCAAGTGATGGCTGTGGGATTCAAACCCAGGTCTCCAGGTTTGTAGCTCAGTGCCCTTAACCAGTACGCTATACTGCCTCCCCAAATATATTCAATATATTCATGGAGCAATGTAAGGTAGCCGGCACCAGAACTACTTGTAAATAAATTAGTTCTGGTTTCCAGTGTTTTTAGTCCCTTTACCTTTCACTAAACAAAACAAATCTTTTATAAAATGGCAGTGAAAGAAGTCAGAACGTGATTGGCTGAACAACATCATGTGACCATGCAGTATTATAGATCATGACAGTGTTCTTAGCCAATCAGATTTTTATTTCTGAACATTCCAAGTATTTTTCTAACTATAAGAGGGTGTCTCATGCTAACAATTGTAAAATTCTGAAGTTCTTAGATCAGTTGGCAAAGTCTACGTCCCAGGCAGGAATGTCTCCGATTTTATACACAGTAAAACAATTTAATTTAAAATTCAAGTTCCATTTATTCTTAAAGAGAAATCTTCACTATGCTTGATAATATGTTTATATGTACACCTGCTGTGTCTCTCATAGTTTAGAGAGTTACTTTAAAGTTCTTTGTGTGCCAGAATGCCTCAGCTTTACTTTGTTGTTCTCTCACCCAAGGAGCTAGAAAATGGACTCACAGCCATAACAGACACAATAACACTACATATAAACATAGAATATAAATATATATCTGGCCACATAGCTGGCTAGCAATAAAATGAGCAGCTGCATTTTAAACTTATAAAGCTTCTCATTTAGACATTTTTCTGACAAAACAAGTCATTTCTTGAGTTTAGTAACCCACTCCATAGTTTGCAAACATGACCAATGTTACCGGACTTCCCAGGTATTTAAATTACTTAGCTGTGCCTGTCTTACCACACACCCTTTTGCAACTTATTGCTTACTTATAAAAATGGATAGGCATATTATTATTTTCTAAAGAAGTAGATTTTTCTTCTGCAGCAGAATGAGTTTCAAAATACAAAATGTAGTTTTCTCCCTCAACAAGAAATAGACAGATAGAGTAGACAACACTGACGTACTGACAGTAGATTCTGAAAGCAAACTCCTAAAGCGCCCATCTGTTTCCATCCACCTGCAGTCATGTTATTGACTGAAAATATAAGATGTCTGAAGATGGGTAGCTATATAATTATGGATTTTTTTCTTGCAAAAACATTTTAAGTACATGACTGTATTATAAATGTTTACTTGTACTGACGTTTTATTCATGTGTGCAGCCACTCATGAAAATACTGCTCTATCAGTCTTCGCTTAAAGATGTCAGAATGAAAGAAGATATTTGAATTAGCATTTCTGTTTTGGAAATGCAACGCATTAATTTCTTTACAGTTCGATAAACACAAATGAAAAACAAACAGTATATTTCAGTTATAGGAAAGGACTCTTCCCACTAGACCAATATGTTTTGTATGTACATTTTTATGTGTCTATGGGCATATGATAGACTGTCCATCCATGCACTGTCCATTGACGGAATATCTGATGGCAACAGTACTAAAGTGATAGGATGCCCTGCAGTACATACCCTTATTATCTGCCATTAGTTGGTGGTTCTCCAAGCCATTTTCATGGCTAGTACTAGTGACTGCCCCGGTAAATGAACTAACTGGTACTTCTATACAGAGAACATGGTTTATATACAGTTGCACGGTTCAATGGTGGACCTGCCCCCTTGTATTTGAATCCTCCTCTGTTATGGCTTGCCTTGTCTTCCTTTTATCATTTGACTCCCCTATTACTGCACCATTGTGCTTGTGTTTATATACTTATTTACATGTATTTACATGTTTTTATGATGGATGTTACCCGACCCTGTTCTAACAAGGTCCATCTTGTAAAAGAGCTCTGCTCAATGATGTTCGCCTGGATAAATAAAGATTTTGATTGATTTATTGATTATCTACAATTCTACTTGTTACAAAAATAAATAAGACTTCACTGTTTACACAACCCTATAATAAATGTTCCACATATTAAATATTTATATTAAAGCAGCATATATTGAATATATATTAAAGTAGCAGTATTTTTAGTCCATGAGAAATTTCAACATATAGTTTGTTTATATAGCAAAAATGTATTTCTAACATCCTTAGATTCCTAGTCAGCATTTTTTTTATTTCCTCTGATTTTTAAAAAGCTTTTACAACTATTTTTGTAATTAATGTCTCAAGTCATTCAAGATGGCACCGCTTGGCATATTTAAAAATTTCTTCTGTTGAAGATACAAGTTGACTGTCAATACGGCATTTGTACTGCGGATGTATTACAATGGTGACACCACAAGCTTCTGATGGTAAATAATACCCCACCACACCAGCACATAACATTTTTTCATGGAGGGAATTGCAAGTGAGCAAGAACTTTAAAAATTTCAAAATTGCGTATCTCCATTCAGGAATGAACGAAGGTAAAAAGAAAACATGGTATAGTGCTATTTTTCCCAGAAATAAATTATTACTAAAACAAATGACAATATGGCTTACAAATGCTGCTGCTTTAAAGGAGAGCTGTCATAAACTGAAACTCCCCACCCCTCAAAGCCTTACTCCCTGATTTGGCTTTTTTGCAAGCCAAAACAAATTTTTCAGGTGCATCAACTTACTTTATTTTCTTCTTGTAAACTCCATGATGAGGCAACATGGTGGATATCGCATGCGCCATTTCATGTAACAGTGCGGCACCACACCACTCACTTAAATGCTTTTCAATGCAAGTGAGCAGTGTGGCGGTGCACTGTCACATAAAATGGCACAGTGCAGCATCCAGCATGTTGCCTCATCATGGAATTTACAACAGTAAAATAAAGTTAAAACCCCTTATAAAATTTGTTTTGACTTCCAAGAAGCCTGACTGGGGGGTTAAAGCTTTGAGGGTGGGAGTTTCTGTTTATGATAGCTTTCCTTTAAGGGGCACTGTGATGGTATCCCGTGAGAAGAGGCGACCGCCACTGAGTGCTTACAAAAAGGGTGACTCAATAGCGGCATCTGTTTTCAGGGCTATTGGACGGGGGGGGCAACTGTGGGTATAGCGACATCCTGTCGCTATATGTACACATGCACAGGGGGGAGCAAGCACGGCAGTAGGGGAGGGTGGGTTTGTGTGGCATGGTGTGGCGATGGGCTGCCGAGCTGGTCCCATGATGTGGTGGGTGGGTGGCAGGTTACAGCTGTGAGGGTTCCGGGTTTGGGTCCAGCTGCAAGTACATTTTGTTACGCCTGGCCCCAATTTTTTTTTTCTGACTTTGCACACACCCCAAACATACACCCCCTGGAGTTGAGGATCCTTTAGTACTTTAGTAGGGGGTGTGGGCACACCCCACATAAAAAGTGCCCAGCACCCTTTTACCGTGCAATTTATCTTCAAGTGTGAGAGGGGAGGACCATAACTCACGAGCGGCAGAGCCGTAACGGTTCAGTTTGATTTGATTTTGATTCAGCTGCTGGCTTCAATGCTGCACATGGCTATTCTGATCTCATCAGCATTCTTCAAGCTGCTCTCTGATTGGTTCAGTATTCCATTGTGATGTATCCAGGTTTGCTAGATAATGATTGTGACATACCCTAAAATGAAAAATAACATGACATCTTGCAAAATGGGTCCAAAAATATCAGTTTTATTCTGTGGCATTTCTCTCCACGTCTGTTGCATAAATGAAGATACATCATTGATCTTCATTTTAGCCATTTTTCTCCACTTTAGACAGGTCACAAAGGAGCCTTTAACTGATGGGAGACCAGCTTAAATGATGCCTGATGACATCACGACAAGCTTTGCTGCACTCAAAATAGAATGAACCTTATAAAACTAAAAATGCAAACTACGCAAGTAAATTTTGCCAAGACAAAATCAGCTGGGTTTACTATACTTTGAGCAAGCACTTTCATTCATTATACAGAAGACAGTCATGGTCACGAAGGCAGGCAGATTGTGCCAGTTGCCCGCTGCGGGACCAAACTGGAGTGTTGTGGGGTAGGAGGGAGGGAATGGGG
Source organism: Neoceratodus forsteri (assembly GCA_016271365.2). Classification (NCBI taxonomy): domain Eukaryota; kingdom Metazoa; phylum Chordata; order Ceratodontiformes; family Ceratodontidae; genus Neoceratodus; species Neoceratodus forsteri. Next base: position 966,323,713 of record CM028136.1, read on the forward strand.
TACTGCCTAGCGGGTAGGAGAAGGGGGACATTTATTTGCAGGTTAGTTTTATTACTTAGTGCAAGTGAGTGCTTTCATTCAAGATGGTGGCTGGCTGTGGAGGTCCGCAGTTGTACCAGTTGCCCACTACAGGACTAAAATTACAAAAATGTGGGTGGTGGGGTGGAGGAGGATGGAACTGTGTGCTACCTACAGGGTTGAGGGATGGGGGGACCTTTATTTACCAGGCTCGAGCTGGGGAGAGGTGGGTGGGAATCACAACTTATACAATGGGGGGGAAGTTGTTCTTTTTTAATTCCAGGTTGGGATGAGGGAGGAGGGGGGTTGGGTGCTAGGACGGTGGTGGGAAGGGGGATTCTTTTAAATGTTCAGGGATGGGTGAGAAGATGCTGTGAGGTTTGGGGGATTTTTGTTTTGTTTTTGTCTTTCTTTTTTAAAAGCACAATACCCAAATAATGACTACTGAATGGTATCCCATGAATAGAGTAGATTGGAGACACTCCTGCATGGGACGTAGACTTTGCCAACTGAACTAAGAACTTCAGAATTTTACAACATTAGATTCAATAACAGCAAATCAATTTTGGCAAGGTAAAAGAGCGATTGTGAAATGAGCTATGTGCTAATAACAGCGCATTGTAAGTTCAGCACTTTCATTTTGGCAGGGAGTCATAGATGTAGTTATTGTGTGAAATATATACGTAGTTGTTCAGAGGGCCAGTTCCAAGTCGGCCATGTGGTGTAGTGGTTAGAGTCACCGCCTGTGTGACTGGTTGACCCATGTTCGGGACTGGCTGTGGGGAGATATTTTTTGGGTTTGTTTTAAGTTAAGTCCCATTCTGCCTACCCTCCTGACTTTGTTCCCCTCCACCCCTAGGTTGCCCCCACAACGTTCTCCCCCTCCCAACCTGTGTCCCTCTGTGGAGTAGCCCCCCTCCCGAGTTTTTCCCTGTCCCTCAATGTCATTCCCCCATGATAGTTATAATAATTATGGGGGGTGTGGGGGGGCATAACCCTCCCCCAGAAAAAGCAAGTGTAGCGGCGCTGATTTTGGAGCACGCTGTAGTGCTGTGCACTGTTTTGCTTGGGACTGTTTTTGCCTTGCTGTTTTTTGTTGGTGCTGTTTTCACATAGAACCCTATTGAATACCTGAATGTTGGCCGGCCTTATACCAAATATTCAAGAAAAGGTATTCACACAACCTAAATCCAAAGTCCTACAGTTACTCCATATCACCAAAGTCAGTGCTGCCATGCAGAAAGAAGTGAGATGTCTTGAAATGGAAAACTGACCCACTTATAAAGGGGCCATTTATTAACCTTTGTCTTTCATCCCACCCAGAAGTTATATTTAGCCAGCAGAAGATACTAGCAATATAGTGTTGTACCCATAAGCTCCAGCTGCCTGAAAAACCCACATTCTAGGTTTGCAAATTTAGTAGCAATGACGAGCAAAGCGACCTTTCTTCAGATGCCTGACTGCAACCTAAGTAAACCTAAAAAAAACCTTTTAGATTACAGTCACTCTCCATTTCATGCTTTTTTTTACAGGAAGAGCAACAGCAAGGTCAACCTTTTGTTCAGAACCAGGCAGTCAATATTTCTGAGGATTTGGTACTACTCTCAAAAGTAGAATCATAGTCATTTTCACAATTGGCTTATAATCCAGAAATTGATGACAGTTCAACTATGCTAGCTTGACAGCAGCCCCAATATAACACAAAAGATAGCTAACATCTTATAATACCTCACTTCAGTAGACAAAAGTAAGCTTGTAAAGCAATGTACAATTGAACATATGGAATTTCTTTTTAAAGAAACCGGCAAGGGCAATTCAGTTCTCTAGGCATCCTTCACCCATGGGAAGACCTTTCACAATACGAATTGCCAGTGCCTTATTTATAATGGCAGATCTCAGGTCTGATTCTGGCAGCCTTTGATCACTTGATGGCCCAAAAGCTTTCAAATACAGACGAATCTGACGCTCTCCTGGCATCCTGCAGTGTGCCTAAATCTCAGATGCAACTTCCAGTCCCAGAAGTGAATTACTGAAGCGATGTAAACAAAACACAAAAGTCACCGGATGATGACTATCTCAAGCAAAATGTCTTTGTCAGGAGGATGACACCTCTCGAGTTGCCTGAAAGGAATCCACGGCACTCTCCAATTCTTTCTGTTCGAATGTCTGTATCCCAGCTCACAGTAAAGAAAATACTGATATCAGTTCTCTGAAATAAGCCCTATAATCTCCATTGAATTATAGAGAACAGCTTTCAGCACAGTAATTTGCTTTTAACTGCCATGACAGTGAAACGCTCACAGTACACAGAAGATGGCTCTGAAGTGAAGTTGAGTTCTAGAAGCAAGTTACTGTACAAGGTATGTACCTGTCAAGTACGCTTGTAGTAAATATTAAACCTTTACCTACTCTCTATGAGCCAGGCTACAAGAAGGCAGATAAATATGCTGTATTTGATGGACTATAAATAGAACATAGCATGATGATCTTCTTCTGGAGAAAAACTCCCCAGACAGGATGCAGAAGGAGTAAAATAGGATGACTGGCCTTTCTCATTTTCTCTCTCCTCCCTCTCTCACAGACACACAACACACACACACATTCAAATTCAAATAACTTTTACTGTGATTATACACTGGCCCCTGGAGGAGTGCACCTTGCAGGTCAGTGTCCATCACTGTTTTACTGTTTGCTGCTTTTTTGCACTGGATAATGCACATCTTGAATAAAGGTGAGATGCATTGATCCCTATACTTTGTGTTTGAAGTATCCTTGCAATGGGTGCATGATTGGCCTTGTAAGTAATGGGGTATGCAGTGTAGCTGCCAATTCCCCCCTTCAGGACTGAACCCACTTTTTTCAATACCTGCCACTGCTTTCTGTCCTCTCGTCAGACCTGGATGCCATTTTTAGAATTTTTGGAGAACATAGAGGGAGTTTATGTGCTAGACTAATTAGCAGGGCAACATTGGACTGATTGGGATGTACTCCTATCCTCCCACTTGAATTTTAATGCAAAGCCTAGCTTTGCAACTAAGTTTGATTTACAACTCACTGAGCAAACATGAGCTGTTTTTTAATAAACAAACACTGGTCAGAGCTGGTACAGCTGCTCAGAGCAGCGAGACAGAGTAAAAGAATACTCAGAGCTCTCACCGCGCTGGAGTCTGCTGTACCTAAGATGGGGGCTGTGACAGAACTGCGCATGCATGATACTCGCACATGTGCAGTTTGATTCAGAGGCCATCTTGGGCACGGTGGCCATCACTTCCTTAGTTGCAGAAGAAAAAGTAGTGCCCCATGAGCGCCCCATGAAGGGGGTGTGTTTATGTGGCCAGCAGAGGGCACGGGCCACTAAAACACAATGGAGTGGAACTGTGCCACAGGCTGTGGAAGCACACCAGAATGCGATCTGGCCATGTGCTTCCATAGTGCTCTTAAAAAGAATGTTAGCAATGCGTCTGCGGAGCTCTGTCCATGCATCCATAAAAATGAGGCTTTATGCTGCTGGTTAGATGTGTTGTGGCATTGTTTAGATCAACTGCCATTCATTGCTATTTCTTTCTTTCTTTCTTTCTTCTTTTCTCTTTTGTTAATGTTAGGGTTTGTCAATGTGTAAATGACACTTGAAAAGGGAATTTCTAGCAGGAGAAGGGAGGTGGTGTTGCCTCTATATCGCTCAATTGTGAGATCCCACCTGGACTACTGTGTCCAGTTCTGGAGACCGCACCTCCACAAGGACATCGACAGGTGAAGTGCTCCAGAAGAGGGTTTCTAAAGTGGTATGGAGGTTGTATGAGAAAGCATTCAAGGAGTGGCTGAGAGAGCTCAACATATATTCCCTGGAGGAGAGAAGAGGGACAGGAGACATGACTGAGACCTGTAAGTACCTCACAGGGATAAACAAGGTGCAAGAGGAGAGTCTCTTTCACAGGAGGAGGAGGAGGAGCACTAGAACACAGGAGCATGCTATGAAGCTTGAGGGGGGAAGCTTAAAAGGGATGTGAGGAGATACTTCTTCACAGAAAGGGTGGTGGATGCCTGAAGCAGCCTGCCAGAAGAGGTGGTAGGGGCAAAGGCAGTGGGGAGCTTCAAACATGCATGGGACAGGCATATGGGTATACTAAATAGAGGTAAGCGAGGAAGGAGGGACACCTGTGACCAAACAGAGTTCAGGGTGTAGAGATAGGCAAAATAGAGCAGACTAGATGGGCCTACTGGTCCTTTTCTCACATATTCTATGTTTCTATGTTGAAAACTTAATACAATTTTATTGCAAAACAAGTGGACTGGTGTGCATCAGCATTTATTTTTATTTTATTTTATTTTTATTTATTTATGAGACAGTCAAGTCCCTTTTTCGGGGACAACCCAGGGAATCAAATGTTCCACGCATAAGAAAACAGTACAGATACAGATAATTATGTACAAATATCATTGGACAGTTACAGACATTCATGGACTAGACTAGCCATCCCATTCATTGGGAGACAGTACAAATTACAGATGTCAATTGAAATATAGGAGAACAAACAGTAAGGTTGATATGAGCATACAATATAATCTTAGTAGAGTCAGTTAGTACATAAGGGCAGAGTATGGACAATTGGCTATGTACAGACTCATAGCCTCAGATATTGATCATACACACCAGGAGAGTATAGGCAGAAGGTGGAGAGGTTTAGAGAAGATTAGGTACAGTTTCCATTATAGACAGGAGGCTTGTAAAATATTTCCCTATATTGTCTTTTGAAGAGAGCAATGGTCTTGCATGAGAGTAGTTAACACGTGTAAACTGATCAACAGGACACAATCTTATAGCCCTGACTCCAAGTTCTCACATAACAAAAATGAGGCTCCTAGCCAAAACAGTTCCAAAGTTACTTATTTTCAAAGGATCCAAGACAGCATTGGTTTACAACAGGATGGTCCTGTCAAACTAATCTCATAGATTTCTTTGACTGGGTAACCAGAGTGGTGGACCAAGGAGGAGCAGTTGATGTCACCTACCTTGAATTCAGCAAAGCTTTCGATACTGTTCCACATAGAAGATTGATCAATAAGCTGGGTAGGCTCGGGGTGGGTCAGAAGTTGGTCAACTGGGTGGCAAACTGGTTGACGGGCAGAAAACAGAGAGTGGTGGTAAACAGTATACAGTCAGAAGAGATGCAATCCACAAGTGGGGTACCTCAGGGACCAGTCCTGGGGCCAGTCCTCTTCAATATCTTCATCAGTGACATTGCAGATGGACTGGAGGCTAAGGTTTGTCTGTTTGCAGATGATGCAAAGATCTGCAACAGAGTAGATGATCCAGATGGGGTGGGCAGAATGAGAAGAGAGCTGGATAAACTAGCAAACTGGTAGGAAGAGTGACAACTAGGGTTTAATGCAAAGAAGTGCAAGATCATGCATATAGGGAAGAGAAACCCTGAAGTTACCTATAGGCTGGGAGGGGAGTTGCTGGCAGTCACAAGGGAAGAAAGAGACTTGGGCATCATCATCACCAATGACCTGAAATCATCCAAGCAGACCACTAAAGCAGTAGGTAAGGCTAGGGGAATGTTAGGGTGTATTAGTAGGGGTATCACAAGTTGGAAGAGGGAGGTAATAATCCCTCTTTACAAGACACTGGTTAGGCCCCATCTGCAGTACTGCATGCAGTACTGGAGGCCACACCTTCACAAGGACATTAACCAAATTGAGGTAGTCCAGAGAAGGGAAACCAAAATGGTGCAGGGACTGCATCAGAAAACATATGAGGACAGATTAACGGAGCTCAGTATGTATACCCTAGAGCAAAGGCGGGAGAGAGGTGATATCATCGAAACATTCAAACACCTTAAGGGCATTAACAAGGTAAAAGAGTCTAACACGTTTCAATGTAAGAAAAATAGCAGGACAAGAGGACACAGCATGAGATTAGAGGGAGGCCGATTAAGGGGTAATGTGAGGAAGTTCTTTTTCACAGAAAGGGTGGTGGATGCATGGAACGGCCTACCTCAGGAAGTGGTGGATATGAATACAGTGCAGGGCTTCAAACAGGCATGGGATAGGCATAAGGGAGCAATACAAATGACTATGAATAGATAGGCCACTGACAGAGCAAAGGCCGATGGCACATTTATAAGGTAGAAAAAGAAATGGGCAGACTGGATGGGCCTTGCGGTCCTTATCTGCCATTAACTTCTATGTTTCTGTGTTTCTATGTTTCTATTTTTAGAAAAAGCTAATTTTGGAATCATCAGGGCATGGAACCTAATTTGTTTTAAATAAATACTTGGAATCAGGTCAGCAAGGAGAATACCTGCCGACAGAGTTTCCATGCATCAATTAGGCAATAAGGCATGATGGGGGTGCATTACGGTGAGATAATGGTCCTCCTTGAGTTGGCTGAAGCATGAGGTGAAGACAAGTGCTTCCACCACCCGCGAAGGACCATTAGCCCACTATAATACACTCCTTGGAGTGCTTTATTGCGATTATGCAATGGGTAATTTAGTAAGTTGGATGCATTTTTGAAACATATTTTTGTTGAGGTACTTACAGCTGGGCCGCTGTGCTGGGCTAATGGCCCAGCCGAAAGACCTCTGAGCCAATCAGGAGCCAGCATTCTTTCTACCCATTTCAAAATACAAAATACATATCAAGACACCTTTTATACTGGATCAGATTATGACTGCAATGGCTACTGACTTACGTAATAGTTAATGTAGCACTGTCATGACACAATAAAAGCTGCCAACCATCCTGATTTTCCCGGGACAGTCCCGTTTTTAGGCAGCATGTCCCAGTGTCAGTTTTGTCCAGGTTTTCACTAACTTGTCCCATTTTTTCCCTCAATTTCTTGTTTGCTGATTGAGTGATATTTTCAGCACCACCGTGGCACTGCTCAACTTCCGCCTCTGCGCCTATGTTGTGCCATGAATGTGAAAATGCTCAAGTAGTCAGCGGGCAAGTGGGTCAGACAGCATCAGCGGGAGCACCATAAAGGTGTAAAGTACCTTCCTTCCACTGCGGTAGTGCGAGCATTTCTTTGTCGAGCAAGCACATGCGGCCATCTGCCTGCCAGGAGCTGAGAGGTACTTTTCCAGATGAGACCGGCAGCAGTGAAGGAATCTGTCCTGAACACTCCTGATGTGAGCCAGTTAAGGGTGTGACAACAATCTGGTGCTGTGGTGGGAGTGACAGTCACTGAAGTTTGGCAAAGGAGGTGAGTGTGAGCGGGTTGGGATGGGTTTTCTGGTCTCGGACTGTTAGGCGGAGCGTAACTCGAACGAGTCTGAACACAGCTGGCTTAGCAAGTTTAAAGTTGTTGCAACAGCAGAATTTATTGTTTGTGGCGTGGTGGGCTGGAGCAAGTGGCAAAATGTATTTGATTTGAATTAACTGAAAAGTATAATGTGTAGCCTTTTGGCGGTGGCGCGGCACCCAAGGCGCGGGAGCGAGTGACACGCGGAGATCGTGATCAAGATGGGACACAGAATCAGAAAATGAGGTTTATGTTTTCAGCTCCATCTAAGTGTATTTTGCGCAGCGCAGCCTTGTGGGGGATGACAGACACGGGAGTGGGGGGATGGGTCACAGTCAGAAGGATTTATTATGTGGATGTTGAAGTGAGTCCCGCAGACTGGGTTTCTATTCTGTCACTTACTGTGTGGGCACTTGTATGTGGTGCTTCACAATCAGAGAGGTACTGTCTTAATATGTGGAGGTGACAGTTGACTTTCTCCAAAAAGAAGGAGTTATTTATTTATTTCCAAATTATGGTATGTCCCAGTTTTATGCTTTGGAAAGTTGGTAGCTTTATGACGTAAGGGACTTAGGGTCCATCTCGTTTGCCCCTCCTGTTGCACTACAATGACTATATGCAGTTTGCATAGAAACACGCATCCAAGCTAACCTCTAATCATGCTGCGTACCCCTCAGTGCCATTCTCCATCATCAGAAATCACTGCACAGCCGGCCCAGTGGCACGAGGGTTGAGGCACTGGACACCACGCCTCGCACCACGCCGGCGACCCCGGGTTCAGAAATGGACTAAGGCAGCCGGGGGCTGGCAGGGGAGAGGAAGGATTGAGCATCCTATGACTGCTCTCCTTTCTCTGGGGTGGGTATGGGTCATGCACTGCGCCGCAGCGGTGACTGGCGGAGGCCAGACGCACTACAGTTGCATGCAGAGCTTTGGCAGGGGGGAGCGCGGTGGGCATCAGCATGGACATGCTTCGATGCCATTGCATGTCCAGCTCCCTGGGGGAAAGAACAGCAGAAAAATGGCCAGTCGATCTCACGGCTGATGGCTGTGCCCTGTGACCCCGGGCATGAGAGGCACCTTTTCCGGGGGGGGGGCTGACCCCTGTGGCATGGGGCGATTATCCACATGCCAGATCTGGCTTGGGGCATGGGTGCCGACGGCCGGAGGTCGGGGCCTGCTCCGCAGAAGGAGAAAATATGCAATGTTAAAAAAATAAAAATCACTGCACAGACCAGATGAGATTAGCTAAAATCCAGTGTTATGCAGACTAGTGAAAAGTAACATACCTCTCTACCAAGATTGTGTGGAATGGCAGCAATTCCATCTGGGGACGGAACCAAAAATCAACGATAAAACACCAGAACTTAAATGGCAAAAAATGAACAAAACTTGCGTTTTAGTAATTTAGGACCTCATTTCCTATTTGGCCCAGCATATGCCCAAGCCCTCAAAAAAATTGAGGGGCTTATGGGCTATTTATTTTTATTTATTTATTAGGTAATCAGAATTACAGCCCCTTGAGTCAAGGACTCTTTTGCAAAGGCTCCACGTCAGGAATACAAAGAATACAAACAGTACAAGAATATAAACAGTGACAATACTCAGAAAGTACATGCAGTTTAGGGCCAGTGACCCAGTGTCAAAGTACAAAATTGTAGATAAAAGCAATAGGAAGCAAGTTCATAATTAAGACATCAGAAAGATAGCTTCTGGGAGAACTAATGTGCAAGTAAGACCACCCTGTTGGCGAGGGTTGTTAGGCTGACCAGGAAAACAAGCTATTAGGAATTGGGGGGCAGACTAGACCCTAAATTGATAAAAGTCAATGCCACACTACTGGCTGTCCCCAGCAGTACTGTTCAGCCTTCTAGCTCTCGATATTCTATCCTCCTGGGTGAAAGCTGTAGTAACCCCACTTCACAGATCAGGTAACCTCATGGACCCCGGCAATTACAGACCAATTTGTGCAACCTAAAGAAGGTTCTACAGAAAACTGGTACACAACAAATCCTTTTGTTTGTCCCACACAGCAGTTACAAATGTCGCCCTGGATTCAGATCACGACAGTCAACAATCACAGCTTTTTTTTTTTTTGTAATACTTGCCGGCTCCTATGGCTTTCAGAGGAGGCCTCATACTTCCTGAGGGCAATCCCCCAAGGTGTCCCATCCCCTAGCCTCATCTTGCCTCATAGGGCTAGGGTTTTTACATTTTTTTCCCCGATTTTCTCCCTTAGTTCCCAGCCCCCTTAGGACACCGGCGCCTTTAGGACTTACATCCAGAGAGACAACGTGTGGGTACACGTCATTCTCTCATGTGCCATACAGTTCACCCTCCCCAACTCCGACATTCAGAGCCACCGTTCCCTTCAAGGGCCGCTGCTTCCACCGGCACTCCCTACAGGAGTGTCGGATGCTGCTGCATCCCCGGTAACCCACCCCTGAGGAAGGAGAGCATCCACTGGGACGCTCGATCCTCCCTCCCCCTGCTGACCCACGGCAACCCGAAACAATCACAGCTTAACTAAAAGCCATTGCACTTGACTCAGGCCTATCCACAAGTGTGTTATTCATCACTTTCATCAAATCTTTTGTCATAGTAAACAACAGTATCTTACTATATAAACTTCTGTAAACCACAGCATCTTACTACATAAACTTCAGTAAACCACAGCATCTTACTACATAAACTGCAGTAACCCACAGCATCTTACTACATAAACTTCTGTAAACCACAGCATCTTACTAAACTTCAGTAAACCACAGCATCTTACTACATAAACATCTATAAACCACAGCATCTTACTACATAAACTTCAGTAAACCACAGCATCTTACTACATAAACTTCTGTAAACCACAGCATCTTACTACATAAATGTCAGTAAACCACAGCATCTTACTACATAAACTTCAGTAACCCACAGCATCTTACTACATAAACTTCAGTAAACCACAGCATCTTACTACATAAACTTCAGTAAACCACAGCATCTTACTACATAAACATTAGTAAACCACAGCATCTTACTACATAAACTTCTGTAAACCACAGCATCTTACTACATAAACTTCTGTGAACCACAGCATCTTACTACATAAACGTCAGTAACCCATAGCATCTTACGACCTAAACTTCTGTAAACCACAGCATCTTACTACATAAATGTCAGTAAACCACAGCATCTTACTACATAAACTTCAGTAAACCACAGCATCTTACTACATAAACTTCTGTAAACCACAGCATATTACTACATAAACTTCTGTAAACCACAGCATCTTACTACATAAACTTCAGCTTCAAGGCATAACAAGTGACCCCTAATCCAGATAGAAAATTATCTCAAGGATGGATCCTAAATTGTCATATGCAACACAGAGCCCTTCAGTGTTGTCAGAATAACACAGGGAGTTCCCTAAGGGTTAGTACTGGGACCAATCATCTCTCACTCTCTTTGTGAATAATTTCCGCTTAGTCTGTCACACTTCCAGTATTCATCATTATGCTGATGACACAGTTGTACATGCCAGTGAAACCTCTGTACCCAGACTGAATTGCTAGCTACAGAAAAACAAAAAACAAGGTGCTGCATTAGCATGTGGGCTGAAAACAAACAAAAAATAATAACTTAAATGTATGCTGAAAAGAGAAAATAGAGTTAGAATTGACATTTCAACCATAGGGCTTCTTCAGGAATTATCTATAGAGACAAAAAAGCAAAGGTGATGTTTTAGGTTCATACCCCTTCAGTGCGATATCCTAGGGGTGTTGCCCACCCCATGGCAAACTACTGACTGTGTGCCATCAACACAGTGACAGCATTACAGTGATGGCCATGGTTGCGCCACAACCAGTTCAACACTCACAGTGCCAAACTGGTTGTTAAAGAGTGGTGCACCCCAGTGCCGCACCAGTGTTGCCCTCCCTCCCTCCCAGTAACCCCCGGTGATTATTTAATATTTTGGGGGTGCAGGGGATAAAGCCCTCCATGGCAGGTGGTGTGGAGGGCAAAGCCCCCTGCATACAGCCTAGATGTGCCCCAGTACTTTGGGCACCACGGCGGTTGGGCAGCACAATGGCCAGGTGACATGGTCGCCATCGGCATTTGGGTGTCGCTGTAATGTCGGTCACCTATCTGGTTTTCGAACTGACATGCTGGAACCACTACTAACTATACAAAAAACACACACCCACCCTCACCTCCCTGGTCTTTGCATTTACTTTTGCATTCCTTCTGTTAAATTGTCTACACTCTTCTTAAAAGTGGACAGGAATTATGACAAACAGTGAAAATTAATGGTAGTGCAGACTACAGTAGATGCAAAATCTGAACTACTTATGCATTATCTGCTCACCTGGACACTTCCTGAAAATGGGTTTTTAATTACTTGTTTTTAGCGACAAGGTATTGTAAAAGTGAAACAGTACTATTACAAAATACTTGCACTGATATTTTTGCACATATCTGTATGAATGAACAAGTACACATTCTCCCTATGTTTGCAACTTGATTGGTGGGATTACACATGCACATCATGAATATTTAAATGTCAGTGCTATAAAAGTGGACTGTTGCAACACAAACATCGCCCCCCCGAAGAAGCTTTACAGTGCTATGTAGTGGTGTTTGCTGTCTGGTGCTAGACATGGTTTATTGATTAAAAATATAAAGTTACCCTGCTTGTTGTATGCGCACCCTCTTTTCTTGCTACATTGAGTTGTGGCTTTGACTGAGTAAAGACAGCACCTTTAGCTGCACACTGTGTGTGCGGTGATTCGAGGAGACTGGCATTATCTCAATATCAACACTGGAAAACTTCTCATAAAACAATTCTTATTACACAAACTGGAATATGCTGGCATAATTCAGTATACAGCTAATATCTCTGTAACAGAGTAACATAGTATTGTGGTGCTAGAAGGGGCTTAGGGGTCCATCCAGTCCGCCCATCTAGCCCACATGGCAGTGACTATACCCCAGTTTGAGTGTTGACAAATATATACAGTATGCATGTGTAAGGGATATGTGATGGGGAGCTGTGGGATACATCATTTATCGGCACGGGGCAGTTTGACCTCAGGTAACCTCACAAGTGGCATAAGCCATGCGTGATGTGCCCAAGCTGAAAATGCCCGAGCGCAAAAAAGTGATGCATCACACAAGCTCCCCACTGCATACTTCATTTACGCAACAGTGAAGAAGCTGCTGTGTTGTTAGAATCTGTTAGTGTCTTTTTTTTAAACTTATTTTCTGTGTTTTTTAGGGATTACTTTGTACTCTGTGAGGTTACTACACTTTCTGGAGTATTTATGATGCTGTTTTGTAGGAGAAATTGTGGTTTGTTTACTTTTCGTGCAGTTACTGAACCAAACCGCAGTTTTCCAGGTGGCTGAAAGTGGTTGGGCGAATTGGAGGTGCGGAGAGCGGGTGAGCAGGAGGTGCAGAGAGCGGGCGGTTGGAAGAGCAGTAGGTCCGGAGTGCGGCTGCGGGTGAGATAAAACTGAAAAGGAGAAGAGAACTGAAAAAGGTAAACTGTTTAAAAGTAAACTGTTTAAAAATGTTTCTTTGGGGGAGTGAAAGGCTGTTCATGTTAAAAGCCTGCACATCATGGAAGGCAGCCATTTGGAGAAGTGAAAATGATGGAAGTAGTGCCACCTATCGGTGGGGGGGGAGTTTGTCTGATGATGAACAAATTAAGTGTATAAATCAGTCACGATGTAATAAGTATATGTATAAACATAAGATTTCACATTTATACGTACAATTACTCTGATAAACTGGTTTATCACATGGGTTTATTGTCCACACCTATTGCATAAATATATATATATATATATATATATATATATATATATATATACACACACACACACTGTATGGGATATTGTAACAATTTGCTATGCATACCTGTTACTTTATTTTTTTTTATTTAATTCTTTCTGCATGGGTATCAGTTAGAATTCAGCAGCTGCAGGGACAACGTGGAATATCCCTGGGAAAGGGTAAGGATGTTTCTATCAGTGTCTCTATTAAAACAGGCCAGCTGTCTCTGGAGAGCGAGATATTCTCTTTGGCTAATTTATCCAATTTATGGGAAAGCTTCATAAGGGGAGAGTCCCTTTCATGTTTCATGGAGGAGTCACTCCTATTGTGTGAGACAGGACTGGGGAATAAAAGATAGATGTATCTGATAAACAAAAAGTCAGACGTGCAGATCAGACAGGTTTCCCAGGGCTCAAAGGAATGGCAAATCTATGATGTCAGAGTGACATACTGAACATGTCATGGGGGAGCAGCTGCTGAGTCTTGAGGTCTGGCAGAGCCTGAAAGAGTTAGTCAGGTTTGAGACTATGAACAGCTGACATCTAAGGTTCGAGTCTGCCCTGATTAACCAAAGTGTCATGTATGGGTAAGCCTCTGTACTCTGGGAACATCAGAAAGTGTAGTAAGATGTTTCTGTGTTTCATTCTGCTTTGTGTAAAAAACATTTTCTTTTTGTTTCTGTAGAACTACTGTTCCCCATAGCACTTGTGTAGTATCCTGTATCATATGTGTAAATATCCTGAAGTAATAAAAATATTATTTTTTTTACATTATTTCATGTTTCTGTGATGGAGTCCTTTGAGGTACAGCTGATTTATAACTATGAAAAACTGTATTGCTGCCTTTGAAGAGAAGGCTATCATTGCCATATTCTGTTTCTAAAGTAAGGAGTTCTCAGCTGCGACAGGTATGGAATTGGCTGACTCAAAATATGCAATTTATCTTGAAGTGTTTAGGGGAAGAACCATAACCCATGAGTGAGTTATGAAAGTCCTGCCCACTCACAAGTGATTATAAATTGCCTATTTTGAGTTAAGCTATTGTATATTTGATATATACAGCGGTAGTTTACAAGTTATAGCTTTTGAATTTGCAGTCATCTGAAGATTTTGCTGTTTTTCTTTGATTTTAACACCTGGCTTCAGTGCCACACTAGGCATTGTGATGTCATCAGCATTGTGAAAGCTGCTCTCTGATTAGTTCTGTATTCCACTCTGATGACAGTAACCTTAAAAATATCTACGTGACAACAGTTGCTATTACTGTCACTAGCTGAGATATCTTTTTAACTCCACTCCTGTAATGCATATATTCTTTGCAAAAACCTGTGTCAATGCACCAGTTAGGGTAAATGAATGCCACAAAAGTAGGGAAATGTGGCATTAGGGGTTTCTAACCCTAATGCCCCCCCCCCCCAAGCAGCAAAGGAAAAACATTATGGTTTTGGGTCTCCAGATTCTTGGAAAATCAGTGGTAGGGTCTTCTTTGGGGCTGTCAGCCCTAATGCCCACCCCATTCTGTAAGCAAACAACATCACATATGATTCCTTCTTTCCACACAGTGCCTATGGGGGGGAGGGGTGAGCATCAGGGTTGAAAACCCCCAAGGAAGACCCCACCACTGATTTGTCAAGATTCCAGAGACGCAAAACCATAATGTTTTTTCCTTCTGCTGCTTGGGGGGGCATTAGGGTTGGAAACCCTAACACCACATTTCCCTACTTTTGTGGCATTAAGTTACCCTAACTGGTGCATTACTGCAGTTTTTTGTAAAGAATTTTCTTACTTTTTGAGATACTATAATCATATCGTAATTTCTCTGTGGGCACGCAAGGCCCTCCAGGCCCTGTTCTCCCATCCCTCCACAGATATGAACATGTAGGTTGCCATGAAAGCGCAGGACCCAGAGGGCCCTGCACTTGCATTTCAGCGAAACCAGCAACCAAACTGCCAGCATAGCCGGCCCAGTGGCGCTGAGGGTTAAGGCATTAGATGCCTCACCTCACGCCATGCTGACGACCCGGGTTCGGGAATGAGCCCGAAAGTCGGGGTTGGCAGGGGCGGGTAGGGATGGAGTGTCGTGAGACAGCTCTTCTGCCCGGGATGGGATGGCATCGCTCCTGAGCGACTCCTGGCGATGGCCGGGGTAGCCAGGAATTCCGCGATGCAGCCGGAATGGCAGTGGGGGCAGAGCTCGGCAGGCGCTGGCTCGTCATTGCATGATCGAGCTCCACAGGGGCGGGACAAGTACTGAAAGAAAGAAAAACCCCATCTCCTGGGGATAGATGAAGGCACCATGACCTTCCAAGCCCACACCTCCAATCCTGGGCTGATTTTCTCATCGTGAGTCACCTTGTGCGCTGGGCACTTTGCCCTATAGATAGAGCGCCCTGGTCGAAATAGGGCAGTCCTACCTCCGGAGGGTTCAGACCCGGAGGTGGTGCTTAGTGGCGTGAGGGGAGAGGAGCAGTCACAGGGAGGGTAGAGGCTGGGAGCTAGTGGATGCTGGAAGGAGTTCTCAAGGAGCTGGAGATAAAAAAAAAAACTGCCAGCATAGCCTTATTATCAGACCTCATGGACGCTATGCTGAGAATTTCCAAATCCCTGTCGAAATGTCATTCTGTGCCACCGCAACATCATTCTGTGCCACCGGCAAGAAAACACATTTTGTCCAGGACTTGAAAAATGACAGCTGTGATGTTCATGAGGTGGTGTAAAAAATAGCTATGTTGAAAATTTTGGATAAAAATATTTAAAATTTCCAAAGTTATAAGAAAGTGTAGCAAAATGTAAACATGTGCATAAATTTGAAATTTATACATATTTTGACCCCAAATTTTCAACATAGCCTTCTTATGACCCTACTGCATGATCAAGGGTGGTTGAAATGTTCAAATCATGTCCAAAAGGTAATTTCACCAAGCAACTGCAAAATCCCCTTTCAGGCTTGCTTTGTGAAATTCCACAGCCATTGGTCATGAGGTGGGGTCCCAAAAACGCCATGTTGAAAATTCAGGGTCAAAATATGCAAAGATGACAAAGTTATGCATCAAAGTTCAAAACCCCATTGAAATACATTCAACCGCACTTACCTTAGTTTCTCATATTGCAGTCGGTGGTTCCAGCAGCAAGACATGTCTATAATCAGAGAGTGGATATTCACACTGTGACCTGTTCGGGTGATTGAGGGTGTATGGGGGTGTACTGAGGGTGTTGGGTAGTGGGTGCTGAGTGGGAGGTGGGGGTGGAGGGGGCAGATTGGCGAGGGACCATTCAGATGTCTATTGTCTGTGCCCCCTTTCTGAAAACATCCTGGTTCTTACATGCAGACCAATGCAAGAGACAGAAAGACAGATATCATGAGATAACTCTGGAAATGAAAGTACTTCTTGCACTGGCCCAGACCAAGTATGTTCTGTACTTCTAGTTTGGGGGTAACTGTGATGCATGTTTTTTTGAAGTCTATGGGGGAGACTTGGCAAATTCATGTATTGGGCAGGAGCCAGAACAGTATATGTTCACAGGGCATGTTGAGTTTTATGGAAGAGTCATCCCCATAGTGAGCTTGGGGTTAATAAATGGTGGGTGAGCAGGGGGCAGCTCTACTGGGTGGGCTTGAGGATATGTATGTGTAGTATGAGCTCTAGAGTGTGTGTGTATGGGTGGGGTGGATTTCTAGGGTAAGCTCAGTCCGGCCAAACCACTGCTTGCAGGTTCCAATGAGGTGACCATCCCTGGCAGCAAGCCTTGTGCAATATAGACAAGAAACACATAGCACTCATAGACCAGGGTGATGCTTCACAGTTCTTTAATTACCCTTCACCACTTCATTTTTTTTTGGCCATCACCGTCACATATAAAACAACAACTGCAGCAGGAATAAAAACCCCAGTGCTTCGAGG
Organism: Neoceratodus forsteri; assembly: GCA_016271365.2. NCBI lineage: Eukaryota > Metazoa > Chordata > Ceratodontiformes > Ceratodontidae > Neoceratodus > Neoceratodus forsteri. Next base: position 966,340,710 of record CM028136.1, read on the forward strand.
CTACACCAGCTCTTCATCAGGGAGGATGCTGGGATGCTGCCCACACCTGCCTCAAATACCATTTTTTTAATTGGCTACCAATTTGGTCTATGGTTTCCATCTGTTTCTGGCCATTACTATATGGTTTGCTTCAGTGAGGCACCCATGAGGGGAGCATCCCATCCATCCACCTAATTTTATTTCATCATTACACTTTATTATCCAAAAGATTCTCATGTGCTCTTGTTGGCTATATAACAGATTAAAATTGGTAGTTCCGTAAAGGCTGCAGTCATTCACAATACTGGTCTCTACCATATATTGTTCTATTTTCGATGTTTTCTCAAGACTGCGGGGATTCATGGGAGGGGGAAGTTCAAAGTTAGATGGAGATCAGTTATTTCTGATTGCAATGTTCTCTAATGGTGTGTGATTATCCTATATTGCACTACTAATTTGTTTTTACCCAAATTATTTAATGGAGCAAATACACTATCATAGAGAACAAATAACAGAGACTATTTTATCAGTAATATGGCTCTTGTCCCTTCATCATCCTGTGCCCTTCTGGACTGCTGCCCTTTCTTTCACTTCACTCCCATGTACTCCTTGGGGCTGATACTCAAATGTGCGCCTGGCAGTGGCGCAAGTGGGCGCGCAGCGCAACTGAGGTGTGCCAGAGCAACAAAGGGATATATTCAAAAGAGATGAGCCATGGTGCATCGCTTCTGAACATATCAAGTAATTTGCACTGCGCAATTACAATACGCTGGCGCATCCCCCCAGACAGGGCTGAATACCAGGAATGGGAAGTGCGCCAGTGCAACAGAGATACGCTGTGCTCAAATTCCTGTTATTCAGCTGCCAATATGCAAATGGAGCCATAATGCATGCAAGGTGCAAATGGGGCCATTTGCATGTCATTATGGCTCCATTTGCATGAGTTCTGCCGGACTGGCTGGCGAAATGCACCTGGCACCCTGCACACCATGCAATGCTGGCAGTGGAGGTCTGGATGTTTCCCACTCCCCCCCTTTCCATTACTCACATTGCCTGTAGTGGTGTGCCACCAAAATTCCTGATGGCCCAGTGGTACTCCCCTCCCTTCCCCTTCCGTAGTACCGATCACTGTACTGTACTAACAATAATGTCCCTGGCAGTCCAGTGGTACCCCCCTCCTTGCCCGACCCTCCGATTGTGGTAAAATAACCAACGTTCAGATCCCTGGTGGTCCAGTGGATCCCTCCACCTTGCCCAACCTGCTGATCACCATACAAATCCAATTGTAACATCCCTGGTGGTCCAGTGGAGTCCCCCACCCTGCCAGTATGTACGATCACTGTACAAATCTAAATGTAACATCCCTGGTGGTCTGGTGGATCCCCCCACCCTGCCGGTACCTACGATCGCCGGCGAATCTTCAAAGTACATGTCCCTGGTAGTCCAGTGGACCAATGGGCTTGCAGTGCAAACTGTAATAATTCACAACCTTGTGAATGACCACAGTATGGACCAATGAGCTTGCAGCTCCTACTGCATGCTGTCATTTGGTGGGCAGTCACGGTGGTATACGGGTGGGTATGCTGCCCGCCGATGACCAGGGGGGTTGGGTGGGCTGAGGGTCCTGTGTGGTTGGGGGAGGTAGGGGTTACCACTGGATCACCAGGGACATGTACTTTGAAGATTTGCCAGCAATTGGAGGTGCAGGCACGGTGAGGGGATCCACCAGGCCACCAGGGATGTTACATTTGAATATGTACAGCGAACGGAGGGTCGGACAGGGTGGGGGGATACACTGGACCATCAGGGATCTGAACTTTGGATGTTTTACTGTGATCGGAGGGTTGGGCAGTGAGGGGGGTACCACTGGACTACCTGGGATGTTATTGGTAGTACAGTATGGCAAACGGTGCTCCGGTACGGGAGGGAGGGGTTACCACTGGACCACCAGTGCCTAATATGTGTGCTTGTGCACAGTGTTGGTGAGGGTTGCTGGCCATGGCCAGCAGCTGCTGTGTTGCACACATTGTAAAAGTCCTGTTGAAGACACTGCCCCAGTGCGACAGGGTCAGAGTGGCTGGTGTAGATCACAGCATCATCAGCGTAGGGAAGAATGTTTTGGTGGCAGGCTAGTGGAAGGTTGTTTAAAAAAAGGCTAAAGAGGAGGGGGCCCAGGATGGATCATTGGGGGACTCCGGTGGACACTTGGAGGGGGTCAGAGAGGACACTGCAAATTTTTACCTGCTGAACACATCCAGAGAGGTAGCTCTGGAACCAGCACAGTGAGTCTGAGGAGAGCCCAGTTACCTCTAATTGGGCCAGCAGAAGGTAATGGTTGACTGTGTCAAAGGCCTTGGTGAGGTCTATGAAGGTTGCCCCCACCAAGTGGCCCTGGTCGAAGGCACTGTGATTGTAGGTCATGGACTCGAGAAGCATGATGGTGATGCTGTGGTGTTGCTGAAAGCTGTGCTGCTGCTGGCATTGTAGCTGGTATTTTTCAAGGTGTTCCACCAGCTGACCGTAGACTATCCACTCGAGGGCTTTTGAGATAGGCGGGAGGATATAAATTGGCCGATAGTTTGCATGGTCAATCTTACTACCGATTTTGTGGATTGAAGTCATGATTGCTGCTTTCCAGAGTTCTGGGAAGGTACCTGAGGTGAGGGATAGATTTATGATAGAGGTCAGTGGGGTTAGCAGTTCGTCGAGGGTAAGAGAGATTAGTTTTAGATCATGGCCCTTGGAGCTGTGCCTGGACTTCCCAAGGACTTGGGAGAGATATTATTTTACCTCACCTTTAGATAGAACTCTGAGGTAGAATGAGGCAGCTTGGAACGTTGGGGGCAAGCTTTTAGGGGTGAGCTGGTTGGTACCAGCTTGGAATTGGAAGCTAGGGGGAGCACTGAGCTGAGGTCTGTAAAGGCTGTATTGAAGATATCCGAGTTAGATCTGGGGTCCTGTGTTAGGGATACATTGTGGCTCAGCATTGTGGGTGTTGAGGTATCATGTTTCCCTATAACTGTGTTAATGTTATCGCAGAAACGGTGGCTGTCACCCCAGGTGGAGTTAAGCTCAAGTCAGTGGAAATTAGCTTTTGCCTGCTGGATTGCAATGGTGCATTTGTTCCGGGCAGCCTTGTAGTTTTGTAAATCCTGGGCAGAGTGAGTATTTATGTACTTATACCATAGGTGGTCCCTGGAGCTTAACATGGCAAGGAGGTGAGGGATTATCCACGTTTTATGCAAGCCACTGATTTTCCTGTTAGCTAAGAGGGCAAATATGTCGCAGGTTGCATTTAAGATAGCTATAAATTTACTCAATGCTGTGTTAACATCATTGGTATTTAGGATAGGTGCCCAGTTCAGTTGTAGGAGGTGTTGCTTAAAGAGCCCTAACAAGCCCCTTTTTAGTATGCAGGATGTAATCACCGTGGGTGGCGGTTTCGGGGCCTTGTTGGACCAGGCGAAGATGATGGGTGAGTGGTCACTTAGGGAGTCGGGGAGCACTTTTAGGCTGGAGATACGTTCTGGGTGGTTGGTTAGTACCCAGTCTAGCAAGGTACTGTTTCCTGATCTGTAGTTTGAGCGGGTAGGTTGGTCCACTAGCTGTAGGAAGTTAATTGAGGAGACCGCATCCTTATAAGCGGCAGAGTCATGAGACAACCAATTAATGCTAAAATCACCCAGCACAATGACTTCGTTACTAGAACGGATGTCAGCAAGGTGCTCATGCAGTACTCTGAAACCCTCAGCTGCTTCCCTGTGGGGTATGTAGGCTGAGTCAAGAGTAAGGCCTTTGCCCTGGGTACCCAGGGTTAAGCGCACAGAGAGTATCTGAATGTTTTTTCCCCGTGCTTAAATGTGGGAGAGCTGTCCCCTGCAGGTGGTCTTTTATGTAGATTATACAGCTGCCTCCCCTCTTGCCTAGCCAATCGTGGCGGAAGGGGGTGTACCCATGGAGCTGGACTTGGCTGTCCTGGGTCCTAGGGGAGAGCCATGTTTCAGTTAAGGCCAGGATGTCTCGGTTGTGTTGCACTACCCAGGCTTGCAGCAGGTCAAGTTTTGGCAGCAGACTGCAGATGTTAAGGGATGCGATGGTGATCAGATGACTTTTCCTGGTTTGCCCTGTGGCATCATTGCAAGGGCCAGGATTGGGATGAATATTACCTGACAACATTAAGAGTAGCCAGGCTACTCTGATTGTGAGGAGTTTGAGTTGCTTAACAGAGCGGGGTGGAGGGTGCCGGGACTGGAGTTGATACCTAGTGTTGTAGGCAAACTGATTTGTAAAAGTTGTGGGCGGTGGGATAAGGTAGCGGTGGTCTGCAGTTAGTGGGCACAGTGACCCTGACACGAGGGGGGCATTGAACGTTGGGATACAAGAACATGCTGTGGAGTTAGGGATCCCTTCTCTGTAAATAGGAGGCGATTCCAGTGCTACATTACAGCAGGCGGGCAGCAAGGCAGTAGGGAGTAGTAGGAGGGCCATGTGAGGTGTTACTAGCCAGGCTGCACGCAGCAGCTTTGCTGGTTTTAAAGTGTTGGGCATTCAGTATAGTAAAAGGACAACAATAAAAGAAGGTCAAAATATTACTCTGATGCTGCCAGTAAAGGACTGCCTTGATGACTCTAGCATCTAATAATAATGTTTTGGTTATTTTTAATTAGTTTCAAATATGTTTGTTCGATGTATTATATCCATATGGTAGCATTTGATACTTATTCCAATTTGATCCCATGATTGCTATTTGTTAATTTGCATGTTTCTAATTTTTTGTACAGTATAAACAGGTTACGAGTTCACCAGCACATTATCTTTGACTAAGCATGATTACGTCACGTGAAACACGTCTGAATGTTGTAACTATGCAGCATGTCAGTGGGTTAGCTCCTGCACTATTTTGGTACTTCCCAGAAGCCTGCTTTTGCACTTAATAAAACTGTTTGATGCTTGAACAAAGATTGTTTTCATCACGTGTATGCTACTGGGTCCCTACAGTAGGGAAGTGCTTTCGGCTTCTGTTTCTGGTCTTTAGAATCAGGCCTTCCCCAGCTAGTTAGTTTATCACGGTTTGATTTTGGAAATAATTTCTTTGTGGAATTTTCATTTTCTTGGTTGTTTGTATAGTCCTGTAGCTATGGTGCTATCTGTGGTCTTGTAAGTGGGATGGTATATTGTTAATTTTTGTAATGTGCACTTAGCTTGGGAATGGTGCTATATAAGGAAAAAAAGATTGTGGATTATGCTACAGTAACATCCCTACTGGTGGGTTGGCAGGCCAGGGGTTTCAACCACTATGAAGGGATGTTACTACACAGCACAATCCCCAAACCCTAGAATGTCTTATTCCACTTATAAAATGTTTTTTTTGTTTAATGATAAATTAATCTGGCTATGCGTCCCTTGGCCCACAGTGCTCCACTTCTTCAATCAACCCATTGGTCCCTTTCTGTTTGCAGAACTCGCCACCCCTGATCAGACTGCACTTCCTGACTCCCTGGGTTGGTCTGATTCTCTGTCCTTTAGGGCGAGAGAGGAGCTACAGTAGTTACTGGTGAAAGATAGCCTCCGGGGGGGGGTGGAGCAGATGTGCCAAGGGGCTTACCGACATGGAAAGGGCCGAGTGACCAGTTTGCTGGGCAGCTATTTTTCCATTTTTTCCCCCATCGCCCACTAACCACCTCCCATGGGTGCACAAGCTATGGCGTCCTGGGATGGGGGCATGCACAGCATGTGGTTAGCCAAGTCAAATGCACCGCCACAAGGCACCACTAGGAGCTGCAACTAAAGCAGTGCTGTGCCAAATCCTCCCTGGGAGGAGCGCGTCCACACAGATGCTCCAATGCTTTCCCTGCTGGCCTTTACTCCTGCCATCCCAACTTAGGGCAGGAACCTGGGAATTAAAGTACTTTAGGGTAGTTTCTGTCACTATATACTGTAGCTTGTGCAAAGTACTGTCGCTTTATAAATCTTTTCTGACAACTTCGCTAACTACCTGTTTGACGACATCATCTTCTTTCTACCCCATAAATAGATACACAGTTCCAATGAGATTTCAGCAATGTCCCCCATTAATGAAGTGCCACTCACCCTACCCTCTATGCCAGGAAAACCATCTCCATGATCTTTGACATCAGGCAGTGACTGTCTACAATCCAGTCTCCTCCAGTCTCCGTGATCCTGAATGGGTCCCAGCTGAATGGCGGTACTGCCGTCAAATACCTTGGTGTGTTGCTTGATCCTCATCTTGACGTCTCCTGCCACGTTGATGCCATCCACAAGAAACTCCACACCGCATCTGGTGCACTATGCAGAAATGAAGACAGTATCCCCATTCCTGCCCACCATGAGATTGCTGTGAAAATGATCCTCCAGGCTTCTGACTACAGGGATGTGAGGTATCACAATGGCTCCAAGTCCACCCTCGTTAGACTGAATCCTCTCCTCTCATTCTTTCTGTCATTTTGCCCCGGATTTCACTCCCCACACTCATCACTGTTCCCTTTACTCCTCTCTGTCTCACTCCCCTCTGAGGGCAGATGCCTCTCTTGCTGTGCTTCCCTAATCTGTAAATTCTGATCCCCCCCAATAAATGTCAGCTCCCTCCTCTTGTACATTCACTTCCTCGTACCACCCTAGAGACTCTAACCCCACCACTCTTTCTCTCTCCCCTGGGCTAAAACCTCTGCTGGTCAGGCTTCCTTCCTTTGCAGGCTCCCCAACACTGGTCCCCCCCCATACCGCCTCCTCTCATTCTGCCCTGAATACTTTATTCCATGACCCCAACAGTCCCATCTGTTCCTACAAGTAATCCCCTCTCTCACTCCTCTTCTAAATTCCCTCATCTTGCTCCTGCCCCTTTCCCTCCTTCCAGTCTGATTTTGCAGCCCCCAACCATTCCACTTTGTCCCACCATGCCATTTCATTGTCACTCTATGCTATTTCCCCTCATTTACTGTAAATCAGCACAACTAAGGCATATTGCTTCCTTGTGGCAGAGCTCAATGTACACTTTGTATTTTCTTTGCATTGCGTTACTCTGAACTTGCTTGTTTGCTCATCTATTTTTACTTGGGTCTTGTCCCTCGGATGACTTCACCAGCGGGGTCAGTGTTCTTTTGCTTACTTAGCATCTAAATTATGGAATGCTATCCTGGTCCAACTGCGGCTATCTAACGCAATCAGATCCTTGAAAAAACAATCTCATGGGGGCTGCCCCAATGGCCGGGCAGTGGCACGTCATGCTGCCAGGCAGGTGACCCCAGTTTAGGAGCGAGCTTAGGTAGTACAAAAAAAGGCAGATTGGATGGACCCCTCATCTTTACCTGTCATTACATTCTATGATTCTATGAGCTCGGGATGCCACAGCAGGAGGTAGACCAGACTGCAGCAGCTGCTACTTGGCAGTGTATTGTGGTCGGAAGGGATGGTGCACAGCAACTGGTGATGCAGCAACCCCTGTGGTGGGCCGAGGGAGTTTTCTCCTTCTGAAGGACATCGCTGTTTGCCACTCAGGCCTCAGAAGCACCACCCCTGGAAGGGGAGGAGGGAGGCACAAAACTATACTCAATCTATAGGATGGCCTGGCCCTCGTGTGACTGTCAGGTCCTAGCACAGTCTGCCAGTGGACTGTCCACACAAGTGAACCACACTGAAGGGGAGGGCAGCCCTCCTCCTGGAGCCTCATGTTATGCTAGAAAGGTCTTGGGGGATGTCGGCCGGGGAAGAACCTGACTGGAGCTCAAAGGGTCCAACCTGAAACAGCGTATTCCCCTATGACGGCATGGGGTCATAACCACACAGACAATAACAGCGTGGCAACAAATGCCGCAAGCAACACCGTGCAGACTGAAACAGGGTCGGACAAAACACCAATTGAAACATAAGAAGCATGCCCATTGAAAACAATAAGACTTTCTGTTTCCCCCAGAATTTAAATAACAAACTCCAGGGGGCTGTGGACTTTGGGGATGGGAAGAAACTCGGGAAGAGGGAAAACTTTATTTAAAAAAAACAAAACACAAAAGGCAGTAGCACCGGGAGACCAGAGGAACCGAACCACAGCCCCAGGTCTCTAATCATGCTGTGTGCTAGTGCCTTAGCCACTCCACGACGGGAGTGGCTCGACCAGACACACCAGCACATGGCAACTTAGCCCTTTTGAGTTGTAGAATAGACCGACAGGGGGTAGAGGTAGTTCCCTACCGCTATTATACCCTTGTCGCTCTAAATGCATGTGTGCTCTACACTGCGCGGTTATTGCTGCGCTGTTCTAGTTTCTCTGTTTTGATCTGGTACCCCCTATGACCAGGGTATTTCCTCAATGGAGTATGGCCAGGGTAAACATCTCTATAAATAAAAAATAATCTCAAGGAGTATATTCTACAACAAAGTTCATGTAAACGCTCGTATGTCAGATGACTAATGTACACTTAACTTATTCACTTGACCACGGTGTTGTCAATATTTTCTTGTGTTATTACAGTATGTTCTACTATACTGATTCTCCATAGTCACTGACTGTCCTCCTGGTCACCCCCTGTAAAAGGGACCTCTGTGAGCTTACCAAGGTAACAAAAACACATAGATAAATAAAAAATACATACATTTGTACTGTCACCTGTACTGACATTTTGCACAATTATTGTACTAAATTGTTTTCTTTTACATTCGTGCTCCCCTGTTCCTCTTCCCCCAGAATGCATCTGTAAATAAGCTGTTCTCAACTTAGTAAACTTTTCCTGGTAAACACTGCTGAAAGAGCAATGAATGACAGAGCATGACTGTGAATCTTTTTTTTAGCAGTTTTATTAGCTGTATATATATTTTTTTCCAGTGTTTTTATGCCTATGTCAGGGAGCGGAGGGTCTATATGCTCAAGCACTGTCCGAGTGATAGGTTTGAGGATGCAACAGAAGGGCATAGGGCAGTTTTCCCACACTATATGGTTCTTTGTTTTTTTTATCATTGAATACTTTCTCCTCCTTGGCCAGAACAGCTCCCCCCCCACCACCAACCTTGGCCACCAGCACCCGCACCTTAGACAGGTCTGTCATGCGGTTATCGCCCATGTCAGCAGCCAGCCAATGACAGGACCCCCCCCCCCCAAAGGGACCTGCGGCATGGACACCCGGTGGCTACGTCTTCACGGGTCGGGGGAGCAGGGCACAGACATCAGCCGATGCGGTTGTTCCCCCATTTTTCCTCCAGTCGTAGATCCCCAGAGGAGCTGGACATGCAATGGCATCAGCGCACATACGTGCGAATGCCCACCGCGTTCCACCACCTTGTCCTGCCCGCAGCTTACAGTGTGCCCAGCTTCCACCAGGTGCCACTGTAGTGTGGCGCAGTATCCTCACCCACCCCAGAGGAAGAAGAGCAGTCATGGGACACTCGATCCTTCCTCTCCCTTGCCAGCCCCTGGAGGCCCGAGTCCATTCCCGAACCTGGGTCGTCGGTGCAGCGTGAGGTGTGGCATCCAGCGCCTCAACCCTCAGTGCCACCGGGCTGGCCCCATATGGTTCTTTTTAGCTGTTTTCTATATTTTTCACTTGTTTGCAGTGTTCCCTGTTTTTATTTTAGGGCATTTTATTTTTATTTTTTTGGTCATTTTTGTTGCAATATTCCTTTGTGTGGGATTTCACAATTTTTTTTTGTGGTTGATTTTTGTCTTTTTAGGTGTGGTAAATTGTTTACTAAATTATCCATTTCAGGTTGTTCTGACTGTTTCTGAAAGTTGCAGCTCATTGGAACGGTGGGGCTTTGTCATGTGATTGTATCTTGGGGGTGAACTGGTTACACGGGTGTTTGTCAACCAGATAGAGTATGTCTCAGGGGTGAAGTGGTTGCACGGAGGTTAGTGATGTGATTCTGTCTAGGGGGTGAGCAGGTTACATCTGAGTTTGTCATGTGGTTATGTTGTGGGTGAGATGCTTACATGGGGGTTTGTCATGTGGTTATGTCGGGTGGGCAGGTTACCAAGGGAACAGATAAGAAAGGAAAGGAGTATTTTTCTCCCACTTCCCAGTTTTAGGAATTTGTTTCCCACTATGCACATTTACAGTATGTTGGTTCTCATGCATAAAACTGGCTGTAAATATTTACGTATATACTGACGTCTGCCATCATTGTGGGCAGTTCCTGGCTGACTGCTTACAAAACTTTCTGTGTGGTCCTAGTGCCTGGTGGCTATATGTTCCAAAGGTGTGTCCTGTTGAAAGAGATATCCTCGAGGAAGATCTGGCTGTACCATGTGATGTTAACAAGGAGCAGCCATGACATCACCCATGTACGGAGAGGAAGCAGTAGGATGATTATCAATCTCAGCTGCGTATGCTGGAGACAATTTCTAGAGTTGCTCACTGGCTGATCATAAGGATTTTGCAGCCTGGAAGACGTTACACAGAAAGTCACAGCACTGAGTAGTAGCGGGGAAGTAGCTCAGATTCCAGTATTAGGCAAAGAGAGTTGGTGTCAGCAGGTGGCCAGTAGGTTGGAGACCTGGGTTAGAGGTGTGAGGAGGTCTGAGCTGGGTCTACAGATGGCATTACTGACATTAATATAAAAATGCTATCAGGTTGAAGAAACTAGCAGTAAATAATTACCAGTCCTAACAATTATCTGGACCACTGCAGGTTACAGATGGGTCTGTCACGTGGTTATGTCAGGGGTGGGCTGCTTACATGGGGGTTTGTCATGTGGTTATGTCAGGGGTGAGCTGCTTACATGGGGGTTTGTCATGTGTTTATGCTGGGGATGAACTGGTTGCATGGATTTGTCATGTGATCGTCTCAATGGTGGGCGGGTTACATGGGTCTTTGTCATGTGGTACTGTTGGGGGGGTTAGTTACATGGGGGTTACTCATCTGGGTGTATCTTGAGTGGTGAACTAGTTGAGCTGAAAATAACACAGGAGTGTTATACTGCTCTAGGCGGCATGATATATACAGGTTAAGGTAGTCCCACGTGACTGGCTCTTGACCAGTGAAGAGGATAACTTGATCAGACCCCAATTTATAAATCAGAATAAAACCTAACCTATAGCTGGAACTGATTTTGGGTGTTAGAAGCCACGCAGCTGGGTCCAACTATTTCCAAAGGAACTGGTAGCACACTATATTGCAAGTGGCTGCCTCATTGCAATTCAAGTCATTCAATAAGGCCCTCCCAGGCCCAAGTGCAAACATGGGTTTCGAGCTATAAATGGGGTCTAAGTGACCCATTTCATCCATGAGAGGGGCACCTAATTTCTGTGATCTGGCACTCAAAGTCTTGAGACCACGTAACACGTCTGGCTTTTCACAGTTTGGTTGTGCACTGCACTGGGCTTTTATAGTTTTTTTCTCATAAAGCTGTTTGCTCCAGGATCAACACCTCTGCCTGACCTTCAGCCTAGTCCAGAGACCTCCAAGCACCCTCAGCTGCTCCCCCCCACCACCACCTCTGCCTGACCTTCAGCCTAGTCCAGAGACCTCCAAGCACCCTCAGCTGCCCCCCCCACCACCTCTGCCTGCCCAGTGGGGATCCACATGGAAGGGGGACCAACAGTACCAATGTCTGTAATTCAGGCAGCTGGGAGATATTTAGGGATTTCTTTGGTTTTGCCCATCGCCCCAAAAGCTGAGCCACTTCCCACTGATACTGGGCAGTGCCCTGCCAAGCCTCACAATCATCCTCCTATGGAAGCGGCAAGCTCACCGGCCAATCCCAGGGGTCACCACAGCAGCGGAACCCCATAACCTCCCCCTCCATCTGGAAGTGCTGCAGTGCAGCAGAGCTATGCCAGCCCACTCAGCCACCGCGCCCAGCTCCTGAGTTCACTACTGACCCTAGGTCACCGGCACGAGGGCCCTTTTCGTGGTACATCAGACGGCACCACTTTTACATTTTGTGAATGGGCTACTAAACCTGCTGAGTTTCTTGCCAAGTCATCTGGCAACCAAAATACAAAACAAAATCTTCCTACAGGCTACAGCTCACATACAGCAGACTCAAATCACTTGGCTTAGTCCAACTTTCAGGATGTGCAAATTCATAATCTTGTGGCATCTTGCACAGTACTCATTTTGACCAGAGATAATGCTTTATGAGATAACAGAAGTTACATTAGTCACCAAACTCAAAAAAAGGCTACAGCTTTTCTATCACTAGCATAACAACTGGAAAGGGAAAAGAACAGTCTGACGTTGATTTTGAAAACCAGTGGGTCATTCAAGGACCTGCTTGGAGTTATCATTCCAAAAGACTCCATTTAAACCATCAGTGTTTTTCAAATGAGAAACAGAACCATCATCCGCTTCGAGCAGGTCCCGCTTTGACATCAGAAAGTCAATTCGCTCAGCTTAGTGCTGTTCAGTTCTCGACAACATTTTGTTCTGGGTCCCTGTCAAGTCGTTCTGGGCTGGAAAACTGACAGGTATGATGGATGACTATCAGCCTTCTGCTATCTTCTTGCCTTCTCCTTGGAGATTTGCTGCGGTGGCGGCAGCGGCTGCTGACTGCAAGGCAAATTCCTCTCTTTTTCCTTTTTGCACAGCTTGCCAAATGAGCAACAGTAATTATGAGAAAGCCTACACTACAATTATTTCAGCACTTAACTTTGTATTGACAGCTGTAAGAGAGAGAACTTGCCAGATTGATTAGCAGTGATGCTGCTCTCGCACTGCTGTCGCTACAGTTACTTTCTGAAGACGAAAATTCTGAAAGCTCCATCGAGCCCTCTTCACAACATGGATTTGTGTAGCTTCTGAGTCACAATATTGTGCACGACAAATCTTACTAAAAAAGACACTTTCTAACATACTCTGTCAGCATGTCAAGGGATAATCATGACCCCCCCAAACAAAACACAACAACCATTAAAATATATTATTCCAAAATAGGTAAGCAAAGCTGTGCTAGGCACAGTGCACCAATAAAAACATGTCTGACTCCACGAAAAATGTCTCTTGGCTCCTGAAACCAATGTCTCAGCCTAGAAAATGAGTTCAAATTCATTTATAATCAGCTTTAGTATCCAAACAGTGCACTGTGGGACATACTGGATGCTGTGACTCCGTGTGTTTCTGAGGTACAGCTGTTGGGCGTAGGCCACAAGGAGAATTTTTATTTTCTAGCGTGAATACAGATATCTGCAAGCAAGGTTTATCTTTATACTGATGACTGAGGTCCCTATATTCAAATGTTTTGCATGGCAAAAACAGGACCAGTGGCAGACTAAGTGGATATTGTCCAGTCATTGCTACGTTCAAAGAGACAAGCATCATGGTGCTAAGTGGTTAGCCTGACTGAGCTAAATACTCCACTGCACCCATGCAAATGATGGCTATCTCTTAAATACAGGGTGCTGTGGTACTGCAGATGGAAAGGAATATGGAAGGGCTAAAAGGCTGCTGTGGCAGTGCTATTAAACACTTCCAAAACCTTACTCTTAACCACAATTCAAAGTGGTGTGGGCCACTCCCACATGCAGCACAACTGCTGTGTTCAAGTGAAAAGAAAACAAAATTTTCCCCCCTTCAGCCAGCCCAGTGGTGCAGAGGGCTGAGATGCCTCGTGCCTTAACTCTTCCCATGCCAGAGATCCGGGTTCAGTAAGGGACTCTGGTCACTGGGGATCGGCTGGAAAGGGAGAAGATCTAGGTCTGAGGGACCGCCCTCCTCTCCTGGGAAGGGGAGGGATGTCAGTCCAGCCTAGGCTTCCCCCAGGTGGAGGTCATGGGGCAGACCAGTGCTAGGGAGGCATGTATGGGAGGGGACTGCGGAGGCACGTTGGGCAGATGCACCTTCATATACGAGCACGGCACTCCGCAGTCGGGTGGAGAGAAAAAACCTGGAGAAAAAGAGTTGGAGGGACTTAATGAAGCCCAGCACAGCCGTGCCCGTACCCACACTGCTGCTGCACCACTGTCACCTGGTCCACCTCAAATATGCTGATCGGGGGGCAGGACAGCCCATCTCCCATCCCTGCCACAGGGAGGATGCTCGTATGGAACCCACTTGACCTGGTAGCTGGCTGAGACAGGCAGGTTTGCCAGTGTGGGGAGCCTGCGACCAGGCTGATGTCACCCCTCCAGATGCTAGACAATAAAATATACATGGGGAAAAAAAAAGTTCCCCCTCCCTGATCCTCTTTAAATACATATCCCTAGTGCTAGTTGTACCCTCTCTTTTACTCGACACCCTGTTGTCAAACAATATAGTAGTCTAGTGGTCCACCCCCTCCCAGTGCCCACCCACTGATGCAACACTCTGTTTGCTGTTCTAGAATATAGTGCCTAGAGTTTTTTCTATAGTCTTATACCACAGCATTTTCAAGACCAATGTGTTAGATATGGTTACCAAGGTTTGTATGCAAACATATGGCAGACGTTCAACATTCAGCAATATCCACAGTAATAACACATGTGCAACACTTGTCCAATTGAGCCCAGCTTAATAACTGAGGACTGCACTAGGTCCGGAGCACTCCCGGGTTTCTAATTATAAGACCAGTTGCCCCAGTGAGCATTGGCTTGCTAGGGAGGAGGTGAGCAAGTTAGAGCAAGTGGTGCTGGAAATAGTGAAATAGTGTGTATCTCTGTCTCTCTCTCTATATATATATATCTTCCTATAATTGTGAATTAAAAACAAACAAACAAAAAAAAATCTCCCCTACTGCCCTTTTAAAATGCTCTATCCTATTAAGTGTCATGTCCTAGCAGGCATCATAACCACAGAAACTGCAAGGGATCCTGGGAACTGTAGTCCAGCCAGAGGCTACTGCTGGACTACAAAAAATGGAGGTGCATCGTAGTGGGCTGATTTTATATTTGTGAGTTGCAGTGTTAAACAAAACCAGCATATTCTCATAGGAGTTGCTCTGGGCAAGTTTTAATTCTGCTGTGGATGCCAAGGACCACGCTAGGTCACAGCACTGCCAGGTTTCTAACTATAAAACCAGATGTCCCAGACAATGTCTGCAAGCTCGGGTGGAGGCAGACATGGCAGAATCACGTGTCTGCTGTATCAGCTGGGTCAACAGGCTAGGTCCCTTTTGTTTTGGTAAGCTAACATTAGTGCTCGCTGACTGTATAGCACTGAGTTATAGGACAAATTTGCAGTAGGGCGGGCTGAGTGCCTTATTTGTTATATGTATAGAACCTTGAGAAAAATAGAAGAAAAACACTGTCAAGTGTAAATACCAAAAACAGCTTAATCTAGAGGTAAATGCTTTGAAAGAGAGTTTGGCATGCAATATCAGAGTCAAAGAAATGAAGGACATTGTAAGTAAAACAAAGCACTTATTGTAGGCTGAGATTCTGGATAAAGTGAGGGAGGATGGTCTTGAGGACGCAAACTTACCAGCATTCACTACAACTAGAGACAAACGTAAAAGACCAATGAGCAGTGAGTCCTCTCAGTCTCAGAGGGAGAACGAAGGGTTATGGAACATCGTGGGATCAAAAGGAGGGAGCAGTCACAAAAGATAAAAGGGTGAAGAAAACTTTTTGTCATCAGATTTCAGCCTCTAGCAAATTTAGACATAAATTACAATGAGGGCCGGGAGGCCAAGATCGCGGGACAGACAATATACCCAGATATGCAGGAAGGGAACAGTGGGACAGCAAAGGAATCCACGGTAAATGAAGTACTGATGTTGGAGGGTAAAGCAGGCCCAGGGAATGCTACCCTAGGAATTAAAGAAAATAGGACAGAACCAGAAAATGTTATTTTGATAACAGAGGACAAACAAAGAATGTCAGCTCAAATCACGCAGCAAGGGCACTAGGCACCCAATAACATGTTGGAACAGTGCATTGAGACAAATAACTCCATAGGGGTTATTAAAGATATAACTGGGGTCAGTGAATCCATCCTTCGTAATACAGACAGATCTGCATGGGCAGGAAAGATTACACCACAATAACTGGTCTCCCAGGCACACGAATAAAAGATATTAAAAACAACGTGCAGCATACAGTTAAGGGGAAGAGAGATCAAACTGTTGTGCTACATGTAGGAAGTATTGACGTAGGCCACAGTACCCACAGTACTCAAGCTGACAGAGAGATTTTGGTGAAACTAGAAGGATATGAAAAATAAATAACTGTAAGGTGGTTATCTCTGAAATCCTGCCAATCCCGGGTGGGGGGGGTTGTGAGAAATAAAAATATTAAGTACACAAATAGTTGGCTGAGGAGCTGCTCAAAGCAGGAGGGGTTTATTTTTCAAAGAAACTGGGTGCATTTTGGAAGTGCTGGACATTAGTTGCAAGGGATGGACTCCATCTTAGTCAAACAGGGGGCCAAGATATTAGGAGACATGATCAATTTTGATGTAAGATGCCATTTAAGCTAGATGCTGGGGGGGGCGGGGTGGAGAAGAATTGAAATTTCCCACAGTGACGACCACAAGGAAGAAACCTGGGACAAAGGGAGTAAAAAAGTGCATCCAGGGATGGAACTGTCTGCTCATAAATGCAAGGAGTTTGGGTAATAAGATTGAGGAACTAGGGATAACACTCTAGAGGAAAAGCACTCTGACATGTTTGCAATTACAGAAACCTGGTGGGCAAGGGAGATGACTGGGGGGATATATCAGGATATACCCTGTTTAAAAGGGACAGAAGTAAGCATAGAAGGGGTGGAGTCACTCTATTTGTGTGCCAAGAAATTGATGCAGTCGAAATTGAAACAGAAAAGTGCAATGAACTGGAAATCTTATGGGTTAAAATTACCTTGAACAACTCCAGGAAATTTTTGCTTGGGATACCTATAAACCATCTAATCTTCAGAGGGACCTAAAAGGACCTAATCATCAAACTGTCTGATGTCCTTTAAATCATTTAACTGTCAGGACAAGGTCTACTCAGTGGCAGGCTTTATGCCCGGGATCAACTGGGATACCCTAACTGCTTCAGCATGTCAGGACAGAGAATTCTTAGATCTCAACGTAGAGTTAAATCTTGAGTAAGCAGTTAAGCAATTTTTTTTTTTACATTTTTTTTTGCCAGGAAAGACAATACAAGCAATACACAAGGGAACAAAATATTTTAGATCTGGTTCTGTGTGACGTTGATGCAGGAATCACGAGCTGCATGGTAACAGAACCACTTACTGGTAGTGACCACACTATAGTTCAGGGCCAAGGTAAAACTACTGTGAAGAGCTTCCATAAGGTGCTTTTACACACAGGTTTCTGTAACGGAATGACTGTTACAGAAACAGTATTCCATTACATTCCTTGTGTGTAAAGTGCATCCGTTCTGTTCCCTTGGTGAACGTTCGTCCGAACCGCAATCTCTGCTTTTCGTGGTTTGCACCGATGTGTTCCGTTTCATCCAGCTGTGTAAAACAGCCATTCCGGCAGCACTGCAGAAACAGCCATAGAGCAGCAAACTGTGTGGGGGAGCCGAAACAAATGGAGGCGGGGGGTTGCCAGTTGTCGCCTGGTATGGAAGCTATCTATCAAATAGAACTCAAATTGTGAAATTCAACTCCTCTTTATCTGATGGTGCTACCATCAATATTGGGGTTCCCCAGGGCTCTATTCTGGGACGTCTTCTTTTCTCACTTTTTATCAATAAGATAGATGAGGTTTTTCTTTCAAATGCATCCCTTTCTTCAGATTTCACAAATGTCCAAAATTGGCTTTCTGCACATAAGCTTGTACTTAATGCTAAGAAAACCCAAGCATTGTTACTTGGATCTGCCCCTAGACTTAGGACATGTCAAACTCCCCTACTGGTGCAAGACTGCAGTGGCACACAAATAGAATGCGTTACATCTTTCAAGTACCTTGGAATTCTTCTGGATCAATCCCCGGACTTCAGCCTGCATATACAATCTGCCTGCAAGGCAGTGAATGCTAAGTGGGTTGCTTACAAGTCCAGTTTCATATCGACTCCCTCTGCTAAACTTGCTATTGCCATAGGCATATTACTCCCTGCCCTCACCTATGGCATGCCGACCTTTGCTGCTGCACACTAAACCATCCTTCATAAGTGGGATGTCACTTATAATATCTGTCGATACGCCTCCTCATCACCACGGCTTAAGCACCACTGCCAACTGTACAGGGACCTGGGCTGGTTATCCCCCTCAGCTTGCCGTCAATACTCTCTGGCTCCCTGACTGACTCTATACTCAGAAACCAGACCCCTTCAGCGCTTGCAACATTGCTGGTACCTCAAACGTTCTCCTATAGACTGCGATCGGTAAATAAATCCCTGCTGAATGTACCTAGATGTAAAACATCAAACGGCTCTGTTGCCTTCAATCACTCTGCTCCTAAGCTTTGGAACTCTCTCTCCCCCAAGCACTTCGAATATCTGGATCCCATGACAGCTTCAAAAAGGAGCTGTATTTCCATCTATCCCTTGCTGATCCCTGCACTTGTTTTAATCCCCCCCAATCCACTCACCCGCCAGATGCTGCCCGGCCTAACTTTAACCTTCTACCTCATAGCACTTCTTACCCTTACTATCTTGACAGCTAATCTACCCCAACTCCCCCCTCCACACAAAAACCTGAGCCTTGTTTCAGAGGCCATGATAATGTATCCTGCCCAGTCAGGAATTTGCCCTTGCCTTGTTTCACTGCCTATTTGAATCTTCACTGTTGTGACTAATTTTAACAATATTTCTTGTTGCTATGTTGTGGTATCTCTTCCTAGACTGAGTAGGTTTTCTCTGCCTAAAATGCTATGTGAATTGTATTGATTGTTATTGTCCTGGCTGCATGCATTCATTACTACCAACTGTTTTGACCTATGCTATTGTAATTCCACTGTACTCATGCTATGTACCTGTCTTTGATTGTTGTACTCTCCCGGGTCGTGCCTGCAAATAGTCATTTCATGGCTAGTGCATCTACCCAGTTAACAAAAACTAAATAAATAAATACTTGCAGAATGTAAAGGGAACCAAGAATGCAACAGAGTACAACGGCGCTACACAGGTAATGCTCATTCCGTTTTTAAAACCTGTGTGTAAAAGCGCCTATAGTGCTGACTTCGAGGAGACGAGAAAAGAAATGGGGGAATGGGAATGGGATGGTGAATTTAGAGGCCTTGAAGTGGATGAGATCTGGGATCATACTGTGCAAAGAATTCATAGTCTGGAAAAAATATGTCCCACTGAGGGAGAAATACAGAAATAAGGGCAAGCTACCACCATAGATAAATAAAAGTATTACGATTCTGATAAACATGGAAGAGAAGGGTGTAAAAAGAGTAAAAGGCAGCAACAGTAAAATGCATTGGGAGGCTTATAGGAAACTGGCCAAGATTTGCAAAACAGAAATAAGGAGAAGTAAATCCAGTCAGGAGTTCAAAGTGGCAGTAACCACAAAGGACAATTACAAGACATTTTACAAATCCATAAATAGCATTAAAGGTGGTAAGCAGAATGTGGGCCCGCTAGCTAAGGGGAGAATATCATCACCAAGGCTGAGGATATGGTGGAATTATTCAATGGATATTTCTGCTCTATTTTCCATAGGACTGGGGGCTTAGAAGATCATAATGAACCCAGAGAAGCATGTGAGATACGGGTGGACAAATGTAGGTTGGAGGTTTTATTAAAGGGTCTGGATATGAACAAGGCACAAATGAAATATATCCAAGAGTGGTAAAGGAACTGGCACCAGTATTATCAGGACCATTACAACATCTTGTTGAAAAATCCTTGAATACAGGAAAGGTTGATGGATAATGAAGGGAGCCAAATGTTGCGCTCATTTTTAAAAAGGGTTCTAGGTCTGACCTTTGAAATTATAGACCACTGAGTTTAAGTCCCCTTTTGGGGAAGACACTGGAGACTCTAGTGAAGGAAGAAATAGAAACTTTTGTGACTGAAAACAACCTGCTTGACAATACACATCAGAGATTCAGGAGTGGTAGGTCTTGTCAAACTAATCTAATACAGTTCTTCAAACTGGTTTCAAAAGCACTGGATAGGGGGTCATCAGTCGACGTGGTGTATCTGGATTACAGCAAGGCATTTGATGCAGTGCCACATAGAGAACTTATGAATGAGGTTGCCAGACTTGGTATTAATAAAAAATGTTTTTATTGTTTGGTAACCAGGTAAGGCTCACTAGGCAGAAGGCCTGTTTTCAGGGGTGACCCGGGAGCATTTCGGTGGTTAAGTGACTTGATTGGAGTTACAAAGTATACAAGTGGAGTTTGTGGGAATCAAACCCAGGTCTGATGGATGTACCGAGCTCATTCACAGCTCACTACTCTAACCTGTAGGCTATAGTGCCAACCCCAATAGTGGAGAGGATTACATCCTAGATAACATACAGAAGGCAGAGGGTAATCATTAAAGGAAATGTCTCCAGCTGGGGACAGATGATCAGTGGTGTGCCAGAGGGGTGTGTATTGGGACCATTACTTTTGAACATCTACGTCACTACAATGCAATGCACAGGATGGGGTGGATGTGCAGATTTGCAGAAGATACCAAATTAGATAACATAGTAGATGATAAAGAAGGAATAGAGACCCTAGAGGAGAATTTAAGGGAGATAGAGGAGTGAGCCAAGAGGGTCAAACTAGCTTTCGACATTGATAAGGGTACTATCATGCAGCTAGGTCACAGAAATCCCAAAAATAAATACAAATTATACAGCCAGGACTTAAAAGAATCAATACTCAAAAGAGATCTTGGTGTTATCGTGCCAAGTGACCTTAAGGTGGAAAGCCAGTGCAAACAGGTGGTCTAAAAAGCTATGGAATATTGGGATCCACGGGCAGAACTATCACCAGCAGGAATAGGGCAGTGTTGTTCTCCTGATACAGCATATGGAGTACTTCGGACAGTTCTAGCACCCCAGTGCATAAGGGACATCAAGCTGGGGGGGTCAGAGAAGAGCAACCAGCATGGTTGGAGGGTTGCGGGGCAGGAGTTACAAGGGAAGATTGCAAGAGCTTGATATGTACAGTCTGGAGCGGAGAAGGATGACAGGAGACATACGTTGAGTTTTTAAAGCATTTGAAAATAAAGATTTCTGGAACTGTTTGAGTTTGCAGCTCAAGAATACGTACCATGAAAGGAGGATGAACAGTAGGTAACTTATGGGCGAAATATACAGAACTAACAAAGGGGCAGCTGGTTACCTAGAGGGTGATTGCAATGTGGAACACACTACTAGATTCTATGGTATTAAACAAAAATAGAGTACAGTATTAAGGTCAATTTTGACAGACGTCTCAAGGAGAACTGTAGCTATGGGTACAACCATTGTTAAATAGTGAGTATTTTTAAAGGCTCTAGTAGTCTATATGCTTGTAATGCTTCCTGTAATTCCTAAGATAATGTAGCAGTAGACCTTCGGTTCACTACACCGCTGACCCAGGTTCCAAAACATACTCAGGTTCAGGGGGGCCAGCTGAGGTAAGGAGGACTGACCATCCCAAGGACGGGGGGGAGGGGGTCACTGTGCTCTGCTACTTGTCTTCCACCTGGCTGAAGCTGGCTGGTAAGCACAGTGGAGACTTATACTGGGAGAGAGATGCCACCAGACACCTACAGCATGCCATGTGCCAGGGCATGCAGGAGTGCCACTGTATGCTGGCAACCCTCAGGGAGAAAATGAGTGAAAAACACCCTATGCAGGCAGGATGATGCTGACCCCATCGCAGCCCCTGCACTGCCAACCGTGTCACCCACACAGAGAGACTGGTGGAGGTAAGTACCAGAGGAGGTAGGTGGTGGGGCTGGGGGGCAAGCTGGGGCAATGAAATAGATAAACACATGACTGAAAAAAGAAACTTCTCTGATTAAGAGAGGGCACGCTAGGCAGGACACTAAGGATAGCATCTACTATAGTCAAGAAATACCATGGGACCTTTAACTTTCACCTGAACAACAACCAGTGCTGGGAAGAAGGTACGGCAATTTAGTGCTGCTTGTGAAGGATGATACCTCCAACAGATTAGCGCCCCCTAGCAGCATGCTACAGTATCACTGCTAAATATGAGTCCACATGCTCTGTGTGGAACCTGAACTGACATCATGGAGTCACACTCGCAGACCGCTAGTGACATACTGACCTAGTGTACGCCCTATGAATAGCCACTGAGTAGCTGGAGAAGTGAACTGCTTTGGTTCCACAGATGCGAAAGAATTCATTCTGACATCAAAGCTCAATGATGTTTCTAGTTCTGGAGCAGTTTGCCCGCATCAGTAAGGCCTTATCTAAAAAAAAACAAGTTATGTTTGGTGACCCATGTTTTTAGTAAACTACCAGGTTTGTAACCTTCAGCCGCAAGGTACTGAGTGCAGACAAATGAAGAACATGGGGATTTGTTAGTTGAACCCTGGCATCAGTCGGTACTAAAATGTGATCTGAAATTGGGAACTCAGCTTTGAAAAAGACAATCCATTCAAGTGAATTGAGTGCGCCTTCATGCTCTCCCTATAGAGATGTCACAATACGTCAGAGCACAGGGGAGGATCACAGAGTCAGGAAGTGGAAAGGGATCATACTGCCAGCCCCTCAGGAGCAAGTTATGATCCCTTCCCTTCCTTTGGGGGCTAACAGAAACATTTTTTAAACATTGTGTCGGAGCTCCCATTGAAGTATGGCCGCTCCATGTTTCTGCTTTTTAGCAGAAAGAAAATGCAGGAAAGGTTCACCTTCAGGGAGTTATAAAATGGTAAAATGTAGAAAGGAGAGGGCAGGATGAGGGAAATGATAAACATTACAAGGATTGACCTAAGGATCAGACTTAGGCCCTGTCCACACTATACCACTCTGACCCGGTAACGGTTACAAACTGCTACGGTCGGGAAGCAGTACAGTGTGTTCACACTGCGGCAGCATCCAGTACGGGATCGGTACCACCAGTCCACAATGTGGGTGCCGGGTAACCATTATGGCGGCACCCGATCCCACAATGCAGCTCGCGCTGCGCTACGGGCACTGCTGGGGACCGCTCTTATGCGTCCACACTACAGCCAGTAACGGTACAGCAGTGGATCCAGTTCTGTATCTGTTGTTGAAACTACCTCACGAGTGGTTTCAACAACGGTTACGGAAACACCTCCTGTAACGTTACAGGTGTAAACGCAAACCACTGCGGTAACGGTTTGGACCCCCTGTAACATTACAGAGGGGTGGATCCGGTGTAGTGTGGACAGGGCTTAAGGCTCTGAACATGTACAGTACTCGCTAGAGACCAGCAGGGAGAGGTGTGATAATGATACAGACCTTCAAGGTTATGAAAGGAATGAATAAGGTAGATTGTGAGGAACTATTCAGTGGGAATGGCAAATCCAGAACTCAGGGACATGAGTGGAAGCTGGTGGGGGAGATGCAGGAGAGACGTGAGAAAGTTTTATTTTACACAGAGAGTGGTTAAGCCATGGAACATATTGCCAGCGGAGGTGGTGGGTGCAAAAACCATTAATGGTTTACAACATGACTGGGACAGAGTTAAAGGCTTAATAGTTTCTCAGGGGGCAGCAGTAGGATAAAGGGGGAGCTTAGGGCAACAACCCCGACTAGATAATAGGTCCTGTGGTAGGATAGGATAAAACAGGACAGGCTAGGTGGACTACTGGTGTTTTTCTGCCATCATTTTCCCTGTGACTATGTTAGTAAGATTCTGTGTAGGCAATCTTGGGACAGAATAGATGGACTGTGCAAGCATTTTTTTGTCCTTCTCTTTTCTACATTTGTGTGAAACAGTGGTTGGAAATGATGCTTTACAACTAACTGACAACACTGTAAAAGGTTAGATTAATGGCTGGAAACCAAACAGGTTTATTTAACTATAAAAATATTCATTAAAAAAATGTTCACATTTTACTTTAACTATAACATTAAGGTACTCCAGGGGTTGGTTTACCTTAGTTGGTCTAACTCTAGGGACATAAGACCCTTCCCTGCACCTCTTGCCTCATGATCCCCCTTAAGGATGGATTTGCTGAGGGTAATACAACTCCAGGTCATTCCTCAATGCTTAACTTTGCAAATGTAGCAAGGCAACTTCATTAAAGACACATAGTTCCGCACTAACCTTCGTCAGCATGATGAAGAGGAAGGACTACACGTGCCGAACTGATGGTCTGTAATATATGCATTTATAACTTTATTAGGGAGGCCTGACTACTTCAATCTTTGCTTCGGTGAACCTAATTGATTCTGCTACTGCACTTCACTACAGAATAAAACTCTTGAATTTCAGATGTCCTTCCCAAGGTTTAGCATACATTCCTGCTAACATCAAGGAAAGCTGACTACAAAGCTTTTGTTCCCCACGTACCTGAAGCAAGAAACATTTCTCAAAAGATAATTTTTTGTGTGTGGATTATCAGATTTGGTTTTAGCTAGACTGTGTAAGATAAAGTGGAAAGCAATGATGTACACAAAAACAGTGATCTTTGCCAAATGTTTCTTGCTTAGCACACTCGGGGATCTGGTTGGATCACTGATCATGGTCTAAAAACCACATACTGTGGATTGCACTGTAAAACTGGTCAGCCATGCTGCCCAGTGGCCAAACACTATGCGCTGCCGAGCAGATGACCCACGTTTGGAAGCGAGTCTGAGTCACTGCGTTGGAAGGCATGCCAG
Organism: Neoceratodus forsteri; assembly: GCA_016271365.2. Classification (NCBI taxonomy): domain Eukaryota; kingdom Metazoa; phylum Chordata; order Ceratodontiformes; family Ceratodontidae; genus Neoceratodus; species Neoceratodus forsteri. Next base: position 966,365,254 of record CM028136.1, read on the forward strand.
GCTGAGGTAGCTGGTGCACAGCAGCGTGCCTCAGTCGGGAAGGGTCAACAGTGAACACTGGTATTGCAGCAACCCCTGGGACTGGGCTCGGCGGCTTGCTCCAGCCTCAGGGGATGTGCTGCATGTGTGTGTGAGGCCAGCATAGTCTGCGCTCACATTGGAGGAGGTAAGCGGGACTAGGAAAACGAGGGAAAAAACAGCCATCTAAATGACAGCCTTGGCTCTGTGTCCCCCTGGGTCCTGTGCTGTCATTGCATCCAAGTGCACTGTCTGGGGGGGAGATGGCCCTCCACTTGAAGCCCCTGCCATGTAGAGCAATTCCACTGGGGTGAGCTGATGGATGCCAAAAGCTGGAGGGGAGCCAGGGATGCGGGCCAGAACAGGGTACATTCCTGGGATCATGGTGTATCCCTGACAAAGCTGCACATGGCTGGGGGGAAAAAACTCTATAGAAAATCAAACTAGTCAACCAGAAACTGTAAATCCCATATAAAAACAGATCATGCCTTAAAGCCTGATCCACAAACAGATAGAGACCATTTGCACCAGTGCAGAGAACCGGCAAAAGCTGTGGCGTACCTCCTCCGCTCATGCAAAGGCCAGGCAGCACTTGCAATAGCTGCTACACCAACCCTCTGCACCAGATCCCACTCTGTCTGTGCATCTATGTGGACAGCCAGGTTGAAAGCAGGTATAGGGGAATTTGTCCTTGCCCCTGCAAACCACACATCGTTTCTGATGGTAGTGCAGAGGCTGCCGACACTATACCACGGGAACTCTGCCATACCACCTCAAGACCTATGAGCACAGCCCCCAACATTCTGCAGAAGAATTGCCCCCACACGGTGCCCCAGCTCAGATATAGCACAGATAGGGTGGTGATGGCAGTGCTATTTTTACTTTTCTTGTAAATATTGTAGATCCCATACAGAGATCTGGCAGTCCTTTGATGACTGCCATATCCCACAGCTCCCTGCCCTGTGCGAAGCAGGGCATCCAGTCAGTGTCCAACCCAGTCATCCGACTGGCTGCCTGGTGTGCAACACCACTCACCCCACCAACCCCCCTCAAGGGAACCAAGCCCCTGTGTGATCATCTCTATGTGTGGATCGGTGTGGCTTGCGGGCTGTGGCATCAGCCATACGAGGGAACGCACACTGCACATCAGACATAGATGATTTGCATGTATATGGCCAAATCTTGGTGGATTTGGCCCTTAGTCTTGCGTTTTCTCAAGAGTCTGTGATACAGTTGCTACTGCCTCCTTTTGGCTATGTGACGGTGGCATTATTTCCACACCAAATGGTACACTCAGCAAGTTGTGTACACCATACAAGAGGTTCGCTCATTTATGCTATAATATAACAAACACACTCATCAGTGTTCTTTGATTCCTCAGGTTGGAAATCCTTCAGCAACAGGCATAACAGTCATTGACCTTTAATATCACAAAGATACATTTACAGTACTTATCTAAATTATTTAACACAGTACTGTAAACCAATTGGTTTTAAGTATCAGTTTAGATCTGTCACTAAAAATTGCTCTATTATACCTGTTATGTGAAGGCAGATAGGCAAACGGGCAACACGGGAGACCAGCAAGCCATCTGCCATGGACAGTGGCACGTGGGCTGCAAGACAGATTGAAAAGTGGTCTGCCACAGAGACCAGAAAGCTGTCTGCCACATGTAAGTGACCAGCTGACTGGAATCAGTTGCCCCAGGGACTGGCACAGGCTTCTGATAACTGCAGAATCAATGCTTCTATTTACATGCACTTCAGTGATGTCTACAGCAGTTACAGTATACTGCAATCTGATAATGTATGATGAGGAATCTACATGCATCGTTAACATATTCTTGACTGCTTAGCTGTCCCTGCGACAGCATGTTTCTATTTTTATTTTAGCCACAATACATATCCACACTGCAGTGGGCAGAATAACAAAGATTGGGTGGGTGCTTAGCCCTCGAGGGAACACAGCAAGTATTATAAGTCTAATTAATTATTCATGAGCCTAGCAAGGCTCCTGATTGGCTACTGGATTGGTCATTAACGTCTGAAAAATGACTGATGCAGCTGCCACCTGACACTGTGTGGCACGCATAGCTTGTGCCATATAGCAAAAACTACAAAAAAAGGGCAGAAAAGAAAGTTGTTATTGTGATTAGATTCATCATTGCAATAACCACCTTAAAGCCAGTCATTTCCTTGGATTAACACTGCTGGAAGGGTGCCCCTTGGCTGCGCCTCAGGCCACCCATCCCCTCAACCAGTCGTTAATCCCATGGAAATGACTTGCTTCTGTCATTACTGCTTAAGTCAGTAAAAGGAGAGACATGATCCAAAGCAGCAGGAGAGGAGAGAGGCACTCCACAGCAGCAGGAAAGGAGAGAGAGGCACTCCACAGCAGCAGCAGAAGAGAGAGAAAAGCACTCCACAGCAGAAGGAGAAGAGAGAGATGCACTCCATAGCAGCAGGAGAAGAGAAAGGCACTCCACAGAAGCAGGAGAAGAGAAAGGCACTCCACAGCAGCAGGAGAAGAGAGAGGCACTCCACAGCAGCAGGACAGGAAAGGAGAGAGGCACTCCACAGCAGCAGGAGAGGAGAGAGGCACTCCATAGCAGCAGAAGAAGGCAGAGGCACTCCACAACAGAAGGAGAGGAGAGAGGCACTCCACAGCAGCAGGAGAGGAGGAGAGGAGAGAGGCACTCCACAGCAGCGGAAGAACAGAGAGGCACTCCACAGAAGCAGGACAGGAGAAAGGTACTCCACAGCAGCAGGAGATGAGAAAGGCACTCCACAGCAGCATGAGAGGACATAGGCACTCCACAGCAGCAGGAGAGGAGAGAGGCACTCCACAGCAGGAGGAGAGGAGAGAGGCACTCCACAGCAGCAGGAGAGGAGAGAGGCACTCCATAGCAGCAGGAGAGGACAGAGGCACTCCACAACAGCAGGATAAAAGAGAGGCACTCCACAGCAACAGGAGAGGATAGAGGCACTCCACAGCAGAAGGAGAGGAGAAAGGCACTCCACAGCAGTGGGAGAAGAGAGAAGCACTCCACAGCAGCAGGAAAGGACAGAGACACTCCACAGGAGCAGGAGATGAGAAAGGCACTCCACGGCAGCAGGAGAGCTCCACAGCAGCAGAAGAGGATAGAGGCACTCCACAGCAGCAGAAGAGGACAGATGCACTCCACAGCAGCAGGAGAGGAGAAGGGTACTCCACAGCAGCAGGAGAGGAGAGAGGCACTCAACAGCAGCAGGAGAGGACAGAGGCACTCCACAGCAGCAGAAGAGAAGAGAAGCACCCCACAGCAGCAGAAGATGATAGAGGCACTCCACAGTAGCTGGAGAGGAGAGAGGCACTCCACAGCAGCAGGAGAAGAGAGAGACACTCCACAGCAGCAGGAGAGGAGAGAGGCACTCCACAGCAGCAGGAGAGGAGAGTGGCACTTCACAGCAGCCGGAGAAGAGAGAAGCACTCCACATCAGCAGGAGATGAGAGAGGCACTCCACAGCAGCAGGAGAGGAGAGTGGCACTCTACAGCAGCCAGAGAAGAGAAAGGCACTCAACATCAGCAGGAGAAAAGAGAGGCACTCCACAGCAGCAGGAGAGGACAGAGGCCCTCCACAGCAGCAGGAGAGGAGAGAGGCACTCCACAGCAGCAGGAGAGGACAGAGGCACTCCACAACAGCAGGAGAGGAAAGAGGCACTCCATAGCAGCAGGAGAGGACAGAGGCACTCCACAGCAGCAGCAGCAGAAGAAGAGAGAGGCACTCCACAGCAGCAGGACAGGAGAGAGAGGTACTCCACAGCAGCAGGAGAGGACAGAGGCACTCCACAGCAGGAGGGGAGGAGAGGAGAGAGGCACTCCACAGCAGCAGGAGATGAGAGAGGTACTCCATTGCAGCAGAAGAGGACAGCGGCACTCCACAACAGCAGGAGAAGAGAGAGGCACTCCACAGCAACAGAAGAGGACAGAGGCACTCCACAGCAGGAGGACAGGAGAGAGGCACTCCACAGCAGCGGGAGAAGAGAGAGAAGCACTCCACGGCAGCAGGAAAGGACAGAGACACTCCACAGGAGCAGGAGAAGACAGAGGCACTCCACAGTAGCTGGAGAGGAGAGAGGCACTTCACAGCAGCTGGAGAAGAGGGAGGTATTCCACAGCACCAGGAGTGGAGGGAGGCACTCCACAACAGTAGGATAGGAGAGAGGGACTCCACAGCAGCAGGAGAAGAGTGAGGCACTCTATAGCAGCAGGAGAGGAGAGAGGCACTCCACAGTAGCAGGAGAGGACAGAGGCACTCCACAGCAGCAAGAAAAGAGAGATGCACTCCACAGCTGCAGGAAAGGACAGACACACTCCACATGAGCAGGAGAGGACAAAGGCACTCCACAGCAACAGAAGAGGAGAGAGGCACTCCATAACAGCAGGAGAAGAGTGAGGCTCTCCATAGCAGCAGGAGAGGACAGAGGCACTCCACAGTAGCAAGAGAAGAGAAATGCATTCCACAGTAGTGGGAGAGGAGAGAGGCACTCCACAGCAGCAGAAGAGGAGAGAGGGACTCAACAGCAGCAGGAGAAGAGTGAGGCACTCCATAGCAGCAAGACAGGAGAGTGGCACTCCACAGCAGCACGAGAGGAGAGAGGCACTCCACAGCAGCAGGAGAGGAGAGAGGGACTCCACAGCAGCAGGAGAAGAGTGAGACACTCCATAGCAGCAGGAGAAGAAAGAGGCACTCCACATCAGCAGGAGAGAACAGAGGCACTCCACAGTAGCAGGAGAGGAGAGAGGCACTCCACAGCAGCAGGAGAGGAGAGAGGGACTCCACAGAAGCAGGAGAAGAGTGAGACACTCCATAGCAGCAGGAGAGGAGAGAGGCACTCCACAGCAGCAGGAGAGAAATGAGGCACTCCACAGCAACAGGAGAGGAGAGAGGCACTCCACAGCAGCCGGAGAAGAGAGTGGTACTCCACAGCGGCAGGAGAGGCACTTCACAGCAGCAGAAGACAAGAAAGGCACTCCACAGCAGCAGGAGAGGATAGAGGCACTCCACAGCAGCAGGAGAGGAGAAAGGTACTCCACAGCAGCTGGAGAAGAGAGAGGCACTCCACAGCAGCAGGAGAGGAGAGAGGCACTCCACAGCAGCAGGAGAGCTCCACATCACCAGGAGAGGATAGAGGCACTCCACAGCAGCAGGAGAAGACAGATGCACTCCACAGCAGCAGGAGAGGAGAGAGGCACTCCACAGCAGCAGGAGATGACAGAGGCACGCCACAGCAGCAGGAGAGGGGCCCTCCACAGCAGCAGAAGAAAAGACAGGCACTCCACAGCAGCAGGAGAGGAGAGAGAGGCACTCCACAGCAGCAGGAGAGGAAAGAGGCACTCCACAGCAGCAGGAGAGGAGAGAGGCACTCAACAGCAGCAGGAGAGGACAGAGGCACTCCATAGGAGCAGGAGAGGACAGATGCACTTCACAGCAGCAGGAGAGGAGAGAGGCACTCAACAGCAGCACGAGAGGACAGAGGCACTCCATAGCAGCAGGAGATGACAGAGGCACTCCACAGCAGCAGGAGAGGAGAGAGGCACTCCACAGCAGCAGGAGAAGAGAGAGGCACTTCACAGCAGCAGCAGAGGAGAGAGGCACTCCACAGCAGCAGGAGAAGAGAGGCACTCCACAGCAGCAGGACAGGAGAGGGGAGAGGCCCTCCACAGAGGAGAGAGAGAGAGAGGCACTCCACAGCAGCAGGAGAGGAGAAAGGCACGCCACAGCTGCCAGAGAAGAGAGAGGCACTCCACATCAGTAGGAGATGAGAGAGGCACTCCACAGCAGCAGAAGAAAAGAGAGGCACTCCACAGCAGCAGGAGAGAACAGAGGCACTCCACAGCAGCAGGAGAGGAAAGGAGAGAGGCACTCCATAGCAGCAGGAGAGAAGAGAGGCACTCTATAGCAGTAGGAGAGGACAGAGGCACTCCACAACACCAGGAGAGGAGAGAGGCACGCCACAGCAACAGGAGAGGACACAGGCACTCCACAGCAGGAGGAGGAGGAGAGAGGCACTCCACAGCAGCGGGAGAAGATAGAGGCACTCCACAGGTGCAGGAGAGGAGAGAGAGGTACTCCACAGCAGCAGGAGACGAGAAAGGCACTCCACAGCAGCAGGAGATGAGAAAGGCACTCCACAGCAGCAGGAGATGAGAAAGGCACTCCACAGCAGCAGGAGAGGACAGAGGCACTCCACAGCAGCAGGAGAGGAGAGAGGGACTACACAGCAGCCAGAGAAGACAGAGGCACTCCACAGCAGCAGGAGAGTGAGAGGCACTCCACAACAGCAGGAGAGGTGAGAGGCACTCCAACAGCAGCAGGAGAGGAGAGAGGCACTCCACAGCAGCAGGAGAGGAGAGAGGCACTCCACAGCAGCAGGAGAGGAGAGAGGCACTCCACAGCAGCACTCCTCTAACAAATACAGAGGCTTCACAAATAAGACTTCTAAACAGAGTGGCAGGGGATCAGTTACAGAAACCACACAAGCAGTGCGGTCGCTCTCAAATCCCAGATTTATAGGGTGGTTCAAAGCTTTGAGAAACATGTCACTCTGACATCGAAACATCAACAAGCACATGTGCACCAGCAGAGCCTGTGCCTCCAGTCTGGCAGAAAAGCCACCTATCTCTGAAACAGTGGCTTCCCCCACTGCTCTGTCTTGAGTTTAACTGTAAGAAATGTTGCAACACTTGTGCTAGTAACAACTCCTGCATTCACAGTAAGCCCCTGGTTTTATTTCATAGTGTTGCTGTGGAGGCACCCTCTCCCCTGCTGCTGCTGCCATACTTCAAGTGTTTTAACTATTTTTATTTTACTATTTTAAAGCATTTTGTAATTATGTTAATTCAGTTGTTCATATGTTGATGTATCACATTATTTGTTTATTTCAAAAGTTCCACCAGGAAAGACATACTGAGCAGAGTGGCAGCTCATTTCCAGATGCGTCCTGGGGAGGAAGGGGTAATGGGAGGTAAAGCATAACAGATCAAAACAATATTTACAGCAGGAAAAGAAACATAATTTGCAAAGAGAACAATCAGCAACAATAGGGAACTTTAACATGTATACATTAGGCCTGAATAAAGCAGAGGATACACAATTAAGTGCAATATGGGGATAAACAGGTGGAGGCAGAGGGGGCTAAACAGTAGGTAAGTCGTAGGGAGGAAAGTAGGTGGGGCTAAGGCAGGATTAAAGGGGAAGAGATGAAAAGAGGAGAAACACCGGGGGGATAGTAGAGTGGAAGAGCAGAGGTGGAGATCAGGTGCATTTGCAGGAGGGAGTGATGAAGTCATGGAGAACAGAGAAGAGAGAGCAAAGGGAAGAGGCAAAGGGGATGGATAGGGGGAGAAAAGCAGCCTGGCCAGCTGAGGATGACCATGAAGGGAGTGCTAAAGGGCGAAAGCCAGAGTTGTGAAGGGTAAAGTACAGGAGGAAGGAGGGGCAGGGGAGAGAGAGACAGGAGAGGTATGAGGGGAGAGAGCTTAACCAGTGCTTAGCAAGAAAGGAGGAGCAATGTACACATGCGGAGTTTTGTTTTTTCAATAAGTATCCGCTGCTGCTGCTGCTTCTGTACCGTTCTGCTCATAACATGCCTAGAAACTAGATGCTGCCATCTCAAGTTATTCCTGGTTCAACATTTTTAAATAAATTATGAGCATTTACTAACCTCAAAGTGTGCGTATTAATGACATTGCAATGCATTTTATAACAATAGACTATCAGTGTCAACCCCATGAGAATACACAATGCACTGTAGGACCAAGTTGGAGAACCAACAAAAAAGTAGACCAGTACATTCATTTTCCACATCGGAAGTCACAGCATATGTGTTATTTAAGCAATATACCATGATAGGGTGTGGGTATATGGTGGAATTTACCACACCTGGTGTGGTTTGGACAAGAAGCACAGCCAAGTGACCAAATACACACCAGAAGTGGGTAAATCCCACCATATACCCATATCCTGGAGTGGCATATAGCGATTATACACTCTATTTCTGTGAGAAGAAAATAAATACATATATATATTTTTTTCATTTTAAATTTTTTTTTTATTACATTTATCATTGTGCAGCGAAAAATAGTCCTCATCAGTTGCAGGCCTCGGGAACCACAGACACACAATGACTGTTGCCGAGGTCGTGAGCTGCACTGACACAGACATTAGAATTTTATTTTGGGTTTTTTTTGCTTTCATTTCTTTCTAGATTATCACATTTTAAAGATTGTTGCTGGCAACAGCAGCTGAGAGCTAGAGGTACCATGTGTCTGCCTTTCAGTAAGTAGGAATGTTGCTTCCGACATTTAGAGTAATGGACCCGGACAGACTGGGGGAGGGACCGTGCTTGCAGCTTCAAGAGCAGGTGTGAGCGGTTGTTTTAGAAACTGGGATCCAGTGTCTTTTGCCACACAGAGGAAGATGGGGATCACGGTTTCTTCACTGCAGTGGAAGTACACGTTATGGATACCGGCACAGGCAAATGAAAGGGCTGGTGGCAGCTGTCTTAACCTGGGAGTGAGAGGAGAGAAAGCCGCAGTCTCACTGCGGCCTGAAATTCTGTTTGTAAGGTACGTTACATTTTGAGACATTTACATGTAGTTTACTAAGAACAATTGTTCTGCACTACTTAGAGTGGGTTTCGGGACTGGAACAGTGTGTATCTCGTAAGGGTGTGTTATTTCAGAACAGTATTCAGTGTTTGAATCTCCCGCATGGTTTATCAGGGACTTCGCGGTTTGCCAGTCCTAGAGTTGACATGATCGGAGTGATTTCACGGGGAGTTCATGAAGTGGCTGACTGGCGGCTGGCACCTTTTCCAGTTGGTATATTGGAGGATCCACAACGCTGGAAAGGTGCCAGCCAGTCAGTCAGAATGCAGCATTTTGTCTTTTTTTTGTTTGCCCATTCTATAATTTCATTTTATTTCCATGGTTATTATGATAGCTAGCACATGTATTTTACAGTTATGTTATCCGCGGAACACAGAATGTGAAACGCCATGTGTTAAAGTCACTGCATTCCCACGTGGAGTGGGCCCCTTCTTAGAGAAAGTACAGTCCAGGTGATATCTAATGGTGATAAGCAAAGGCAAGACCGACATGCCGGTACCATGGGGAGTTCTATAATATGAGAGTTAATTGCCTAATGAAAACTAACGTTACAAAAGGTCTAATCTGATCACTCCATAAAAAGCAGACAGGAGTTCAGCAGGTAACCCTCAGTGAGGGGGTTTCTTTTGCCTTGTGTCTTGCTGAAATGGTGGTTATGCCAAGTCTTTAAAGAGCTTTCAAGTTACCCTCTAAGGGGAAAGGGGAGTCGATATTTGGCTGCTGAGGAGAGCAGATCATTCCAAACACTGCTCTAGGAAACTTATTTTCTGGAGCCTTAGGATTGCTCCATTCTGCTCATTAATTAAGCAACTATGTATAGTATCATTAACATAACCAAATATAGTGTCCATTGCTTTTGGTACTAAGTACCTGTACCTTGGATGGTAAACCTATCCTCTACCCTAAGTATCTATTCCTTGGATGGTAAACCAATCCTCTACCCTAAGTATCTATACCTTGGATGGTAAACCTATCCTCTACCCTAAGTATCTGTACTTTGGATATCAAACCTATCCTCTACCCTAAGTGTCTGTACCTTGGATGGCAAACCTATCCTCTACCCTAAGTATCTGTTCCTTGGATGGTAAACCAATCCTCTACTCTAAGTATCTGTACCTTGGATGGCAAACCTATCCTCTACCTTAAGTATCTGTACCTTGGATGGCAAACCTATCCTCTACCCTAAGTATCTGTACCTTGGATGGTAAACCTATCCTCTACCCTAAGTATCTGTACCTTGGATGGTAAACCTATCCTCTACCCTAAGTATCTGTACCTTGGATGGCAAACCAATCCTCTACCCTAAGTATCTGTACCTTGGATGGTAAACCTATCCTCTACCCTAAGTATCTGTAAACCTATCCTCTACCCTAAGTATCTGTACCTTGGATAGTAAACCTATCCTCTACCCTAAGTATCTGTACCTTGGATGGTAAACCAATCCTCTATCCTAAGTATCTGTACCTTGGATAGCAAACCAATCTTCTACCCTATGTATCTATACCTTGGATGGTAAACCAATCCTCTACCCTAAGTATCTGTACATTGGATGGTAAACCTATCCTCTACGCTAAGTATCTGTACCTTGGATGGTAAACCTATTCTCTACCCTAAGTATCTGTACCTTGGATGGTAAACCAATCCTCTACCCTAAGCATCTGTACCTTGGATGGAAACCAATCCTCTACCCTAAGCATCTGTACCTTGGATGTAAACCAATCCTCTACCCTAAGTATCTGTACCTTGGATGGTAAACCTGTCCTCTACCCTAAGTATCTGTACCTTGGATGGCAAACCTATCCTCTACCCTAAGTATCTGTACATTGGATGGTAAACCTATCCTCTACACTAAGTATCTGTACTTTGGATATCAAACCTATCCTCTACCCTAAGTATCTGTACCTTGGATGGTAAATCTATCCTCTACCCTAAGTATCTGTACCTTGGATAGCAAACCTATCCTCTACCCTAAGTATCTGTAAACCTATCCTCTACCCTAAGTATCTGTACCTTGGATGGTAAACCTATCCTCTACCCTAAGTATCTGTACCTTGGATGGTAAACCAATCCTCTATCCTAAGTATCTGTACCTTGGATAGCAAACCAATCTTCTACCCTATGTATCTATACCTTGGATGGTAAACCAATCCTCTACCCTAAGTATCTGTACATTGGATGGTAAACCTATCCTCTACCCTAAGTATCTGTACCTTGGATAGCAAACCAATCTTCTACCCTAAGTATCTGTACCTTGGATGGTAAACCTATCCTCTACCCTAAGTATCTGTACCTTGGATAGCAAACCAATCTTCTACCCTAAGTATCTGTACCTTGGATGGTAAACCTATCCTCTACCCTAAGTGTCTGTACCTTGGATAGCAAACCAATCTTCTACCCTAAGTGTCTGTACCTTGGACGGTAAACCTATCCTCTACCCTAAGTAACTGTGCCTCGGATGTCTCTCTGCTGAACTCTATTCTCTCTCTTCCAAGTACCTTGGGGTCTGGCTAGACACACACACAGTCCTTAGCTTCTCAGCCCACATTGGTAAGATTATTGGCAAACTCAACTCAAACATGTCACCCTCTATAAAAATACTGCAAGCAGTGTTTTTCTTGCCCACACAGAAGCATTCAGTAGCTCAAATGCTGCTCCTTATACTATAATATGGATATATAATCTATAACTCAGTCTGTTGAATCCGACTCCAGATATCTGATATTGTCTATAACTCTGTATATAGAACTCACCACTGTGATATGCATCACAGAAAAAATTGGCTACCCCTCACCAACTCTAGGGAGCACCACCTTAATTCCCCTGTCTTTAAACACAAACACACCTCCCTCCTCTTTACCTGAGCATTTACCTTTTTTTAATTTTCCCAGCCCCCAGTGTGCCCTCATCTGTCATGCCACCTGCTCCTAGCCCCATCACCCACCTTCTCTTGGACTTACCTCACCACCTGTTCCTCCCTGGCTTACCTCCCAGGGCGGGCATGGCAAGGTAGGCCAGGCCCCATCAATGGTCCTGTTCAGTTCTGTGGTGAGTGCCTAGGTCAGTTGTGTGGGGTCTGTGGAGTGGGGCCAGCTTCACTGTGCCTTGGTTGGGGTTTTTCCACGTTCCCCTCTCCCAGGGCACCGACTGGCAGGAACTATCTGCATAAGGACACAAGTGTGTGTCAGGATCCGTCGGCATCCCCCCCTCCCTGACTACCGGCTCTGTTGACACTGCCACCTGCAGTCACCCAGGCAGTGATGTCACAGCGGAGGCTGTGCACCCTCCCTCCCTGAGGACAGCATCCTCTTGAAAGCTAGGCCCTCCTCCCCTGGCCAGCCCTCCAATGACTCAGATGCATTCCCAAACTTGGGTCGCCAGTACTGCAAGTGGTCGCACTTCTGCTCCGCTGATGGGCCGGCTTTGGACAGACTCTTCCAATAACTTTACCATCTCAGATTTCAAAACAAGGATCAGACGCTCCTCCTTTACCTGCCTCAGTTCCTCAGTATGGAATAGTCTCCCAGATAACATGAAGACTTCCCCAAGCCTCCCACTTTTTAACTATTTAAAGAGCCCCTGATGTCTTCAGGAAAACAATTTTAAGACCCATTGCAGTTAATATTTCATATTTTTTTGTATTTAGCCCTCCCTGTTTCTTTATAACAATGTTCATTAACATGAAAACAGGATCACTGGCTCCTAGATTTCATCTGCTCAGCCTGCTTGTCCACACCTGGCGTCATACTCCCGTTTGAGATGTCACAGTCTGTCGCTATGGACATTATTGCCATGTCATAAACAGAAGATTATGATGGCTGAACATCTGGCAAGACTCTTAAATAAGCAATGTATATGGCTGTCCATTTAGAGAATATCTCCAGGACGTTTATTTATATATAAAGTTTCTAAAAGAATGAAATGCATTGCCTACACAATTCCACAATGTGAATTCTTATTCTTTGATCAAGGTCAAACTGAAGTCTCATTCATCTCTCAATCATTGTGTATTTGTTTCACCTATTTTATATGGTTAGTTGCATTGTCTGGTTTTATGTTTTTATTGTACTGTCTTTCAGGTCCCCCTTGAAAATGGACATTTTATAGGGCAGACTGGATGGGGGTACCAGTTCTTTTCTGCCAACAAGTTTTATGTTTCTATGCTCTTGATTTCTTGTACAATTAAAACATTTAAAATAAATAAATAAAATAAATGTTAGATGTAGACATGCAGCCAGAGAACAGCGAGGGTCTAGGGGACAGGATCTCGCTTCCCTAGGCTTCATCTGCTCTGATGCAGAAGATGAGTAAAGAACAGTTACGTAAGAACTTACCATAACAGTAGATCTTTGAGGGGATCTCACTCATTAGGTCATACTGTAGGAACTTCACTATTGGTGAAGCAGGATCCACATGGAAGATTTTCAGCAGTCCAAATGGGGCCACCCACGCCGACATCATGTGACGTCATCACCAACCCTATAAAGGTGTGAGTGGCCCCACTCCCTCCTCAGTTCTTTCCTCAGGAGACAAAGGGACCCATGGGGGACTGAAGAGAGAGGGGTGCCCAGGCCTAAAAGAAAGGTTGGATACACCAGATAGCCAGTTCCAGTACGAAGCCCCAAGAAAGGGGACGGTGGGAGGGAAGACAGACCTGATGACTGAGATCCCTTCGAAGATCTGCTGTTATGGTAAGTTCTTACATAACTGTTCTATCTTCTTCGGGGGTATCTCAGCCATCCGGTCACACCGTAGGAACGAGTCCCAACATAGAAGATGGGGGGGCGCGGCTCAGAGGTAATTTAAGGAAGTATTTTTTCACAGAGAGGGTTGTGGATGCATGGAACAGCCTTCCGGAGGAGGTTGTGGAGTCAAAATCAGTGGTGGAATTCAAGCATGCATGGGATAGTCATAAGGCAGTTCTGGGGGGTGGGGGTAGGAAGAAGTAGGCTGCTGGTTAACTAGGATCTGCAGCTTATCCAGTAGATAGGGAAATGGGCAGACTGGGTGGGCCAAGCGGTCCTTATCTGCCGTCAAATTCTATGTTTCTATGTTTAAGCAGTTACAGGTGCAAACAAACAGTCTGGGAAGAAGGTCAACCTTAAGCTTAAGGCAGGAGGCCCTACAGCACAGCCCTGCCAAACCTTGCATGGGCTCAAGACGCAATGTCCAGAGTGTAGTGTTTGGCAAAAGTGTGGACAGTACTCCAGATGGCAGTCATGCAAATGTCAGAGGCTGAGACCCCTCTGAAACAAGCCACAGAGGTAGTCATACCTCTTGTGGAATGAGCTTTGACAGCTCCAGGCAATTTTTTGCCATACTTACTGTGAAGAACACAATGCAGTTAGCCAACCATTTGGACAAACATTGTTTGGAAAGCTGAACACCATCTCTACCCGGGGTGAAAGAAACAAACAACTGTTTTGACTTTCTACATTCCTTGGTTTGAAGCAGTTAGTATTTCTTTTTTTTTCTCCCCATACAGATTTTTCTGGAATTTTGTATTTTTCTCCCCGATCCTGGCCCCCTACCTTTGGACGTGCGTGCATGTGGAGGCATGCACACGTCGTGTCTCAAGGTGTTCTCCCTTCGTGTCACCCCCGCCACCTACGCTAACCACTGGACCTCCACCCAATGGCAGCGGGACTGGTGGGGGTGGTGACTGCCCCAGGAGAGGAGAGCTGCCTTCCGGCTTGCTCAATCCTGCTCCGCCCCCCCCCATGCTGGCACCCTGACGACCCAAGTCCATTCCCGAACCTAGATCACCGGCATAGCGTGAGGTAAGGCACCCAGCACCTCAGCCCTCAGCACCACTGGGCCGGCCTAGCAGGTAGTACTTCAAAGTTCTGCGCACATCTAACGTATGGAGCAGTGTTTCCCCTGGATTGGCGTGCTCTGGAAAATAAATTGGAAGGTGGATAGATTGGTTCAGTGTAAACTCAGACACCACCTTAGGGAGAAATTTAGGATTCATGCACAAAGACACCCTGTCTTTGTGAAAAATCAAACAAGGCTCTGCTTGCACCACAGAGCCAGAAGCTTGGAAATTCTTTGAGCAGAAGTAATAGCAACCAAAAATAATGCTTTCCAGAAAAGAAAGCATAGCTCACAAGTTGTGGCTGACTCAAAAGGAGACAGGGTCAACTTCTTGAAAACAAAATTCAAATCCCAAGCCGGGACAGATTGGAGGTTTCAGATGCAGGATGCCCCTCTAAAAGGTACAGGAGACATCCAACTGAGCAATGGTACGGTCACCCACGGGCTCATGAAAGACAGAGATAGCTGAAAGGTGCGCCTTGAGGGAGGAATACTGGAGACCTGAGTCAGACAAAAAGATCAGGTAGTCTAGAATCTGGTTCACCAGACAGATGAAAGGATCCAGGTTATGCTTGGCACCCCATATGGCAAACCGCTTCCACTTCATGACATAAGTGGCTCGGGTGGAAGGCTTTTGGGTGGCCACTAGGACATCCACCACTCTATTAGAAACCCCAAACCTGGTGATGGCTACATCCTCAGGAGCCAGGCATGCAGATGGAGGGACCTGAGGTTGGGATGGACCAGGGTCCCCTGATCCTGGGTCAGTAGATTCCAGCAGAGGGGGAGAGGGACCGGAGGTTCCTCCGCCAGCTGCTGTAGGAGAGGAAACCATATCTGGCAAGGCCAGAATAGTGCTACCAGGATCATTGTGGCTCCCTACATCCACAGCTTGATGAGTAGCCTCTGAAGTAGAGGAAATGGGGAGGGCGTAAAGAAACCTTCCGCTCCAGGAGAGGGACAACAAGTCTCACCAGAAAACTCCAGGCACTGGATCTAGCAAGCAGAAATTGGGCAGTTTTGCATTCGGTGGGGATGCAAAAAGGTCCAACTCTGGATGACCCATCTGTTGAATAGATCTTCTGCGATGGATGAGAGAAGTTCCCACTCATGCATGCTGGACTGAGTCTGACTGAGGCTGTCCATCAGAGTGTTTAGCACTCCTGGGACAGAGACTGCTGAAAGAGCCAGGCTGTGGTCCAGTGCCCAATACCACACTTTCATGGCCTCCCTGCATAGGGGGTAAGAATGCATCCCCCACCCCAATTTGTTGATGTAGTACACTACACTGAGATTGTCTGATCGAATCAGCAACTGGCCTAGAAGGAGGTGGCTCTGAAAGGCCTACATGGCATACAGAACCACCAGCATCTCAAGGACATTGATATGCAGGGAGGTTTCAATCTGGGACCAAGAGCCCTGAAAATGAAAGGAACCCAGATGAGCCCTCCATCCCAAATCGGAGGCATCCCTGGTGAGAAGCTGCTGGGGGGAGGAGATCTGGAAGGGGACTCCTTGCAGCAGGTTCAGGGGGTCGATTCACCACTGGAGCACCTTGTGGACCGGGGAGGAGACCAGCACTAACTTATCTAATTTGTCTGTGCGCTGGTCCCATTGCACTCAGAGAGTCCACTGGAGGATGCGCATGTGGAGCCTGGCCAGTAGAACAGTGGAGATGGCCACAGCCATCAGTCGCAACAGCCTCAAGTACACTCTTGCAGGGACATAGTGACTCTAGGTGACCTCCTGAGCCTGAGCAAATAAGGCACTCCACCCTGTTCTGAGGCAGGAAGGCCTTTCCCTGTGCCGAGTCTAGGACTGCGCCTATGTACTGCAGCCTTTGGAACAGTACTAGGAATGACTTGGGCAAATTGACCATAATGCCCAGGGAGAGAAATGACTGATGAGTTCTCTCCAGAGTCTGCAGGAGCTGTTCCCTGGACGGGGCCTTTTAGGAGTCACTCATCCAGATAAGGGAAAATGTCCATTCCCTTCCTTCTAAGGGCCACAGCTACAGCTGCTAAGCACTTGGTAAAGACCCACGGTGCAGAGGACAAGCCATAGGGCAGCACCTTGAACTGGAAATGCTCACCCTGAAAAAGAAACCGGAGGAACCTCCTGTGAGGAGGAAACACCGAGATGTGCAGGTATGCATCCTGCATGTCCAGCGAACACAGCCAGTCACCTTGCTTCAGAAGCGGCATCAGACCTGGCAAAGTTACCATTCTAAACTTTTTGTACTGGACATTCAGATTGAGGTCCTTTAAGTCTAAGATGGGCGTCATGTCTCCGGTTTTTTTGGGGACCAGGAAAAGCCTGGAATAAAACCCCTTGCTTCTTTGGTGCCTGGGCACTGGCTCTATGGCCTGTTTGCACAGAAGGGACTGTACCTCCTCCCAGAGAACAGCCAGGTGGGCTGAGGGGTAGTTGGAGGGCAGAGAGGGAGTTTCTGGGGGTTGTTCTGTGAGAGCTCCAGAGTGTGATCCCTTTCTATGATTTGTAGAATCCAGGCATCCACTGTAACAGTTCTCCATTGATTGCGATGGAGGGAGACCCAACCTCTGACCACCACCTCTTGGTCGGGGACCAGAAGAGTGGGGTCTGGCAAGGAGTCAAGCGGAGGCGGATACAGACACTGGGGCTGGTCGATCACCTCTGGGACCCTTAGCCGTGGCTCCAGCAGTGGAGGGGGAGGGCAAGACGGCAGAGGCCCTGCGTTTGCCTTGAGGCCAAGAGGCTGCTCCTGGCCTACTGGATGCCTTACAAAAGGGAGGGCACTGCCTGGTCTTAGGCTGCATATGGTAGAGCGAGTGGACAGATTTCAGAGCCCTGCCAGATGCCTGCAGATCATTAATGATGTCCTGGACATCTGGACCAAAAAGCTGACAGCCATTTAAGATGGCATTAAGCACCTTCTACTGAACATCAGCAGCAAAGCAAGAGACCCTCAGCCAGGAGTGCCTATGTAGGCAAATGACGATGGCAGCAGCCCTGGCAATACTGTCTGAAATATCATAGAGGGCTCGTAGGAGGTGCTTGTTAACATCTTCAGTGGCCTGCAAGCATTTGAGAATCTCCTGCTTCTGTGTACCTTCTGGGTGGGCTTGGGCAGTGGCCTTGCCCTTTTTCCAGTTGATATTTTGGTACTTTACCATATGGGGCAGGTAACTGGCAATCCTCAGCCTGAGGGTGGGGGAGGCATAAACCCTCTTACCCTAAAGGTCAATCCTGCATGACTCCTTGTCAGGGGGGAGGGATCTAAGGTGCTTGGGCACCTTAGACCTGTCATGAGTTGCCTTTATGACCACAGAATTGGTTCAGGCTGGGCAGCATAATAAGAAAATCCCTGAGGGGCATGATAAAGTTTATCTGCCCTACCGGGCATTGCTGGCAGCATGTCAGACCTGTGCCAGGCTGCAGTAGTGGCATTCCTCAGAGTGGGTAAAACAGGAGGAATGATCTTAGAAGAAGACTCTGGGATCTCCAAGAAATCCACTAAATCCTTCCTGGTGACATCCTCTTCCTCAGTGTGGAATCCCACAGCTGAGGACAGCTATTTCATAATATTGAAGAAGGTGGGGTAGTCCAAAGGTGACCTAGGGATGTGCTTGATAGAGTCTTCGCTGATGGAAGAAGCAGTGGAACTGTCAGAAGAGATGTGGTCTTCCTCATCAGGAAAAATGAGATCAGCATATTACTCCTCCTCTACATCGACCTCTTCCAGGTTCAGGTCCAATGTGTGAGGCACCAACAACAGCCCATGGGGGAACTCCCATGACCACCTAGGAAGAGTCGACAATGAAGCTGCCGTTGCCGGTGCTGGCGATGAAGGCCTAAAAGTGCCAAGCTGGTAAACAATCACCAAAGTGAATGTGGTCAAAATCTAGTTGAGGTCGACAACCGTCGAAGACTGTGTTGACGGAGAGGGCTTCAGCGGGGCAGGAAGTGCTGATCCATCAGAGGGGCTCTGAGCAGCCAAAGAGCCTGTAGCCCGAGGGCATGGGCTAGGATCAGGCCTCGTCAGAAGAACTGTTGACGACGAGCCTATCATCAATGAAGGAGGAGCCAACAACCCAGAGGTTGACGGCTCGCTGCCCTGGAAAATCGGGTGGAGGTGCTGTCGGTATGGGTCTGGTGGGCACAGAGACCTGGACAGTGGACCTATGCGTCAGTGCAGGCGCAGCTGACGAATAACCCCCAGACGAAGAAGAGGAGGCTGTCGGGGAGCGAGATCGCCACTGGGGGGAGCAGTCTGGATCTCGGTCTTTTTGGTGACTTTTCCCCAAGGACTTGTCTCGAGCCTTGGAGGCCTGGGAGTTCGACTACCCTGCCAGCGACTGGGAGGCTGGGGCTCCGGAGGACACCTGCCCCAAACTGGCTACCTGTTGCTCCATTAGGAAATTTTTAAGAGCCTTTTTGCATCACCTGAGGAATGTTTGATTAAACTTCTGGCAGAGCTCACAGTCGAAGACTGCATGGTCAGGCCCAAGACAGCACAGAGACAGCGTGTTCGTCTGTGGAGGCAATCTTCTTTCCACAGCAGCAGTGATGGAAGAGGGAAGTCGAAAGATTAACTCTTGACATAAGCAAAGGAAAGGAATCTCTTCTAAAAGAGATTCTAAGGTAAGTATAAAGAAAAAAACGTAGGCGAAAAAAGGCACGAAACTGCAACAGAGCTTCCTTGGAGACATGTGCGAGCAAGTCGACAGTGGGAAAGAAATGAGGAGGGAGTGGGGTTGCTCACACCTTTATAGGATTGGTGACATTGTCACATGACATTGGCGTGGGCGACCCCAGTTGTACTGCTGAAAACTGTCTGCCTGGATCCTGCTTCACCGACAGTAAAGTTCCTACAATGTGACCTGATGACAGAGATACCCCCGCGAAGAAGATCTGGTTTTCATGATAATGTGCATAGTTATTATGAAATGGATGAAACTAAATCCAGAAAACATATAAAAAAATATAAGCCAAAATGGGTTCAAACATTACGGGCTCGATTCTCGAAGGTTGACGCTGGGCAACTCTGCACTGCCCCGAACACCTTATCACACGGTGCACTCAATTCTCGCAGGTCGCGTGCCATTGTGACATGTTACCCTTTTTACGGTGGCTTGCACCAAATACTTTGCACAAACCCTATAAAAGGTCGGCAAAGTTAGACCAGCAAAAGCTGGTCTAACACGCCGCATGTCGCGCAGGAGGGTGGTGGGGGTGAGAGGACTGAGAATCCCAACTGCCGCCCCAGGAAATGCCCCAAGCCCCATGCACTTTGCGTCTGGCATGCCCAGGGCTTGCAGTATTCAAATGTCAATCAATCAATCAAACTTTATTTAACCAGGCAGTTACATCATTGAGCAAGCTCATTTTCAAGATAGTCCTGGATAATATGTTTGAATCAAGCCATATGCCTTTCTAAAGTTTACTCCCTGTGACACCAGGGGCTCTTTAACTGCACACTTAGGTAATATCTGTTCTTGTTATCCACTCCCTTTCATTACTAAGCTGCGTGTTGTAATACTGTCACTCCTGTTCTTAAAATTGTACATATGCAAGTGGTATCCCTGCATATGTTTGCGGTTTAACTCCCTATTGTCATTTGTACACTTCCCTAAATTAAAGTCATGTATTTTTTTAACCAATGGAAGTGTGTTGGCATTCCACTGTTGACCTGCTGTAAACTAACCGCAGGGAGTATGCGCCTCAAAGCACAGATGCATTAAGTAGAGAAATCCCTGTGTGTAATAAGGGTGTGTGTGTGTTAGATATCACGCGGCATTTATGGCACAGTCTGGGTCACACCGAGCACGAGACTGCCCCAAGGGCGACAGACCAAAAGGAAGCCTCTGTTGTCTGGGGTCTAATGATACCACACTGGGCCTGGAGGCAGTAAGACTGCCTGCAGGCAAACAAAAGTGCGCTTCCTGCGTACCCTAACTTATAGTTAGAGCACTGGCTTAAGTTGGGGCATCCTATAGGCCATAGCTGGCAGCAGTACTGCCACAGAAAGCACGTTTTCAAAAGTCTGTGTATCATTTTTAAAGGTCTGACAGCAGCCCTGGGTGGCAACCTACAACAAAGAGCATGCAGGGTACCAGGGCTTGGAAATCAAAAACCTGGCATATTATAAAGCACACGGCTGAGGGGGTGAAGCTGTTGGACAGTTACATTAACATATAATGCAAAATACAGGGTGTTTCTTCCTTGGTGGAGCAACAATTTTATATCACCACAGTCCTCAGAAACATGCTGCGTGGTTAGCCTTGCCAACATTCCCTCAAGTAAAACTGATAATATAAGAGTGGTTAATAAGAACACAAACTGGTGTATGTTATGCTTTAGAAAAAAACGTATGATTATTAAAACAATGAAATGGTAAAAAAGACAATAAAAAAGGTCAAACATCAGTTAAAATCACAAATATGCCATATTTACGATATTACATGTCTTGGGTTTCTTCATCTCTCTCTTTAAAGCTCAATTTGAACTTTTTATGTCACCAAAACAAAACCTTTCAAAGAAAAATAAAGAGTAGGACCTTTGAAAAAGAACGACAAACACAGTTTTTTTCCTCAAAATGGTCTTTACTTGGTAAAGCAGTATATTTCTAAAAAAATAAATCATGCCGTCTCTTGTGAAATAACAAAAAATGAAAAGATGTTCACCCTCCCTTCCTTAGATGAGGCAAAATGCACTCTTTATTAAAGAAAGCTCAATTTCAGTTGTCTGTTATGTGCTGTATTCTCTAACAGCTGCCATAATACAATACCAAGTCAGAAAGTCTCTTTTTTTTTTTTTATTCTGGTCTATGATCAGAATAATTTTACACTTTTCAGCACCATCTTTCAAAAGCGCAGCACCAGACAAGTGTTGACACGCATCCACCAAATTGAACAAACAAGGGTCGACAACTTGATGAATAATGAGGATGCACAGGACATTACAATCCAGACAACAGTGCTGTGTTAGCAGGAAGTGATGTCACAGGTCAACACTGAGATTCAGAATGATCCCAGAGGGACTGAAATCTCATCTGTACCCTTGCAGTATCAGCACTGGTCTGCCAACGCACTTCAAGGTCATGCGTATAGTCCCTCAAAAGGCTATAAACTGTATCTGTCTCATCATTGTAAGGCGTAATGAATGTTTTTTTTTTTTTTGCAGCATGCACATTCTTTTATTCTTAGGCCCCAAAAAATAAAGTGGTGCTAAATGTTAATAAGAAAAAGGGAACAGTGCATTGCATTTTAAATTGTGTGTCCCCAACTTGGTGTTCACAAGGACATGGAAAACTGCAGATCTGAAGAAGTACCAAGTGCACAGCTGTCATCAAAACCGTGCCGTACAGCCCCACTCAAAGAGCAACCGATACCTTCAATATAACTTTTTTCCCCCTATAGTTTTTCTCCATAGGGGCTATGTGGCGGAGGGGCTATCAGCCTTGTCCTTGCCTCTGCCAACTAGCACCTGCCACTTCAACCACTGGGAGTTCCCCTGCGGATTCCCTCATCTCTCACAGTGGGGCACGCGAGGAGAGGGCCCCCCCCCCCCCGTGAAACAATCCATTTTTCGGTGGCAGGGAAGGCAGGCAGAGTTTCATCAGCCTGCGCGGACCCTATTTTCATTTTTTTGGTGTCCCTTCCCCTGCCACAGAAAGGCAGTGGTACATGTCGTGTGGAGGCAGACGTGCACCATGGCAAACCAGCGGCCCCTCACTATACATGCCACCCCACTCTTCAATACTACCAGGAATCCACGTGGTGGCAGTCAATGACAGGACTGACAAAGTCTCCCCCCCTCCCCAGAGAGGACAGCAGTCCATCTGTTGCTGGTTCCATCCCCCTGGAAGACTCCCCGTGACCCATGTCCACCCCCGAACTCGGGTCACTGGCGTGGTGGGCGGTAACACTATTGCTACATCACAGGGCCAGCCACCTTTAGTAGCACTTTACCAAACATACTACTTCAACACAGTGCAGTTCATATTTCACATTTGTTCTATATTTCTCCTCCCCACTATTTATTACTGAGGTAATTTACATGAAAACAGGATCTCTGCTCCTGAAGAGTTCCTTTATTCCTGTTGCTTTCTCCCCACCTGAGGTCATAATTCACTGCTTGTGACATCAGTTACTCCCAAGGCAACAGATTGTGATGTCTCAACATGAGGATTATAACTTGAAGCAGGGAGTAAGTTACTGAGGCACATGAAATCTAAGGAATAAAGATCACGTATTCATGCAACTGTCTTGAGTTATAGATAATGAGGAGGAGGAGTAATCCATTCAAGATATAGGGAAAACAAGCGGAAATGTAGCTAAATATTACATTTTTCAAAATTTTCACTGAGGCTTCAGCAGCTCTTTAAAGAATCCGTGATGTCCATGGGAAAACATTAAAAAACATTAGGGGCTGGATTTTCAGAGCCCTTGAAACTCCCACAGCTGCAGGAAAAACCTGGCGCAAGTGGATCGCCACTGGCGGAGCCGCAGTTTTTTCTGCACCTGCGATATTTTCAATGGTGGAGCCGGTTTATGACCGTCTCCATGATTTCTGGCAGCTTGCAGTTGTTTTCTTGCCCCGCAACTGTGGGAAAATGTTATGCCCGGTGAGACCAGGTGTACCATCTCCCGCAGCTGCGGTGGACTGAAAATACAAATCTCTCCAGTTACGGAGATTTCGGACCACAGGTGCAGTTGCAGAGTGGGACTGAGTCCCACTGCATTTTGAAAATCTGGCCCCATATTTAAACACCATTTTGCTTATATATCACATATTTTCTGGATTCATCCTCCCTTCTTTTTTTATTACTGATAACAGCTGCTTGAAAATAGGATCCATGACCTTCACATGTCATCTGCTCCTTTCTCTCCTGTCTACAAGTGATGTCATAATCCTCTGTTTCTGAATGCCATTTGGCTGCCAAGAAATGCTTATGGTGTCACAAGCAGCAGTTTATGACATCACATGTAGACAAGCAGCAGGAGTAGATGAAGAAGAAGAATTAGCATTTATAAAGCGCTTTTCATACACACTGTATCCCAAAGTGCTTTACAAGCATTGGAGGCCATGCACTATTGTGGGCTAGGTATGTGCAATTTGAACGTATCTGGCCCATGTGCCTCTGCAGGGTCCCTGTCTACTGCTCCGCCCTCCTGGCATGCAACTGCGTGGGGGAGGAGGTTCAAGGGACACAGGCAGGCATCCAAACAGATGCCCATCCTGGATCCTGATGTGGGTCCCCTGCTCCACATGAGCAGGGGATTCTGGAAAAACATGGGACCGGCAAATATACAAAGGATGGATGAGTGCCCCAATGGCTGCCCCTAGCTCTCCTCGTCAGTCCGGTGGAGTGGGGCAGCACAGTGGGGAAGGGGGTCCCTGCCCCGCTGCAGCCAGTGGGTGTCAATGGGAGGGCTTGCAAAATATACTGCAGGGTTCCCACTGCCGTATCCCGGACCCCTTCACCCGGCACTCCACGTCTTTGGGAATGGTACGTAGTGCGGGCACGTCCCCAGGTATGTTCCCCAGACCAGCTGCATGATCAGACAGGGGACTGAGTGTACAAGGAGCATGTACCCCTTCTGCGAATGCCACTGGGGGTCCTCTGGACCCCCAATTCACAGCATTCATACTTAGGGTTGTCTATCCACTGCAGATACACGGTGCATTGCCAATCTGCACTTTCATGCAAAGACTCCAGTGAAAGACTGGTATTGAAGTGAATGTAAGAATGTAGTGGTAGACATTCTGCACATTAATAAACACACACAGCCTTGGAAAATAGTATGAACTGTTTTTTTTTGGGGGGGGGGTTGTACTTTCCCCTGTCAGTGGCTCGGGGATATAACTCCCCTCCCGATTTCTCGGCTGGGTCCCCATGTACCGGGATCCCCCAGAACTCCCTGCTGCATCCTGACATACCAGGATTCCGGCATCACGCTGCTCAACCACAAGGATTTATGCCAGTTCCCCCCCAACCCCTGAGGGCACCAGCACAAAGGACATAAGTCCAGGCTGGCCACATACTGATGCACACTGCAGCCAAGTGCCTAAGGGCATCGTCCCCTCCCGACTCAGAGAGTCTGAGATCGCCACCTGTGCTTCCACCGGCGGCAGTGCTGCTTTGAGGGCGTGAAAGCAGCCCTTTATCCTTCCCCCCTAAAGAAGGAGAGCATCCTTTGGGATGCTCAATCCTCCTCCCCCCACCCAGCCAACCCCCGATGACTCAGGATCATTCCTGAACCCGGGTCACCGGTGTCTGGAGTGGGATCGCTACTGGTGCACCAATGGGCTGGCCCATCCTGAACTGGTTTAATGGAATGGGGAATGTTGGCATGGAGACCAAGGAAATTCCTCTATTTTTGTGTAAAATGTCTTGGGTTCTTTTACTTCCACCTGGACACCCACCAGGACAGCATCAAAGATGAACAGAAGGGACCTGGTTTAACATCTCAGTCAAAGGATGGCACACCCTGACAGTACAGCATCCCCCCCAGTACTGCACACGGGTGCCAACCTGTATAGTACGAGACCAGTCCCAGTGTGGAACTAGAACCCCCAACCTTCCGCCCCAGAGGCGGTTGTGCCATCAACTGAGCCATGCAGACACCTCAATTAAGGCTAAAGAACATGGGTCCTGTTTCCATTCAAATTCACTTAGTAATAAAGACCATGGGGCACATAAAGACAGGAAATGTTTGAAATACAAATAAAATTAGATATAATTCATTTCAAACATTTTTCCACAGGTATCACAGACTCTTTAAACCACAGAATATGTTAGTTGACATAAGGGACCCGATATTCAAACTTGCACCTGGCAATAGCGCAAGTAGGTGTGCAGCACAACTGAGCTGCGGTGGAGCAACTAAGGGAGATATTCAAAAGAGATGTGCCACGGTGCATCACTTCTGAATATACCACGGTATGTGCGCTGCGCAAATACAATGCGCCAGCGCTTCCCCCCAGACAGGTCTGAATACCAGAAATGGGGAATGCGCCAGCGCATCACAGATACACTGTGCGCAAATTCCTGAAATTCAGACACCATTACGCAAATGGAGCCGTAATGCATGCAAGGCACAAATGGGGCCATTTGCATGTCATTAAGGCTCCATTTGCATGTGTTGTGCAGGGCTGACCAGCAAAATGCACTTGGCGCCCTGCACAGCATGCGGTCCCTGTATCGGGGACCGCAGCAGTACCCCCTCCCCAACCCGACTCTCCAATCGCCGAGAACAGAGATGCACAGCTCCTGGCAGTCCAGTGGTACCCACCTCCCTCCGACCTCCAATCGCTGTAAAGTAAGATGCATATCTCCCTGGAAGTTCAGTGGTCCCCCCACCCTGCCCGTACCCCAAGGCCATAGTCACATCCCGAAACTAGTCCTGATAGTCCAGTGGTTCCTGCCTCCCTGCCCAAAGCCCTGATCACCGTTGAAGTATGAATGTACATTATCCTGGTGGTAAAAAGAAAAAAAAGGTTCTGGCACATGTTAACTCATAAGAGGAACGCATGAATTTTAAAACAAATAATTTATTTCACCACAACAAACAATTTGTCTGGCCTGACATGTTTCGGACTGGCTACAATCCTTTTTCAAAGGCTGAAGAAGAGCCAAAACACTCCTCTTAAATACACATAGCCACCAGGTGGTTCACATAAAATATTTTACAACACAATGTCATTCAAGTTGATCACAGGAAAACATCAGAAGATCAATACCACGATCAATTAACAGCCCTAGCAATTATTGCAAAACAAGGACTGTCATAAGGACTAGAACTAACATTAGTAAATAAACACAACATCACTATCCAATGCATTTTCACTCATATAAACATATACTTTATCTGAAATAACTGTATGATTGTTAGGTGATTTGAATATTTTAGTAGCTTTAATTACATTAGCTCCTTTTAGTTTTAGTTTTTTTATAAATGTTTATATGAGTGAAAATGCATTAGATAGTGATGTTGTGTTTATTTACTAATGTTAGTTCTGGTCCTTATGACAGTCCTTGTTTTGCAATAATTGCTAGGGCTGTTAATTGACCTGGTGGCTATGTGTATTTAAGAGGAGTGTTTTGGCTCGTCTTCAGCCTTTGAAAAAGGATTGTACCAGTCCAAAACATGTCAGGCTGGATGAATTGTTTGACGTGGTGAAATAAATTATTTGTTTTAAAATTCATGCGTACCTCTTATGAGTTAGCATGTGCCAGAACCTTTTTTTCTTTTTTCTTTTTATCACCTGTTGGTTCTTGAGCACCACGTCCCAGTGTGCACTCATTTTGGGAATAATTATCCTGGTGGTCCAGTGGTACCCACGATAGCCCGTAATGGTAACGATTCCAGTTCCCTGGTGGTGCAGTGGCACCCCCCACCCACACAGGACACCCAGCCCCTGGTCATCGGCGGCAGCATACCACCGTGGCTGCCCACCGAATAACAGCTTACAGTAGACTGCATGCTGTCATTCAGTGGGCAGCCACGGTGTCTTAATAACAGTATGTTGCTACGCCAATGACTGGAGGGAAGCTGGTGAGCTGAGTCCTGTGTTGGTGGGGGTGCCACTGGACCACCAAGAATTGGAATCGTTACCATTATGGCCAATCGCAGGTACCGGTGGGGTAGGGGTACCACTGGACCACCGGGGACTCTTGTGTGTGCTTGCTGATGGTGTACAGGGTTTGCCACCCATGGCTGGTGGCTGCTGTGTTGCGCACTGCAATACAGCGACCCACTGGTGGGTGGACGTCACTCGAGCGATTTTGTAAGGGCTCAACTTTGAGCCAAGGTATGCGGCACATCTCTGGGTTGTGCCAGCAGATGCGCTGCACATCCCGGGCTGAATATCAGGATGTGCCACATATGCATTGGTACGCCCCCTGGAGATGTGCCACAGAATTGCGCTGCACAATTTCTACATTTGACTATTACCCTGGGGCACAGATCTGGGGTTGCGCTGGCACAGCTCAGTTGAGCAAGGCGCAACCCCTTTGAATATCTAGCTCTAGATGTCAACATATAGTTTTTAGCAATAGTATATGTTTGTATTTCGTTGTGATGTTTTTAAAACAGCTTGTATTACTAATTGTATAATTAATGACTCAGGTCATTAAAGATGGCCGCTGATAGCAAATACAAAACAAAATCACTTCCCTCAGGTTTACTATTTGACTTTACATGCTGTGAATGTATTAGTAGGGGGCTAGGACACGCTTCTGATGGTAAACAGCAGAACACTACAACAAGATGTTTAATTTATTCACTGTGGGTGTGGCCAGAAAGCAGGCACTATTAAACATTTCAATGCCCCCATATCTCAGCTTTGGAATGAAAACAATGACATGACACAAGGATACACTGATGTTTTGACCGAAGACTTCCATGACATTGGCAAGACTATGGCTGCTTGATCCCTAGGCTCTCCCTCACCACCGACTTGTATAAAGCTACATCTGCCCTTTTTACCAAAGAATTCTCCGGCAAAAAGCACCAGATCGAAAGGATATCAGCAAAAGAAACAGGATACCCCGGTACAAAAGTTTAAAAAGCTACTACAATTAGAAAAACACCTCGGGACACCCAACACGGCCGGCTCAGAAAGTAGCATGGCGTCTCCAGAGACATTGGCCCCAGACAGTCCAGATCTCATAGCAACGATAATGCAAACGGCAAAAACGGAATCTAAAATTGATCAAACTCTCCCTGAATTGAAGGAGGACTTTGGAAGTATTGAACATCGGACGGACCAACTAGAGCTGGGGCTGTCAGCGGTTATGGAACAATGAGATAGACATTACTCGAGACAGTACTCTACTTACTGACTTGAGAGAGAGAGAATTGAACCATCGAGTGGATGACTTGGAGGGGCACAGTCGGAGTATGGGCGACTGTATGGGGTCCCAGAAGGAGCCAAGGACAGGTCACCCAGCGTAGTACACTTTCTGCAGGATTTGCTCCAGGTGACTCTCCATCTACCTGATGACTCTGACACAAGGATGGACAGGGCTCATCGCTCACTGGGCCCAAAGCCAAACGCCAGATTCTGCCCGAGATTCTTTGTCTTCAAGATGACCTCATACACTGCAAAACAGAAACTTTTACAAAGGGCCTGGAGGCAAAGGGAAATGCGATACAAAAACTGCTAGTGAGTCTGGACAACGATTATATCACAGCAGTGCAGAAAAGTCGCCAGAAGCTCTGGCCCATTCTGAAACAACTACGGGAAAGACAAATTAAAGCCCAAGTCTTATACCTGGCCAGACTACGAGCAGAGACAGAAAGGGGAACTAAGATTTATCAGGACTTACTAGCAGCCTCCACATACCAGAAAGAAAAAGGTATCAAGGTGTCCTCCATGGCTAATGAACAACTTGAAAAGGAGTTTCTGACATCCACATGGTCGGTGGCACGCAAAGGGGATAGAAGAAAGGTGTGTCTCCCAGGAAATCACCAGTCTAACTTAAGACATGGCATAGGAGAACTGGTGAAAACTTACGACTCTAAATTGCAAGTGGAGAAAATCCTGAAAGAAACCGGCCAGGGGGAATCAGACGAGGTGGCTCCAGAGGCAATGGCCCAAGGGTCGGAGACCTGAATGACTCAGAACTGAGAAGAGACTTATTCTATTGGGGACCCCTCGAGGCCTTCTCTGATCCACATAGAGATGCATGGTAACAACATCATCAGTATCCTTTCAATTACTGATGACGTAGAGCTCAATATATGATTATATACAAAATTGGAACGTGGAAGAGAGGGGAAAAGGGGGGAAGGATGGACAAAAGGGACTATTGTTTACAGTGTTTTAAAAGGTCAGTGTTGACTGCAGTTAAGAAGTTCCTTTTCCCCTTTTATCTTTTTTGATGGGCTCATATTGCAATGGTTAAGAAATGTTAGGGGCTGGGAGGGAGGCTGCCTGATGAATGGTACTAGAAGCCACACGTATAAAGGGTGAAAATATTGTAAAGGATAACTTCTTCATATATGGGGTGTTAATGACCTAAATACCTGGTAAAACAATGGAGGGTCCCATGATTTCCTGATACCCAGGGGTACCCCTGTGGATGGGAGTGGGGCTCTCTGCATAAATTATTTTAAATCTGGATAAGATGCTAACAGACGGCCCTGGGTGGGGATGCCTGGCAGACAGTTGGTCTACTTGGGGATAGCCACATAGGGACTGTCTAAAATTTCGATGATGAGGGCTGACCACTCGCTTTCCAAGCCTGGAGTTGGTCGGGGGGGGGGGATTAAGACCCAGGGGAGCTTTCGTCATAGCACTTTATAAACATCTGCTGACGTGGGCTTGAACTGTGAGGAAGGCAGGACAGATACTGCTTTGTTCCTACTGCATGGTTTTTCTCTTCCTGTACTAACAGGAAATGGAGGTGTTACTAAGGTAGCACCACCTGTGCTGGGGCATACCCCAACACAACCTAGGAAGCTACGAACATAGTTTTAAGTTTAATTCCGAGATATGTTCCAAGTTTATATTAACAGCAAAACTTTTTGAAAGTGTGATAATTAATAAGTGTGGGGGAAAATGTATTTGTTACATGTTGTTAAGTATATGTTAATGGTACAGTCAAAGATTTTCAGCCCTGGTTATGTTGGGCTGTTTAAAATTGTTAACAGAACTGGGTACATACTCATCCAGATACTGGCTTTATTGTGGCGGGGCAGGGGACTCCAGAAGGCACAAGGTGCTGAAGTAATACCTTTCCATATCCTTAAAAATGGTTATCTCCAATATAAATGTACCATCCTATAATATCAACGGAATTAATAACCCCATCAAACGAAGATAGATTTCACGGTATATTTAGAAACAAAAATGCTCCATTAATTTCCTTCAGGAAACACACTTATCACCTGGAGAGTCATTGAAATTAAAAATTAAAGCTTCTCCTGGTATGTATCACGCCTCCCTGGATAAAGGGAAAAAGAGGATTAGCTATTCTTCTTACAGCGGACCTACCTTTTGAGGAGGGGAAGGTGGTTGCGGACCCAGGGGCCCGGTATATTTTGATTACAGGCAAAATACAGGACACATGGGTCACCCTGTTAAATGTATATGCACCCCCAGGATCTCCCATCAGCTTCTATTCAGAACTGATACATCTTATGGTAGAGAAGGCTAAGGGGCTAATCATAATGGGGGGGGGGTACTGGAATCTATCTTTGAATAGGGATATAGACACTACATCTAAAATCTCGAATCTCCAGAATGAGACAGCTAAACAATTTAAAAACTAATAACAGACCTGGGAATAGTGAATATATGGCAGGAAAAATACCTGAATGCTAGGAGTTATACCTGCTATTCCCCAAGGTTTCAAATATTTTCTCGTTTGGACATGTCTTTCACATACGCAAAAGACTTAGCCCAATTTGAGTTGGTGTGGGTGAGCTTGGCCACATTCTCCGATCACCAACCACTTTTCCTGGAGGTGGGAATACAACTCCCTAGGAAGAGGATATAATGGAGACTGAATGTGTCCCTCTTGAGGTACAAAGACATTGTCTCAGGGATCAAATCGATTATAAAGCAGACAATAGAAACTAATGCCAGTCAGGATATTTCACCGCAGATCCTATGGGACACGGTCAAAAATGTCAGTTCGAGGGAAACTGATCTCTATAGCAGCCTATAAGAAAAGGGAGAGGAACAGACAAACGGAATCCTTATCGAACCAGCTAAAACTACTAGAAACCCAACAAAAACAGAAATGGGCCAAACAAGTGGAGGAGGAAATCAAGGCAACTAAAAATAAGATACAAGATCTACTGAAAATTGAAACTGAAAAGGCTCTCCACTACCTCAAACAAACCTATTATAAGGGAGGACCCAGGGCGACCAAATTTCTGGCATACAGATTAAAACAGCAAAGAGCCAGATCCAACAGTACAAAAATTAGACATCCTACTATGGGCCAGGTGACCTGCAAGGGAGAACAAATTGCACGGCCTTTGTAACATATTACAAGAATTTATACCAATCCTAGCAGGGATCTACACCGGGGGAAAAAGAGGAATTTCTATGGTCTCTGGATCTGCCTTCATTTTTTTTTTTCAAACATTTTTTATTGAGTTATAGTAAGAAAACAACAATTACATAGATGTAAACTATGATTTGCAAACAATACAAATATATAATGAATAATAGGGAAATAACTATGCATTACTGTAATGGTATGTTAATATACAAGTTGATAGCTAAACATTTTTGGTTTCATATAATTTAACTATTAATATTACCTAAATTGGATGTAATACACAATAAACATGTTGAATCTTGGTTGCATACATTAAAGAACTTGGGGTATACTAGACAGCTCTTAGCCAAGCAAAGAATGGACCCCAAGCCGCATTATATTTATGCAGAGTCTTATTATTTCTATGACTAATGAATTTAAATTAATTGATAGCAGTCTTAGACATGGATTTAATCCATTCATCAATTGTTGGGGCAGGATTGTCCTTCCAATGGCTTAAGATTAGCCGTTTAAAGCATAAGGAAGCCACAATTAACCATCTTTTTTCAAACAAAGACATTGAGGTTACTAAGTTAGAGTCTCCCAGTATAAAAATTCCAGGATCAAAAGGAAAGTTAACCTGCAGAATCCGTTTACATGCTTCCCAAATCAATTCCCAGGCAGGGGTGAGTATGGGGCAACTCCACATCATGTGTAGGAGATTAGCACCCATAGATCTGCATCTCCAACAGTTACTACTTGTGGAAAGACCCAATTTGTGCATTTTATCTGGCATATAATACCAATTGTGTAATATCTTAAATTGAACCAGCCGGCCCTGTAAATCTAAACTAGACTTATATGCATTTCTCCACATAAGCTCCCAAGAAGCATTAGAAATAGAATAACCCAAGTTCTTTTCCCATGTATCTTTAGTTACGTTTGTTAAATCTGGCCCTGTTTTGGTATCTAGTTGATATAGTTTTCCAGCCCCACCCTTGCTATTAGCTACAGAGTTTAGAATTGTAAAGTCTTTGGATGGGGGGATGGCTAAATTATTATCCAAGATATCCTGTACTGCCTGTCGTACCTGTAGGAAGGAATGGAACTGAGTGTATGGTAATCCAAATACTTCCTTCAGCTCACTAAAGGACCTAAGAATACCTGTAACAGGGTTTACAATATCACCCAATGTCTGAATTCCTTTCTTTTCCCATACTATATTAACCATCATTTTACCATTACATTTAATGCCAGGATTTCTCCAAATAGGCAAGTATTGTAGAGGTATCAACTGTGTAGTTATTTTTTGAGCAAAGTAATTAATAGATTTATCTGAATTTCTCAAATAAGGATGACAGCAGACTTGTGCTGGATATATTTCCCAGATCATGTGATACAGCAGATATGGATATACACAAACTTGCTCATATTTGATCCATATGGGAATGTTATTCGAAAGAAACCACTGGCAAGTTTGTCTGTATATAAAAGCTTGCTGATAATGTTTAAAATCTGGAAGACCCATCCCACCTCGCTGCCAATGTTTTCTAAGTTTGTTTAAACTGAGTCTTGCTGTTTTGCCTTCCCATATGAAGGATCTGAAAAGGAAATCTATTTTTCTGTAACCATATCGGGCAAATATGCATAGGGACCATATTTAAAAAGTAAAATAATTTGGACGCCAACATCATCTTCAATGCATTTACTTTGCCCCATAAAGATAAATATAGCTTGGCCCATTTATCTAAAATTTGTTTCATTTCTTCCAATATAAGCTTCATATTCATGGCAGCTAAGTCATCTAACTTAGGTGGTATTAATATTCTCAAGTAAATGATATAGTCACATTTCCATTTCAGGAGAGATGCCATGCACAAATTTTTAAGTGATTCCTTATTGCCATTTAATGGGAGCATTTCTGATTTTGTCCAGTTAATAGATAGGCCAGACAGTATCTGAAAGTCTTCTAGTAGTTTCATAGTATGATTAAGTGAAGTCCAAGGGTAACTTAATGATAGGAGATCATCCGCATAGGCCAACACTTTATGGTCCATTTTACCAACTTTTACCCCTGTAATGTTAGCATCATGTCTGTTTACACATAACAAGAGTTCAATAGCTAAAATGAATAGCAAAGGAGATAGTGGGCATCCCTGTCTTGTTCCCCTCTCTAATGGGAACTTTTCCGAGAGAATTCTATTAGTGCATATTCGTGCTGTGGGAGCTTGATACATTATAGCTATCAATAAAATAAAATCATTCCCCATCCCAAACTGCTTTATTACTTCATATAAATAACCCCACTCAACAGAGTCAAATGCTTTATGAGCGTCTAAAGACAGTAATATTGAGTCATCTTTTGTTTTTGAGGCCATCCATACTGTAGATAAAATCCTTCTAATGTTTTCGAAACCTGCCCTCCCTTTAATAAAGCCGACCTGGCCCCTATGAATAAGATTTTGTAAGACCCTTTGCATTCTGTTTGCTAAAATCTTCGCCCACATTTTATAATCCATGTTTAAAAGAGATATTGGACGATAACTAGCAGGGTTCAAGGGGTCTTTTCCTTTCTTAGCCAAGACTGTTATAATAGCTTTAGTCATTGAATCCGGAAGATGTTTATTATATGCAGATTCTATATAGACCTTCTGTAATGCTGGAGCAATCTCCTCACTCAGCATGACATACAACTCAGCCGACAAACCATCAGACCCTGGGGCCTTGGCCTTAAGCGTATCATGAATTGCTCCTGTAATTTCTTGCAAAGTGAATTCTCTGTCCAGGTCTTGTTGTTCAGATTTAGAGATTTTAAGTAATTTAGCTTTAGCTAAAAACTGGGCAATTGAATCTAATGAACTATTACCATTACTTCTATATAAGTCTCTATAGAATTTTAGGAAGACCTGGTTAATGCCCTTAGAGTTGGTATAGGTATTATTTGTTCCATCCTTAATTCCCATGATGTTATTTCTGTTTTTGACCTGTTTCAGTCTATAGGCCAATAGCCTGCCCGCCTTGTCCCCTGACTCCCAGTAACTTTGTTGAGTTTTAAATAGGGCAAATTCTGCTTTCCCTGTAAGCATCTTATTTATTTCATATCTTATTAATATTAGTTTTCTTAGCACATTTTTCGTTGCCCCTTTTATGTGTTTTAAGTGCCCTCTCTAGCTCCTCTAATTCCCTCTCTTTTTTTACCAGAAGTTTATCTCTCTCTTTCTTTTTAAAAGAGGTATAACTCAAAATTCTACCTCTGATAAAAGCTTCATATGCCTCCCATACCACAGCTTGAGACGTTTCTCCATTGTCATTTATTTCAAAATATTGTTTTGTCTCTTTAATGATCCAGGGTTTGAAGTTACTATCGTTTAGAAGAGCGCAGTTGAATTTCCATTGCATTGGTTTTGTGGCATTAGGGTCCATGTTCAAAATCACTGAGACAGGAGCACGGTCAGAGATAACAATTGTGTCAATGTTGGCCTTAATCATGTTGTTAATCAGACCATTCGATAACAATATCATGTTGATTCTACTATAGGTTCTATGTCTAGTAGAATAAAAAGAATAATCTTTTCTATCCGGATACATTATTCTCCATGCATCAGCTAAGCCAAGATCCTTCATCCTATCTCCAATTATATTACTAGCCTTGCAGTTAGTTTTTTTATCACTTAGGTTACTTCTATCTATCAGATGGTCTAGAACAACATTAAAGTCTCCCCCCACCATGAGATTTTTATTTGGGAGATTACTTACTTCATTAAAAAATTCGGTAAAAAAGGCACTAGATTCTGCATTGGGGCATATGTGTTACAGATGGTGATTCCTATCCCATTTAATAAACCATCTAATATCTGCCATCTACAATTAGGATCCACCTGATGTGATAACGTGGAAACATTGAGTGATTTCCTGATTAGTATGGCCAGGCCTTTCTGTTTCTTACTGACAGAATTATGAACTGCCTCCCCAACCCAGGATCTCTTTAGTTTAGCCGCCTCGTCACTTAACATATGAGTTTCTTGTAATAAAACTATATCAGCCCTAAGTTTATTAAGGTGTGTGAGTACTTTTTTTCTTTTAATCAGTGACCCAAGTCCATTCACATTCCAGGAAACACATTTAACAGTAACTGTTATCTGCCATTACAATCCCTTAGATAGAAGACTATATCTAACATATTCTGATAATAAAACCTAACAGAAAGCAAAAATTTCACTGGGGTTAATGGATTTTCAGCATCAATACTAAAAATAAAAATCTTTGCAATACAGTAATGCATGAACCAAAATATCTGTTTCCTAAAGTAGTGTAAACCATCTCCAATGGTGGTTAAGTTCCTTACATATGACCCTAAATACAAAGGGACCATTGTGTAATACATTTTATACTTATTCACTATAACTATTCTGTGACGATAACAGCACCTAGCATTATTTCCCATGCTATAGCTCACTAAATTATAACAAATCCGTAAACCTACAAACCATAATATTAGAATTCTAAACAATAACTTCTAGCGACAAAAATATCAATAGCTATACCTCCAAAGTATATTATGAACAATCTGGTAAGAGGTATATTAATCATATCAATAAATGAACTATATGAAAAAAAAGTTGTGTTTTCCCTTTTTATTTTATATTGATTTATTTTGTATTTTTTTTTTCCCGGTAGATCAACTCAATCAGTGATCAAACTGACCACAGAATTCCCAGCGGTCCTGGACTCCAGATCTCTGTCGCACAACTCAACTGAACAAAAACTCATTTTAGCTCAGAATAAGACCCCGGCATGTCAGGGTACATACTCTCTAGGTGATATAATCTGATGACACTTAACTCAAGTTTCTCCCCCAAACATAACGAACATAACAAACTTAACACAGAATCGGTAAAAACATCAGGTAGGGACTGGAAGGCAAGCTTAGAAGGAAACAGAAAAATGGGGAACGAAGAAAATGAATGTTAGAACACAAAAAAAAAAAGGAAAAAGCACCAACCTTGCACACTGCTCAGTCTTGTTGCATACTAGGGTCCGTTAAGTACTATTTGTACTTTAAACTTATTATATCACAGGAGGTTAGAAAGGCAATAGGAAAAGTATATAAACCCACACTAATCTCCACAAACTGAATTAGTATAAAACTGCAAGATGTGCAGAGTCATAAAACTCAGGAATAAGAGGTGTGTGGCTTTTTTTATTTTTTATTTTTTTGCTCCTCCCATAATGTTTCAAGTAAGAGAGTATTATATACTTACCTGCTTAATTGTAGACTGAAATGACAGCCCAAGTGCAACATATTTGAAAGAACCCCACGAGACCTTGTCAGACCCTTCTCCGCATTGATGCTCATCAGACAAGCAGGCGTGCATGTGTGGTTGATATTATTTATAATATTAACCCTTAGGCTGCCGCCAACAAGATATCTTGTCCTAAAAACCTATGCATTCTAAATCTTCCGGCAGCCTAAGGGTTTAATGGTTCTTCTTACATTATCTGGGGCCTGTCTCCCAGCCACAAACCCACTCTGGTCCAGATGTATTATCTGTGGGACAAGGGCCTTAAGCCTTTCTGCTATTATAGAGGTAAATAACTTATAGTTCATATTTAAGAGGGAAATTGGTCGGTGTGACCCATACTCTTCCCTATTTAGGCCAGCTTTTTGCTGCCTATCTCTGCGTGGCACATTTTCGGCCATTGTTGGGCATATTCCCCATGAATATGCCGATGCACAGCATAGTCATGGGAATGCCCCCTCTCCTTGGGCCATATACTTTATGTTTGCGCCATAGCCCATTTGCTTTTGGGTGGCCCCTCTCCCCTCACTGAATATCTCGCTGCGGCACATTGTTGAGGTTGTGCGGCGCATCTCCCTTTTCCGCCGGGATGTGCCATGCATCTCATTTGAATATGGGGGCTCTGCTGACACCCTTGGGGAAGGCAACTCATGGCAAGGAGATGCCTGCCTAGGACCTAAATTAGCCACAATAAAAAAAAATTTCTGACAGCCATTAGTTAGTTATTTAACTTACTTAAAGGAAGGCTGTCATAAACTCTTGTGCCAATCACTAGGGCTGCAGAAACGCCCGATTAGGACACTCTATTTTTTTATTTTGCAGCTTGTATATGGTATGCAATTGTAGTCCTTTGTTGCCTTGATGGAGGTTGCTAGTGCTGTCCTGCAAGCGCCATTCTGACAGTGCTGCCACACCGGAAGACCGAGCTTGACCTTGTGGCTAGTTGGTGAGCTTGGTTATCTTCCTGTTGTGTGCAGATCACCGCTTCGTGATGATGGGGGCATGTTTTCACAAAGTAAAAAGAAATGTTGTGCCTGGTATTATTGGTTGAGCTCTACCTCTAGAAACAAACCCCGTTGAAAATGGAGCAGTCTAACCTATTTAATTCTGTTAATGAATTTTGCAGCTCTGAGTTCGAGCACGCGCGGTAGCGTACGCACTACCGCACACACCTGAATTCAGGGCTGCAAATTTCATTAACAGAATTTAATAGGTTAGACTGCTCTGTTTTCAACAGGGTTTGTTTCTAAAGGTAGAGCTCACAGAATACTACCAGGCACAGTGTTTCTTTTTACTTAGTGAAAACATGCCCCGATCGTCACAAAGCAGTGTTCTGCACACAACAGGAAGATAAGGAATCGAATCTGCATGCAAGTTGCGGCTCTTGCCGCTACAATCCAGGACATGGCGCCTCTCACTCCGGGACATAAAATGCATATTTTAAGTGAAAGACATGCACTACAACAGACATGAACCTCTCTCACTGCAAGTTGGCAGGTGAGTAGTGGCTGGCAGTAAAATAGGGTTTATGACAGCCTTCCTTTAACATACAGTCTCACGTCCTGATACTTTGTAGCCACCAAGGGCCTGCTGCAGCCCCGCCCACAAAACCACATTTTAATGATGCAAAGCAAGGAAGGGGCTGCAGCCTACAGAAAGGATTATAATGTGATCAGGTGCTGCGGTGGCCTTTAGATGCTAGCTGTATACTTTGAATGTAATAGCACATGTCAAGGGGGGTATCTACTCTACCCCCTTAACATGTTCAGTTGTCTACAAAGTATACAGATAGCACAAAAACACAGCTTTTCTTCAATATAATCCTATCTATCTTATAGTGTCCCCCTCCTACTTTGCATCATTAAAACCCAGTTTTGTGGGCAAGGCTGCAGTGGTGCTTGGTGGCTGAAGCAGTATCAAGAAGTGAAATCATGTTAAATAAGTTAAAGATCTAACTAATGCCTGTCAGAAAAAACATTTAAACAGGTTAATTTAGGTCCTTGGTCAGGCAGCTTCTTGCCATAAGCTGCCCACCCCAAAGAATGAAATGTGTCAGCAACTCTTTCAGTTTAGTTCAGTTTATTGTGTAGGGATAGCTTCCATTGAGCACACTCATTCACAAGGAGGTCCCTGATACAAAGTACTACACATGACAGACAGTCAGTACAAGGATACATCATAGTAACACAGCAGGTATATCATGGTACACAGAGTAGATTGGTCGTAACAAATATGTAAAGGCAAAAGCATCACATGACAGTAAGTTTAACCACCTAATAAAAATCATCACAGACCATCAATACAAGCAGTACAGCACAGAAACCAGCAGGGATATCATGGTACATAGAACAGGTTGGTTACAGCAATACATAGAGATAAATTAGAAGCATCACTTAACAGTAAGTTTACAACACCTAATAAATACAGGAGATAACAACTTAGGTAGAATGAACAAAAAGGAAGGAAGGAAGGAAGGTGGGTGCATGCCAGTATATACAGGAATCTACAAAGACAATAGGAGAGGGATGGGGAGAAGGTAG
Source organism: Neoceratodus forsteri (assembly GCA_016271365.2). NCBI lineage: Eukaryota > Metazoa > Chordata > Ceratodontiformes > Ceratodontidae > Neoceratodus > Neoceratodus forsteri. The sequence continues at coordinate 966,404,563 of CM028136.1, forward strand.
ACCCACAAGGGAAGCTAAGTGCAGTTGCAGGTCTTTAAAAACTATGAGAGTAGACACCTAGTGCCAATGCAGGGTGGCAGCGGTACAACATCCCTGCTAATCTAGTGGACCCGACCACCCAATCGCCCCTATCATATGGTAAATACAAACCACCATTTTCAGTGGGCTACCACCCCCCAACACCGAGTGCCACTGACCGCCCTGTCAATTTACACCCCCATCCGCTAAGGACCCCATGCCCCGCACCACCTTTACCCTGGTTAACACTCACTCCAACATCTGTGTTCAGACTGGTAGCCAGCACAACCCTCCACTCACTGCCTTGGCAGGGTGCTGTCTGACAGTCACAGAGTGCAACTGCATACAGTACGTACTCACGATCAGGCTCTGTGACAACAGACAACGGACAGCCAAGGAAGTGAGCTGAAGGCTGTCTGGCCACCGATCTGAACACAGATGTTGGGGTGACTGTTAACTGGGGGTGAGAGGATCCTCAGCAGGTAGGTGGTGTCAACTTGGAGGGGGGTCAGTGACACTTAGTGAGGGGGTGCACTTGCCCACCTGGTAAGTTACCATATGACGGAGGTGATCAGGGGGAGTGGGTCCAGTAGATTACCAGGCACTGTCTCAACATATGACAGGGGCGATGGAGGGAAGGGGGTCCAATAGGCTACCAGGGACTGTCTTTAATATATGACAGGTGCGAGCGGGGGGGTCCACTCGACAACCAGGGACTGCCTTCAACATATGAGAGGGGAGATGGGGGGAGGGAGTCCACTAGACCACCAGGGATTGTCTTCTATATATGACACGGGTGATCAGGGGGGAAGGGATCCACTAAACGCAGAGGGGTGCAGAACAGTACAGCTGCCCTGCCTTCAGGGGAGTGGGGGCATGCCCTTAATGCTGCGTTAAGACACTCTTTTCAGCAGTGGTAAACAGCGCCACTCTGGGGGCCGTTTAGTGCCACTAAAGTCATTTGAGTATACTGCTGCCCCGTTATGCATGAGAGACCTCCACATTTGCATTCACACAGCAATATGATTAGCACAGTTGTGCTGCCAGGTTTGAGCAAGGCTCTGGGGGCCTCTGGAGTGCAGATGCTAACTCATTTAATCCCGCGCTAACCTTTTGAATATGGGACCCTACATAATAAAACGATTTTCTGCCAACGGATACTGCAGTTTTAAAATGTTGTCCCACATCTAACTTGGTCCACACATTTAATATGCTTTTCTCTGCTTAGGTCCTGCACGTATCCCTTGGCTTCCATCTCAGTTTCCAGGCTCCTCTAAGGGAGGTTTAAGAGAAAATGCTGGGTAAATTAATAAGTTATTAGAGTTTGAGCCAGCTGCTACTTTTCCAGTTTTTCTGAATTAACATTTATCTTTCAGTTTAAATTTAACAGGTTCTGCATTTAAAGGTCATCTGGATTAATAAAGCATTTCAAGTTTGCTGTATGTGTAGGGAATCAATTAAAAATGCAGTTTGGCGTGTTTTCACAGGGCCGGCGGTTCAGATCCCCTTGGTGAGCATCTGTGTGCTCACAGAAGTACTAAACATTCTCAAAGCCTCCTGCTTAGCATGCAGTCGCCATGACCAGTATATGGGCTGACTGGCTTTCTCTGTGAAGATCAGTCATCACAGCTAACTCAGTCACGCCCCCCCACAGAAACCCTAGCATCACACTTCCCTCCTTTTGTGACTTTGTAACCCTAGCGTAGGCATCAACGTCATTTTGTTTTACAGTTACTATCCTTACTTTTTTATTAGCTTACTGGTTTTATTTATTGGAAAACCGGTAACCAGGAAAGGCACACTGAGCCAAAGCTCACTTCCAGGTGTGAGCTGGGGGAAGGGGAACAAGGGGGTAAAAATTAAGTAACGAACAAGCAAAAAGGTACAGTAATGCCAGGAAAAATAATGCAATGAGAATTGCAGGTACAGATATTAATGAGTAAAATGTAAAAGACACTATACAGCAGTGTAGCCCCTATAAAATATAATTACATACAGAGATATGTTAGGGCCAGAAACTGGGAATTGTACATAAGGTGAAGGACAGATTACAGTACATGTTTTTACAGGATAACACAATTACACAGGAGGACAAAACAGCAGGGTGCATAAAAGTCCAGTTATGATACTCACTGATTTCCATACTGGGGGGACACTGGCAGGCAGAGGTGGCTGTGAGGCTGTGATGGCAGGTTTAATGTGTGACTTAAAAAGAAAGCATAAGTCAAGACAGAAGAGAAAAATAGGCAAGTTGTTCCAGTAGCTAGGGGCGGCACTAGAGAAGACACTTTGACCCGTGCAAGTGACAGTTTGGGGAAATTCTAGAAGTTGTGGAGAGGACCAGAGGCTCCAGACCCAGGCTTGGGTTTGAGGAGTGACAATGGGGAAGGACTCTTTCTTCCAGAGGGATCTGTCTTCAAGACTGCCTAATAGGTACTCATGGTGGGCTTTCATGGAACAGGCAGTCAAGGGTCTGGTAGAGGGGGGCAATGATGAGTGGAATAAGGAGCCAGTAATGCAGTTTTAAGTTGTGTTGAGCCTGAAGAGGTTGGAAGGTGAGGTTTGGGTATACATAGAGGAACAGTAGTCCAGAAGGGGGAGTAGCATACCCTGGGTTATAGCCAACCTTACTTCTGGGGTCGTAAGGTCTTTCAGTAGGAAGCAGACACCCAGCTTCTGATTCATTTATCTCACTGTGAGCCCAGTGTGGTCTGAAAAGGTCAAGGAGAAGTCAAGCATGATTCCTAAGTATTTAAAGGCTCTTACATGTTCTGGGGAGTTCCCATCTGGAGACAGTACAGTTAAGAGTGTCCGAGTGGTTACTGGTTAGGTACCCCCTGCCATTTAGAAAGCCAAGGTTTGAACCCAAATAGCATGGCTTTGGTCTTCTTGGAGGGGGTTCATTAGAAGTCTGTTACTGAAGAACCACCTCTGGGTGGCATTGAAGTCCTCTGAAGGGCAGCTAATATTTTAGCCAGGGTCTCGGCACTATGAAACAGAATCAAGTCATCTGCATAGACAAGGGTTTGGCAACTTTTGCAGTCCTTTGGGAGGGAGCTGACAAATAGGTAGAACTGGCCCTAATATTGAATTTGCGGGACTCCACTTTTGACACCCAGTGCACTGGAGGTGGCCACTCCTCTACAGACCACCTGGGTTCTCTCTGTGAGGTAACTAGAATCATGATGTAGTTGCAGCGGAGAGCCCAACGAGATGTAGTTTGTCCAGTAGGACGCTGTGGTCTGCTAGGTCAACGGCCTTTGTATGATCCACAGAGATGGCACAGGTTAGATTACCTTCATGCATGCCCTTGAAAACATGATCAGTAAAGCATGCCAAGGCAGTAGTGGGGCTGTGTCCCCTTCTGAACCATGGTTGTTGGGTAGCAAACAGGTTATAGTTAGACACATACTCAGAGATTTGCTGAAAGGTGATTTTTTTTCAAGGATCCTGCTTAGGTGAGAGAGGGTGGCAACTGGACGGTAGTTGTCAAGAAGGGCAAGGTCACTGGATTTGAATTAGGGACTACCCTGGCCTGTTTTCATACAGACAAGGAGGTCAGCAGTAGGTTAAAAATGGTAACATAAGGTTTGACAATGTAGTTAGCCATAAGTTTGAGAAACCTCAGGCAGAGACCATCGTTCCCAATACTACCATAGTTGGGGAGAGTTCTGAAAAGGTGATGGACCTCCCGGGGGGGGGGGGTGAACTTAAAGTGAAAAAGGGGAATTCTGATGACCAAGTTATTGTGGTACAGGGGTTCTTAGGTGGTAGCTTGCCTAGGCAGTCAGACAGGTCAGTGAATTTAGTGCTGAAGGCCTCTGCGAATTAGAGGGGGTCAGTCAGTGACCCAGCCTCGGTGTGTAACATAATGGCATTTTGTTTATTCCCAGGTTTGATAAGGGAGTTCACCAATGACCAGAAATGTTTTGGGTCCCCCAGGCCCCTGACCTGAAGGTTCTTAATAAAATTAGACTTAAGAGTTTTAACCTCTTGTTTACAAATGTTGCGCAGCCTTCAGTAAGTGTTCCAGGAAGATGGTGAGGGAGCAGATTTGTATGCTGCCCACAATGCATCACTCTCTTTCATTTTCCCGAGTAGTTAATTTAATATCCATCTGGTGTTTCTACGCCATACTCCCTAGGTGATGACAAGCAAGTGCATGTCCTGGATGGACAGCAGTGCAATGGTAAAGAAGCCCAGTGCTGAGTTTACATCGGAAAACGTGTGGACGGCTGACCAGTTGTCTGCCCTTATGTCCGAGAGCAAGGGAGACAGGTCATATTTAGAGAAATCCCTAAAGGACAGGATCTTGGTGGGGTGTGAGAGGGTTTAGGGGACCAAATAGAAAAAAGCTGGGGAGTGGTCATTGATGGAGACAGACAGGACTCCTGCCTGAAGGACCCTGTCCTGTTGGTTTGTGAGGATCAAGTCCAGAAGGGAGTGATTTGAAGACTTATGTTTGGGATGGGTGGGAAAATGATAAGCTGGGAGAGGTTGAGTCCCATTAGCAGTTCCTTACACTCAAGCTGCGTACCTTGGAGCCAGTTCAGGAATGAAGTCCCCAAATATAATGAGGTCCCTCATGGGGGAGCAGGAACCAATGCCCTGAACCACTGGGTGAGGCCATATACACCACCTTTGGGTGGACTGCAAGAGCAACCAATATACAATTTTTTGACACTATCTAGTATAAGTTCTGTAATAAGCTAATCACAGACAGTATCGTCATAGGTACTGCTATAAATTAAGGTTGCACTTAGTGTATCCCTCAAATATAATAGGACTCCACCCCCTCCTCTCTTAGAAGCCCGTCTATCCTGCCTGATAACGTTAAAGTCTCTAATGAGGCAGCTGAAGTCTGGGACAGAGGTTTTAACAATGCTTCAGAGATGCCTATGACATCTGGGTTATAGAGGAAGACCCCAGCTTCCAACTCTGTGATCTCAGACAGGGGACTGCAGACACTGATATGCACAATTCTTAGCCTGTGCCTATTTGCCCAAAGTGGGTTATTATAGGAGAGGGGAAGGTAGTCAGGCCTGGGTTGCTTTCAATGTCCCCACCCAGCAGTAGTAGAACCAACGGGATCATGGAACTTCGGAAGCTTAATGTAGACGGGGCATAGGCATGTAAACTCAGGGAGGACAGGAAAACACCCAGGTTGCGACCCTCTGGTAACCCTTTCTTTTTACCATGACAGTCAAATGAAGTGAGGGATGGGTGGAAAGCTCCACGTGGTTGGTGGGAGCTGGGGTACAAATGGACTGATAGTGAAATGAGATAGTGCAGCCTGGTGAATGCCAGAACATAAGCACATGACTCTGACAATATGAACAGCCCTGATACCAGAGAGCTCAAAAGAACGTTTTCACTATAAGGTTCATTGTGAAAGGGATGAGCCCTCTGTTGAGGACCTGGGCTATATGGCCACCCTGGTGGGGTGAGGTAGAGGACCTGCAGAGTACTAAGTAAAAACAAACACTCAGTACCACCTAGATAGAGTTATTGCATGGGTATACTAAAACTGGAAATCTCCGGACCACCACATAGGGTGACTGCAGGGGTATACAGATAAAGTACCTAATAAAAATGGAAATCTCAGGACCACCACATAGGGTGACTGCAGGGGTATACAGATAAAGTACCTAATAAAAATGGAAATCTCAGGACCACCAAATAGGGTGAGACTGCAGGGGTATAAAGATAAAGTACCTAATAAAAATGGGAATCTCAGGACCACCACATAGGGTGACTGCAGGGGTATACAATAAAGTACCTAATAAAAATGGAAATCTCAGGACCACTCAGACAGGGTGCTTAGAAGATACAGTTTGGGCCAAGTAAGAGGATATGGAGATTCAGGGCAGTGACTAGTATGGCATGCTTACCTAACAGCACTGCTGCTGTATCAGAAATCTGACAGTGAGGAGACAGTGTAACACAGCCTGCCACTGAGCACTATCAGTACTGTAGGTTGGCATCAACAGGCTTACAACTATACCACAGCTGGGAAAGGGAAGTTATTTAAGCAGAAAAGGCACACTAAGCTGAAGTTTGTTTCCAGGTGCAACCTGGGAGCACAAGGAAGTTAAGTGACTTGCTCAGGGTCATACAGTATGCAAGTGGGGCTATGGGATTCAAACCCAGGTCTCCAGGTTTGCAGCTCAGTGCCCTAAACCACAGTACTATACTGCCTCCAGTATATGGTAAATCTATGAAAACTTACTGTCAATAGAGCAGTACCTACACAGCAATATAAAGCAAACAACATTAGAGGTACAGGTTCAGATTGGCAGTGAGTAAACCTACCAGAGTACTGGATTACACAACACAAGACAGTCCACAGTAGCAGTTTGTCCTTGCAGGGATGGTCTAAGCAGTGTAGGGCTGGGCTCAGTGTTATACTAAATCTAACAAAATATGAATTTGTAAACAAAACATTTTTATTCATACATATTAAATATGACTCATGGAGAATCAGCATCACAGATCGCGTTCGGTCAGCTATTTAGCCTGCTGTTCCATCTGTGATAGTAATCGGCAGAGACAGAAGGAGTGCTGTGTCGATCACCCACTGCAGAACCATCATATTGGTAGGCACGAGTGGGCTGTGGGGGGTTGGCATTGGTGCTAGAAGAAGGGTGAGGGTGGGAGGCTTAATTTTACATGAGTGTAAGGTGGGGTTTATTTATTTATTGAAATCTTGGAAATACACTTTTGAGATGGAAGCTTGTTTACAAAGGTTCCCCATCAAATGAACAAAAAACACATAACATGCAATACAAGACTGGAACACTGAGAACAGTAAAAGTGCAGTGTTACAGGGCACCACTGTTTGAACAGAGAATACAAGGATAACATACATTTAGATTACAATGTAACAACAAATGACGTATTTAAGCAGAAATAAATGTTTTTTTGTCAAGCTCAAGAGTTAAACAGGATAAGTACTTCTTTGTCAGGTTCCATGAGAGAGGGATTAGGGAAGGGGAGAGGGAGAATAAGTACAGAGGGCATAACAGGCAGAGGGGAGCCAAGTACAGGAATCAGAGGCTAGCAATCACAAATGCTAAGACATGTGAGGTGTTGGTGGAGTTGTCTCTTAAATGGGCCAAGCTTGGGTTCATTGATTATATTCGGGGGGAGTTCGTTAAGCCACAGAGGGGCCCGATAAGTGAAAGATCTTTGCGCTTGTGAGGTACGGAAAAATGGGACATGGAGAGATTGCCTGGCAGTGCTTCTTGTACGGTGGGGGTTGGGGGCAGTGGAGAGGAGGTTTTGGATGGCAGGCGGAGTTTGGCCAAGGAGGTTTTTTTTCCCCTGGAAGACACACTTGATACCATATTCTGCCTTGCAGAGTAAGCCAACTGGACTGTGCATAAGGGGTGTGTGTGTGTGTGTGTGTGTGTGTGTGTGTGTGTGTGTGTGTGTGCGTGTAAGTCTATTGGAGCCAAGAAGAAACCTGCAGGATTTATTAATGGCAGTACTAATCCTTTTGAGGGTGGTGTTAGGGGCTACTCCATAGACTACTACCCTATAATCAATGATGGACAGAATGGAGCTTTTTATGGTGAGAGACAATGCTTACTGCGTCAGGCAATGATGGTGCCTGTATAGTAGACCAATTCTAGGATTGACAACCTTAACAATTTGATCTGTGTGCTGAGCAAAGGACAGAGCATTGTCCAGAGTGATGCCTAGATATTTGAAGGTTTGTACTTGCTCAATGAGGGTACACAGGCTATTCAGGATTGTCATTTTGAAGCTCTTATGCTTATTTTGAGGATTTGCAAACAGCATAACTTTAGTTTTTTTGTTTTCATTAGAAGCTTGTCTTTAGAAAACCAAGCTTCTGCCACAGTGAAGACAGTTTGAAGGTTTGACTGAAGTTGGAGTGGGTCTGGGCTTTTGGAGAAGTTGACAGCATCGTCAGTGTGAAGAAGAATTTGCTCTTTGGAGACTGAAGGTAGTTTGTTAATAAAAAGGCTAAATAAAAAGGGGCCAAGAATTGACCCCGAGGGATACCCGAGAGAACTGGACAACTGTCGGAGATTACGCCATCTATTTTTACACATTGGGACCTATTGTAAAGGTTGGTCTGAAACCATCCAACAACTACCATGGAGAGTCCAAAGGAGCTAAGTTAGAAAAGAAGTGTCTTATGATTGACAGTGTTAAAAGCCTTAGGTCGATATAAATCGCCTCAGCCATCTGACTACTGTCAAGGGCCCCATGCAGGAAGCCAGAGTACTCTAAGAGGGCAGTGCTGTTGTGGGCACTGTATTCCACACTTTTCCAGGTACTCGACCAGTTGGTCAGAAACTATTCTTTCTAACACCTTAGAGAGGGGGGACAGTATTGATATCGGGTGGTAGTTAGAGTGACATGCTCTGTCCCCACTTTTAAAGACAGTTATAACCACTGCAGCTTTCCAAATCGAAGGAAATTGACCCAGCCGGAGAGGTAGGTTCATGAGATGTGTTAGCGGCAGAATCACATCATCCGGGGTCAGAGCAAGTATCTTAAGGTCCAGCGTGTCACTGCTGTGTCTGGATTTGCCTAGAACATGCAGGAGATATTTTCTGGCTTCAGGGACAGTGATTGCTTTAAGGTAGAAGGGTGGAGGGCACAAAGGGGGCTCATTAGGTAGAGTCACTGGTCCATGCACATTGACATCAGATGCATCAGGGTTGTCGGGCAGCAGAATGCTGCTGAGGTCAGTGAAAGTGTCATTGAAGGTGTTTGCGATGGTGCAGGGATCCTGGGTGATTACCCCATTCACAAGTAGTATGCAGGGAGATTTCTCGTTATTTTTACCAATAAGGTTTTCAAGGTTTTCCCATAATGTCCTGCCATCTCCCCAGGAATTAGTAAGGCAGTCCCTGTAATACTGTGATTTAGTGAGTCTGATCTCGTGGGTGCAGGCATTTCTAGTGATTTTATATTTCTGAAGGACAGCCTTTTGACCTGTAGCCTTGGCTCTATGCCAGAGATGGTCCCTGGTGTCCATGAGATTCAGCAAAGCAGGGGAGATCCAGGAATTGTAGACTCCCTTCACTTTCTGTGTTCTAATTGGGGCATAGATGTCGCACACTTCATTAAACTTAGTGATAAAATAATCCAGCACCTGAACAATATTTAAGGCAGAGTCGGGAAGGACCAGTCTATACGGCTAAGGAAGATCTTGAGTGCATTTAGCTGCCCTCACTTGAAGTATGCGACTCGTTATGCATTTGTGGGGGGGGGGGGCTTAGAGGCCTTATTAACCCAGTGGCAAATAATAGGGGAATGATCACTAAGTGAATCGGCTAGGACTGTGGTGTTGGAGATCCGGCCCGGTTGATTTGTGATGATCCAATCAAGCAGGGTACTAGATCCGGTAAGATAGTTGATCCTAGTGGGTGAGTCAACCAATTGTGTGAAGTTAATGCAAGAGAGGGCATCGTTATATTGGGCTGCCTCGAGCGACATCCAGTTGTTATTGAAGTTGCCTAAGACAACCACCTCCCAGTTTTGCTTAAGGCCTTGTATAAAGTCACTGATTTTGTGGAAACCAGTCGCTTGATCTCTAGGGGGAATGTATACAGGGGCAATTGTAAGTAACTTGCTATGTGCACCTAAGAGCAACCTAATAGCGAAGGCGTGATAGGTGATCCCTAACATAGCACATCCACCACCTCTTTTCCCTAACCTATCAAGTCTGAAGAGGGTGTACCCATTTAGAGCTATTGACACATCAGGGACCTTGGGTGAGAGCCAGGTTTCCACTAGGGAAAGGACGTCAGGGTTGTGCTGGCTTACCCAAACTTCGAGCTGGTCAAAATTGGACAGTAAGCTACGGATGTTAATTGCTGCAAGTTTTAGGACTTGGTGGTTGTTTCCACAACCTTGAGGCAGTTGGGGGGGGTCCAGGATTGGGGTAGATATTACCAGAGATCAGTAGAAACATCATAGCAAGGTGTAGTAGGAAGTTTTTTAGGCAAGTCAGATTACCTTTCCATTTAGGATTTTTGTTAGCACCCGTATGTGTTGTCCATGGGATGGTATCTGTGCGAGATAGAAGATGTGTGATCATGATCCAGTGGTTGGGAGCAAGTAACCATCGGGGGAGCAAGACCCATGGCAGATATGGTTGGGGGCGCTAATAGTGCCGGTGTTATGTCCCTGTATTACGGTAACTTTGGCTGTACAGGAGTAGACCATGGTATGTTTGATTTGATATTCAAGGGGTAGGAGAATCAGGACGAGGGTTGAAAAAGTTAAGTATATACAGTGAACCATAATTCACAGTGGGGGGGCGTGTCACAATGGAGGTAATAGATATGGGTGAGGGAAGATAAACTGAAACAGAAGTGTAAAAAATAGTGGGAAGTACTGGGGGGGGCACAACCACGTGTGAGGCTGGCAGTGTTAAGGTATAGCTGCTTGGAGAAACCAGAGTGCAGGGTGACCAAGTGGTTAGAGTTGCAGGCTTTGATGTGGTCTCTGTACCACAGACTTGGGTTCAAAACCCAGCAGTGTTGTGATTGGCATCGGTGGGGGGGGGGAATTGGTTGATAGAGTCAAGAATTGCCTAATTAATTGGGTGGGCCTATCATTTTGTGAAGCAAGTGTGGGCTACTGTGAGACAAGAGGATGACAGGTGGTAGTTAACACAATTGGCAGGGTGGCCTAGCTGATGATGCAGTGAACTTTTGAGAAACACCTGAAACAGTTAGGGGGGAAAAATGGTTGTGTTTGGGTTAGCTGAATAATGAGGAATTAGAAGGACTGCAAAATGTCTTGGATTACCTATTAAGCCTGACTGACTGGGTGTACCTGCTGTTTTGATAAGCAAGTGTAGGCTACTGAGAGATAAAAGGATATGAAGTGGAAATGATTATAACAGGCAGGCTGGCCAAGGTGATAGTGTTGTATCCTCTGACACAAACACCTGTGACAGTAAGGGGTTCAAATCCCACTGGGGGGAGGTATACTATGATTAGAATTGGGTTAGCTTTATAGTGCAAAATGAGGAGGTCTGTCACTGATTCAGGCTGGGTGTAGTGAAAACAGTATACATTTAGCAGCTAGGCCACAGCTAATATTTAAGAGATGTTGGCTTTAGCTAAGATAGAAGAGTACAAAGGAAGGGGTGGGATCTCACAAGGCTGGGTGGCTCGATGGTATATGCAGCCCTTAGTAGCCCATTGGACCCAGTATAGTGACTGCCCCTCCCTAAGTATCTGCAAGAGAAAGCCCTATTCTTTAACTAACTAAATTAATCAATCAATCATTCCCAGTTGCTCCCAGTTGGAAGGTTCAAGGGGTGTAACATGAGCCTAAAGGGGTGGTTTGAGGTACAATTGAACCCTACCTGAAGAAAATGTTACCTGAGGGATAGCATATTAGGTACAGAATCAGCCTGTGGAGTGAATATGCTCCCTTCGTTAAGGATCGAATCCCATACCCGGCAAATGACAGATCATGTCCTGTGTGAGTATGACTGGAGAGGATTCCAAGAAAATATGTGAGCTCGGCTGAGGAGTATTCCAAGGAAGAAACAGGGAGCCACCAATTTCTATCAGATCCTGCAACAGCACCCCCATGTGGTCACATACAACCAGCTGGGTCACACAGTACAAGACTGGGATATAGTCATGTGACTCAACCCTATCGCCCAGGGTGGGTGAGGTAGTGGCAGCGGGGCCTGGTGCTCAGTACCTGCTGGGCTTTGTAGGCCCCTCACACGCTGGCTGATTGCAGAAACTGTTTGGCACAGGGGAAAAGCTGCTCCCAGGATGCCTGTAAGTAAGATAAAGGAACAGTATAAGCCCCTAGCTTCATCCCAGCAGCAGTGTCCTGAGGGGGCAGGGGGCCTACCCACACCCTCTACACAAACACACTTTACAGGCTTGCTACAGTAAACCACACAGTCAGAGGGCTATACATGCAGGTAATACGAAACACATAAATACATAATGCAATACAATTAAGCTGTAGGGTGAGGGAAGGGGGTTTGTTTAACTTGGTTTAGGGTGAGGAGGGTGGATGGGTGTTAGAGTAGGGTGATGGTGGTGGATTTTTTTTTTTTTTTTGCACATGTTCATGAAGATGGTAACCATGTGAGGTGGAGGAAGGGCTATGCTGGTCCCCCACTGTGGAGCTAATAATGTATATAAATGAGCACTGGTGTGGGGGGTGGAAGGAGGCACGAGTCCCAATGGGTGTGACAGGGTGGGCTGTTCTTTTCTGATTTAATATTTTTTTGTAGCAGGTTTGGAAATGTTGCCAAAAAAAGAAAAGATGGCGACCAGCCAAGGCAGAGGGACAGCTGTGCTGGTCGTCCGCTGTGGGTCCTGTAATGTATCTACTTAGGTGATGGTGTGGTAAGGAGGAGGGTGAGATGGGTGCCAGTAGCTGGGTGAGAATGAGGGGTTATTTTTAATTTGTGGGAGATTGTAAGCAGAACCCAACACCAGGACTGGGCACTGGATGTCGGGATAGTTTTTGCAGAGGGGTTGTAAGCAGCACCCAAAACTGGAAAAGCATCCTTGGTGTCTAGAAGGTGTTTGAGGGGTATCCAACATCGTGAATGGACACTCAATAATGCAAAACAAAACAAGAGAGTTTTTTTTTTTCATTTGTGATTTAATTTAGGCACAGCCTTTTCAATACACTTTGAGATATGATGATGATGAGAAGTTGGACTGAAGTTACTGGGATTTCAGCTACCCATACTGGCGTCTTTCAAAGTAAGAACAGTTGCTATAGTCTTCAAGGTTATTAGCAAAGCACCTTACATCAAAGTCTAATGCATCAAAAATTGAACATCCTTTGCAGAAATTCCAGTTCGTTCATTTAGGAGATTTGTAGCTAAGTGCCTGCCAGTGATCCCAGAATGCAGTAAATTTAGTGGGGTGTGTGTGTGTGTGTGTGTGTGATAAAGGATTAAGAGAACTGCATGTCACTTGTAAGAATCGGGTAACTTGCTGCTGTAATAAGACTCCAACTACCGTCTGACACATAGCTAGCGAGGGGTGTTAAGCACAGCCCACATCTTTACTAGCGCGTGCTACTTCATTGAAAAAAAATATATCAACATATTAAGCTTCTTTATCATAAACCAAAGTGTTAAGAAAGTTGTCAAAACATGTCAAATCAATTACTATTATATGAAAATACAAGGCTGTTGTTTATGCCTTAGCGGAGTTAAGCAGCGATAATTAACAAAAGACATCTAAAACACCCACTTTCCAAAACCAAACAGAGTTAATTTAGGGTAGGAATACGAAATGCTGGAAGAACATGTCAGCCTAAAGACATAATGATTATGCATGGCTTGTTCACAGGGAAATAATCACTTATTTTATTTCATTCCTGATATTACATTTTAAAGAACTCATTAATGTGAGGGGCAGTAGTGCTGCAAAATGAAGCTGCATAAATCCTCGGGTTTTTCAGGCTTGTGCTAGGCATAGCTGAGAAATACCTGTGGCCTTTGTGCTTTTGTTTCTAGCCAGGTTTGAATCCCAGCACTGTCATGTACTCACTGAGTGACCTTGAGCAAATTACTTAAAGGGGACTATTCATGAACCATTCCTATCATAATTTGAAAGCCCATGAAAAGTTCATTTTAAAGGCGGTATAGGGCTTACCAGTAGCTGGCAGCAGTCCAGAGATATTGATGACTATGTCTGCCCCATACTGATACAACGTTGCCACTATTTGTAGAACCTTGTGATGTCACTGATGATCAAGCTGTGGCTAACCATACTGCAGACAAGCACAGCTTGATCATCTGTGACATCACAAGGTTCAAAAATAATTGACTATGTATCAGTATGGAACATGAGCACAGATTCTCTGGACTGCTAGAATGAAGTGAAATATCTCATTTAAAAGATATGTTCATGCACTTTCAAACAATGATGGACATTCTTCATAAATGCTCCCTTCAAACCCTGTGCTGGACTTTCAAAGCTGCATACCAGCCTTGCCTCCAGGACAGTTTTGAAAACAGCACGCATTGTATCCAGACAGGCACCAGATAAGAAGGACCCACCGGATGCATCCAGGCCCCCCACCCCATCTCCAATCCATGCTTACCTTCCCCCTCTTCCTCTGTGCTTACCCTCCCTGTGTGTGATTCAGTACACCAGCATGCATGAAAGGTTGATCCAAAACCTAGTTTATTTCCACAGTCCTTCCGTTATCACTCCCAAGAGAACTGTATAAGCACAACTAGAATGCCCTCAGAACCCCTGCTGGCTCACACCAAGGAGTAAGGTGCCTCCAATGAACAGGGACAACTTTAAAAAAACTTGTAGTTTTATGCAACTTTTGTAATGATTGGAGACTGAACTGCTGATGGACACTATTGTAAAAGAGACTTGTCTCAACGGTTATTCCTAATAAAGTCCCCGCCACTGATACTGACCGTGGATTTAGCAGGCAGTCAGCTATAGTGGGCAAAAACATGTTTCCATTTGTCATTCTCGTAGAAAACTATCATGAAGGGTGCCTTATATAACGATTTATGAACACCGTCTGTATTGGACAGCCAGTGGTGATCAGCTGTGTGAATCCGCTGTTGGCTGACGTGACAGACAAGAGCTGTCATTTGCTAATTAACACCTCAGGCAGGTATAAGTACAGGCAGCACTTTTAAAGCTCTTCACTATAGGCACATTCACCTACAGTGTGCCTCAGCAAGTGTACTGTAAGCAGAGAAGAGCTGAGCAAGCTAGCCAGAATGGCAGCAAAACGTAAAGCCATGTCTCTGATCACCAACATCGAAATGCTCAAAAAAAATGGAGGATCTCCCTAAAATGAGCCAAAGGGACCTATCACAGCATCTCAACCTTCTGAAGTCCACAATCGCTGACCTGCAGAAGGAGAGGGTACAGCTATTCAATGAGTGGCCTCAGAACAGCAATCCACATCGTGAGCGAAACAGAGGGTAAGGATGGGGAGGTGGAGGGGCACTGTTAAGGTACTTCCGACATGCCCATGGCCAGGATGCCCTTATAAGTGGCCCTTTACACAAAAAACAACACAACTTGCTGAGGCTTTAGAGAACCCCAACTTCAATCCACCTGAGGGGTGGCTTCAGAGGTAGAAAACCAGGAACAGTACTGGTTTTCACAGTGCCCATGGGGAGAAGTTAAATACAGACTCTGCTAGTGAGGATCAGTGGGCGGCTGATGTTCTGCCTGGACTGCTTTCTGGTTTTGCCTCCTGTAACATTTTGAACTGTGATGAAACTGATGGGTTTCTTTTTGATGTATGGGTTATGGGACACTTGCCTTTAAGTCAGAGGCATTCCTCAGCCGGAAAAAAACTAAGGAGAAAATCTCTGTGTTGGCTTGCTGCAACATGGAAGGCAGCAAGAAAAATGAGGTTCTCGTTGGCAAGCCAGCTGTCCCCAGGTGTTTCAGAGGTGTCAATCATCTGCCCGTAAACTATTGTGCCAACAGGTCTGCCTAGATGACAGCAGATATCTTCACCAAGTGGGTCTGTATATGGGATAGGAAACTGAGCGGAAGAAAAATTGCTCTTACCCTAGGCAACTTCTCTGGCCACCCTCCCATCCCTGGTTTGCGTAAGGTCTACCTTACCTTCCTGCCCCCTAACACAACTGCATCATATAACATCTTAATCAGGGGCTCATCTGCTCCATGAAGCAGCACTATGTGCATGCTACAAGGGAACGTGTCACTGAGGAGTGGGACTCCAGCTTCAAACTGACAGCAACACAGTGCATCAAAAGAATCTCCCTACTGGATGCAGTCAGACTAAAACATGCTTGGGACTCTGTGACCCCCTCCCCCCCAAAAAAAAAACTATCCCTGATGTTTCCATAAGGTTGGATTTGCTGTGTCTGATGATGACACTGGGGAAGGCGCATCAACTGCAGAAATGTTGCCAATCATAGAGGAGGGTGAAGAAGAAATAATCACAGCTACGGAGGGGATAACTCTGGCTGAATCTGATCAGCTCTGTCCCCTTGGCAATGAAGAAGCAGAGCCACCTACGAATGACATCAGTGAGGTGGCCCAGGGCATGTGTAACGACGTTGCGCCTGAAGAGGAGGAAGATGACCTGGTTGACAGCAAGGAGGACGTGCAGGTTACACCAGTCGATGTGTGGGCAGCCCTACTCAAGCTTTGTCGAGCCATGAAGCAGCATCTCAATATGGAACCTGATTGGGGTGCACTCTCCTCTACAGAGAAAGCCCAGCATCTGTACTGCAAGAAGACCGGTTAAGATAAAATAACTTTTTAAAAAATAGATCTTTCCTTTTTTATGTAAGACTGAATCATGATTATTTTGGGACTACAATGGTGTGCTATGGTTTAAAACTGATAAAAACTGATTGCAAATGTTAAAAAATTGAATAAAATATTAATAAATCTAATAAAATTTCACTCGGTGATCGGGATAATCAAAGCTGGTGCCTGTTTACTCATACTACATGGAACATGGTTATAGCAGCCACCTTATATGATGGGCACAATGTGCTTCCACAGATGTGCCCATTACAAGCAGTGGGAAAGAACGGTTACATAAGAACGCACCATAACAGTAGATCTTCAAGGGGATCTCAGTAATCAGGTCACACCATAGAAATGTCACCATTGGTGAAGCAGAATCCACACAGATTTTACAATAGTACCACTGGGGCCACCCACGCCAACATCACCAGCCCTATAAAGGTGCAAGCATCCCCACTCCCTCCTCAGTTCTTTCTCATGGAGACTAAAGGAGCAAACCCCTGCTATGGGGAACCGAGGACAGAGAGAGAGGTGCCTTGGCCAAATTAAAAGGCTGGATACACCAGATAGCCAGTTCTGAGAAGACAGCCCCATAAGAGGGTGATGGTAGGAGGCAAGTCAGACCTGATGACTCGGATCCCCTCAAAGATCTGCTTACGGTAGGTTCTTTCGTAACTGTTATATCTTCTTCAGGGGTATCTCAGTCATCAGTTCACACTGTAGGAATGAGTCCCAAGCAGTTACAAGTGTAGCAGAACAGCCTGGGAGGTAGGCAGATCAAGACCTAGGACAGAAGGCCCTGTAGAACTGCTCTGCCGAAGGCTGCTTGGGCTCTAGAGGCAATGTTCAGAATGTAGTGCTTGGTGAAAGTATGGACTCTACTCCAGGTGGAAGCAGCACCAATGTCAGTGGCTGAGACCCCTTTGAAACAGGCCACAGAGGTAGCCACGCCCCTTGTGGAATGGGCTTTCACCATCCCGGGCAACCCCCTGCCATGCTTGTTGAAGCAGAACACAATACAAAGGGACAATCATTTGGACAAACATTATTTAGAAACCTTAGCACCCTCTCTTCCTGGGGCGAAAAAACAAAAGTTTTTTTTGTTTTTCAGCAGTCCTTAGTTTGGAGCAGATAATATTTCAAAATTCTGCGCACATCTAAAGTATGGAGCAGTGCTTCCCCTGGATTGTCATGCTCCAGAAAATAAACTGGTAGCTGAATAGATTGGTTCAGGGTAAACTTAGACACCACCTTAGGGAGAAACTTAGGATTTGTGCACAAAGATACCCTGTCTTTGTGAAAAAATCAAATAAGGCTCCTCACATCAGAGAGCCTGAAGCTCAGAAATCCTTCAAGCAGAAGTAACAGCAACTAAAAAATAACGCTTTCCAAGATAGAAAGTGTAGCTCGCAAGTCACGGCTGGCTCAAACAGAGACAGGGTTAATTTCTCCAAAACAAAATTTAAATCCCAAGCTGGGACAGGGGAATGGATTGGAGGTTTCGGGTGCAGCTGCCCCTAAGAAAGGTACGGGATATATCTAACTGAGCCACAGCATGACTGCTCATGGGCTCGTGAAAGGCAGAAATAACCAAAAGGTGCACCATGAGGGAGGAGTACTGGAGACCTGAGTCAGACAGGCAGATCAGGTAGTTCAGAACCTGGCTCACTGGACAGTTAAAAGGGATTACATGATGTTTGGCAGCCCAGATGGCAAATCTCTTTCACTTCATGGCATAGGTGGCCCTAGTGGAGGGCTTTCAAGCTGCCACAAGGATACCCGCCACCCTCTGAGATACTCCAAACCGGGCGATGGCTGGTTCCACCCTTGGAACACACCAGCAGTAGTGCGTCCATCATTAGAAAAAAGCTCAGAAATCAAAACTTCCAGATGACTGGACATCATTCAGAAAGGCTAGAAACCACTGTACCAACCTGGTTAG
This sequence comes from Neoceratodus forsteri, assembly GCA_016271365.2. Classification (NCBI taxonomy): domain Eukaryota; kingdom Metazoa; phylum Chordata; order Ceratodontiformes; family Ceratodontidae; genus Neoceratodus; species Neoceratodus forsteri. The sequence goes on from CM028136.1 coordinate 966,422,782, forward strand.
GAAGGCTAAGGCTAGCTATTTTCGCAAAGAACTGGACACTTCCACCAAGTGTTTGGCAAACTTCTGGAAAACCATCAAGGATATTCAAGGGCACGTGGCTATGAGCAACTTACATAAAAAAAAAAAAAATTGCCATTGGCACAACTTCAGTGTTAGATAAATCGACTATCCTCGATGCTTTTAATAACCATTTTGCTACTGCAGGTCTCGCTTTTGATACCTCCCCTGCCAAAAACCTCCGCTCTAGTCTTGGAGCACCGGACCTACCAGATCCAGTCACAAGCGCAGCTTTCTCCCCCCAGCCTACCACCCTGAGAGAAGTTGAGGATCTCCTCCTACAACTGGATACCAGGAAGTGTGCAGGGGCAGACCAATTGGACCCATTCTTCCTGAAGCTTAGTCTTCAAGTCCTGGCTGTGCCCATAATGCACCTTTTTAACCTCTCCCTTTTGCAGGGCGACATTCCTCCCATATGGAAAATGGCTCACGTAATCCCCCTTTTTAAATCTGGAGACCCCAGCAACCTGAATAACTATAGACCAATCTCTCTACTTCCCACCCTTTCCAAACTGTTGGAGAAAATAGTGAATGAGCAGCTCAGCAACTACCTCGAAAGTGGAAACCTGCTCTGTCCTTATCAGTCGGGATTTAGGCCTCATCACAGTACTATTTCAGCCCTTGCAAAGGTCACCAACGACTGGCAGTGTGCCTTGGATTCAAAGAACTTCATTTGCGCAGTATTTCTAGACCTAAGCAAGGCATTCGATATGGTTGACCACGAGCCGCTCCTTGTCTCCCTCAGAAACATCGGCTGCACCCCCATCGCTGAGGTGGTTCTCAAACTATCTAACGGTGACAGCAGCAGGTCAAGGCTGAAGGGGAATTCTCATCCTTGAAACCTCTACTGAGGGGCATACGGCAAGGCTCCATACTGGGTCCGTTGCTTTTTGCAATTTACATTAACAATAGTGATGCTGACATCAAATCTGCTAACATCCACCTATTTGCCAATGACATGGTACTTTATATCGGAAGACCCTCTCCGGAAATAGCTTGTAGGGATCTACAATGGGAATTTAATCTTCTACAACTTCAACTACTGCACCATAAACTGCTCCTGAATGCCAAAAAAACAAAGGCAATGCTTTTTTCTCCCTTTGCATACATCAATAACCACACAACTCACAGTAATATTCCCCAGACCCACACTCTTTTTGGCGAATCGCTGGAATATGTTACTAAATTAAAATATCTGGGGGCGTGGATAAATCAAAAGCTTTCCTTTTGCGATCACATTGAGGATCTCTTAAAGAAGCTTAGGCAGAGGCTTGGCCTCTTCTATAGAATCAAACATTTTCTAACACTGGATGCCAGGAAGAGACTGGTCCAAACCACATTCCTCACCTTATTGGACTACGCAGATTTCCTTTACAGTCAAGGCCCCGTGTCTGCCCTGGCTAAATTAGACACACCCTACCATCGGGGCTTGAAGTTCATAACTGGTCTCCCATACTCCACACATCACTGCTCCCTTTACGCTGCAGTAGGTTGGTCATCCCTTAACTACAGAAGACAGCGGAATGCAGCTGTCTGGACATTTAGGGCCATCACGAAGATGTTGCCACAGCACATCTCGGATTGTCTTCCTCTAGGTGTGATAGGTAAATATGCCTTAAGGAGTTCCTCCGTTATCTCCCTTGCAGTACTGAAGTTCAAGTCATGCTTCGGCAGGTCTGCCATTTCTCATGCTTTACCATCTCTCTGGAACAACTTGCAAAAAACCCTGAAGTTGGCTTACCCAATCAAACGATCAGCCTTCAAAGCACTTTATTCTCGCTCTATCAAGGAATCCTGTAACTGCTTCACCTGATGTCACCTTCCCCTAGCCTCAGCTTCATCTGCTCCAGTGCTTCCCTTTACTGGTACTTCTTTCCGACCCCACTTGGGCAATGCTACAGCCTGTAAGAACTTACCTGACTGCTCCTTCTTTCCCAACCCTGTGTCTTTTTCTTTATCGTTAGTTCCTTTTCCATGTCACTCTGGCTCCCATCTTTCACTCCTTGCTTACCCCCCTTGACACCATCATGGTGTTTTGCTTTCCGCTCCCCAACTGTTGCTACCCTCACCCCTGCAATCACTACATGCCCTTGTGGAATGTACCATGTACCTCTCCTTACTCATCCTCTTGCGTCCCCCTGCCCACCTCTCCCATGTCCCACCAAGCTCCTTCAATCAATAATTGAGTTCAAGGATGCTTCAGGTACACACTGTAATTATAGCTGCATACGTTTAACCTGTATATACTGTACTGCAGCTGCTATACTTCTTAGCTGCATACTTTTCATGGTCTTAGCTCAATGGCTCTTTTTAATACTCTATTTTGTGTGTATTACAAACTTCCTGTGTATAATTACTGCTCTATGTAAATACCATGTAAGTGTGAATTCATTTTGTGTATATTGTTTACCCAATTATGATGTAACTGAGTATTCCTTTGTATGTATTGTTAACCTCTCTTTTCCAGGTCCATCTTGAAAAGGAGCTTGCTCAACAATGTTCACCTGGTTAAATAAAGATTTTGATTGATTGATTGATTGATTAACAGTGCACCAGTTGGCAATTTTGCCAATCGCCATTTATGCGCGGGGCTGCCCCCACCCCAATTGGATTCCAAGTCTGGGGGGCAGACCCTCAGGAAGGGGGCAGTGAATTTAGTTTTTTGGCGCCCTAATGATGGTTGCACTAACGCCAGTGCCCCAAATGGGTGCAGGGCAATGACTATGTCCTAAGGAGCCAGGCATGCAGACGAAGGGACTTGAGATTCGGATGGACCAGGGTCCTCTTACCCTGTGTCAGCAGATCCCTGCAAAGGGGCAGAGGGACCGGAGGTTCCTCCGCAAACTGTTGTAGTAATGGAAACCATATCTGCCGTGGCTAGTAGTGTGCTACTAGGATCATGCCAGCCCCCTCCATCTGCAGCTTGATTAGCACCCTCTGAATCAGAGAAAATGTAGGGAAGGCATAAAGAAACCTCCCACTCCAAGAGAGGGACAACGCATTTCATCAGGAAACTCTGGGCCCTGTATCTAGTGAGCAAAAACTGGGTAGTTTTGCATTGAGTGGGGATGCAAAAAGGTCCAACTCTGGACAACCCCGTCTGTTAAACAGATTTTCAGCGATGGATGAGAAAAGTTCCCATTCATGCACTCTGGACTGAGTCCAGCTGAGACTTCCAGCAGGGTGTTCAGCATGCCAGGGACATGGACTGCCGAGAGGATGAGGCCATGGTCCAGGGCCTAGTACCAGGCTCTCATGGCCCCCCTGCACAGGGAGTACAAATGCATTTCCCCCTGCCTGTTGATGTAGTAGACAACACTGAGGATTTCTGACCAGATCAATAATTGACTAGGAAGGAGATGGTTGTGAAAAGTCTGCATGGTATACAGGACCACCCGCATCTCAAGGACATTGATATGCAGAGACATCTCGATCTGGAACCATGTCCCCTGAGTCTGAAAAGATACAAGGTGCGCACCTCAGTCTGAACCAGAGGCATCTGTAGTAAGAATCTGCTGGGGAGAGTAAAAATCAGCAACGGGACTCCTTGCAATAGGTTCTGGAGGTCCATCCACCACTGGAGTACCTTGCAGACTGGAGATGAGACCAGCACTGGCTGCTCCAGGTCATCCATGTGTTGGTCCCACTGCACCTGGAGGGTCCACTGGAGCACACGCATGTGCAGTCTGGCCAGGGGAACCGTAGAAATGGCCGCAGCCATAAGGCCTAATAGCCTCAAGTACACCCTCGCGGGGATATAACAGCTCTGGGCAATTACCTGAGTCTGTGAAATGAGGCACTTTGCCCTGTTTTGTGACAGGATGGCTCTGCCTTGTGCCAAGTCCAGGACCGCCCCTATACACTGCAGTCACTGGGATGGAATCAAGATGGACTTGGGCAGATTGATAGTATGCTCAGAGAGTGAAATAGCTGGAGAGTCCTCTCCGGGTCTGGAAGTGCTCATCTTTGGATGGAGCTTTGAGGAGGCAGTCATCCAGGTAGGGGAAGATATACAGGCCTTCCCTCCAGAGGGAAACAGTTACTGCTGCTAAGCATTTTGTAAAGACCCATGGTGCAGAGGGTAACCCAAAGGGCAGCACCTTGAATTGGCAATGTTCACCTTGAAAAAGAAACCAGAGAAACCGCCTGTGCAGAGGACAAACCAAGATATGCAAGTAAGCATCCTGCATATCCAGAGAGCATAGCCAATCACCCTGCTTGAGTAGGGGCAACAGGCCTGGCAGAGTGACCATGTGGAAGTTTTTGTACTCAATATAAAGACAGAGGTCCTTGAGATCTAGAATAGACCTCAGATCTCCAGTCCGTCTGGGGACCAGGAAGAACCTGGAGTAGAAAACCCTGTTTTTCTGCTGCCAGGGCACTGTCTTGATGGCCTTTTTCTGCAGAAGTGACTGTACCTCTTCCCGAAGAACCATTACATGGGCTGGAGGATAGGTGGAGGGTACCGGAGGAGTCTCTGGGAGCTGTTCTACGAGCTCCAGAGTGTGACCACGCTCTATAATCTGAAGAATCTAGGCATCTGAAGTTATGGTTCTCCATTGGTTAAGATGGAGGGAGAACTGACCTACGACCACCACCTATTGGTCAGAGACTGGAAGGGTGGGGTTTGGCAAGGAGTCAGGCAGAGGCAGATCCAGACGCTGGGGTTGATCCGTCACCTCTGGGACACTTGGCGGCTGGGCCCAAAGAGGAGGGGGCAGGTAGGGCTGAGAATGCTTTTCTCTTTCCATGGGGACACGAGCCTGCTCTGGACTTGTTAGACACCTTGTGAAAGGATAGGTGCTGTCTGCTCCTAGGCTGGGTATGACAGAGCGAATGGACAGACTTGCCCTGCCAGATGCCTGAAATAATTAATGATGTCCTGGACATCTGCCCAAATAACTGTGAGCCATTGAGGGGGGCATTCAGCACCTTCTGTTGGATATCTGCTGTGAAGCTCAAGACCTTCAGCTAGGCGTGCCTATGAAGGCAAATGCCTGTGGCAGCAGCCCTGGCGCCAGTATCAGAAATGTCATACAAGGCCCTGAGGAGGTGCTTACTGATGTCTTTGACAGCCTGCAATGACTTGAGAATCTTCTGTTTCTGGGAACATTCTGGGAGGGCTTGGGCAGCTGCCTTGCCCTTCTTCCAGATGGTATTTTGGTACTTGACCATATGTGATAGATAGTTGGCAATCCGAAGTCCCAAAGTGGAGGAGACATAAACCCTCTTACCCCAAAGGTCGATCCATCTGGATTCCCTGTTAGGGGGAGGGAGCTAAGGTGCTTGGGCACCTTGGACCTGTCACATGCTGCTTTGATGACCATGGAATCCGTCTCAGGTTGGGCAGCATAATAAGGCAGGCCCTGGGGGGCATGATAGAGTTTATCTGCCCTGCAGGGCATTGCAGGAACCATGTCTGGATGGTGCCAAGCCACAGTATGACATTCCTCAGAGCTGGGAGGAAAAAAAATATGACCTTAGGGGAGATTCTAGAATCTCCAAGAAGTTCACCAGTTCTCTCTTGGTGGCATCCTTTTCCTCAGTATGGAAGCCCATAGCTCTGAACAGCTGCTTCATGACATTCAAAAAGGTAGGATCTTCAGGAGGGGACCTGGGAGTATGTTTAACAGAGTACTCGCTCACCGAAGAAGCAGTGGACCTATCAGAGGAAAGAGGTCCCTTCTCCTCCTCTTCCTTGGGAAGGTTGAGGTCAGGGTGGTATTCCTCCTCAATGTCGACCTGAACTAACTTGAGGTCCGATGACTGAGGGGCCAATGACAGCCTATGGGGTGCAGCCTGAGAAGGCCTAAGCAGTGGCGACGACATCGGGGCCGTCAACAGTGCCAGAGATCCAGGTCTGTCAGAGCCCAACTGATGCACTAGGGTTGTGGTTATCCTGGCCAAAATGTCATTGAGGTTGACGGCAGGAGAAGGCTGCATTGACAGTAGAAGGGTCGCTGGCACAGGGCACAATGAGTCATCTGTCAGGTCTTGAAAGCCAAAGTGCCCCAAATTCATACAGCCTGGAGAGGCATTAGGCCGTGATAGAGGTGCTTTCGTTGATGACCCAAGCATCGACGAATGGGGGGCCGATGACCCGAGAAATGTGAGAGGAGCTGCTGTCAGTAGGGGCCTGGGAGAAGCAGAACCCTGGACAGCAGAGCGCGTTGGTGCAGCCACAACTCATGGAGTGCTCCTGGAGGAAGAAGAAGATGACAATGGGGATTGGGAGTGCTGCTGGGGGAAGTGGTCCCATTCACAGGCTTTTTTGTGACATTCCACGAGGACTTGTCTCAGGCCTTCGAAGCATTGAAACCTGATGAACCCACCGGCGACTGGGAAGGAGGGACCCCGGAGGACCCCTGCCCAGAACTGGCTGCCTGTTGCTCCATAATGAATTTCTTCAAGGCCTTTTTGTGTCACCTAAGTGTTGTGACATTAAATTTTTGGCAGAGCTCACAGTCAGAAACATCGTGGTCAGGCCCAAGACAGCAGACACATAGGCTGTGGTTGTCTGAAAAAGCAATCTTCTTTCCGCAGTGGCAGCAATGGAAGAGAGATGTGGAAGGATTTACTCTCGACATAAACGAGGTAAAGGACTCTCTTGTTTAAAACAGATTCTTAAAGCTAAGGTAAAGGAAAAAATCTGTAGACAAAAATGGCATGAATTGTGATGGAGCATCTGCACAGACCCAAGCAAACAGAATCGACAGCGGGAAAGAACTAAGGAGGGAGCGGAGCCACTCACGCCTTTGTAGGGTTGGTGACGTCAATGGGTGACATCAGTATGGGTGGCCCCAGTGGTACTGCTGGAAAAGCTTCCCTGTGGATCCTGCTTCACCGACGGTGAAGTTCCGATGGTATGACCTGATGCTGAGATACCCCCAAAGAAGATCTGTAAATTGAAGTGAACTGAAAACATTACACACAATTTAGCTTATAGTATATGGATCTGTTTTGTTGTATGCATGGAAAGCCATATACTTTCAGATGCTGTTATACCAAAGTAGCAATGTCAGAATGCTGTTATACCACAGCAGTGATGTCAGAATGCTGTTATACCACAGCAGTGATGTCAGAATGCTGCTGTACCACAGCAGTGATGTCAGAATGCTGCTGTACCACAGTAGTGATGTCAAAATGCTGCTGTGCCACAGTGGCGATGTCAGGATACTGTTGTACCACAGTAGTGATGTCAGAATGCTGCTGTGCCACAGTGGCGATGTCAGGATACTGTTGTGCCACAGTAGGGATGTCAGAATGCTGCTGTACTGCAGTAGTGATGTCACAATGCTGCTGTACCATAGTAGGGATGTCAGAATGCTGCTGTACCACAGTAGTGATGTCAGAATGCTGCTGTGCCACAGTGGTGATGTCAAGATACTGTTGTGCCACAGTAGAGATGTCAGAATGCTGCTGTACCACAGTAGTGATGTCAGAATGCTGCTGTACCACAGCAGTGATGTCAGAATGCTGCTGTACCACGGCAGTGATGTCAGAATGCTGCTGTACTGCAGTAGTGATGTCAGAATGCTGCTGTACCACAGTAGTGATGTCAGAATGCTGATGTACCGCAGTAGTGATGTCAGAATGCTGCTGTACCACAGTAGTGATGTCAGAATGCTGCTGTGCCACAGTGGCGATGTCAAGATACTGTTGTGCCACAGTAGGGATGTCAGAATGCTGCTGTACCACAGTAGTGATGTCAGAATGCTGCTGTACAGCAGTAGTGATGTCAGAATGCTGCTGTACCACAGTAGTGATGTCAGAATGCTGCTGTACCACAGCAGTGATGTCAGAATGCTGCTGTACCACGGCAGTGATGTCAGAATGCTGCTGTACTGCAGTAGTGATGTCAAAATGCTGATGTACCACAGTAGTGGTCAGAATGCTGCTGTACCACAGTAGTGATGTCAGAATGCTGCTGTACCACAGCAGTGATGTCCGAATGCTGCTGTACCACAGCAGTAATGTCAGAATGCTGCTGTACCACAGTAGTGATGTCAGAATGCTGTTGTACCACAGTAGGGATGTCAGAATGCTGCTGTGCCACAGTGGTGATGTCAGGATACTGTTGTGCCCAGTGGTGCAAGTGGTGGACAAGAAGTACAGGAACTCAGACACTGGCAAATATGAAATGCAGAATAAAGATCTTCAATCTGAACGATAGCAGTGTCAAGACACATCTCTCTGTTTAGACACTAATAGATTCGATCAGAGATATTGAAGTATTTCTATGAAAACAGCATTTTTGTACAAGTCAAATGTTATTATGGAACCTCTGATTTCAGGTCAAAGGCCCAGAAACTGTCATTATGTTGCTGGTTTAAAAATTTCAGTTCCAGTGTCAGTGGGAAGAAGTACAGGAACTCCATTCCTGCTGCAAAAAAGGTACAGGAACTGAGTTTCTGTGCATTCCTGTTCACTTTCATCACTGGTTGTGCCACAGTAGGGATGTCAGAATGCTGCTGTACAGCAGTAGTGATGTCAGAATGCTGATGTGCCACAGTAGTGATGTCAGAATCCTGCTGTACCATAGTAGTGATGTCAGAATGCTGCTGTACCACAGTAGTGATGTCAGAATGCTGCTGTACTGCAGTAGTGATGTCAAAATGCTGCTGTACCACAGTAGTGATTTCAGAGTGCTGCTGTACCACAGTAGTGATTTCAGAGTGCTGCTGTACCACAGTAGTGATGTGAGAATGCTGCTGTACCACAGCAGTGATGTCAGAATCCTGATGTACCACAGTACTGATGCCAGAATGCTGTCGAACCACAGCAGTAATGTCAGAATACTGTTGTACCACAGCAGTGATGTCAGAATGCTGCTGCATCACAGTGGCAATGATAGAATACTGCTGTACCACAGTAGTGATGTCAATATACTATTGTATCACAGTAGTGATGTCAGAACACTATTGTATCACAGTAGTGATGTCAGAATGCTGTTGTACCACAGCAGTGATGTCAGAATACTGTTGTGCCACAGAAGTGATGTCAGAATGCTGTTGTACCACAGTGGTGATGTCAGATCGTTGTTGTACCACAGCAGTAATGTGTGTACCACAGTAGTAATGTCAAAATGCTGTTGTACCACAGCAGTGATGTCAGACTGCTGGTGTACCACAGCACTGATGTCAGAATGCTGTTGTACCACAGCAGTGATGTCAGAACACTGGTGTACCACAGTAGTAATGTTAGAATGGTGGTGTGCCACAGTAGTGATGTCACAATGCTGTTGTACCACAGCAGTAATGTCAGAATGCTGTTGTACCACAGCAGTGATGTAGGAATATTGTTGTACCACCGTAGTAATGTCAGAATGGTACTGTACCACAGTAGTGATGTCAGAATGCTGTTGTACCACAGTGGCAATGACAGAATGCTGTTGTGCCACAGTAGTGATGTCAGAATGCAGCTGTACCACAGTGGTGATGTCAGAATGCTGCTGTACCACAGTAGTGATGTCTGAATGCTGCTGTACCACAGCAGTGATGTCAGAATGCTACTGTACCATGGCAGTGATGTCAGAATACTGCTGTACCACAGTAGTGATGTCAGAATGCTGCTGTACCACAGTGGCAATGTCAAGATACTGTTGTGCCACAGTAGTGATGTCAGAATGCTGCTGTACTGCAGTAGTGATGTCAAAATGCTGCTGTACCACAGTAGTGATGTCAGAATGCTGTTGTACCACAGCAGTGATGTCAGAATGCTGCTGTACCACAGTGGCAACGGAAGAATACTGTTGTACCACAGTAGTGATGTCAGAACACTACTGTACCACAGTAGTGATGTCAGAATGCTGTTGCAACACAGTGGTGATGTCAGAATGCTGCTGTACCACAGTAGTGATGTCTGAATGCTGCTGTACCACAGCAGTGATGTCAGAATGCTACTGTACCATGGCACTGATGTCAGAATGCTGCTGTACCACAGTAGTGATGTCAGAATGCTGCTGTACCACAGTGGCGATGTCAAGATACTGTTGTGCCACAGTAGTGATGTCAGAATGCTGCTGTACTGCAGTAGTGATGTCAAAATGCTGCTGTACCACAGTAGTGATGTCAGAATGCTGTTGTACCACAGCAGTGATGTCAGAATGCTGCTGTACCACAGTGGCAATGAAAGAATACTGTTGTACCACAGTAGTGATATCAGAACACTACTGTACCACAGTAGTGATGTCAGAATGCTGTTGCACCACAGTAGTGATGTCAAAATGCTGTTGTACCACAGCAGTGATGTCAGAATGCTGCTGTACCACAGTGATGATGTCAGAATGCTGCTGTACCACAGCAGTGATGTCAGAATACTGTTGTGCCACAGAAGTGATGTCAGAATGCTGTTGTACCACAGTAGTGATGTCAGATCATTGTTGTACCACAGCAGTGATGTGTTTACCACAGTAGTGATGTCAAAATGCTATTGTACCTCTGCAGTAATGCCAGACTGCTGGTGTACCACAGTAGTGATGTTAGAATGCTGTTGTACCACAGCAGTGATGTCAGAACACTGGTGTACCACAGTAGTGATGTTAGAATGGTGGTGTGCCACAGTAGTGATGTCACAATGCTGTTGTACCACAGCAGTGATGCTACAATGTTGCTGTATCACAGTAGTGATGTCAGAATGCTGTTATACCACAGCAGTGATGTCAAAAAGCTGTTGTACTACAGTAGTGATGTAAGAATGCCGCTGTATCACAGTAGTGATGTCAGAATGCTGTTGTACCACAGTAGTGATGTCAGAATGCTGTTATACCACAGCAGTGATGTCAAAAAGCTGTACCACAGTAGGGATGTCAGAATGCTGTTGTACCACAGTAGTGATGTCACAATGCTGTTGTACCGCAGCAGTGGTGTCAGAAAGCTGTTGTACCACAGTAGTGATGTCAGAATGCTGCTATATCACAGTAGTGATGTCAGAAAGCTGCTGTACCACAGTAGTGATGTCAGAATGCTGTTATACCACAGCAGTGATGTCAAAAAGCTGTTGTACCACAGCAGTGATGTCAGAATGATGGTGTACCACAGTAGTGATGTCAGAATGTTGTTGTACCAAAGCAGTGATGTCAGAACACTGGTGTACCACAGTAGTGATGTCAGAATGCTGCTGTACCACAGTGGTGATGTCAGACTGCTGTTGTACTATATTAGTGATGTCAGACTGCTGTTGTACTATATTAGTGATGTCAGAATGCTGTTGTACCATAATAGTGATGTCAGAATGCTGCTGTACCACAGCAGTGATGTGACTGTTGTACTACAGTAGTGATGTCTGAATGTTTAGGTACTATAATAGCTATGTCACTAATGTGGTAGGACAGCTTAGAATCCTGTGTGTTAAGATTCTTTATGCTTACCTACACTACAGATTCCTCATAACGAAGATATCAGCAAAACTGAAAGCACCCCAAGTGAACCGTTTGCTAAAAATGAACTATTTGAAATGTTATCATGTAGCTTTTACTTAAATCACATTACGGCAGCAGTATTTGTTCGTCACGATGTCATCTTTTTCAGTAATAATGTTTTTCTGACAAAAACATCAAAATATCCATTGTTCTTTTTGTTTTATTGAATTCCTTAATGCAGATAACAGGATTTTTAAGTTTTTTTGGGGGGGGTTCTGCCAGTGTCCCCCATCCTCCGACCTGCTCCACCGTGCCACCCCATGCCCAGGCTTGCCCCCCAGGCAGGGCTGCTGGGGGGGGCTCCCCCTCCCAATGGACACTGTAAGCAAGCCCCGGCTTACCCCCCTGGTTGGGGCCACGGGAGTGGGACCCCTCTGGCGAACGGCGGAGGCAGTGGGCAGAGGACAGAGCGGGTCATCATGCCAGGGAGCTGGCTTTTTTTCTTCTTTGCTCCCTTGGGGGCGTGGACGTGCAATGATGTCCAGCGTCCGCCCCGCCCCTGGGGATTTTGATGTTTTTAACAGTTCATGCTCCCATGTCTTGCCAGGTATGAAAAAAATGAAATACCTTTATACAGTGCTGTGCTGTTCACCATCAGAAACATGTGATCGCACTGTCCTAATATAGCCACAATATAAATTGTGTATGAACATTCAACAGGTAACCTCAGCAGAAGAGATTTTTAAAAAGTGGGAGTGGCTGCCATCTTTAATGACGAGTCACTAATTACAAAATCAGCTATAAAAGTGGTTTTAAAAATATCTAAGAAAATTAAAAATACATGATGATAAATCATCAGAAATACATTTGCTAAAAAGAAAGCTATATGATGAATCCCCCAACTATCAAATACTGCTGCTTTAAATGTTTTAAATCTTATCCTGTTGTTTTCTGTTTGGTTAACCATTAAAGACAGAAAGAAGACAAATTAACACACATAAACTATACAACATAATGTATGGACAGTCATATACAACAAGGGTGATGTTTCCAATTTGAGGTGAGATGACATCATCGAGACCTCTCAAGCGTTGCTCTCAGTTCATGATGTCAGCTCACTCCTTGATGGAAACACAGCCTTGTTGTGTACAGCTGCCCACAGTTTATTCTATATATGTCGAGATTATTCTGTACGTTATTCAAACCTCGCTCTTAAGGTCTCTATGATGTCATCTCCCCCCTCATGGAAACACAGCCTTGTTGTGTATGGTTGCCTATACAATAACACCATACGTTTTTAACTTACTTTGCTCTCATACTTTATTAGTTATGAAATGTTCACAACAATAAGTAAGTACATAGTAACTTCCAACAACATATGTAGGTTTGCTACACAGACGCCCAAGGTTACTCACCATTGTGATTTACAGGTGTTTTACCTCCTTTGCAAAGAATTTATCTAAATTTTAACTTTCCACCAACTTGAAATCGTTGCATAAAACATCCACCAGACAATATCAAGAAAAAATGACAAAGATTATTAACTACCGAGCGCTCCTTTTCTCGTTACGGTCCAAGGTTACTAAATAGAGCCTTTGAACTGGGATTTAATCCACTTGCAAAATGTACTGTCTTTAAGCAAAATTTCACAGACCATGTGATTATTTAATCCATAATTGTTTTAAAGGGTAGTTTGTTACTAATTCTTAGATACAAACCGTTTTTGTTGCTGATTTTTAGATATGTATGTATTTAGCAGGATATAACTTAGTGTAACATATGTATAGAAAATACTTGTTATAATTTACTTAAGATTTGTTATGTTTGTAAGTGTTCTGTCTTTCCTTTTGGTGTACCCCTCCTTCCACAGGTGTGGCTGAAAACGTATCTTTCTGATCCACTCCACTTTCCGGGTAAAACGAATAAATGAAATGAAATGAAACAGGGTCTCCATCTTTTGGTCTTTATGTACTCTGAGTACTTGTCTAAAACTGACATCATAATCCTCTCCTTGTGACATCACAACTGGCTGCTGTAGAAATCATTATGATGTCACACATAGAGGATTAAGATGTCACTTGCAAACATGCAGCCTGAGCAGAGGAAGACAAAGTGATGGTGCATCTGGTTTTCTGGTAAATATCCCTAGTAATAAAGAACAGAGGGAGGTAAAACAGGAACTCTCTGAATTCTAAGTTAAATTCTGTCTAAATGTTATAGTAGCAATTCTCATTCTCCTTGATCGTTCTTCGCCCTTTAACACTGTAGACCACAGGTTGCTTTTGGAGCAACTGAAGGAGTACAGTGGACTCACTGGCAGTGTCATCTGCTGGTTTGAGTCCTGCCTTAGGGATAAGATGCAGAGGGTAGTAATAGAAAATTTATCATCGCTTCTGATGCCCCCGCTCTGTTGTGTACCCCAGGGGTCAGTCCTTTCATTCATGTTGTTTGCTGTGTATGTGATCATTAGGCGGTACAGTGCAGGTTTTCTAGGCTATGCAGATGATACCCAGCTGTACAGTCATTTGCACCCAGGACGACTGATATGACTGAGGTGCTAAATTTGTGTCTGGCTATGAACTAGGTCTGGATAGTACATTGTTATGTGTAACTATTCATGGTAACTGCCTGTCTTTATGCTTCTACTGGTCACCATTGTAAATGAGCTGTACTTAATGGTTACAACCCTAATAAAATGAAACAAAATTATGGCATCTAGCTGGAGGAGACTCAACCCAGACAAGACAGAGGTACTGGTGATCAAGCCAGGCTGGCGTGAGGGAGGGAGGAGGAGGGGGCGGAAGCTGCCAAAGAAGTGATTGGACTTTGGCTCAGGTACTCTAGGTGTCAGGACTCCACTAAGGTAAAAAAATCTGGGGAGGGACACTCTAGATGAGAGGCTGATATTTGAGGCACACGTGTCAGCTGTAGTCTAGCATGTTTTTTTATCATCTCAGAAACATCAACTGTAATATATCCTTTACCCTCCCCACCAAGGACTGCCGACACTAGTGCACGCATTTGTGACCTCCAGGTTTTACTACTGTAAGCCCACTACCTTGGGGTCAATGAAGGTATCCTACATCACCTGCAGCTAGTGCAGAACGCAGTGGCTAGGTTGCTGACAGGCCTATCTAACTCATGTTATGTGACCCCAATCCTTTGTGAACTGCACTGGCTGCCGGAGAAGTAGCACATTACCTTCAAGGTTGGGTTGCTATCCTATAAGGGCCATTACGGGCTTGGCACTGGCTACCTGCCTGAGCTCCTGCCCCCGGTCCTGATGCCTGTCCACTGAAATCATTTCAGTCCCATCATTTACATGTGGGTAACTCCAGGTCACAAAAGGTAAACCCTAACTTAGTAAGCATACAATTATTTTATTTATATATTATTTATTAAATTTTGTTAACCGGGTATTCCCACTGGGTCCCAAATGTCCCTTTTTCAGGGGTGACCCGGAGTTAGTTACATAGAGCTGAGCAAGTACAATCAAGAAATGCAGAGTAGGACATTGCGTACAGGAGTACGGTGACATTGTGCAATAATCAGATATACAATACAACAACAGTGGCAGCTGTTAGACTTAGGGCAGGTAGAACAATAAAATACACAAGCAATACAGTATAAGGCTAAAAGGTACAGGGTCACATTGGGAATGACAGCTTTTCATAGAAGAGGGCAACTATTTACAGGGCAAGTACACAAGGTCAACAGGGGCAGCTAGATGCTAGTAAGGGCAGTTAGGTCATCCATGGTCAGGCAACAGGGGGTGTGATTTAGCTAGCCTTCAGGACAGACGCAGGAGCTGAGGTTCAGGAGGTGAGAACGTAGTCCCATCTGAAAAATCGCTAGGAAGGGGGCTTCTTGGAGATGACAGGGGAGCTTGTTCCACAGCGTAGGGACTATGTGGGCAAAGGATTTACTGCCGGCTGCGGATCTGGACCTGGGCAAGTTCAAGCAGAGCTTTGCCCAAAGTACAGAGGGGCCTGCTGGGCCGCTTTGGGGCAAGTAGCCTGATTATCCCTGCAGGGGGGATCGTCAGAGAGGAGCTTATATGTCCAGTTTAACAGAGGGTACTGGAGCCTAAGGTTCAGGGTGGGCCATTAAACATGGTGCTATACAAACAGATTTGAAAACTGATTAGCAGGGATCAAAATTGGGGGTAATAAGTGATGGCAAAATGAAACGCATAAAAAGTTTTAACTAGAACTGCTGCTTTAAAGAGTTAGTAGCACCACAAATAGCAGACAGTAATTGTTATTCATTTTAAAAGCAGTCAGTTCTTACTTTTTATTTCGGAAGTATTTTTTCCTTTTTCTATTTGCTCATTAGAGCATTTTCTGTCTGATAGTACTAGGTATGATGTAAAGAGCTGTGCTTTACCTGACAGCTGGCATACCTAGTTCTATACCTCATCAGCCCTTTCACCTCCCTCACTGTGACATCACAAGAGACTGATCTGGCAGCTGGTGAGTGGCTCTTCCTGAGGAGCTGTGACATCACAGTCAGTGAGGTCAGAGCGCTGATGAGGTATGAAGAGGAGCAGAACTTGATATCCCTGCCTCCAGGCAGAGCGCTGTTTCACACATCATACCTGGTACTATCAGGTAGAAAATCTAATCAGCAAAATACTGTAGGAAAGAAAAAAGTACCTCGGGTATAAAAGGCAATAACTGATACATTATTAAAAGTTAATATTAATTATTACCAAAAGTTAGCAATAATTTCAGGCAGTATACAAGCTCTTTAACACAAACACTGAGTTTTTTAAAACAATAATATGCAGGGTGGAACTCATAACAATAAAAGACTTACTCCTGCCTATATAAAAATACAAAAAGGGGCCTAAACCTGATGCCTATGCTGGGACTGACACAGCATATGACACCTGTGATGTTTTATAACCATCAGTCCAGAATGGTCTATAACCATTTTTGCAAAATCCTGCAGATAACACTACCTTATATTGTGTATCTTCAGTAGCAAGAATCTTTAATATCTGTATGTGTGAGGCTATTAACAAACCATGCCACTCACTACAAAGAAGCAAGCGCAACTCTGCAAGTCATCGAATTCTAACGTAGGTTTTTTCCAACCATTTCCAGCTGAAGCAAGCCATACGGCCTAATGATGCGAACTGGTGTTAACGTTTGTCATGGTCCAGTCCTCCATTTAATTGTGTATATAGTTCTGGGATCTATCAAACAGTCAGATTCGCCTCATGCTCTAATCAATTCTTTCCATTCATGTGTCTGAATTCCAACTGCTAGGCCTCGGCAGTCCAATGCTGGTCCACTTGGATTCCTTAGCTGCAAAATGGGAAATGCATGCTGCATTTTGCTTCTATTTTACTGCAGATGGTATTTCCATTAGGGATCTTTCTCTACAGAAGGGCTCTCAAACTGTTAACCAAATGTTATAAATTAAGCATTCGTATAACTGGCAGGAATTCAAAACTAGCACACAACCCTGATGAACTCAAGCTTCATTTCAGACTGTAGAGTACACCACAGTGCCACAGCACAATAAATTCTATTACTCCCATTTAAGGGCACAAACGTTCCTTATTCATTCAATGGGTTTCCATTCCTTTCATACTCATCAGATGTCAGTATTTACTTTTTGAGCTCTGCTGAGATAGAAACACTAGGAAAGGTTATGCAGTCATACGGGGCCAGAATTTCATATTCTGACCCAGGGCTTTACTTCCGCGTAACTTTACTCACTATGGAGCTCATTCTGCAGTGTGTCCGTTACAGCTCCATTTCTCCAAGGTAGCAATACGCTGGTGCAGACTCGGCAGAATGATTTCCAGGGAGAGTAATTCTGCGAGACTGCCCCGTCTATTCTTTTCAGTCTGTTGATCCCATGCAGTTCACCTTGACAGCAATACAGCTTCTTGCTCGTACATTGCCAAGCAGAGAACCGGGAGCTCTCAAGTTAGAAGGTGATAGGAAATGGTTTTTACACCTTTAGATGCCCTCCTGTGTTTCTTTTTGGTACCTGTCCAACAGTATATGCTAATATTTTTTCACCTTTTTTTTGTTGATTTACTGTAATAATCAGTTTTTATTGCCTTTGTAATTATCTTGAGTCCCTCTCTCTTTAACAGCTACAGCATGCCCTTTCATATTTCCTGAGCACTCTGTGACTTCCGTTACACCATTCTGGGCCACGCCAATGAAGAGCATGGCATGAGGATGATGTTGTGGTGGAATGTCTTGGAACTAGGAAAAGAAAGAGCAGCAGCTGCTGAGGTGGGGAACACATCACCGATGTGAGTGTACTTCAAAGCTAGATTACAAGGGAACATGTCATGGATGCTGTAAGAATACAGCATTTATCTGGAACAGTTGATTTCAGAACTCAGTGACCTTACAAGTGATGGAGTGTGTGAGAGCCATAAGTGTGTTAACTGAGTTCTGAAATCCATGAGTCCGGATTAATGCTGTATTCTCACAACGTCCATGACATGTTCAGTGTATGCCAGGGGAGTGCGTTTCTAGTAAATAAGCTACATTACAGTGGCTGTTACTGGAGCAGCCACCACCATTGATTTACTGTTGTGGTTTCTCTCGTCTGAGCACCGGTTCCTGATGCGCTCAGTGTGAGACAGCAACCACGCGATGTTCACTTTCACTACATGCAAAAGTGTAGTGCCGACTGTAACTGACAATCACAACACTCAAAATGAGAATAAACATGAAATAGTGAGAATAACATGTTTATTCTCATTTTGGGTGTTGTGTCGGTGAAAATACAGCACGTCTCCATTTATACAGAAACACACTCCCATGACATGCACAAATGTATTGAAAAATGGTCAAAGCATAGCAGAACACCTGACTCACATGGAAAAGGAAGAGAGTGCCTAACAGGAAATCACTGTTATACTATTCTGTACTTTCACCTCCCATTCCACCACAGCCCCAGCCATATCCACTGGGTGACCTTGATCAAATCCCTTATTTATTGAACCTTCATCTTAGCCAGCCTGGTGGCATGGAGGACTGAGGCGCCCAAGCCTCACCTGCCGCTACTCAGGTGACCCAGGGTCAGGAGCAATCGCAGGGCATTGGGGAAGGAAGATCAAGCATCCGGAGGATAGGTCTCCTTCTCTGTGGAGGGAAGGGGAGGGACACCAATCCCGGCATTCGCCTGACCACTAGCGGTGGCGGGGGGGGGAGTACTGGCAGCCAGGACTGCAATGTGGGGAACAGAGGAATGATGGCCATCAATGTCCTATGCATGGGAGCGTGCACGGGCACGTATGGATGGCACTGCACTTCCTCTCCTCCAATGGGAGGAAAAACACTGGAAAATGGCCAGCAGCAGGGCAGGATGACACTGACCCCTCACAGGCTCTGCACCCAGGCTATAGGGCCCTGTCCCAGAACCAGAGACGTTCCATCAGCAGGCGGGCGGACGACCCCCAACACAGCAAGCTGTGGGGATGCCCGCGATCAAGGTAAGTCCCCAGGATACCAGGGTGATGGGGCTGGGGAGGGGGAGGGTCTGTGGAAGGAGCAGCCCAACCCAGCAGAAGAGCAAAAGAAAGTGAAGAAAAAAAACCTTCATCTACTATAGCAACCTTATGGGATATAATATTTGTTTCTGTAACATGCGCAAATAAGCCATAGTTGAACAGGCAAACATGCAGTTACAGGTTAAGACAAGACAAAAATGCAGTTGGAGTGTTTGCATATCTTAACAGAAAACAAGGGTTATGCCTAAAACTGTAGCAGTTGCTGCAGAAACACCTGATTAGGGCTTTTGGCAATTAAAAAAAAATCTTCAATACCTGTGCAAATAGTTTTTACTTCTGAAAAGAACCGCGTCTACTTTCCAGTTTCCTGGCCTGACTAAGGACATCTTGTGCACACCTGGTGGCTTCCTTCACACTGGCTATGCTAATATGTGCTACTAACTAATGACAGAGTTGGTAGCACTAATTAGCATATCCAGCACAAAGGAAGCCGCCGAGTGTGCACAAAATGGCCGCGGTCAGGTCTGGAAACTGGAAAGTTGGCACAGTTATTTTCAGAAGTAAAAACTACTTGACACAGGTATTGAAAAAAAAATTATTGTCTAAAGCCTTAATCAGGCATTTTTGCAGCAAATGCTGCAGTTTTAGGCATAACCATTGTTTTCCTTTAAAAAACTCAGGTATAAGTTGTTCATAAAGACTCCAGCAAAAGACACAGAACAGCTCCAGCTCTCAAATTCCAAAGCTACACAGAATTACAGGCAAATATAAAAAGAGCTGAGTTGGCAGGAACAGTGCATAAATTTGTTATCTATTAGTGCATGAAGAAAATTGCACTCGCTGGCGAGAAAGCAACTGACAACCACGGAGATCGGGCTCACCCCAACATATCGACATGAGAAACGTCTTCTTCAGGGTCTCTGGGCCCAGAAAGAATGCTTCTCTGAGATTTTATTACTTAATTTATTGTTAGATTCATTTTTTTTTTATTTGCAAGTTTTAGCCAGGAAAGAATGCTGAGCAGGAGCTCATTTCACTACTTTCCCTACCTTCATGATGGAGCCTCTTAAACACTCTTAAATTCCCCCTACCCTCTCCGCAGCAATGTTTCCCATTCCATTTCTATTCCAGCTACGAAATCTACTGTTGGTCAAGCTGCCTTCTTGTATCCATTCCTAAATTCTGGTCCGCCCTTCCCTTCAATCCGCTCTGCCTCTTCTGTCTTAAGTCTCTTCTTTGTGGTCTTTCTACTCCCACCTGCAACTGTCCATGACCCCTACCTCTTTGATCTCCCCCTAGTCATATTGCCCCCCCCCACGTTATGCCTGTGTGGGTTATTTCCCCTTTGCCTATCTAAGCTCGATTTGACCTACCGCAAGTAGCTGCTGTACTGTTTTGCCTTACAATGTTGTGATTATGCTCATTTGATGTACTGTTTTGCTGTATATGACTACTATGTTTGTAAACAGAGAAACATAGATCTTGACAGCAGATAAGGACCGCTTGGCCCACCCAGTCTGCCCACTTCCCTACCTACTGGATAAGCTGCAGATCCTAGAAAACCAACAGCATACTTCTTCCTCTTCATAGATTTCATAGATTGTATCAAGCTAATTAGACTTTCGTCTGTAATGCTTGCCTACTGTAAGTATCTAACCCTAGTAGATTTAAGTAAAACCCCCAAATTTAACCTCATCACTCATGTTGTTGTCCAAGTTATGTTTAAATGCCATCATATCATTGCTCCTAATGACTACCTCAGGTAGTGCATTCCATGCTGAAATCGCCCTTTGACTGAACCAATATTTTCTTAGCAACAAGTTCCATTTCTCTGCGTAGAGTTGTATTGGATGTTTACTACCACTAACTCTGCTATGGTTTAAAACTAGGCCTCGTTCAGTTCTTAAGGTATTATCATTAATTGCTCTAAATAACATACACAGGTCCCCCCTGTGTCTTCTGTATTGTAGGGAATATAGTTTAAGTGTTGTTAATCTTTCCCGATAAGGTTTCCCCTTTAAGCCGTTTACGGATCTAGTCATCCTTCTTTGAACTGCCTCCACTCTTTTTACATCGTCCTTGGTATATGGAGACCAGATCCTGAGCACAATATTCCAGGTGAGGCCTAACCAACGCCACATACAAGGGGAGCATCACCTCCCTAGCTCTACTCGATATGTGTCTAAAAATGCAGTTTATTATTTGACTTGCTTTTTTTACTTGGTCCCTACAGTGTGTGTTAAATTTGAAGTTAGAGCTGATTGTTACACCGAGATCCTTTTCAGAAAGTGTTTCAATTAGTGGTTCATTATTTAAAAAGTACTTGCACTGTTTGTTATGGGCTCCCAAGTGCATCCTTTTACACTTACTTATATTTAATGCCAGTTTGCTGTTTTTAGCCCATTCAAAAATGTGGCCCAAGGCTGTTTGCAATGCAGTGGTACTTTCTAACCCAGTTACCACTGTTCCCAATCTATAGTCATCTGCAAACTTGGACAACCAGATGTTTGAAGATACCAGTTGTAATGAGGAAATACATGGGGCTGGATATTCAAAAGGGTTGCACCATGCGCAATAGGGTTGCGCCTGCGCAAGTCCAAAATGCGCCATTCTGCGATATTCAGCAGGAGGCAGTTGCGCCCCCCAAGTCATGCTGAGCAACAGCGCAATGCTAATGAAGGCATGCTCAACCGGAGGAGGAACCATGCATAAACTGCACAGCCCGATATTCCAACGGCTGTGCAGAGTTGTCTGAGGCGCAACCCCCTACCTGCGCCTGCACAACTTTGAGCCCAAAAAAGGATCAAGTCGAGGCCACCCACAGGTGAGCTGCCGCATTGCAGGGTGCAACACAGCAGCTGCCACCTGTGGTGGCCTCCACCATTCCCTGTGCCCCCTGCAGCCCGATTGTGGGCATAATCAATCAATACTTTATTTTTAAAAGGCGCTTTTCTTCAACCAAGCGCCTGTACAATTCGATACAACAATAAATAAGAAAAATTTAATTTATAAAGCTATATTAAAAGGTAAGTCTTCAGGGCTCCTTTTAAAACTTAGTAATAATAACCCCCGTAGCCGATCAGCGGGCAGAACACCTCCCGACTGGCCCGATCGGGCATACCCATGAAAACTCCCCGACTGGCCCGATCGTGGGCATACTGTAACTGAACCCCCCGACTAGCCCGATCGTGGGCAGAGCGAGTTCAACCCAAAGACCAGTATCCTGGTGGTCCAGTGGACATGAGAAAACCCGATTGTGGGCATCGAGGTCAAACCCACCCCCAAGTCCAATTTCCCTGGTGGTCCAGTGGCCCCGCACCACCCACCACGGAACCCACCCGCTCCCCGTCAGCGGCGTGCGGCAGCACCCACCGCCCGCCGCCCGCCGACTGACAGCTCGGTAGGAGCTGCCGCGCCCATTGGTTCAGAGCAAGAGCCAATGGGCGTGCAGCCCTCCATAAGGCCGGTCAGATATGTGAATGAATGGGTCATTCACATCTGGACTACTGCTATCTGATATCGACTGCACACCCCGTGGCTCTTACTCTGAACCAATGAAGCGTCTGGCCGAAACATCATCGGCCGAGGCGGCGGCGAACAGCCTGCAACGCCGACAGCGAAGGGCGAGAATGAAGTGAGGAGCGACACTGAACACCAGAAACAGACTGAGAAACAGTTGACTCTTATGCCAGCGATCGAACCGTAGTCACTGAACCACCGAAGACTCGTGTCTTTGAAGTAATCCATTCTGCGGCGATCCCGGACTGGTCAGGTCTTACATTATGCCGCGATCGGGCCAGTTGGGGAGGAAGTTCTTTACATTATGCCAGCCGACCGGGCCAGTCGGGGGTTCTTTACATTATGCCCGCGATCGGGCCAGTCGGGGTTCTTTTACATATGCCCGCGATCGGGCCAGTCAGGGGGAGGTGGGGTTCTTTTACATTATGCCCATGATCGGGCCAGTCGGGGGGGGGAGATTTACATCATGCCCGCGATCGGGCTGCAGGGGGCATCAGTCCCCGACGGCTGCTGCCTGGCAGGGCGCCAGGCGCAAGTCGTTGGGGATCGGCACACCTGCATGCTAATGGCATGCAAATGGGGCCGTAATTAGATGCAAATGGCCCCCTGTGCACCTTGCATAAATTATGGCCCCATTTGCATGTCACCTTTTGAATATTGGAAATTTGCGCATGGCGCAATGGAACTTGCACCACCGCATCTGAATGCTCCACTCTGATCACTTGCGGTGGCGCAAGTTCCACTGCGCTTATGCAAGGAGCTGGGCGGGTGATATTCAGCGAGTTACCGTAACAGCGCAACTTCATTGAATATCGCCGCCACACCCCCTGCGCAACTTTTCTGAGCAGCGCAAGGGCTTGCGCCACAGAATGGCGCAGTTTGAATATCCAGCCCATGTATTTCAGCTGCAGCAGCTGCAGAATAAGGGGTGCTAGCTGTGCATTCGAGCAGACTTGATAGACCTCTAGGCCTTTATCTGCTGGCAAATTTCATATGTTTCGTATGTTCATATTGAAAAGGATTGGTCCCAGGACCGACCCTGTGGTGCTCCACTAGTAACCCCAGCCCATTCAGAAAAGACACCATTCACCACCACTCTTTGTTGACGACCTCTTAACCAGTTAGCAATCCAACAGATTATATTGCCACTCAAGTTAAAGTCCCTTAATGTTCTAACCAACTCTGGATGGGGCAATTTATCAAATGCTTTAGCAAAATCCAGGAATATTACATCCACTGGATTTTTGCTATCTATTTCCCTACTAACATTTTCATAAAAAGACAAGAGAGTGGTTAGACAGGACCTAGATTTAGTAAAACCATGTTGGCACGGGTCCACAAGTCCCAATGTAAGTAGGTGTTGCTGAATATAATCTTTGATTACACCCTCCAGTATTTTACCCAATAGTGATGTTAGACTGATTGGTCTAAAATTTTCAGGATGTGTCTGGGGTCCTTTTTTTTTTAAGAAGGGGCACCACTGTGGCTACTTTCCAGCCAAGTGGTATATCTCCTGAGTCTAAGAAGTGTCTTATTGTTAATTACTCTTTATTTTTTCTCTTCTTATGCTATCTTCCATACTCCTCCCCCTAGGACTCATCTGGAAACTAGCTATTATCAGATCAGTATGTCTTTCCTGGCAACACTTTTGTAATAAATAAATAATAGTGCCAGAAATGGCCGGCAGAAAATGGTATTCAATTTTTATAATAATATTATAATTATAATATATAGTATCTTCAGTATATTATATTAATATACTAGTAGTCTGTTATTTTTTATATCTGAAGTGATTTTTCCTTTTTCAATTTGCTCATCGGAACTTCTGCCTGTTAGTATTAGGTGTGATGTACAGAGCAGTACTTACCTAGAAACATAAATCTCCTTCTGTTCCTTTTCCTACCCAATCAACATTGTGACCTCACTTACTGTGATATCACAACTGCCCGACCTTGCAGTTGGAGACTGTCTCTTCCTGGTCAATTGTGATGTCACAGTCAGTAATCTCAGAGGGCTAATAATGTATGGAGAAAAATGGTACTAGTTAAAAAATGGGTTGAGAAACTGCTGCATGCTGATTGGCTAACAGATGTAAATTGTGCAACCACTACCATTTGCTGAAAACAAGCATCCGTCGATGCCAAATGCGTTTGATTGCATGCTGTTTTTATTATTTATTATTATGGTTTTCCAAAGAGGTAGCAAAGAAAGTGAAAGCCAAAAAGATTGCATTCAGGCAATACAAAAAGACACAGGCAGAAGGGGATAGGGAGAAGTACCAGGAGAAGCAAAGGGAGGCAGGGAGGTCAGTAAGGGAAGCCAAAGCTCAGACAGAACACATTGCAAAATCAGTGGGTAGAGGGGACAAAACCTTTTACAGGTACATAAGTGAAAAAAGAAAGACAAAGGGAGGGATAGTGAGACTGAAGGGGGAGGATGGGGCCATGGAGGATGACAACAGTAAAGCTGACATACTGAACACGTATTTCTGCTCAGTCTTTACTGAGGAAGAGGAGGGTAATGGGTATGAAGGGAGTACAAGGGGTGAGAATGGTGCAGAAATGGACACAAGTCCCTTTACACGAGAAAGGATCCTGAAGGAACTGGAAGCAATAAGAGTTGATAAAGCAATGGGGCCAGATGGGGTGCACCCCAGGGTCCTTAAAGAACTAAGAGAGGTGGTGGCTGAACCTCTGGCTATCCTGTTTAGCCGATCACTGGAAACAGGGGAGGTACCCAAAGACTGGAGGACAGCAGATGTAGTCCCCTTATACAAAAGTGGGAACAAAGAGGAAGCAGGGAACTACAGACCAGTCAGCCTCACCTCAGTAGTGGGGAAGATCATGGAAGCACTACTGAAGGAGAGATTGGTGGAACATCTGGTTGTCAATGGACTACAGGACCCAAGGCAGCATGGTTTCACCAGGAGGAGTCATGTCAGACCAACCTGGTTGAATTTTTGACTGGGTGACTAGGGAGGTGGATCAGGGAGGGCAGTGGACATGGCCTATCTGGACTTCAGCAAGGCCTTTGACACTGTGCCACATAGAAGACTATATTACACAAACTGGGGAATACAGGTGTGGGCAGGAAAGTAGTGTGGTGGGTAGGTAACTGGCTGGGTGGCAGGACACAGAGGGTGGTGGTAAATGGCTGTCACTCCACAGAGGAAGAGTGACCAGTGGGGTACCACAGGGATCAGTGCTGGGACTGGTCCTATTCAACATCTTCATCAGTGACATGGCGCAGGACCTAGAAGGCAGAATTTCACTGTTCGCTGATGACACAAAGCTCTGTAACAGAGTAGACACACCAGAGGGTGTAGACAGAATGAGAAGGGACCTGCAGAAACTTGAAGAATGGTCAGGGGTTTGGCAGTTGAAATTCAATGCAAAGAAGTGCAAGATAATGCATATGGGGCACAAAAACCCTGGCACAATATATCAGTTGGGGGTGAGGATATAGCATGCACCAAGCAGGAAAGGGATCTTGGGGTTATCATCTCAGATGACCTCAAGGTAGGGAAACAGTGTGACAAGGCAGCAAGTAAAGCAAATAGGATGCTGGGATGTATAGGCAGGGGCATCACCAGCAGGAAAAGGGAGGTCATAATTTCGCTATACAAGACACTAGTGAGGCCCCACCTGGAGTACAGTATACAGTTCTGGAGACCATACCTACGTAGGACATAGACAGGGTAGAGAAGGTTCAGAGGAGGGCAACAAAGATGGTGCATGGATTGCATCACAAGTCCTATGAAGACAGGTTGAAGGAACTGAACATGTACTCCTGGAGGAGAGAAGGGAGAGGGGTATGATAGACACATACAAGTATCTTACAGGGAGGAACAGGGTGCAGGAAAACACTATTTTTAAGCGAAAAAGATGTTCCAGGACTAGAGGGCATGGGATGAAGTTGGAGGGAGGACGATTCAGAGGAAACATAAGAAAGAATTTCTTCACAGAACGGGTGGTGGACAAGTGGAACACCCTGCCAGAGGAAGTGGTGGGGGCTGAAACAATCACGGGATTTAAGAATGCATGGGATAGACATAAAGGAATTCTGGAGGTCAGGGGTAAGGGGCAACAGACTTCTAGGAAAACAAACTGTTTCAAGTTAGAACAGCAGCAGTATCTCTTGTTTAATGGGGTCCTGTCACACATTTTTACACTGTATTTTTACTTTACTGTACTTGGTTTTGTACTTTTCCTTTATGTAGCTTCAACTGTCAATAATGATTTGCAGTATTTCCTGTTCATTCCTTCCAACCAATGCATGTCATCTACTGTTTGAAATATTATATATGTAATTAATCCCGGGTCGCCCCTGAAAAAGGGGCTCTATAGCCCGGGTGGCCCTTGTAAGAAGGGCCACCAAACCAGTAATACAATGTTTTCACAGCCCAACACAAGTACAAAGGGGTGAGGAGCATAGCACACTAATACGGGAGTGAGTCTGGGGAATGATGGGCAGGTGTGGTACCCTTTGGAGGAGATCAAGTTACAGTAACTATATAACACTAATATGTTCCAAGAATCAGTCTTCTCCATAGAGTCCCACTTGTGGGTCAAATTATCAAGCTCAGAGAAAGTCCCCTGGACTAGGGAGGCTGGCGCCCAGGGATACTCAGGAAAGTAATCCATTCAGAACCGTCCTGCCAAAGGTGGCATGCTGCCTGGCATGGACACCCAGGGCATCGTGCTTTGTAAAGGAATGCAATGTGCTTCATGCTGTCACTTTGCAAATCTCTCCAATCGGCACAGAGCAGGTATCTCTGCCAGGGAAGTGGCAACCGCTCTGGTGGAATGAGCATGTACCTTGCCCTCCAGATTAACCTGAACGATGGCACGGAAGTGGCAACTGCAGTTTACAGCTCTGGCAGAAATGCCCTTGATTGTGACAGGCTGTCCCTTTCAACTGGGGTCACAAGAGACAAAGAGCTATTTTGACTGTCTGAAGCCCTTAGTCCTATCCAAGTAAAACCTAAGGACCCTCTTAACATCCAGTGATTGATGAGTCCTTTCTCCTTCATTCTGGAAGTTGGCAAAGTAGGCAGGATTATAGCCTGAGTCAGACAAAACTCCAACACCATTTTAGGTAGAAATTTGGGGTATGCATGCAGAACTACCTTATCTTTATAGAAAACAGCATATGAAGGATCTGTGACAAAAGCATGATTTCAGGTAATCTGAGTGCAGAGGTGATAGCCACCAGAAATGCTGCTTTCCAAGTGAGAAACTTCAAGTCACAATAGGCTTAAAGGGCTTGCGAGTGAGCATATCCAATAAGGTTAATATCGCAGGGAGCCACTGGCTTCCTGATGGGAGATCACGTGTGCAGAATACTCTTGCGAAACCTCTTAAACAGTGCCAGCTGTCCCAAGTAGAGGGTACTATGGGATCATGGTATACTGAGATAGCACACAAGTAGACCTTAATTGTGGAATACTGCAGGCCAGCATCAGAGAGGTCCAGTAAGTACTCTAGAACCCTCTCAGGTGGCCACCTGAAGGGGTCCATTGAGGTTTTGGAGCACCATGTGGAAAATCTTTTTCACTTGGCTGTGTATGTCATCCTGGCGGAAGATTTACACATAGTCAAAAGTACTTCACAGACCCTCTGAGATACCTTTCACCTATTCACTTCTGTCTTTTCAGGAGTGGCTTTGTCCTTTCAAATGTAAGAAGTTTCCACCCATCAGCAAGCAAAACAGCATTATCACCACCTGCTTCTAATAGAGTGCTCACAGCCAAGCCTCCACAATTCTCAACTCAACTGGCCACAACATGGTCACACCTGCAAAAGCCATACAGTGCTGCATGCTGTTATGTTTCCTTTGTACATGTGCACAAGCAAACATAAAAAGTGCTGGCAAGCAGGTCATACCACACAAACATATCAATGCCTTTTGTAAAGTATTCCTGGCTTCCATTACAAACATGACTGCCACCTTTACTCTTACTAGAAAAGTTCAATAGGCCCTAAAAAGGAATCTCTCTCAAAATTTGAAAAAAATAAATAAATTAAATGGTCTTTATCCTTTATAATGCACTTCATACACACATACTGTACACAAACTTGAAAAAAGAAGTACTATTCATAGATTTACTTTCTTAAGCGTCTTTCCTAACCATCAGAAAACCCCTCCTTGCCCTCCCTAATGAAGCCTTGGAGGGAAGCACTGAGGCGTATGTACTGCTTGAGTCACTGTCCACTATCTAGGTACTACACTGCATCTGAATAAATATAATAATATTCTTTTCAGCAGTATTTTCCTTGTTTGGATTTTTTCCATGTGGTTACACAGCTCCATTCTGAGTGTGGTACCCTCCCTGCCTGCCCTCCCTAACCTCACCTATCTACCAGGGAAAGCTCTGCTGTTTAACCTGCCCACATAAAACTGAATCCCTGGCTTTATTGAGGCCCTCTGTTGTGCGTGTCTGTGTGCGGAGAGGTAAACATTCCGCCAGTAGACTTCCACAGGAGTTTGAATTCCTGCATTCTATGATAAATAAACATTCCATCTACTAAATGTGTAGAAAGACAGATGATAGACAGGTGGGATGGACTGCTTTTTACTTGTTACTTTTAAGAAAAGAAATTACCTGTTTTTAATTAAAAAAGGATCAAATTTTTTTGTTAATATGTCTTAGTTTACCAATTTTATAAGTGCAATACAACACCTTAGGGTGTGGGTAGTTATGTGACAACTGCACTTCCAGGTGCTGAAGGCACTTGGCATAAACACCTCATACCTCAGAACGCACCTGGGGCATCCATTTAGAACATAACTACCCACACCCTGTTGTGTCAAACACGGAATGAGAAATCTACATTCTTCTGTTTAACAGCTTGTCTCTGAGCATCATGTAAGTAGAAGGCCTTTTAAATGCAGTCACCCTCTTTTTGAATGGCCTTCTAGTCATCTTGGCTTTTCCAATCTCATCTTGTATTCAAGTCAAGACAAAATGTCATCACATTTTGTGAACTGTTCTGTTTGTAAATGTTACTTACATTTTATTTTATTTTGCTGTACTTAAATTGTACATTTTTGGATTAAGTGTGCATTTTATAATTGTATCTATTTGTGGCCTGGGTCTTGCCTGAAAATGGACCCTGGTTCAGTACACCTTAACTGGTTAACAAATAAATTAAAACAAATGTGTTTAAACAAAATAGCATAACATTTGTTTTTGGTTTTTTTTCTCATTTAAAATTAGTTTGTTGTCCTCTATCCATTTTTAAGTAAAATTAAAATCTTTTTGCAATGTCAATATAAGTCAATTTCTGGACTTTCTGCTTGCAGCCATCATAGCATCATCTGTGTATAAGATGAGTTACATCACTGTCCAAGCATTGATTAAACTATTTATAAACTGACTAAGGAGTAAAGAGCTCCAAGGTAAAACTGGACATTGACAACAGATGGGAAGGGATTTATTTTCCAGAAAATGTGCTGTTTAAAAAAAAACTTTTAAATATTGTGTGACGTATAAGGAAATAAAACAAGGTGGAAAAGAATTCTGGAGGCTATAGGAGCAAAACAATATGAAACTTACTCCTGGAACAGAAATATTTTCATTTTCAGGAAGCTGCTTACTTAATTTTCATGCTCTGTTACATCGCAGTCTTTTCTTCAACACAATTTTAATTTATTTTACCAAGAAAAAAAAACACATGCCATCTTGGAAGGTCAAACAGACTTAGTCAGCTGTGAAGTCTCTTCATTTGGAACCCGTCTGGATCAAGGGGAAAATATTTGCAAACAGAAAAGTGGTGGCAAGATTTTTATTTTCCTGAAAATGCATTGTTTGAAAAAAAAAATAAAAAATTTTAAATGTCTATTCTGTCAGGGAGTAAAAAAAAAAACAGAAACTAACAGCAAGGCACCCGAGGTTGAACTGAGCCTTTGTTGCCATAGCTACTGGGCAGGTGTGTCATTTCTAACTGCGAGCATGCATTTGATAAGACGCTTCTGACAGCAAACGTACCTGAATAAAAAAAGGAAATAAAGACGGGGAAAGATGTTTCACACCTCCAGCTTGTCTCACAGCTGATGTGCTATCAAGCTTTTGAAAATACCATCTAAACAAAGGAAAAACAGGTTTTTGAATTTACTAGGTTGTGATCTCTTCAATCTGTTTGCTCTATAGTCTTTCACATTCTGGTAGATTTTATTAACAATTGCTCCTGTGATGGGTGACATCTGTAGAATCAGGAAACTTATTTTTCTGAAGCGCTGATTTTCTACACAGGACTTCAGGAAATCAAACAAATTTCCCCATAGAGAGGCACGCAAGTAAATCCAAACATGAGAAGTTAATCAATCAATATTGTTTTGGAAAATAAATATTTAAACTACGTTCCCTGTTCCTAGTAATGGTCTTCTGCATCCAGCATTCAGTCCTGAACACTGTTTCAGGAGACTACAAACCAGTTCAGGCTGGCTCCCAAAAACTGAAACCAGAGGTATCAACTACAATAAAAAGACACCACAACTGCTCAGTCATTGGGCTGTTAGTCAACCCCTCTAGAATACCAGAAAGCAATTTTATTTCTCCTGCTCCACCGGCTTGTCGGTGCAGTGATAGCACTACTGCTCACAACGTCAGCATCCTTGGTTTGAAATTGAACTCTGGACGTTGGAGGGATGGCCAGGGGAAGGTGGATCGAGCATACATAGAACTGCTCTCCTCCTCCTCCTCCATGAAGAGGGTGGTCAGAGCCTGCTGCTGGCCTGGTCTCTAGTGGAAGCTTGGGGAAAGGCAGCCCAGGGCAACAGACAAGGGGGGGAGGTGGCAGATGTCACATCGCTCGTGGCATGCAGCATGACATCATTGCACACAATGCCTAACCCAAGTGTCAGTAAAGGGAGGACAAGCAGGTGACAGGATGGTGCCGCAGGCCCACAGGTCCCACACTCAACCAGCTGGGCACACCAGCCAGAACTGGATCCAGACCACGGCGGGGATTGGGGAACCCGACCGACCCTACCAGGGGGAAAGCTCTGGGGGAAGATGACTGGTGGTAAGACCAAGTGGAAATCTGGGTGACAGGGCTGGAGCGCTCATCAAAAGGAGGGCCAGCTGGGAGGAGTTAAAAAAAATTCCCCTGCTCTGTATCACCATTAGGAGTACTGGGTAGTAACTGTTCAGTCACAGCTCTAAACTTTCTATACTAAAGGTAAAAAACTGATGCATAGCATGTATTCTTTTATGGGCAGGGGAGAATATGGTGACTGACGGGCTCAGTCCATTAGATAGGCAGAGAAGGGCAGACTGGATGGGACACTGCTCCTTTTTCTGGGGACATTTTCTATTTCTATATTGGGAGGCAGTGTGGTGTACATATTTATATGTTCCCCAGAGATGCTCATTGCTGGACTAGAGCGGTTTCATGCACAATCTGCACCAGAGAGAACAGTGAAGTGAAGCTGAGTTGTTCTGGCTTGATCAGAATGCAAGTGAAACCACTCTTATCCAGCAACGAGTGCTGATGGGGGACATAATATTATGTACACCACATTTAAATTTAATGGACAGACTACGTGGACCAGTTGGTCCTTATTTGCCGTCATATTCTATGTTTCTATTATCGATCGAGCGTGATAATGTTATTTTTTTTTTTTAATGTCCCGGAATGTGCCCATTTCCAGGGCATCTGCATGTGAGATGCTCTTCATAGAATAAGAGTGTCTTGTGCAGGGGAAAGGAGTGTTCTGATTGTTTGGGAACACTCCCTGATCTACAACACCCAACTTCTGCCAGGGCTTTCCTCATTCCTTGTACAGCTACAGTGGCTTGCCCCCCATTTCGAGAAATTCGAGGTAGCCCAAAACCCCTCCAGACATTTCATGCTCTAGACTCCCAGGAAGGCTGCCTAAATCGGCAGTTGTGAAGCCTGCAGGTGAGAAGCATCATACTGCGTATGCAGAGGATTTACCTTGTTTCTGTCCCCCCAGGACCCAGTCAGAGTTTACCTTGTTTTTGTCCCCCAAAGGACCCAGTCAGGGTTACCTTGTTTTGCCCCGAGGACCCTGTCATGTGATGTTACTGGACATGCTTGTGCACAGTGCACTCCAGCCTGTCAACGTCACCAGCATCCTGACTTCTCCAACAAGCATACTCTGCTGTGTCTCTCCCTGTGGTCACCCCAGGGGTGGTGTAGCAGCAAGGATCCTGGTTGGGTAGCACACAGCAGACATCGACTACTATTGACTTCCATTGTTTCTTATCTGTATATATGTTCTGTTAGTAAGACATTTATTTATTCAGTGATTCAGTTAAGAATCAAAGGATGTCTGCCTTTTCCTGTTCCTCCTCTGCACAGTCCCCCCCTTCCTTTCTTAACCTGACAATCCCACCCCGGTCTTCTTTTTTTCATTTACATACCTAAAAAATGTCTTGTCCCCTTTTGTTACTGCCTTGGCTGTTCTCTCTTGAGTTTGTGCCTTTGCGTTCCTTACTGCTCTCCCTGCTTCCTGTTGTTTCCCCTGATGCACCTCCCTATCCTCCTTGCTCTACATCTCCTTGTACCTTCTGAATGCTACCCTCTTAGCTTTTACCTACTCCGCCACCTCTTTCAAGAACCATAGTGGTCTCTTTATTTCCTCTTTCTTTTGCTCCCTTGCTTGACATTTCTGCTACCCAAGCAGGACCCCCAAACCCTGAGCAACACACAAGGGTAGAACAAAGTCATTTAACAAATGTTTTGCACCCAGAGCTGCTGCAAAATATGGACAGAAGCAATGGTGTTATGTACAATTACTGAATGTGTTGGATAAGAGAATTTCGTATCACTAGGAAATATAAATATTTTGCTTTTATTTATGCTCATGGTGTTACTGTTTTTAAAACTCAGCTTTATTGCTGTAAGTATGAAAGTTGTGCAGTGCTCAGGAATACATTTAGTTCAGTTTTATCATATCATTACAGTGCAGACATCCTGTTGTACATTTATTATTCAGCTATCTTTCCTGATATGATTGGTTAGTTGTTCTAGCTGTATATATCAAATCAAAATCAAATCAAAGCTTTATTTTTAAAGAGCGCCTTTCCAAAACCAAAGTGCTTTTACAGTAGATCAAACACATAAAATTAAAACAACATCCTAAAATCAATCAATAAATATATTTAAAAATCTAAATATGCCAGACTAAACAAACGCGTCTTTAGGCCTAACTTAAAACTTTGGACGGTCAGGCAATCTCTCACCCAATGAGGTAGAGAATTCCACAGGGTTTGGGCCATAAAACTAAATGATCATGCCCCAGATGTCTTTAAACAAACCCTGGGAATCTCTAGCAATCCCTCATCGGTGGATCAGAGCCGACGAGAAGGACAGTAGGGACAAAGGAGATCTTGCAGGTAACTAGGTCCCTGATCGTGTAGGGCCTTATAGGTCAGAAAACCGACCTTGAAGGTAATCTGCCACTGTATTGGCAGCCAGTGCAGTCCACAGAGGAGAGGCATTATATGACTGGTCCTAGACGTACCAGTCAAAAGCCTGGCCACCGCATTCTGCACTAACTGCAAGTGGTGGATATCCACCCCCGGTAGCCCTAGGTACAGGGCATTGCAATAGTCCAAGCGGGAGGTAACGAAGGCGTGGACCAACATTGAAAGGTCATCAGCAAGAACCAGATGCTTCACTCGGGCTATATTCCTCAGATGGTAAAAAGAGGTTTTGACAACGGCTGACACCTGATGTTTAAGGGTCAGACAGTCATCAAATATAACACCCAAGTTCTGCACCCGGTCTGAGGTCGCCAACTGGGTTCCCCCAAGCCAAAGACCTGAAGGTGACCCAGTCAGCAAACCCGCCCCGAGCACCTGGGTCCACAACCAACACCTCAGTTCTATTTCATAGTCCGACCAGATGACTTGACTATGTCCTTGGTGTTGTCAAGCTGTTTAATAAACTGTTTTTTTTTTTTTAACCAGGAAAGACACACTGAGCTGAAGCTTGTTTACAGGTGTGACTTGGGAGCACAAGGAAGTTAAGTGACTTGCTCAGGGACACACAGTATGCAAGTTGGGGCTGTGGGATTCAAACCCAGGTCTCCAGTTTGCAGGCCAGAGCCTTAAACCACTGCGCTATATTGCCTCCTCAAAAAGTCTTTTTGTAACAAATGAGAAAGATGAACAGGTTAAGAGACTGAAAAAGAACAATATCAACTGTGCATGAATGAGTTAATATTCCATGCAAATAAACAGAAACATGAACCGGAACTGGAGTGTGCTGTCTCTCCATTTCATTGTGAACCTCTCTACCCCTCCACCCTTTTCATCAACATCCTGCTACCCCTCTCTACTTCTTTTTGTTACTCCCAATGATACAGCGGAACATTCCTCCTCGACTGAAATAGGTTATTCCTCACCTCTTCCTCCAGGACTTGGGCCCTATCCAGGTAAGAGGACCAGAGCAACCAGTTCTCTCAGAACTGGTCTCCTGTATGTGTCAGGGTTGCCGTAAGGCTTTCCATGTTGTACACTGTATTTATCCTGTTTCTCCATTATAATACTGTCAGTGTTTCTGCACTCAGCCATGGGGCTGTGATTGATTTTAGGGCAACTATTATCATGCAGGTAAAAACACTGGCTTTTTTCCTTGTGATTATTCCTGGTACTGGGGCCCCAAGGAGAAAGTGCTCAGCTACGTCCAGGATGTCCATCCCCAACCCCCAGATCAGTGTAAGCTCCTCTCTCACATCTGTTCAGAACCATTCTAGTACCGGGTAGCTCCAGAACACATGGTGGTGGGCAGTCATAGCGCTGAGAGGTTTAAAACATGGGTCAAACTGGATCCACTGGTCTAAAAAATGTGAATCAAAAGTGGATCCTACTGGGTCAAAAAATAACCAATAGTAGATTCTGTACATGTTCATTTTCCTTGCTTTAAATAATGTTATAGAGTAGATGCATCAATCTGGACCCACTTGTAGCAGGAAAGGGGGGGTCATTTTTTGGACAGGCTGCAACATTTGCCCTTTGGGTGCATGTTAGCATTGCCCCTGGTGGTGGATGCCCCTGGCCTCACATCCCTTCCTGCAGGAGATTCCTCCTGTGGTCCCAAAGTACTTTGTTACTGTGGGTGCATGAAAGAACCAGGTTATTACATACTAACATACTAAAATGCCAGCAGAATAGGCCTAATGGTCTTTCGTGTCTGCTCGTTTGGTCAGTCCCCAACCTGGGTG
Source organism: Neoceratodus forsteri (assembly GCA_016271365.2). Classification (NCBI taxonomy): domain Eukaryota; kingdom Metazoa; phylum Chordata; order Ceratodontiformes; family Ceratodontidae; genus Neoceratodus; species Neoceratodus forsteri. Next base: position 966,458,403 of record CM028136.1, read on the forward strand.
CTGACCTTGCTGTCCCCCTCGCCTTCTCTGGCTTCTCCCTTCCCAGTTCCGGATATTCTTGCTGCATTGGATTTTGCTTCCAGAACCCTTCCCCTGTACCTGTCCCACCCCCTCTTGAATCCCTCCACTGTCTCGGCCTCCACCAGCCCCCTAGGCAATGCATTCCATGGCTCCACCACCCTCTCAGTGAAGTAGCACCTCCTCCTTTCTCCCTGAATCTTCCGCCTCCAGCTTCCAGCCATGCCCCTAGTGGCCCTTCTCCTTCCTTGAAGCACCCCAACTGTTCCTCCCTATTTACCTCTTCATGTACCTAAGACCTCTATCATGTCCCCGGTCCCTTCTCTTCCAATGTGTACATATTTAGCTCGAGCCTCTCCTCATAGGTCCTGTCCCCCAAGCCCCAAATCATTTTGTTGCCTCCTCTGGACCCTCTCCAGGAGGTTAATGTCCCGCTTTAAGTGTGGCCTCCAAACTGCACGTAGTACTCAAGGTGCGGCCTCACCAAGCAGTTATACAGAGGGAGTATCACTCCTCCTTCTGAGGTGATCCCCTAGCAATGCATCCCAGCATCCTGTTGGCCTTGGCTGCTGCCCTCCTACAAGTCTCAGAGTTGTTCATCTTGACATCCACCACCACCCCCAGGTCCCTCTCAGCCATCGAGACTTGTAGCATTTGGCCCCCCATGGTGTACACTTGACCTGGGTTTCTGGCCCCCAGGTGGAGTACCTTGCATTTCCCTGCATTGAACCTCAGCTTCCACTTTCTAGACCATCTTTCCAGAGCCTCCAGGTCCCCCTGTAGGGCCACCCTCCCCTCCTCCCCATCCACCACCGCCCCCAGTTTCGAGTCATCTGCAAAGAGACTCATCTCACTCCTGATTCCTGTCCTTATGTCAGATATGTAGGCATTGAACAGAAGGGGCCCAAGGACTGATCCCTGTGGGACCCCACTAATGACCCTCCTTGGGGATGAGGGTATCCCACCAACTACGACCCTCTGGGTCCGGTCCTGGAGCCAATTGCCTATCCATCTGATCATCTGGTTCCCCACCCCCATTTCTCCCAGCTTATCCAACAGGCCCATGTGAGGAACAGAGTCAAATGCCTTGCTGAAGTCCAGAAAGAGGACATCTACTGGTCTACCCAGGTCCAAGGCACTTGTCACCCAGTCATAGAACTCCACCAGGTTTGTCTGACACGATTTCCTGGGATGAATCCATTCTGTCTATCGTCCAGGCACCCTGACTTATCCAGGTCCCCACCTAGCCTCTCCTTGACAATGCCCTCCATCACCTTGCCCACCACTGAGGTCAGGCTGACAGGCCTGTAGTTCCCTGCCACCTCCCTTGATCCCCCCTTGTGGATAGGCACTATATGCGCCACCTTCCAGTCTTGGGGCACCCACCCTGTCCTCAGAGAGATGGTGAAAAGCTCTGCCAGGGGTTTTGCCAGGACATCTGCAAGTTCATTCAGCACTCTGGGATGTAATTTATCCGGCCCCGGTGCTTTCTCCGTCTTAAGGGAGCTGAGGGCTTCCCTCACTCTCTCAGCTGTGATTTCCACTTCGGTTACCCCTTCTCCCTAGTTGGCCTCCCCCACCTGCCAGTGATGCCTCCTCTCCCAGACCTGCCGATCGGTAAGGGTCCCCCCTCCTCAGTATCTCTGTCTCCTCCCATGTATGATGTAGCACCCCATTTTCCCTGGTGAAAACTGAGGTGAAGTACTCATTTAGTACCTCAGCCTGCTCCCCCGGTCTTGTGCCCATCTCTCCTGATTTAATCCTGCTAATCTGCCCTTCACCTTCGTTTTTCCCCAATGTATCTAAAGAACCCTTGTTCCCTCTCCCATTTCCCTGGCCAGGATCTGCTCCTTCCTTGCCTTAGCCGCCCTCACCACTCTAGTGGCCCTTCTAGCCATCAGCCTGCTTCCTCGATCCCTTTCACCCTTGAGCACTTGAATTGCTTATAGGCTGCTTTCTTTCCCCGCACCACCTCCTGGACCTCCCTGGTCCACCAATAGGGTTTTTGGGCCCTACCGCATTTTCGTCTTACTCTTGCACAGGTGCTGGTAGCATCCTGCACCCCTCTCCTGATGATTTCCCACCTACTATCAGCATCCATGTCTGACCCACTCCCATCCAAATGCTCCTTAAGGATCCTTCACATTTCCTTAAAATCCGCCCCCCTGAAGTCGGTTACTTCCGTCTTTGTGCAGCCTTCTACCCCTCCTAGGTCCAGGCAGAACCAGACCGTGGCATGGTCACTCCCTGCCAATGGATCCTTTACCTCAGGCCCCCAATCTGGTCACTGTCTGCCAGGACCACATCCAGTACCACGCCTCCTGGTCGGTTCCCTCACCTGCTGAGTTAGGGCAGCGCCTTGAAAGACATCCAACAACCTCTGTTCCCTGGTCACAGAGGATGTCATAGTCTCCCAGTCTGTTCCTGGCATGTTTAAGTCCCCAACACCACCACTGTTCCTCTGCCCAGTCTGCAGTGTCTCCTAACATCTGCCACCAGACTGTCCTCCAGCTCCTCCGCCAGGGCAGGGGGTCTATACACCACTCCTATTTTACCTCTTGCCCCTTGTTATCATGGCAGGACCCAAATCGCCTCCACGGTTCCCTCCCGCCTCCTCTACTCCCCTATGCCAATGCAGTTTTGACTATCATTGCTACCTCTCCCCTTCCTCCCCTGTCCTTCCTGAACATAGTGTAACCCTCCAGGTTCAGGTCCCAGTCATGTCTTGCAGTGGCCCAAGTCTCAGTGACCGCTGCCACATCCACTGCTCCCTCAGTTAGCATCGCCTGGAGCTCAGGCATTTTATTGCCCAAGCTCCTGGCATTTAGCAGGACTACCTTCCACCCTTTCCCTATAGTTCCATTTCCCCTGCTCATGTTCCCATGGGGATTCTGTTTTCCCCTGGTCTGCACTTTGCCAGTTGGCCTTTTCCTGCAATCCTCCTGGTCCCCGGGGGTGGAGACAGAGTCCCTCCTTTATCGGCACCCTCTTGACAGCCTTTTCTCCCATCCCACCCCCCTTCACAAGTTTAAACCCCACTTTTCACCAATGAACCCCTCTATTTTCAACTTAAGGATTCCCCTCCCCTCCAAATTGAGATGTAGTCTATCTCTAGCATACAGCTCCTTATCCTCCCAGGTCTCCCCCCAATCCCCCATCAACCCATACCCTCTGGCCTCACACCACTCCCCTGAGCCACTGGTTTATCTCTAATTTTCCTTGTGTGTTCCCCACTAGCCCTTGGCACTGGCAGGATTTCTGAGAAGGAAACTGTGCATCCTATGTCATGACAGACCCTGGCGAGCTCCCTGAATCTTGCCTGTATCTCTAGCTCGCTATTTCCTTCAATGTCATTTGTACCCAGGTGGACCAGTATGTCTGGGAACCCCCACAATCCTTTGCCAGCTGATATACCTCGTGCTTAGCCCTGTGCACCGTTAGTCCAGGGAAGCATCTTGTTCTAACTGGCCAGGCTTCTCCCTCCCTATCCCATTTGATACCCCTGATCATAGAATCCCCCAGCAGGAGCACTCTGACCACTCCTTTTCCTCCATCCTCCCCTTCCATGTCCCTCATCCTTTCTACCGGCCCCTCCACCCAGCTGGCTCCGTGTTCCTCCCCCTTTCTGGGTGCCACATGCCACCCCCCTCCTCTCAATCCTATGCCTCTCCTCCTCCTGAGTATCCTTCTGTACCTTCCTAATTCCCCCCTCACTGCTCGCAACTGGTCCTTCTCCCCCATCTGCTAAACTAGCCTGGCTCATCCTCCCTTCCTTCCTGTCTCCATTTAGTTCCTCCTTGCTCGTCGTGCTCCCCTGGCCTAAACCCTCAGCTCCCTTTACTAAATCCTCCTTGTACTTCTGGTCCTTCTCCTTTACCTTTCCTCCCAACTGGTCCTTCTCCTTGCGCTTTCCTCCCTTTTCCCCCTGCCCCTCCTGCTCTGATTCACTGCTCCCCATTGGTGTCATGTTTATAACATATATGGATAACTGTAAATCTGGGATATGTCATATATTACTGACCTGAAGAAATGTATTATTCTTCATTCATTTGCTACCAAGAGTGATACGTTTAGATGTGGATGCCACAAGGGGCTCACGTGAGGGGAAAAAAGAGAGTGAGAAGTGAAATAAAGGACGATGAGTCTGGAAAGGTAGGGAGGACAGGTTCTAGGGATTGTTTTACAGACAGGAAAGGGATATTTTACATTGGAACCCAAGAGATAAGAGGAGCCAGTGGAGACCTCCCAGGATGGAGGTTTCATGCATGATGGCATTTGTGGCTGCCAGTATGGAAATGCAAACCAGACATACTAAAATTAGCAAAGCTGGAATTTTGGGAGACCTTGGAAGAAGGGGTTGCCAAAATATCCCAGACGTTGTTATATTATAGTAGTAAGGTATAAAACCTCTGGTCCATGGTGATCATTTACAATCCGTTATGAGCCATATAGTAACATGGCACTGTGGTGATGGATGAGATATAGGGCCCATTTGTTCACCCCTACTGCTGCACTGCAGTGACCATGCCCAATTTGAGTAAGGCCACACATCCAAGTTTATAAGCTGGAATGCCAACCTTGCCAACCTTTGACACAGTCCCACACAAAAGATTAATATACAAGTTAGCCAGCCTGGGAGTGGGTCCCAAGATGACAGCCTGGGTAAAGAATTTGCTGGAGAATAGGACACAGAGAGTAATAGTAAATGGAGTCCACTCTGAAGAAAGGGGGATTACTAGTGGGGTACCGCAGGGTTCAGTACTAGGACCGGTCCTATTCAATGTCTTTATAGCTTTACATTGCAGAGGGACTGGAAGGAAAGTATGTCTCTTTGCAGATGACACAAAGATCTGCAACAGAGTTGATGCACAAGGTGGGTGGAAAGGATGAGAAGGACTTGGCAAGGTTAGAGGAATGGTCAAATGTATGGCAGCTTAGATTCAATGCTAAGAAGTGCAAGGTAATGCACCTGGAAAACAAAAACCCAGGGGAAGAGTACACAATGGGGAGTGAGATACTAACAACAACAAAAATGGAAAGGGACCTGGGGGTAGTAATATCAGATGACCTAAAGGTGGGCAGGCAATGTGAGAGGGCAGCAAGGAGGGCTGGGGAGGGATACTGGGATGCATAGAGAGAGGCATCACCAGTAGAAAACAGGAAGTTATTATCCCTCTGTACAGACAGCTGGTCAGACCCCATCTGGAGTACTGCGTGTAGTTCTGGAGACCCAATCTCCACAAAGACATAGACAGGATGGAAGCTGTCCAGAGGAGGGCAACTAAAATGGTGCAGGGTCTGCACCGGAAGACATATGAAGAGAGACTAAAGGAGCTTAATATGTATAGCCTCGAGGAAAGGAGGGAGGGGGACATGATAGAAACTTTCAAGTACCTCAAGGAATCAACAAATCCAAGAGGTAGCATCTTTCAAAAAGAGGTGTGCAAGAACAAGGGGCACTAATTTAAAGAGAGATGGGGGCAGCTCAGAGGTAATATAATGAAGTATTTTTTCACAGAGGTTGTGGATGCATCGACGGCCTTCGGAGGAGGTTGTGGAGTCAAAACAGTGGTGGAATTCAAGCATGCATGGGACAGTCATAAGGCCATTCTAGGGGGTGGGGGTAGGAAGAAGTAGGCTGCTGGTTAACTAGGATCTGCAGCTTATCCATCAGGTAGGGAAATGGGCAGACTGGGTGGGCCAAGCGGTCCTTATCTGCCATCAAATTCTATGTTTCTATGTTTCTATGCTCATGCTATATAAAAGACAAAGAACCTCAGCACAAAGGCACTGAGGCAAGGGTTACCCAGTTACCCTGAAACATGTATCTGTGTCTGGATGCAATTGTAAATAAGAGCTCACTCTTAATTTGCTTTCCAATAAATTTGAATTTGAATTTGTGTCTTCTGTTTTCAGCCTTTGCAGATTGTGTGAGAGGCCATTTGGCACCATACACTCCTGATTAAAGTAGAACCCGTCTGAATTCTTTCATGGTGATTTGCATATACTTTCCACAATGCTTTGCATTATGGGGATATGTGTAATGTTATATTTCTTTGAAACCTGACTTTATTGCCAATGCCCTTACTGAGTTACCCTTGTCTCAGTGATTTTGTGCTAAAGTTCTTTGTCTTTTAGATTACATTCCTATTTTGGGCTCACCATAACCCAAACGAGTAAGACCAAAATATGAGTGGTTCATCCTTCCCCGGGCTGTTAAAGATGAGGTACACTGATGAGTTCTGAAAAGTACAAAACATGTGTCTGTGTCTTCTGCCTTTGCATATTGTGTGAGAGGCCATTTGTTTTTGTTTTTTTATTTTTTATTTTATTTATATTTTAAGCTCATGCCCCATCTGTCTTCACGGCTCACCACAGAGGACCTGGCGGGGGGGCACAAATCCCGGTGTGCTCCTCAGCACCCATCCTGCCTTGGATTACCCCCAAGGCAGAGAAGCAGGGAGAGGGGACTACCCCCATTTGTGCCATGTGTTGGGCCTCCAACTGACCCGGTCCTCACCCCCCGCCAGCCCAGTAAGGCGAGCTGCGGGGTCATTTTCCTTTTTCTTCCCCATACCTCTGAGGACGTAGGTGGTCAAGGGGTCCATGGAGAAGGAGCACGCAGAGATGTGACACCTCTCTGGGCCCTAGCCGTCTTCCCCTCCCATGTGGCACTGTGCTGTACCTCTACCCGTGTGCACCCATGTGACAGCACTGCAGCAGCGGGAACGGCATCCCTCCCTCGCTGGAGGAGAGAGCCCCAAGGCACTCAATCCTCCTCCCCCCCCGGCTGACCCTCCAGCTCCCCATGCTTGTTCCCGAACCCGGGTTGCCAGCGTTGCAAGCAGTAGCGCTACTGCTGTGTCGATGGGTCAGCCCAGTGAGACGCCATTTGGCACTGTGCACTCATGTTTAAAGCAGAACCAGCCTAAATTCTTTCACTGTGATTTGCATATACTTCCCATGATACTTGGCATTATGGAGTATGTGTAATTTAATATTTCTTCCATGCTATATAACCCTAAATGCCGTTCTACTTCAGAAATCCGTCTAGTCCTGCTTAAAATGACACAACCTCACTGGGTAGACAATACACAGGATAACCACCATTTATGTGATGTAATGAATTCTAATGTTCCCCTTATCCTGCCCTCCACCTCTCCAACTGAGTACATGTCCTCTACTGCCTGTACACTCCAACTCAAACGTCAGTGCATATGCCATTTGAGCCCCTTTAGAACTCAAAACACAGTGCTCACATCCCTACTCAGTCTTCTCTTCCTGAAACTGAATAATTAGGGAAAATCCAGCCTTTCCTTGAAGCTGTTGCCCCCCCAAGTCACTGATCAGTTTTCCAGCCTTATGCTGGGCCCACTTGATCTCTTTAATGTCCTTTCTGTATTTCCATAATCAGAACTAAATGCAGTATACCAGGTGTGGTTCTAAAGAAGGTCTTGTACAGGGGGAGGATCAATTGTTGAATTGATTAGGTCTCCTGGTGTGCGCCCTGACTCTCTGGGTGTGTCACCTCCCTTGACTTGTTCCTTATCCCCTCCAAATGCAACCCAACATTGTGTTTTTTCTCTTGGCTGTTGCACCAGCAAATTGCCTGCCTGGCGTCAGCTTTCTGTCCACTATTACTGCTTGATCCTTTTCCCTTGGTTGGGTTGTCCAGTGTTGTACCGCACAGGGTGTATTTGTGACCCAGATTCATGGCCCCCCAAATGTAGTGCAAAACAGTTACGTAAGAACTTACCATAACAGTAGATCTTCAAGAGAATGTCTTGCAGCAGGTCACACTTTAGGAACCTTTGCCATCAGGCACCAGGATCACACGGAATCTTTTTCACCAGCAGTCTGTCTGGGGTGACCCACGGTGACATCACCATGTCGGCGTTCCCCTATATAGCCATGGGTGGCCCCATGCCCTCCTCAGTTCCCTGCTGGAGACCATCCAGTAAGTGTATGCTCCCAACCGGGGGAAAGCCCGAGAGACCTACCAAAGGGAGTATGGCAGACAGAAGACAGACCATCCTGGAGAGAGAGGAGAACAGTAAGGGAGACAGTCAGCAAAGGGGGAAGGTGGGAGGGATGGCATGACTTTCTGCAAGAGATTCTCTCAAAGATCTACTATTACCGTGAGATCTTAAATAATCGATCTATCTTCTTCGAGGATATTTCTTGCAGCAGGTCACACCTTAGGAAGTCCCAGGTAGTACTGCAGAGGAGACCAAGTAGCGAGGATGGAAAAAACAGGGACCTAAGAAAGGAGGCTCTGTAGAACAACAAGACCAAAATTACCTCGTCTTCTGGAGGCGATGTCCAGGCTGTACTGCTTTGTGAAGGTGTGGACAGTGTTCCAAGTGGCCACAGCGCAGATCTCAGAAGAGGCACCCCCCTGAAACAGGCAACAGAAGTGGCCATGCCTTTGGTAGAGTGGCCCTTGACAGCTCCCGGAAGTTCCTTACTGTACATTCTATAACAGAAAATAATACAGCTGGCTAACCATTTGGATAGACACTGTTCTGAAACTGGTACGCCCTCTTTCCCAGGGGTGAATGAAACAATACAATTGTGAGAACTTCCTGCAGTCCCTCATGTGGTGAACCCAACATCTGAGGATTCTATGTACATCCAAAGTATGGAGCAATGCTTCTCCTGGATTGGCATGCTTCAGGTAGTAGACCGCCAGGATGATGGCTTGATTCGGGGTAAAATCAGACACCACCTTCGGTAAGAATTTAGGCTTAGTGTACAAAGACACCCGGGGCCCCATATTCAAAAGTGGTAGGCTGTATCTTGCAAGTGCTTGTGCCGTGCAACTCAACTGCACCAGCACAAAATAATAGTATACTTCAAGTTGCACCATGATATGCAATCACACATGTGCGGCCGAATATCCAGAACATGTAGCGATCGCGCGTGGGAATCTTGTGTTGCGTGCCCAAACCCAGTGTAGAGCACATATAGAAGTGTGCGATATAAAGCCACTTGCGCAGCATGCAGATTTGCAATATTCAGCCAGGATATGCAAATGCCCTCATTGCACAGTCAGTGCCCAAACAGCACATTTGCATCTCATTACTGGAATGTAATCAAGCCATTTGCATACCATTGGCATGCGCAGTTCCAGCATTACAGAGCAGCACCACCACTCCACAAAGGTGATCAGAAGGTACTGAAGCCTGTCAGGCAGGTGAGACTGCATGGTTGTGTGTGGCTGGACAGCAGTGGCCTGAGTACAGTGTTACATACCCCCCAACCCCTCAGCAGCCAAATGTGTGCCAAGGTGTGTGACAACTAGTCAGAATGTGTGACGCAGCAGAAAATATGACAGTGCAAGCTCGGAAGACTGTGGAAATAAGTGCACCAATGTTACTACTGTATGCTGATACCTAGCATCGCATATTATCACAGAATTCTGCAAAACAGTCTCAGTGGTCAGTGTGGAATGTCACCCACTCTATGTGGGTCAGAGGGTGTCTGAGTGATAATATGAGTGCCATACCCCGTACAGTAGGATGGTTGAGGGGTTTGCAGTGCTACTACCCATGGCCATGTCCATGCCCTAGGTGGCCGCATGCACAACACTGTAGAGGTCCAGTGTTCTTGGGGCATGCCCCTGCCACCTCCAGGCCACAGGTGGTGCCACCCCTGCCCCATGCTACTCATAACTATGCACTGTCCACCACCAGTACACCACAGTGACCCATTCCCAGGGCCCCTGTGGCACTGTCACACTGTAGGGTTGGCATCGATGACATGTATGTGGTTCCTGGTGGTGTGGGTCTGGCACAGGCATGCTGTATGTGCCACTGGGCTATCCCTAACCCATGCCATGCTGCCACCATTATCGCCATGCATCCTACTCACCGCTGTCCCAGACGCCACCATGGGCACATGCCTCCACCTGGTGGCACTCTGACAGCCACATGGGTGCAGGCCATGGCACCTGGTACATGTGTCGCACTGTAGATGTCTGCTCCGCTGATGTGCTGGGGGGCACCTGACTAACATGTGGCAGCTGGGCATCCCTGACCTGGGTGTGCTGAGGGGGGTGGCTGACTGGGTGGTGCTGGTGGTGTCACCCAGTGGCACCCATCAGGTGCCTGGCAAGCTGGCACAATGCGGCAGTGGCTTTGGGATACTACTGTCCTAGCATGACTGCTGTGTGTGGGTGCCTGCAGCATATCCTGGTGTACCTCCGAGGGCTGTCTCAGGGTTGCCTGTCTGCAGTTCTGCAGCCTGCCTGTGGGTGGGTGGCTGGTCAATTCTGGCCATCCCCTTACATACCTAACTTTGTGCAGCACAGTTTTGTGATGCGCGACACACATTTTGGCTGAATATATACACTTGCGCAGCATATTCAGGTGCCCGCCCCCTTTTTTTGCACCACATACATTACTTCTGCATGATCACGCAATCAGAAATGCAAGATGCATCTCTCCCTTTTGAATATCGCACTTCTGAGCATTTTCTGGGATGTGCCGTGCATCTCCATTTTGGGCCACGCATCTCCTTTGAATATGTGGGTCAGTTTTTGTGGAAAATCAAATAAGGTTGTTCGCAAAAGACTGCTTGCAGCTCGGAGATTCTCCGAGCAGAAGTAATAGAAACCAAACTAAAAATAATGCTTTCCATGACAGAAAGTGTAGCTCACAAGTCATGGCAGGCTCAAAAGGAGAAAAAGTAAGTTTTTCTAGAACAAAGTTTAAGTCCCATGCCAGTGTAGGATGCCTCTCAGAAATATATGAGTCACATCCAACTGGGCCACCATATGACCTTTAATGGGCACAAGGAAAGCCGAAATGGCGGACAAGTGCACCTTTAGTGATGAGTATTTCAGTCCGGCATCAGACAAGGACAGCAGATACTCCAAGTGGTGGGAAGCTGCTCCTAAGGCAAAATGCTTCAACTTCATGGAATGAGTTGCCCCGTTGGAAGGTTTTGAGGCGGCCACTAGGACATCGGCCACCTTATGGGAGACATCAAACCTGGCCATGGCTATGTCTTCAGGAGCCAGGAATGCAGGTGAAGGGACCAAAGGTTTGGGTGGACAAGGGCTCCTCAGCCCTGTGATAGCAGATCTGTGCACAGAGGAAGGAGAACTGGAGGCTCCACCACCAATTGCTGCAACAGTGGAAACCAAATCTGACGTGGCCAAAAGCTCCCTCCATCTGGAGTTTGACCAGCACTCCCTGAATCAGGGAAAAGAGAGGGAAGGTGTAAAGAAAACTCCCTTTCCACAAGACAGGCAACGTGTCTTGCCAGAAAACTCCAGGCTCTGGATTGAGCAAGAAGAAAAGCAGCAGTTTTGCATTGTGTGGGGACGCAAGAAGGTCCAACTCTGGGTGACCCCACCTGATGAACAGGTTTTCTACCACAGAGGAAAGCAGTTCTCATTCATGCATTCTGGACTGCGACCTGCTTAGCCTGTCTGCCAGGACATTTTGGGCACCTGGAACATGGACGGCTAATAGTTCTAGACCACGTTCCAGAGCCCACTACCAAATCCTCACTGCTTCCTGGCACAGGGGGACAAGAGTGCATGCCCCCTTGCTTGATGATGTAGTGCACCACGCTGACATTGTCGGTCTGCACCAACAGAGGACCCGAGGATAGGAAGGACTGAAAAGCCTGCAGGCCATAAATTACCACCCTCATCTCGAGGACATTGATGTTGAGCAATGCCTCAAGTGGAGTCCAAGTCCCCTGAGTCTGGTAGGGGTCCAGATGTGCACCCCAGACTGTCCCCAAGGAACTACTGCTGGACTGGGAGGCCCCAGCAGTGAGAGCTGCCAAAACCTGCCCTCTAATAGGGCATGGGAGGCAGCGGGAGCCATTGACAGCCTGGTCAATGACCTTAAAATGGTAGGCGCCAGGAACGGCAACCAGAAGCACTCTAGGAAGGACCGACCTTCTCCCGGTGGTGATGCTTACCAGACAACTTGTCCTGGACTTTGGTAGAATGACAGCCTGAAGACAGGGCTGGGGTAACTGAAGAGCCCCTGACCTGAAGCTCCTTCTCCAAGATAGCCACCTTCTGCGCCATGAGTAACACCTTGAGATCTTTCAAGCAACATTGTCGGGTGGCTTGATTGAAGCTGCTGCAGATCTCACAGGCCTGGATGTCATGATCAGCGCCGAGGCAACAGACGCAGGAATCATGTAAGTCCTTATCAAAAATCTTCTGCTGCAGCTGCAGTGACATAATAAGGAGTCCAAGCTGGACATAAACGAAGGAATCGGCGAAATCACTTTAGGAATCAAGTGATAAGGGCACTAGGGTGAGAAAATAAACAGAAAAATTGTTCTAGAAAATGGCATTGACTGAAAAGACAGTGCTACGTGGAGTCTGATGCGATGGTTGACAGCAGGAAAAGAACTGAGGAGGGCATGGGGCCTCCCACGACTATATAGGAGAACGCCGACGTGGTGACGTCATCATGGGCGGCCCAAGATAGACTGCTAGTGAAAAAGCTTCCATGTGATCCTGGTGCCTGACAGCATAGTTCCTAAGGTGTGACCTGCTGCAAGAGATATCCTCAAAGAAGATATTGCTCTTCCCTATCTTAAATCTAAGGCCCATTTCTCAGCTTAGCCACCTAATATCTACCACCACTTTGTCCACCACCCCACCACCACCATGTCCACTCTTCATGCCAATTTAGTGTCATCAGTAAAGTTTCATAGCCTACTTCTGACCCCCTCCTGCAGGTCATTAATAAATATGTTAAAGATCAATGGACCCTCCACCGACCCCAGGGGTACGCTACTCAGAAATCCCCTCAACTCAGAATAGTAACCTATGACCATCCACCACCACTGTCAGCTTTTTAGCTGTTAACCAATTTGTTATCCTCCTCCTCCTTTGCACTTTCAGGATTCTATACTGGACTACATTTTCCTCGACTTTTTCATGTAGTACAATGTAAAAGGACTTGCTGATATCCAGATAGACTACAGACACAGTCACGCTCTACCTACTATAGTTTACCTCCTCTAAGAAGGCAATCAGGTTGGAACTGGCAGCACCAACTACCCCATCCATCCACTACAAAACATAACTTGTGTGTGCCTGTCTTTTAAACAGCTAGTGGAACCAAAACAGACAGAGACAGAATGATACAAACTTTAAGAAGCAGTCACTTGTAACTTTTTTATTTGTGAAGTATTTTTCTTTTCCCTTTTAAGTTTTCTACATGATAATATTGTGCTGGATGTGTGTAACAGCTCTTATCCTGATAGCTGACATGTCTATCTCTGTTCCCCCCACTACATCATCAGCACTGTGACAAGGGCATCACAGATGACTGACCTGGCAGCTACTGAGTGGCTGTTACTAAGCAGCAGTGATGTCACAGTTAGTGAGGTCACAGTGCTGATGATGTAATGGGTGGAGCAAAGCTAGATATGTCAGCTGCTAGGCTGAGTGCTGTCCCACACATCACACTTACTAACATCAGGTACACAATCTTCTAATTAACCAAAAGGAACAGACAAAATACCTCAGATATAAAAGGTTATGGTCCACTGCTTTTAAAAACTAATTAGTTTTAGGAAGTACACTAGTTCTTTGAACAACTGAATGAACTGGCCACCATCACAAGAACAGTAACCATTATAAACAGTGGTTTATAGGTCACCTGGCCACCATGGATGAAGATGGTTTAGAGTATTGCTCTATAGTTCAATGTGCTTACGCGACTCGGTGTACTGTAGTGCTGTGGTTATGCAACTTGTTGAATAAACCTTTGTGGCTGTTCGTCTCTTGTTCTTTGGGGAATACCACCCTGTAGGGATGCTGAAAGCAAGGAACCCTGGAGGAGGGTTCTAACCCTAGAGGCGCCATGTGAAGGATTCCATTAGGCTAAAGGTACCTTAGGAAGGAGCCCTGAGGAGAGAGGCAAGCCACTGGAGGAGGAGGAGAGGATGGTGGAGCAAAGAAAAAATGCTTCTGAGTGAAGCAAGAAGGACATAGTTTAATAGCTCAGACAGGGGGCATGGCTGGTTGCTACAGCTCACTGAACCACAGGCGAAGTCTTTCAATAATTTGAACCTCACTCAACCAGAAGCTCATCCTACCGAAGACAAAATTAATTCACATAAGTGGTATTTAATTTTCCCGCAAACTAATTATTTTCGTTTAGCAGGCCTCAAATCTTATAACATTCTCCAAAAATGTGAATTTCCAGACATCCCATTTTGAACTACTAAAGGCATTTCCCATCTGTTCCAGCTGCGTCTCCTGTCCTGAAGTCATAATTATCGGCTTGTGACTACAGAACCATTTCCATGACAACAGGGTGTGTGATGTCATAAAGCAGAGTATTTTTGACTCCAAGACAGAAATAAGCAGTAGGGACAAATGAAGTCTAAGAGAAAAGTTCCTGTTTTAATGAAAATGTTTTCAATAATATAAAATGGAATAGTCTAAAATTCAAACATTGGGGGGTTTTGGTTTCTGAGTACTGCTAATACCAACTGCAATTTTTCTGCTGGAAACTGAAAAATCTCTTTAAGCTTCTCTTAAGCATCCAGCTCAATGTCTGGGTATAAAAAAACACTGCTTCAGTCAAGTATCACTGCATTACACATGCTTCCTGGCTGCAGAAAATGAATGGAAAGCAAAAAAAAAGTTGAATTGTTTGTTCTTATACTTGTCTCAGAAGAGAATTTGAGTGCCTGCTTCCCCACCCCCAAAAATTTAAAAAAATCTATTTTCATGACAGGTTATTAAAAACTATAAAGAAGTAATCTATCATATAGTTTACACTGCACCTTCACAGTTCTCCTGTGACCATTTTGCCTCCAGCGTTAGCGGAGGTAGGTGGGTAGGTTGCGGTGTGGGGAGCTAGATAAACTTAATGCAGTATACAATGGAGAGAAAAGCACAGTCAAGCACTGCTGTGCCCCTCCCCCTCTCGCAGTGCTTACTGTTCTTGGATCTGATCACTCCTGAGGTCAGAGGTGCAGATCATCTGGAAAGGGAGAAAGGTAGGCAAGGCAGATTGATACTCACCGTGTCCTTGGTGTCACCATGCTGAGAGCTGCTGTTTTGCCTTCTCTGTCTGCTGTCCGTAATGAATTCCCAGAATCTATTTCCCCTTTAAAATATATAGCAGCTACCTTACTGAAGCCTATTTGAACAACCATCAGTCAGAAACAGAAAAAAAGCTGTCAACTAAATCCAAATGCTGCAAGCTGACAACGTATAAAAAAAAAAAAAACTACAACCCAAATTTCAACCATTCACGGTGTATTAATTATTAAATAAAATAGAAATGGACATGAGAAATGCTTCCAGCACCAGCCATATTAGAATAATATGTTATTTGTTTGGCACATTTTCCCTCCATCTGGGAATTTTTCTTGTGAGAGTCTTACAGCAGTACTCAACACATATTCTGAAGTCTTCAAAGAGACCAAATATCTACCGTACTATTTTCCATGACTTTTGAGCCAAGTCATCTACTGGAGTAAGGCAGCAGAAATGGATTTAGACACAAATGTCATTACAGTTTGTCCTTAACTAGCTAATCAAATGAGGAAGACAAGCTGGCTACTAAAACATTACGTAGCTTCATAGCTAACACTAATGTACTTTAAATGCAATTTGTTCAGAAAATTGCAGTACACTGCACTTCTAGTTAAAGTCAATTGTCGGCAGGCTGCACTTTGCAAAATTAAAATATGCTCCAGTGTCTTCCCTAATATTCCTCTGGGAAACTTTCCAAAGAGTGTCCAGCAGGATTTGTTAACTTTCTCCTGCACAGCACATGAGTAGAGAGTATAAACCTTACAACACAATATGCAGCATTCCATTAAAAGTGGCTATACTGTTGGTTTGTCTTGTGTTGTAATATACGTTTTGTTAAATAAAAAATTAGAAAATAAACAAAATTTCGGAAACAAAAACTGATTTGGTTTCACTGTAGTCCACTGCTAATATTGCCAATGTGAACTATGATCATCTGCACACGTAAGCACACCTTCAAACAGTCAGCTATAGACCTTCTTTGTTAGAGGTCTATATTTCACAGTTTGAAAGCGAGGGGATAAAAATATACAGTGACTTTCTAACTGGTGATTGCAATCAGAAAAGTATTGACCATCTGTTTTTCTTTCCCTTTTTTCTTTTTTGAACAAAGGCTTGCATGGAAGAAAAAAAACGGTCAAGCACACAGAATGTTATATCCCATAACTCCTTGTCCAAAAATAGAGCAGGGATTCTGAGTTTGTCTTATAGTGTCCATTGAATCTCTCCATTATCACTGTTCAGGAGCAGATGATCCGAGTGGTACTGTGCTGATTGCTTCTTCTTCACTCTAGTGCAGGAAGGCAAAAGTGAGAAAAGTGAAAGGACTTTAGCTTGATTAAATGGTCATCGAGTTGGAAAAAAGGCAGCTTTGATGTGATCATTGACCTGATGCACAGCTAATTCTTTTCTCTCAAAACCTCCCCCTCCCAACTCTGTCTTTCCAAAACATAATGTCACACACTTGCCCTGAAGCTGAAGAATAACTGGGACCAGGAATGAAAGAAACACAAATAGTGTTAGATAAAAAAAAATAAAACACAACCTGATTCAAATGAAGCACAGCCCTTTATGCTATTATTGTCTATAATGGGTACAAGTGCACCTGCTAGATACTCAAATTACATAATATTCTTTGATATCCATGCGCTCTGTGTGCATTTGGAAATATTCCTCATTCACCGAGTTCAAAGCTTGACTACTGAGAAAATTAATTATATCTGCTTCACATGGCTAACTGCTTCTAAGCTGAATATTCATATAAATTGCAGCCCCAAAAAAATGCAGAAAGTGCAAAGCCACCACTCACTGCTGCCAATACATACAAAAATGTTTGCGTTATGGTGGAGCAATTCAGATACAACCAGGCAGCACCATTTTCATGAAGTAGGTTTCTGAGCAATCGTAATGTGGACCTGCTAATAAATAAAAGCAAAGGGGGGAGTTGCAGCAAGAAAAGGGGCATTACATAATGCAAGCAATGGGTTACTAAATAACATTCATGGCAGTAAATGCCACATAATCTTAGAGGGGAGAACAACGGAAGGAATGTGTATTTTTACAGAATCCTTCAATTGAGGTGCTAAGGGCACTGAACAATTCACTGTGGATTAGTACAAACAATGCCACAAACCCACCAAATGAGAAAATATACTGTATTACAGAAGCAAGCAAACAGAAACAGCTGACATGAAATGGAAACAGTTAAAGAGATGCCTGAATTAACAGGTTTTTAAAGTTGTTTTAAAGGGAGACACATTAGGGGCATGGGCGATGCTCAAAGGCAGGGCATTCCAGCCCTGAGAGGAAATTCCCTGAAAAGAAAGTTCATGGTTTCCGTTTTGACCTTGGCAGTGCTAGTTACATCCCCACACTCACACACACAAACACACACACGGTCACAAGGGGTGTCTGACGACATATGATGTTTGGTTAAGGAAATAGGGGACCCAGTCTATTTAGGGTTTTATACTGTAGGTTAATCCAAGAACACTGGATTCATCCCTCCTCCTAAAAGTCAGCCAATACTGGGTGCAAAGGAAAGATGTACAGTATAAGGAAATGTAGAGAGAGAGGAAGACAGCAAGGTGTGCGAAGTAAAACAGGAAAGCAGGAAAGGCAGTGAAAGGAGCAAAGGCGCAGATTGGGGAAAGCATAGGCAAGAGGGTTCTTTTTTGTTTGTTTATTTATTTATTTATTTATTTATTAAACTCTAGGATTACAAGTACCTTTGAGCAGGGACTGCTCGTTTACAAAGGTTCCACGTCAGAGGATGGGGGTGACATATCACAAGGTGAAACAAAGATTACAAACTAAACATATCGATTACTAAGGCCTAAGTAGTACAGTCAACAAGTTGAAGTAGATCAACATAAGCTAGCTTTAACAGAATTCATGGTAAACCAATATCTATGAAGGAGAAAGTCAGGAAGAAGTCGGTAGGTAGGTGCCGTTGTCAGAAAAGGATGGACAGAGCGAGGGGGAAAGGGGCCAGTAGCTGGAGAGTAGAATATGACCTTAGGGAGGGGGATGGGTGGGTGAGCAGGGGGCAAAGGGAGAGAAGGGGGAGGCTGGTGCAGTGAAAGCATGGCGGGGAAAGCAGGTTACAGCCACTGTAAGGGTAAGGGGCATAGAGCAATACTTAGGGGAGGCAGTCACACTGTGAGGTAGAAGGGAGGAATAGTAGTAGTGCCTTTTAAAGGGGCTTAGCGTTACCACTGCTAGAGTTTCCTTGTTAAGCATGTTGAACCACTGAGGAGCCCTGTGCATGAAGAATCTCTGACCCAGTGAAGTCCGGCGCCTGGGGACCTGGAAAGTCCAGGATTGAGAATCACATGTCGGCTGGGTACTGATGTTGGCAGTTAGGAGCCTAGCCACACCTGGCGGCATGAGTCCGAGGAGGACTTTTTTGGCTATCAGACAGGTCTGGTATTGTATTCTACTGACCAGTGGTAGCCATCCAGCCTGGGCGTACAGGTCACAGGTGTGTGTTAGGTGGTCAGCCCCTGTGCGAAGTCTACAGGCCTTGTTGAGCATCACAGATATCCTCCTGAGGGCAGTAGGGGAGGCACAGCCTTATATGACCAGACCGTAGTTGACTATGGAGGTAACCGAGCTGTGGATGGCCAGTCTAAGGGCATCAGAGGTCATACAGTGTTTGTACTTGTGGAGCAGGCTGAGGCGTATGTTGGCAGACTTAGCAACTTGACCTATGTGCTGGGAGTATGAGAGTTGAGCAGTCCAGGGTGATGCCGAGGTATTTGAACTCTTGGACCAGATCGACTGAGGTCTCAGCTTGATTCTTGATGGTGAGATGTAGAGGTTTATACTTGCTACGTGCATTGCAGAAGGACATGACCTTAGTTTTTTTATGGTTCATGATAAGTCTCTGAGAGACAAACCATTTTTCCACGAAGCTGAAATCCTGTTGCAGTTGACTCCCAAGCAGATTAAAGTCCTGACTGCTAGAAAAGAGGACCGCATCGTCTGCATAGAGCAGTATCCTCTGCTGGTAGATGACAAGGAGACTGTTAAGAAAGAAAAGAAAAGAGTAGTGGACCCAGTATAGACCCCTGAGGGACAACAGAGAGTACTGGCTTTTCAACTGAGGAGACACCAGCAATTTTAACACATTGGACCCTCCCTCCAAGATAGCTAGCAAACCAGGCAGTGTATCATTGGAGAGCCCAACAGCAGACAGTTGCTTGAGTAGAAGTGGGTGATTTACTGTATCAAAGGCCTTTGTTAGGTCAATGAATATGGCCCCCCTGCAAAGTCCTTGGTCAACTGCGTCATGGATATAACCGGTGAATTCCAGCAATGCCGTGGTGGTACTGTGCCCTTTGCGGAAGCCATGTTGTTCAGGGCACTGTATTTTATGTTTTTCCAGGACCTCTACAAACTGGTCAAAGACAATTCGCTCCAGTGCTTTAGATAACGGGGGAGGATTGAGATGGGCCTGTAATTGGTATGCAGTGACTTGTCTCCACTTTTATGCACAGGAGTGATGGTAGCCTTTTTCCAAAGTGATGGGAACTGGCAATGCCTTAGGGAGAGGTTGAAGATCATTGACAGTGGTTCAAGGATCTCATCTAGAACTAGTGTAAGGAGTTGAACGTCAAGTGCGTCACCACTATAGCCAGTTTTACTAAGAGCCTTACAAATATGGGTCCTGATTAAGTGCATTGGGATCCTTTTGAAGAAGAACTGTGGAGTAGAGTGCGCTTGGGATGCTGCGGAAGGGGCAGTATTGGTGGTGGGAGCATCGAAAAAATCAGGAGGGAGGACACTGCTCAGGTCGGAGAATGCATTGATGAACGTGTTGGAGATGATATCTAGGTCCAATGTTGGAGTGCCATCTATGTTGAGCATGGTGGGTGGGGACTTAACATCTTTGCCAGTTAGGTCCTTTAGGTTGTTCCAGAATATTTTCCCATCCCCCCAAGTGCTGGAGAGTACTTCTCTAAAGTAGTTGCATTTTGCCAACCATATAGCGCGGGTGCAGCTGTTTCTTGCTTGTTTGTATTTTTGAAAGTCTGCTTGGGCAGCTGTGGCATGAGCATAGTGCCAAAGATGGTCCCTTTGTTTGAGCTGCATAGTAAGCTCAGTGTTTATCCAGGGGTTAGAGCTACCTTTTACCTTCATTTTTTTTAGTGGTGCATGGATGTCACAGGCCTCAGTGAATCTGGTGATGAACAGATCAAGTGCTTTGTTTACATCCTTGAGTGAGTCTATTTTCAACCAATCCAGACTGTTTAGATGGGATTTTAATAGCTGTAAGTGCCCCTTCTTGAGCACCCTGGTGTATATTATTCGGGGCTTGATGAAGTTATTAGCCCAGGAGCAGATGACGGGTGAGTGGTCACTTAAGCAGTGAGGGAGAACAGACACCATAGAGATTCTTTCAGGGTGGTTAGACAGCATCCAGTCAATAAGGGTGTAGGTCCCTGTTCTATAGTTACACCTGGTAGGAGTGGGGGCTAGTTGTGAGAGGTGTTGTGCCATAACTGCGTCCTTGTAGATGTAGACCTCTGGAGCGAGCCAGTTGATGTTAAAATCTCCCAGGGTAATGGACTCTGAGTTATGGCGTAGACCCTTGAGACATTCCATGACATTATTAAAGCCACTAGCCAGGTCCTTTGGAGGGATGTAAAGGGTGTTCTTCACATATATAAGTCAGAAAAGGAAGGCAAGGGGAGGAATACTGAGGATAACAGGGCAGCAGAGGGAGACTGCACAATTTCCTGATATAAACCATTTTCTGCGTATTACTCAGTCATTTGTTTTACTAAATGCAAAAGCCTACTGTTTAATTCTTGTTTTAACTGTGTGATTCTTGGAGCCCTGCACAGGAAGCAGGAAGAGGAGACTGTAGTTCTCAAACTCCCACCAAGAACTACAGACTCATTTTTACTATTTTTTATTTCATTCTGTCTGGCTAAACACCTTCTGGGGGACAAAGAAACTGTTTATTACTCAGTTTGCAATTTAAATTGTGAGCTTTTTCGCTCAAAACATTACGTGACCCTCACGAACCACTTCGGTCATTATACCCCATATATTTACAACATAACGAGCAGGGCTTAGTAGAGCAGGGCACAAACGTCGCGACTAAGACGCCACAAGAAAGACATGCGATCGGCCGTGTTCAGCATGGGAGAGTGGACTGTTGAACAATCCAGACAACAAACTGAGTAAACAGTAAGTTGTACCAGTCTAAAAATAACTTTAAGCAACCTACTATGGCAGACTTCATTAAATCTGAGAGCGGGGAAATTGGTATTAAATGTCCTATGTGTTCCATGTATTCATTTACCACAGAATTTCTGGATCCAAAATCAAGCAATAAATGTATAAAATGTATAATTAATGAAGAACTTCAGCTAGAAATACTTGCATTCGGGGAAAGACTTCAAAAACTGGAATCAAGTCAAAAAAGTATGGTGAATAGATTTCAACAAAATAATGATAAATAATCAAAGCGCCAATAGAAAATAGTGTAAACCTGGCAGAAACTACAACAGATGATTTAATAAACTTTCAGACAAATACAACCTCAGTTAGGGTAGACCTACATTCTCAAAATACAAACACTAGGCTATTAACTGACCTCCCAGTAACCAATAGAAAAAGAACTAGAGAAAGCGAAAATCCTGTCTTAGATGACGACTGGGTAACTGTAAATAATACAAGAGCTGCAAAAAAGGGCAGAAGGGCAAAAGCCTTTGAACTACCATTATCAAATCAATACTCAATGTTAAATTTAGATAATGACATAGAGACTTGTCTACATAATAGGACTTTAGAAATTTCTCCCAATAGTAATATGGAAATTCAAACTCAAGAACAAATAACAAATCCTGAAATTAATATAAATCAAACTCAAACAATCGAAGCCACATGTTCTCCACCCACCCAACTTTTTATATTGGGTGACTCCTTGGTGAAGTTCCTAGACCATCAAATTTGCAATCC
Source organism: Neoceratodus forsteri (assembly GCA_016271365.2). Lineage (NCBI taxonomy): Eukaryota > Metazoa > Chordata > Ceratodontiformes > Ceratodontidae > Neoceratodus > Neoceratodus forsteri. The sequence continues at coordinate 966,480,433 of CM028136.1, forward strand.
TGACAAAGAAAATAGAACAGTGTCTTCTTTTAGAGGTGCAAAAATAGGAGACATTACCAGAATGTTAGAGGACATCATACCCAAATCCCATAACTCAAATGTTATAATCCATGCAGGAGCCAACAATATATTTAGAGACTCAATACACAAAATCAAACAAGATTATGTATCAATGACAAATAAATTAACTGAACTAAATTGCGGTATAACCTTTTCAGAAATTCTCCCAATACCCAAAGCCTCAGAACACCTGCAAAATAAAATATTAAGACCATCAATAAGTGGCTTAGAAATTGGTGTCTAAAACAGGAACTTGGATGTATCACACACTGGGAGGAGTTTACTAGGAGGGAAGAACTATTTGCATATGACGGTCTACACCTTAGCAGAAGAGGGAACAACTTATTGGGAAAACATATGCAGGTCCACATAGAAAATTTTAAACTAAGTTATGAGGGGAGTGTCCAAAGAATTTGGAAACTCTAAATACTATTAGACCCCACCAGCCTAAAAACTATCTAACTAAAAATATCATAAAAGTTTGTAAAAACTCTCAATTTAATAATACTGAATTTAACATACTACTCTTGAATGCAAGAAGTCTCTTAAATAAAATCGATGAGCTAGAAGATTATATTCATGCAAAAAAAATCTACATATATGCAGTGACGGAGACTTGGTTTAGAAATGAGGACTGGGGAACTGAAATAAGGGGATACACAAAATACGAGAAAAATTGTACTAACACCAGAGGTGGAGGTGTTGCACTATATATACATAATAGATTCAAAAGCTATACTGCAACTAAATACAATGAAACTACATTAAGTGAAATAATATGGACCAAAATCAATCTTACACATGAACATACTGTCTTGGTAGGCTTAGGTTATAGGGCCCCAAATCTCAACTCAAAAGAAAACTTAGAATTCATAAACAATATTGAAAACAATATATTAGATCAAAACTGTTTATTAATGGGTGACTTTAACTTTCCCAATATTGATTGGATAAATTTAAAAGCAAATACCATTTTGGAAAACTCATTTTTAGATCTAATGTGCAGCAACAACATGAGGCAATTAGTAAATTCTCCTACTAGAGGTAATAACATTCTGGATCTGATATTTTCCAATATTGACAATACAGAAGAAAAAGTCACAATAGATTAACCATTAATTAACAGTGACCATAACATGGTCCATATAATAATGAATCTACCTCATTCAACAACAACATCTGGCTGTACTACTGTAAAAGATTTTATTAATGCAAACTATAACAAAATCAAGCAAGACTTATCTAAATGGAACTGGGCTTACTAACTGAAAGATAAGGATATCAACTTAGTTTACAACAAATTTATGTTAAAAATAAACACTTGTATAAAACTTTGGGTCCCCAGTAGAAAGAAATATATCAAAAACAAAAGTGCCCCCTTATGGTGGAATTATAAAATAAAGACAATTTTAGCTAAGAAACACCGTTTATACAAGAAACAAAAAAACAAGTGAAAATTGGAATAAATACAAGCTAATATCAAACAAAAGTAAAAACATGATTATAAAAGAAAAAAACATCTAGAATTAAAATTAGCTGTTAATGTCAAAGACAACAAAAAAACCTTTTACAACTATACTGGTTCTTTAAAAAAAAAACAGTCCTACCATAGGACCATTACAGGCATCCCAACAACTAATTACTAAAGAAGTTGAAATAGCAAATAAAATGAATGATTACTTTGTAAACATTTTTCAAAAAAATACATCTAATCCAGTAATGGAGCATACTATAACATCATCTTTTCCATATATAACAGAAGATGAAGTTAAGGAAGCTATTGATAAACTAAAAATAGCAATTCCCCGGTCGATGGTATCCCTCCACTATTTATCAAAAATTTAAAAGATCAACTAATTGGGCCATTAACCTTGTTATTTAACTTGTCAGTCTACACAGAAAAACAGTAACAAATTGGAATAAAGCTATAGTTATTCCTATTTTAAAAATGGCAATAAACACCTTGAGCAAAATTACAGACCTATTAGTTTAACTGATGTTATGTGCAAACTTCTAGAAAGAGTACTTAGGGTAGAATTACTGATCATCTTGACGAAAATAACATATTGGACATTCGTCAACATGGATTTACAAAGAACAGATCATGCCAAACAAATTTACTGTACTTTTTGGAACCAGTGAGTAATGCATTGGATAATGGATTCTCAGTGGATGTAATTTTTTTGGACTTTTCCAAAGCTTTTGATTCGGTCTCACATGGGATATTAATATCCGAATTAGTCAAATTAAAACTAGATTCTAAAATTATAGGCTGGATTCAAGCTTGGTTACTAAATAGAACCCAACAAGTGTCTGTTAAGAGTTACTTATTTAATCCAGGCCAGGTCACAAGTGGAGTTCCCCAAGGGTCTGTTTTGGGCCCAACCTTGTTTAACATTCTGATCTCTACAATGTGTCCCCTTAATAATTCCTGCTGGTTAGCAAAGTTTGCTGATGACTGCAAAATAGGTTGTATAATAAAAGATCAAAACGATAATAATGAAATGCAAAAAAACCTGGACCATCTAGTAGATTGGTCCATAGAAAAAAGTATTTTATTTAATGAGACCAAATGCAAGGTGATGCACTTGGGGAAAAATAATCCTTGTTATCCTTACAAGATCAATAAGACTTACTTGGAGCAAATTACTTATGAAAAAGACTTAGGAGTTATAATTTCCAACGACTTTAGTTTTAACAAACATACAATTTCAGCTGCCAAAAAAGGAAACAGAATTCTAAACTGCATTTTTAGAAACATTAAAAGCAGGGAGGCCAAAGTTATACTACCTTTGTACTCAAGCTTAGTAAGACCCCATCTAGAATACTGCAGTTCAGTAGTATCACCTTACTTGATTAAAACCAAAAAACTTATAGAAAATATTCAAAGAAAACAACTAAGAAAATAAATGGATTGCAAAATTTAGATTACGTAAGTAGATTAAAAGATTTAAATCTCTATTCTTAACTATAGGCGACTCCTGGTGATTTATGTCTAACCTATAAAGCCTTCCATAACGACTTAATGTTTGAAACTATCGGTTTAGATAGAAATATAAGTAACAAAATACCAGATCTCATACACAAAAACTTAAAGGAACCCCCAATAATACTGTAAAAAGAAATAATTGGTTCTCTCAAAGGATTGTTAATCTCTGGAATAACTTACCATCCAGTGTAGTCAACAGCGAAACTATAACTATGTTCAAATCAAATATTGACAAAGAAAAAGGAGACCTTAAATTCTGTTTCCATCCATGAAGGATGGCGTGTTCGTAAAAGGTAGAAATACCTACTGAACCCGTATTTAACTATGAAACTATGAAGAAGAAGACCAAGAAAAAGCAGACATCCTGAACAGGTTCTTCTGCTCAGTCTTCACAGAGAAGGAAGGGGGATGGACCACCATGGAGCAGCCAGAGCAAAGGGGAGAAGTGGGCACAAGTTCATTTTCAGAGGAAAGAGTCCTGAAAGGACTTGATGCTCTTGAACTGGACAATGCTATGGGACTGGATGGGATATATCCAAGGGTGCTAAAGGAACTTGAGAGGTGCTGGCTGCCCCACAGATTGCCTTATTCAACAGGTCTCTGAAAATAGGCATGGTTCTAGAGGACAGCAGATGTGGCTTCCTCTACATAACAGTGACAGCAGGCAGAAGGATGGAAACTATATGCCACTCAATCTCACCTCAGTGGTGGTGAAATTAGTGGAAACCCTGTTCAAGGAAAAGTTGGTAGAGTATCTTGATTCCAGTGGCTGCAAGACCACAAGCAGCATGGATTCTTGAGGGGGAGGTCATGCCAGGCAAATCTGATTAATTTCTTTGACAGGGTAATAGATCAGGGAAGGGCAGAGGACATGACCTACCTGAACTTTAGCAAGGCCTTTAAAATTGTGCCACAGAGGAAACTGATAAAGAAACAGAGCAGCCTAGGAGTGGGGCTCAAAGTGGTAAATTGGGTTAAAAACTGGTTAATAGACAGGAGACAGCGGGTGGTGGTTAATGACACTCATTCTAATGATGGCAGAGTGACCAGCAGAGTGCCACAGGGCTCAGTACTGGGACTGGTCCTCTTCAATGTCTTCATAAATGACTTTGCAGAAAAAAGGAAAGATAATGTATACCTTTTTGCAGATGACACCAAAACCATGAGCATGATAGTTGTGGTTCAGTGGTAAAAAGTGCAAAATGATAAAACCTAGGGCATAGGAACCTAGATGATGAAGCCCAAGGGGGATGCAGGGACTGATATCTGACACATGTAAGTGTAACCTACTATATACCCAACTGTATCACTGGGCAAGCCCTAGTTACATTTCTAACTTCATGAACCTCATACTGTGAAGAGAAAAATAAAACTATATGCGTCCATGTATTACTGGGCTATGTGAATTTCAGCACCATCATTTATCCACAAGAAATGCAACAATATTGAAATTTTCATTGGCCAATTTTCTGAAAAATCAATACCATTGTGAACACATTTTAAACAAACTCTTTTAAGAATGGGGTTCACAGGCTGCATTTACACAATTTCAGTATGTCTGTCTGCATCTGCATCTACCCCACCACCATCACCATCCTTGGGACAAGGCTGAAAATAGACAGAATTGCCTAGCTCTCCTTTCTTCGTCAACAAATACTAAATAAAATACATAGAAAAACATTTAAATAGGACTTGTAGGTAACAAAATGCCTTCAAAAGCCATCTGCAAATGCTAAAATATCAATCACTATGGGCATATTTTGAACTCAGCACTATGGTTTAGCTATTATTTTATCTAAGAACAGGAGTCCAGTCCACCAAATGTGGCAACCTTTTGAATCATGGTGAACCAAAAAGTGTACGTTATTTGAAAGCCTAAAACTCTCACTACAAAGGGATTGGGGCTATAATAAGAAACATAGAAACATTGACATTGTCGGCAGATAAGGCCTGCCAGGCCCATCCAGTCTGACCATAGGCCCTATACATTGTATGTGGCCACTGACCCTATGTGATCAACGGCTGTTCATCACTCCTTCCCCTCTTAAGTTCCCCTTGTGCCTGTTCCAGGCATGCTTAAACCCCTCCACTGTGCTTGCCCCACTACCTCCTGTGGCAGACTATTCCAAGCATCGACTACCTATTCTGTGTAGAAAAACTTCCTTTGGTAAACCCAACTGAACGGGAAGCCAGGCTTCACAAAATTACATATATTCAAACATTACTTTAATGCAATGCACCACGGGTGATATATTCACATTACCATGAAATCCCCAGGTAATGTGCAATTAATCTCTATGCTAATTTTTTTTTAAACACAATTTGTTTCAAATACGTTGGAGAATAGTTTAAAATGAAGCGCCTCTTGCACTTATTCATTCATCAGTTTTATTCCTTGATTTTTTTTATTAGTTATTCAAAGGTTTCAGTATAATTATTGCATTGACGTAAATCAGTGTACAACAAATGTATTAACACAGCAGGTTTATTCCACTAATAGCTCTGATTATATTCTACCATTCAGTACATGTTTATGCATTCTTTGGACAGCTTTGTATTCCATGATCATTTATTTATTTTATTTTTATTTATTGAAAAATTTCACCAGGAAAGGCAAGCTGAGCTGAGAGCTCATTTCCAGATGCATCCTGGGAGGAAGGGGGAGTGGTAGAAAATGAGGTTATACATTCAAGAACAAAAGCAAATACATGCTAGCAGATAGATTACAGCACATAGTAGGACTCTTTTACACTGATGTACAAAATAGGTCATAAGAACAGTAACAGAGTGAGGTTTTACACTCTAGAAACAAATAAAAAATACATGTTAATCTGATTTCAACACAGAAGTAGTTCACAATTGTACACTGATGTACAGTAGGCCATGAGGCCAGAGTAAAGGAAAAGGCAGTTAGCTATCCATTTACAGTGCTCCAGTTCAGTATTATTTAGAAAATAGTAACAGTGCAAGACATGAACTAGAGTAAAGAAACAGATTATACTAGTAACTAAAAAAGTCAAACAGTTCAATTATAAGAGCCTACAACTGCGGTATTACCACTTGGAGAGTGGGAGTCAGGAGCAGAAGCTGGGGGGGGGGGAGTGGGGGCAGGAGGCAGGTTCAAAATGGTGAGGGATTAAGGAGCAGTTGCAAGAGGGGGAAGTGAGGCCCCTGAGGTGCTTTGAGAGAACCCAAGGAGAAGGCACATTTCAAATTGCAATAGGGAGGAAGTTCCAGATTTTGGGGAGATGGTGGCTGAACACAGCTTGGCCAAAGGACGTGGAGACTATTTAAGAGAGTCTAATTATTTACAGTACAAATGCAAGTAGCTATGCTGCTGCAAGGCTAAGGGGGGTGGTGCAGGCAGCAACAAAAGTGCAATCCTCGAAATGGAAGAGTCACAGCACTCTCCTTCTGTAGCTGTGGACTAGAAAGATGAAGACGACTCCTCCAACATACTTAAAAAAATGCCTTATTCACACAGAGTACAAAAAGTTTAAAGAGTCCAAACTATGTAACAATGTATGTGCCAGAAGCGAGTGGTCAGGCTCGGCACCACTCGCATTCCTGGCACCTGTACTGTTGCACAGTTTCAGCTCTTTAAAGTTGTTGTACTCAGCGTGAAGGAAGCATTTTTTCAGCATGTCGGAGAAATCGTTTTCATCTTTCTAGTCCACAGCTACAGAGGGTGAGTGCCACGGCTCTTCTGTTTCTGCTACAGACAGTACATCTCTGTTCTTCCATGATGAAAACAAGTCTACTGAGGAGTAGCTCACAGATGAAAATCTGTGCACCATATATTTTGATGCCAAGAACACTTAAGGGAGAGTCCTGCTACATGGCTGAGATATTTAGCAAACAGTTGTCCACACTTGCTAGCTAGAATTATATTTTATTAGATATCATTCGGTGGCTGAGCATACTGTTCAGTGGCTGAGCTACTCAACAAACAGTGTCCACACTTGCTACAGTAGCTAAAATAATGTTCTATTACAATATTCTTTCTAATCTTTATCTTCTATCTTGGCCGACTTTCCCTTGTAAAGGAGAGCAGTCCATAGCAGATATACAGTGCCTGGTAAAATAAAGGCCAACTGGATTTTCTGTTTTACTGTCATAAATGCTTAGTTGGCATCAGCAAAGCACAGTTGCATAAAATATCCTCATAATTTGAATTACAGGACCTTATAATTTATATCACTGCAGACTATGTCACTAAAACAATATCTTTTTAATTCAGTAAAATCCATTCATTTTGTTTAATCCTGCTATAAAATCATAAGCCTCTGTTTATGACATCACAACCTGTTTCCTCAGAAATGAATCCAATGGTACAAATATGGACATCTGAACTCTGAGCTCTGCATCTACTCCTACAATCTATCACCATCTACAGCCATCTGAGCCAATATAGAATACTACTTATGAAATTCAGCTAAGTACAAGCTGTTACAACAGTTATTTTGAGGTTTTTCCTTTTTTCTAACTTTTTTTTTATCTGGGCTACTTTTCAATTAAAATTCTACCAGCCCTCCTAGCACGAGGCCCCTCATCATGGCTGAATCTGCTAATCAACTTGCACCCCTGGACAAGGTAGAAGTTATATTTCAAAAATTAATAATGGGCATGAATGATCTTAAAATAATTACTCAGTAGAATACTACAATGCTACAAACTACTGACCTCCGTTTGGTGACTACGGAAAATAAAACTCAACAAAGTGAAGTGTCAGTGCAGGAACTACAAGCTACGGTAAAAGACCAAGCTCATACTACAAAGGAGCTTCAAGGCAAACTTGATGACATTGAAAATCGCAGCCATAGAAACAATCTACGTTTCTTTGATTTCCCTGAGGATGTTAAATTTAAAAATACCACCGCTTTTCTTCTCCATGTCTTGCCTCAAATACTAAAACTGCCAACGGACTATGGCTTAATCATCGAACGCGCACATCACTCACTTGGTCCCAAGCCTCCACCCAACCAGAGACCTAGGCCAATCCTGGCTAAATTCCTAAACTTTGCACACACGGAACTCATTTTGCAAAAATCCAGAGAGATTGGCATTCTGACCTGGCAAGACCATCGTATATTTGTCTACAGGGACTTTTCTAAAGATGTTTCTTCAAAAAGAAAAGCTTTTACCCCTGCCAGATAGATGATGCATCAGATGGGCTTAAGATTTTCCATGCGCTACCCTGCGATTATGCAGGTTTTCCTCGGTAATACATTTAAGGACTTTAATACCACTGAGTCGCTGATATCAGTTCTAAACACTGCTAAACTGCAAGGCAGCCAAGATCTCGGGGTTAATACACCTCTCACCATTACAGCAAATTTAACAACTGAAATTCACAAAAATGATAGCAATACTACGTCTATCTCTATTTCCAAATCTGCTATTGCTGACACTGATTCTTCTAATGAGCTGCCTAAAAGAAAATCCACTTGCTTCCAGGAAAAGACTTCCACAAACAGTGCCCCTTAGTAGGACTTGTTGCTGCAGCCCTGACGAGGTACACAGAAGTGTTGCGAATAAGATTCCATCTACAGATGTGATTTCACCTATTCCGCTAAGAAATAAATGTACTCTGCTACAAGATGACCCAGCCACATCACAAAACTCCACATACCTGGAATGCCTTCCTATGGAAAACTGTTCTTCCAAAGTAGCAGAAGAAGACTGTGTTTTGGCTAATTCCTCCTGGGCAGATGTCATGGCTAGCTCACCTCAGAAACCCTTGGATCCCCCACCAAAAAAACACAGAATTAAGGGGAAAAATAAATCGTCCTTAACGCTGGGAAACAGCTTCAAGCCCAAACTTCCCTCATTTCAGGTACTTGCCTTAATCCTAACTGTGCTGATAATCTGTAAAGAATGTTGTCGAACTCCCTCCTTGGTTTTAGCTATTAGACGAAGGAGTTCCACTATATTAGGCCTACTGTGTCTTTAAGAGGCGGTACTGCGTATTCGCTGTATGATCTGGTCTGTTTGTCACACTTAATTAACCTTGGTGCATGGTGGGCTGGTAATGTTTATAAAATTTATTCTAGTAGTGTTTTCAGATTATTTGCAAATGGTTGTGCACTTTGGTTATACTAAGCAAAGCCTGAAGCCTTTTCGGAGGTTATTTTCGGGCTTGCACATGTACTCTTGAAAGCCTTTAGGTTTTACTCTCAATAATTCTACTGTATCACCTTGCATGTTTGTTTAATTAATTCAGTTGTGTTCCTCAGTAGGCTATATTTGCGCAACCAAGGTGCAATGGCTTTTGTGTAGAGCTACAAATTATTACAGTACTATACCTCTTCTTGCTATTGTGCACCTGTTCTGCTCGAAGCCTATTTGTTAGATCTTGGTTTTTATTGCATCCAATTAATAGTGCTGACTGTATATAATAAGAATATGCTGTGCTGCTCATTATTAGCTAAGCTTGGGCTGCCTTACTCCTTTTAAACACCTATAGGCACTGTTTGAAATTTTCATATATATCACATTTTCATTTTTCCCCTCATAACTGCTTCAACAGTTTCTAGTTGTCATCTTTCTTTCTAAATACTGATGGTGGAGGATTGTCCGAGAGTACTTGATTATCTCCTTAACACTTCATAGAGTATACTGACTATATAGTGTCATCGTGCTGTAAGTGTTACAGTTTTTTTTTGTTTTGTTTTCTTACTACTGTGCTTTGCAAGGAGCGGTGGACTTATCCACTCTCCTTAATGTTCTTTTCTCAGTGCTTCACACCATAATATCATTGTAATTTACTGTGTTATATAAGGAGTAGTAGATTAGTTATATATACGCTCCTTAAATATTTTTTCCATGCTCTGATGTGTAGAGTAGGGGTCTTGACCTTGATATTTCTTGACCGACCCATTCCTCTCTACAGATCTAAAATGGTTACGTGTTGGTACTTCATACCATTTAGGTTGTTAAGATTGTTAGTGTTATTGATCAATATTCCTGCTCCAAAGAGATACAAAATTTGGAGTTTCAAAGCCCTCTCATTTCTTCTTTTCTATTTGTCTTTTTCATTTCCAGGTCCCTATTTAATTCCTGCCCATAGGTTAATTACTACTATTGGTTCTGTCATTGTGCTTGGCTATACTTCTTGTTTGAGTTGCTTGGCACCTTTGGTCCCTGATAAACCCATAAAACTCATGATGACCGAGGTAACCTAACTCCCTATGACTGACCTCTTATTATATACATGGAATGTAAAGGGACTTAACATGCCCATCAAATGAAACAAAATTCTAACTTACCTTAAGAAGCATAAAGCACAAATTGCTTTTCTACAAGAAACTAAATTATTAGCCCATGACAATGACAGGTTAAAGCGAGATTGGGTTGGTCAGGTTCATGCGGCCTCAGCTACCTCTAAAAAGCATGGGGTAGCTATTTTAATTCACAGAAGTCTAAAATGGACTCTCTCTAACATTATTAGAGACACGGAAGGTAGGTGGGTGATTGCTTCTTTTGATGCTACATCTGGGCCTTTAACTTTATTTAACGTCTATGCTCCAAACACAGATAACCCTGATTTCTTTCATACCTTAGCCCAACAGTTAATTTAATCTAACTTAAATAATTCCCTCATACTAAGTGGTGGGGACCATAACTGTGCACTTGATGCATTTCTAGACAGGAGTAACTCCACCTCTGACATTCACCCAAGGAGTATAGCTGCCCTCTCTTTATTGATGAAAGATTATGGATTATCAGATGTTTGGAGACTTTTTCACCCTAGAGATCGAGAATTTACATTTTATTCTTCCCTCCATCAATCATACAGCAGGACTGATTACTGGCTCGCTTCCCCTGAAGTCACTGAAAATATACTCGGCTCCACTATTTTAACTTTACTTATCTCTGATCACTCACCTGTCAAATTACATTTCACCTGGGGCTCCCCATCTCTTAAGTCCCCCTTGTGGCATTTAGATCCCTTATTACTCAAAGACCCTGAATTTTTGCCCTGGATTAGAACACAAATACAAAACTTGCTACTTTGCAATGATCCCTCAGATACTACTATGGGAATAACATGGGAAGCACTTACAGCAACAATCTGGGGTAAAATTATCAACTTTGCTGCCCACAGGAAAAAAAAGAGAAAACGACAACTCAACTTGGAGAAACAACTCAAAAATAAAGAATCACAATATTTTGCTGCCCCCACCCTAACCCTAATTCCCTCCTTATTTTGAAATATTACAATTGCGCATGCAAATTAATAAACTTATTTCTCACAAAACTGAAATTTCTCTACTAAGAATAAAACACAAATATTGGGAGAGTGGCGAAAAAGGCAGCAAAATATTAACTTATCGACTTAGAGCCCAACAGGCCTAAAGGATTCATCCGGTCAAATGCATACTGACACTCCTTCTATAAATAAAATTATGACCGCATTTTATAAGAAACTGTATTCACCCTCACATCAATCACAATTTGCTTCTATTAAAAGTTTTTGGGAGAAATTAATACTTCCCCAACTTCCTAAAGATATTGCAGACTCGTTAGACAGACCCTTTTCAATAAAAGAGAGGCACCAACCCCTTTCATCCCTTAAATCTGAGAAGGCTCCTGGAAGTGACGGTTTTCCTACAGAATTCTATAAGTCTCTAGCCGACCTATTCTGTCCATTATTATGCAAGGTGTACCATGAATCTACCCATTATGGCAAGCTACCTTCAACCATGACAGGGGCAATCATTACAATGCTTCCAAAAAAGGACAAAAATGTTTCCCTTCCATCCAACTATTGCCCTATATCTTTACATAATACTGACGGCAAAATATTTGCTAAGCTCTTAGCAATGAGTTTAGAGCCCCTTATTCCTCAACTAGTCCATCGGTCCCAGGTAGGATTTGTTAAAAGGAGGGTTGACTCAGATCACTTATGTTCCTTATTTAATCTAATGTATAAAGCTGAAACCCTCAAGTCCATTGCAGCAGCTACAGCTGTTGATTTTGAAAAAGCTTTTGATTCTTTAAATTGAACCTTTCTTTATCTTGTGTTATCCCACTTGGGTTTCAGTGATCATTTTTGTTCATGGATTAGATTACTTTACATCCTTCTCTCTGTCAAGGTCCTTACAAACTCCATGCTATACCACCCCTTTAATCTTGCCAAAGGTACTAGACAAGGCTGTCCTTTATCCCCGTCCCTTTTTATCTTAACTCTTGAACCCCTGACAGCTGCCCTTTGGCAAACCACTGAAATAATGGGCATCTCAATTGGTAACACACAATATAACTCTTTATCATATGCCGATGATTTTGAGGAAACACTAGCACAAACAGTAAAAGAAGAGGAAAAGACTTTCTATAGATACATTAGTGAAAGGAGAAAGTCCAGAGGGGGTACTGCTAATTTCAAAGGGGATAAGGGGGCGTGTGAGGAAGAGGACCATGTAAAAGCATTTCTCCTAAATAGATACTTCTGCTTAGCATTTGCTGTAGAGAAGGTAGGGCAGGGCCCACTGCTCAGCACCATGGACACAGGGGGGAGGGAGGTGTGCACTAGTCACTTCACAAAAGAAAGGGTCTTACAAGAGCTCGATAAGCTCAGGGTGGACAAGGCAATGGGACCTGATGGTATACATCCCTGGGTACTAAAGGAGCTAAGGGTAGAACTAGCAGAGCCATTATCAGAACTGTTTAGTTAGTCTCTGAGCACAGGAGAGGTCCCAGAAGACTGGAGAAGGGCTCATGTGATCCCACTCCACAAGAGTTGTAGCAGGGAGGAGGCAGGGAACTACGGACCAGTCAGTCTTACCTCAGTAGTGGGCAAGATTATGGAGGTACTTCTTAAGGAAAGAATAGTGCAACACCTGGAATCCATAGGAGCACAGGATCCAAGACAGCATGGGTTTACAACAGGAAGGTCCTGTCAAACTAATCTCATAGATTTCTTTGACTGGGTAACCAGAGTGGTGGACCAAGGGGGAGCAGTTGATGTCACCTACCTTGACTTCAGCAAAGCTTTCAATGCTTTTCCACATAGAAGATTGATTAATAAGCTGGGTAGGCTCAGGGTGGGCCAGAAGTTGGTCAACTGGGTGGCAAACTGGTTGACGGGCAGAAAACAGAGAGTGGTGGTAAACGGTATATAGTCAGAAGAGATGCAAGTCACAAGTGGGGTACCTCAGGGATCAGTCCTGGGGCCAGTCCTCTTCAATATCTTCATCAGTGACATTGCAGATGGACTGAGGGTAAGGTTTGTCTGTTTGCAGATCACACCAAGATCTGCAACAAAGTAGATGATCCAGATGGGATAGGCAGAATGAGAAGAGATCTGGATAAACTGGCAAAATGGTTGGAAGAGTGGCAACTGGGGTTTAATGCAAAGAAGTGCAAGATCATGCACATAGGGAAGAGAAACTTTGAAGCCACCTATAGGATGGGAGGGGAGTTGCTGGCAGCCACACGGGAAGAAAGAGACTTGGGCATCATCATCACAGATGACCTGAAATCATCCAAGCAGACCACTAAAGCAGTAGGTAAGGCTAGAGGGATGCTGGGGTGTATTAGTAGGGGTATCACAAGTCGGAAGAGGGCAGTAATAATCCCTCTTTACAAGACACTGGTTAGGCACCATCTGGAGAATTGTGTGCAGTACTGGAGGCCACCTTCACAAGGACATTAACCAAATTGAGGCAGTCCAGAGAAGGAAACCAAAATGGTGCAGGGACTGAATCAGAAAACACATGAGGACAGATTAACAGAGCTCAATATGTATACCCTAGAGCAAAGGAAGGAGAGAGGTGATATGATCGAAACATTCAAACACCTTAAAGGCATTAACAAGGTGAAAGAGTCTAACATGTTTTAATAAAAGAAAAATAGCAGGACAAGAGGACACAGCATGAGATTAGAGGGAGGCCAATTAAGGGGTAATGTGAGGAAGTTCTAGTTCACAGAAAGGGTGGTGGATGCATGGAACGGCCTACCTCAGGAAGTGGTGGATATGAATACAGTGCAGGGCTTCAAACAGGCATGGGATAGGCATAAGGGAGCAATACAGATGAGTATGAATAGATAGGCCATTGACAGAGCAAAGTCCGATGGCACAGTCATAAGGTAGAAGAAGAAATGGGAAGACTGGATGGGCCTTGCAGTCCTTACCTGCCATCAACTTCTATGTTTCTATTTATTAATTTTATTAGAAAACCTAGAATCTGCTGCCAAACCTCTTATTAGACTACTTAACACATTTACAGAATGTTCAGGGTTGGCAGTGAATTACCCAAAAACTGAGGTGTTGCCTTTGAAAGCCCTTTGTAAACCACATATGAATACCCATCTGGGGTTCCGGTGGGCACCCCAAGGCATTGCCTATTTAGGGATCAAGATTTTACCAAATCTTGAAAAAATTTGGGAAGCGAATTTTTCTCCTTTACTTACTGAAATCAAAAAAAAATTTAGATAGATGGAAAACTCTCAATTTATCCTTTGAGAGTAAGATTGCTGCTGTTAAAATGTCCATAACTCCAAAAATTCTCTATCTGTTCTCTAATATTCCACTATTCCTAACCCCTTCATTCTTGTCTAAAATAGATAAATTAATTGGAAACTTATTTGGGAAGGAAATAACCTAAGACTCAGTCGTATTAATTACGTGCCCATTGGTCCAGAGGTGGCTTTGGACTACTCTGGTTTTTAGTATATTTAAGGGCATTCCAAACCCCGCAAACTATCAGGTGGTTTATTAAACCCAACCTCAAAACTCCTCTATAGGTGGACATGGAAGCATCCTTGACTCCAGGCAGGATCCCTACCATATTTATTTTCAATGCCCTAACACGAAAACTGAGAAAACACCCTACCATTGCCCCATCAGTCTATTATTGGTTCAAATTACATAAACAATTAAAATCTAACCCTACCCCTATGTTTTATGCTCCCATTTGGGGCAATCATTACATCACCCTTGATGGCAAATCTCTGTACTGCAATTCATGGAAAAGTAAAGGGGTATACTTTCCGGGTTATAGTACATCTAATGACTCCTTCACTTTAAACCCATTTACAGACCTACAAGCCAGATGGGGCACATCCAGGCATGATTTTTGGCAGTTTTTACAACTATGTTGTGCACTGTCATCTTTATTGCAACAAATGACCAGACTATCCTTTCTTGATACTTATAGCACTTCATGGACTAACAATAAGTCCACCCTAGTTAGTAGAATATACAAACTTATTAGAGATACCATACCAAACCAAATCCTGGTATATCTAAGGCCAAATGCAGTGCAGCTCTGCAATGTAATATAGTAGACTCTCAATGGAATAATTGCTGTGCTTTTTGTAACAATACTTTTAAAGATACACACAGCACACTAATCCAATTTAAAATTCTTCATTTATGGTATAGAACACCATCAATTCTCTCTCAATGTGGATTACTACCAAATGATTATTGCTGGCATTGTAGCTCTCCAGGTAGAGATTTACTACATATTTTATGGTCCTGTAAACTTATTTCTATATTATGGCGCTCTGTATATTGTTTGGCATTAAACACTGTCGGCCATAATATTCCCTTAGACCCTAAATATTGTATATTGGACATTACCAAGCAACACAATAAGCATTCAATATACCAACACAAATGGCTGAATATATTCTTGATGCAAGTTAAACATCTCATTTTAATGCAATGGAAATCTTCCATAGTACCTACTATCACAGATGTTCTTAATAACTTAACCCAAATTGTGTCTTTAGAAAGTCTCTCATATTTGGCTTTAGACAAACTCAATGAATATATGCTCTGTTGGCAAGATTATTTGGATTATTTAAAGCTTACTTGACTAAGAGATTTTACGGGACCTATATGTCACTATCTCTTTATCCCTAATGCAATACTGTTTATATCTTTGTTGTATCTCTTTTGCTACATAAGTTTGTGGAAGTTCTCACTATGTGATCTAGACTCACCTATTTTGAACAATGCAGAAAACCATAGATGTTAAATTGACAGGTACTTCATATCACTTTTTTGTAATATGCAAGCAATAACACACAACTAGGTGTGGCTTACGTGCTGATAAGAGCACGCCCAGGTGTGCCATAAGGCACAAGGCGCTTGCGCCGAGTGCCTTATGCACCTGGGCATGCTCTTATCAGCACATAACCCACACTTCGGAGTGTGTTATTGTACTTATATAATGGGTCACTGGTAAAGAAGTGAATTTTAAAAGAAATGCAATGAAATTGCATAAAATTAGTAAAAAATATGATATCTGGACAAAAAAAGAAATAGTAGTCCCTGTGTTGGAATGCAGCACAGCAGGTCACTATCTCATTGTGTCTATAGTACCTTCCCAGTAACTGTGTCTGTCTGCAGAACTCACCCAGACAAACTGTCAAAACCATATTTATTTTTAATTTTTTTGTAAATATGCTTCTTTCTTTTCTACAGATAGTTTGGCTACAGGCATCGGGACCCAGTGCATGGGGGGGGAGACTATTATCTGTGCATTTTGTTGCCCAACTGTGAAGATGCAGAAAGTATGTTTGCATATGATTTTATTTACTTTAACATTTGTTTTGTTAAAATCCCTTCCTTTGGTTTGATTTATGCTAAACGGCTAGCTGACTGGGAGCAAGCTTGTCTCTCAGCAGCCGCGGTACACGGACGTTTCTACGTTCACATTTCCTATGGCATAGTCAGACATTTGCCAGTTACAATTTGTGAAAACATTACATGCAGTATTTAGTTTTGGAAAACTAAAATTTGTTCACTTTTTTTGTGGCAATAATGCATTGGACGTTTAGCAGGCGGGGAGATGTCTCAGTGACGAGGAATGTTGTGATTATGACCGGAGCTGCAGATCACGGGCATCACCATAAAGTGTGAAAAGAAGAGAAAATTAAAGTCAGAGTAACACTTTTTATTCACAGGAAAGCAATAAAAAACAGTTTGCTGTGGTGATGCGAAGTGTAGATGGTGGCACAAGTAAGGGATGTTGTTTTGTGGAACGGGGCACTGCCTGTGAAAGCAGTTTGAAGCTCAGGCAGGTTATTGATATTTCCCTGTTACGAGTTCAGTCAGGGAGGAAAAGCACCAGTTGGCATAGATATCAGCTGATAAGGACATGGGTGAAAGGTCCTTCCAGCCAATCAGTTTAAGGGATTTTCTTGACCCATTTGTGTAATCTTAGTTTGTACCTTTCTTTTATATTTTATCTAATTTGTGAGGCTTACAGTGTATAATTTACTTCTGTGCCCATTTTGCTTTGCATTGTTCTCTACACAGATTTCTCTGTATGTTTGAAAATTGTTTAATAAACAAATTAACTGTAAAAAAAAAAGAAATGAATCCAATATCACAACCGGAGGATTATGCCTTCAGGCAAGAAAAGCAGAGGGAACAGATGAACTCTAAATGACAAAGTGTGTGTTTTTGAGCATGTGTCATTAGTTATAAAGAATGAAATGTCCTCAGATTTGCATTTTTCTGGAATGTTATGGGACTTCAGTCCAGCCTATGCCAGCTCTCAAATTTTTACAGGAAACTGGAAAATCATTTAAAGAGCTAGTGTACTGCCTGCAATTAACTGTAACTTTCAGATGTAGTCAGCTATCACTTCTTACATATCAAGTATTTTTTTCTTTTCTGTTTGCTAATTAAAAGATTTTCCACCTGGCAGTACCGGGGTGATGTGTGGAGCAGCACTCGGGGGTTAGTTCTGTTCATCCCACAACAGCATGAACACTGAAACCACACTGACTATGACATCACTAGTAACCAACGAGAACCATTTCTCACTGCCAGGTTTCACTTTCACATGAAGCAGCAGGGACTGGCTCTCCGTGGTTACTAGTGATGTCACAATTCCCTGCATTTTGATTGGTAGCTTGTGAAAGTCACTGCTCAGGCTGCAAGGATTGTGGTGCCTCAAGGTGTTCAGTCTCATTTCTGATGATGTAGTGGGAGGAACAGAACTGGCTTTTTTTTGCCTCCAAAAAGAGTGCTGCTCCACACATCACCCCAGTACTGCCAGGTGGAAAATCTTCTAATTAGTGAACAGAAAATAAAAAAATAGTTCAGATATTGGAAGTGATAGCTGTCTGCATCTAAAAACTACCATTAATTCCAAGCAGTACACTAGCTCTTTAAGAAAACAAAGATGACAAAATGACTTCGCAGATCTCAAAATCCTCTTTGGAGTTGTGATGGCCTGGAGTCATCTTGTTTCTACAAGTGTGACATGATATATTGCTGCCTGTGTTTCCCTGAATCATGACTGTCCACAAATTAAAAAACCCTAAATAAAACTAGAAGCCATCAAACCAAAAGGGTTTACTTTTAGTTCTGGGGTTAAAATGGGAAGCATCCCACAGGAACTCAATTCCACCACCTCTTAAAAAACTGTATGACAGTTCCACAACCACTGTCATTTTCCGTCATTGACTACTATAGGAGAGTTCCACCACCAAGAAATGACAGTTCCACCACCTAGAAATCTAGATATAAGAGTTCCCCACCTAAACATTTCCAATTATACAATGGCAAGAAAGAATCTTGGACTGTGATTGGTCAGTCTGGAACTAGACCCATGGCGTTACCCCAGCATAACACCACAGCTCTAGTGTCAGCCTCACATTGCTTTCCTTTTTTTCCATCTCCTGTTAAGAAACAAACATATTTTTCCACACTAATAAAAACATTCTAAAAAATAATTTTTTTATTCTCTATATTACAACAAGCCATTGTATAATAGGAATATTGTACTCCAGGGTGTGTGTCGTGCTGGGATAACACCACGCCTGGGGCATTGGGTGTGGTGTTATCCCAGTACGACACACACTCTGTCATGCACTGTTCCTTTATTTAACCACTGCATAGTTCTAAGAGACTGATATGTGATTTGTACTCATTGGAAGTTCACTGATCAAGTACTCTTAGTTTCCCAAATACCCTAGAGATCCAGGAAGCAGAACACCCCACCCGCAATGATACAGGGATGGGATTATCTGCCCTTAAACTGCATTTTGAACACTTTTTATTAAAGGTCTGAGGTAATGATGAATCTTCAAGGAAAAACAAGCATTTGTCAATGTTGAATGTTTTCTTGTGTCTTTGCTGTGTAGGTGTTTGGCATGGATACCGCAGAGTCTAAAACTAACTACACAAGTTATAGCAGTGAAACTGTCAGAACTGGAAAATGAAAAGGTTTACACATAATGTTATTGTTTTCTTTGATTGTGACCTTGAATTTTCAAAATAGTAGGGCTTATTACCCCAGCATATGAGTATAACAGGTGTCATTTATCAAATGTGACCAGAAACATTATTTTGTGCAAAAACAGGTTTTGAGAAGGATTTGTAAATGACACCTTCTATTTTCATTCAACAGGGTTAAAAAACATGACTACGCTGAAAATATGGATTCAAAAAGGGAAAATACTTCAACGTTATGGAAAATGTCAATGTTTATAACTTTGTTGTTTTTGGAAGCTTTGACCCCAAATTTTCAACATAGTCTTTTTATGACACCACCTTATGAACAATGTCAGAACAATAGGCTGGAATGCCAATTTCTTATTATGGGCACTTAGCTAAGCCTTTAGCCCCATGTCATAAAATTTGCAACAAACCATATAAACAATGTAAGACTGGCTCAGACCTTACTTTACAACCTACTGTATATCAGTTCTAGATAAATGAAATAACATTTTCATTATACCCTCACGTAATATGTAAAAAAGAACAGATTGTATTTGTCCCTGTACAATTCAACTAATTACTAATAATTTGCATAGATGTAAAACATTGTAAACATAGTGAAAAGCAGCATAAATACAAAACAACAAAGGTTTCAGAAAATAAACAAAATAAAGAAAAATAAGCAAAATTGAAAGCAATGAATAATAGCAGCTGTATACCATGCCTTCATCATGCTTTTGTATATAGCATTACTTTTCTGTATGAGAACTTGCAAATTCTTTGCATTAGTGTATTGGACTATTTTTCTGTATAAAACTTGTTTAAATACCATATAGCATGCACAATTTTCATATTTTTATAATGAGCATAAACTTTACCATATACCCAAGCTTCTGTATTTAAGAAGTTAATTTTACCATGCCACCTCCCCAGCTAAGCCAAATTAGAATATTATAAAAACTAATTCAAACAATACTCAGACATCTGGTTATCTGTAGAGGCTTGGATTTTCTTTCTTTTAACTTTAAAATCTTGGTGAGTTCTTCTCCTCCTGGATGACAAAACATTCTTTTAGTGGCTGGATCTTGTTGTAGTTCTTGTGTTCACTCTGCACACACACTTGAACCCTGGATAATGGACTCCTTTGGCATTAACACATCAGTGCATGCTTGCTTCTCCTGGTTTAGACATCAGTGGCATCTCAATTCCTTTGTTCTGGTTTTGGTGGGAACTTCAAACAGCACTTATAACAACAGAAATGTCCACAGCACCAGAGCAGGTCCTCTTAGCATGCAGTACAGGCAAGAACTGGGCTGGATCTCCCAGTGATTTGCTTTATTACCTCTGGTCAGAGCATCTTCCTGACACCATTTCCTGTAAATCTGACCAGCTTTGACTGGATCATGCAAATGATGAAAGGGGCTGGCTCCTCACTCTTTCTGAGCACAACAACCCTTTGCAAGAGTCCAGTTTTAAGTTTAAAATTAATTTTCCTTATAACTTTTGAATGCAACAAGATGCTGACTCCATACAAACATTTTTGGATTCAGCTCACTAAAAGCAGTCTTTTGAGATGTCTCCAGCAAATCTGGCACTCATCCTCTTCCTATTCCATTGGCTCTGCCCTCAATAATTACCTTGCTCCTAGCTGCACCTGCCATGTCCCTCCCTAACTCCCTCCTCTAAGCCCTGGACATGCCCTACACCTCTACCGTCACCTTCATTTTACCCTGAGCATACCCACCCAAATTCTTAGCTCTCCTCCCCTTCCCCCAAATTGCTTCCCCTTACTGGCCTCCCTCGATCTCTCACAGAATATAAGGGGCCCTGAATGGTGTCCATGGGTCCCTCTGCTACCTCAAAAGGGGCTTGTATCTCTCATCTGCTCCCTTTCTCCACCATCCTGAAGGGGTCTCTCTGGGACACTTCCTTATCCCCTTCTCTCTGGTCAGTGCAGTGCAGGATCCTCACATCCTGAAGTGGTCTCCAGGGACACAACTCTTCTCCCTCCCCATACACCTCACCACTGCCTCTCTTTTCCCCCTTTTCTTTCACATAAGCACTTGTTACTTATTAACCCAGCACTTATTGTCCATTGTTTTTACCTATCATGTGCAACACTGTTGTAACACTGTTTGTAACATCTACCTTACAACTGTATGTTAATGTTGAACTTATAACCTGAATATTTAATGTCTCAATCCAAACGTACCTCTTCCCCCTAGGTTATACTGGGAGACAAGTGACTTGTCGCTCAGTGTGCCTTTCTAGTGAAATATTTCAATAAATAAATAAATGTCTCCCATGTCTGTGAGATGACAAATATTTCCTGAGATAAGATAATAATGATTATAACTTTAATTCTCAGCAAAACCTTTCAAAAAGGGTTTAATGACTGGCCCAGTGACACTGAGGGTTTAGGTACTGGACGCCACACCTCGCTACACACCAGCAACTTGGGTTTGGGAACAAGCCTGGGTCGTCGGGGGTCGATAGGGGAGGACTAGGATCGAGCGTCCGATGACTGCTCTCCTAGTCCTGGGGAAAGGGGTGGTTGCACACCGTGCTCTGGCAGTCCCTGGGGACACCCGGAGGAACTGCAATTGCATGGGTGCTAAGTAGGGGGGAAGCATGGCAGATGTCTGCATGTTGTGCATGAACGTCATTGCATGTCTGTGCTCCCATCGAGGAGAAAAAGGGAAAAACAGCAGCATAGTCCATGGCAGCTTGATGGCCGCAAGCTTCACTGACCAACAATGCCTGAAATAAGGTGTGTGCCAGTATTGGATCCTCGCTGGGCACGGAGGCTTGGGGGGCCCCCTCTTGATGGTCATAGCTACATATGCCAGCTGGGCACGTCAGCTTTGGGGTCAGCAGTGAAGGAGGAGTGTTGATTGAATACATAGCAGGACTGTGGCTTCAAGGTGAGAAAAAAAGAGATGTGATAAAAAAAAAAGGTTTAATGAAGTTACAGTTCATGTTCTAGGCTCCAAAATTAAGCAGGTCCCTCTCACATCCAAGGTTAAGAAAGTCCTTAAAAGCATGGAATTTCATTGTAAGCAAATGAATCTTTGTTCTTCCAAGGGAAGACATTTGTCAAGCTATCAACTTGTTTATTACAAACTTCTTTAAGATGGCTATTTCTGTCCAGCAACAAGTTGCACACACAAAAATTATATCTTTGAAGTTGTCATGATACCATCTTCCACTTAAGATGAAATGTGGTATGCTTGCTTTAAAGATTATTGTCCCAGGATATCCTTGGGGATAACTCTGGTCCCCCATCAGCTGCATTCATACAATTTGGCCAGTTGAGAAGTCAAGATGTACTTTATTCACTGTGTAAATTTCATGCTGGCAGCATTGAAAATAGTCTTGCAAAAACCAAAAGGCTTTCTTTCATATTGAAACATATAGCAGTTTAACTTCAGGTCCTTGGTGGTTGCATTGCAACTGGATGATCACTGTGTAACTCATAATGTCTATGAAGCTCTTCAGTCTGGTTTTAGGAAGAGGCATAGCATGAACTGCCCTTGTTCGGGTACTAAATGACCTCCTGATGGTGAGAGATCGAAAGGCTCGTATCATCTTGGTCCTTCTTGATCTCTCAGCAGCCTTTGACATTGTGGCCCATGAGGTGCTTTAGGAGACCCTGCGGTTCCTTTGTGGATTGTTGGGTACAGTCCTTGAATGGTTTTGATATTTCCTCGTAGGCAGATCTCAGAGGGTGGTCACCGGAATTTATTCCTCTGACATCCTCACCCTGTCCTGTGGGGTACCACAAGGCTCCATATTGGCACCCATGTTGTTCATAGTGTATATGCTGCCATTGGGAGATGTCATCAGATGATACGGCTTGAGTTTTCACTGTTATACAGATGATAGCTGTATATGTCCTTAGTGCCTGGACAGGTTGATGCAATCTCTGTGCTAAATACCTGCATCTCTGAGATCAAAGACTGGATGAGCTTGAGTTGGCTGAGACAGAATCCAGATAAGACTGAAGTGTTGATCATGGATCCGGGTCACCTGGGGGTGGGTTTTGGGACTGGGCATGTCGGGCCAATGGCTTGATGGTGTCCAGCTCATTACCTCAGACTGGGTGCATAACTTGGGCATTATTTTTGATGCTGGCTTGACGCTAAAAACTCAAGTGTCAGCTGTGGTTAAATCCTCATTTTACCATCTGAGGAATATCACCCGGGTGAAACACCTGGTTTCACCGGGTGACCTTCCAACATTGGTCCATGCCTTTATTACTACCCATCTTGATTACTGCAATGCCCTCTACCCAGGTCTATCTGAGGTTGATATCTGCCACCTGCAGCTAGTGCAGAATGCTGCAGTCAGACTGTTGACTGGTACTTCTAGGACCAGTCACATTACGCTTGAGCTGCGCAAGCTGCACTGACTGCCAGTTCAGTGGCGGATCATCTACAAGGTAGGCTTGCTTACCTTTAAAGCCCTACATGAACAGGCACCCGACTACCTGAAAGATCTCTTGATTCCCTACTCCCCAATCATCCTCTCCGATCAGCCAACAAGGGATTGCTAGAGATTCCCAGGGCTCATTTAAAAACATCTAGAGCTTGCACTTTTTCATTTGCAGCACCAAGCCTGTGGAATTATCTACCTCGTCAGTCAAGAGAATGCCTGATTGTCAGTAGTTTTAAAACTATGTTAAAAACTTCTTTTTTTTCTCGAGCCGTCCCAGACTAATTTTTAAATAATTTATATTGCTGTTGTTTTTATATATTGTGGCTTATGTCTGTACAGCATCTTGATTTCAAGAGGTGCTTTATAAATAAAGTTGGATTGGATGCCTGCTACAGGCTGATACAGAGGACCAGCTGGAATTCGTCAAATGTCAAGTTCCCATGGTAACTACTGTGTCTCTTGGCTGGAGCCAAACTGAAATTTAAGTCTGTAGAAGCTTTTCACTGGGTCAAAAAGGTTAGTTTTAAAACTTGCACACTAGATAATTTTTTTCTCAACTCTGAAAACCACTCCAGCAGAAGTTTTTTTTTTCCCTTCAGATAGTTCAGATAGGCAATTTCCTTCTTGCTTAGAGAACTTATGTAGACAAAATTAAAACAGTTGTCTCCATATTATACCCCAAATTACCTTAATTAATAAGCACTTATAAAGAATATAAAGTAGTAATTATAAAATACTGCAAAACAATAAAATTATAATAACATATTTTATAACTAAAGTTTTGTTCCCACAACATGACAGTTGTTATTTATGAAATCCTGGTCAAAACATCATTTTGTGGAACAAGTATGAGAAGATGTTTTGGTTGGGATTTAAAAAATGACTCCTGTCATGCTGCAGATATAGAAAAAGGAAGGCGTCTGAATACAGGCTGAGGGAGAACCCAGTAGGAGGCCCAGTTAGAGGGATGGCAGGCACTCCAACAGGGGAGGAATCAGAGAGGGGATGACAGGAGCAGGTGGGGCAGGAAGGAGCCTTAGCTGGTGCCTAAGGGAGATGGGGGAGTGAGAGAGATGGAGAGAGGAGGGGGAAAGGCAACAGGAGAAGGCTGACTGTCCAGCAGAGAAGTGAGGGTGGGGAAAGGAGAAAGTGTGAGTATCCCTGGAGGGGAGGGAGTATGAGGCAGACAGAATGGGAGAAAGGGGTGAGACAGGTAAGAGGGCAAGGACTGAAACCAGAATTTAGAAATGAAGGAGGTGCAGTGAGACTGGCGACATGAGGGTAGGTGAAGGATGGAAGGAAAGGAGTGTAGAGAGCAGTGGTGAGTACGAGGGGAGGAGTTGGTAGCAAATTGGCAAAAGGTGTTGGAGAGGGTGTCTAGTCTGGCAAGGAAACAACAGGGGGCAGTGCTATACACCACATCTGTATAGTCAAAACACCGGAAGCACCATTTTGGTAACAAGCCCCAGATGGACCTAAAGAGACAAGCAGTTTTCATTCTAGTACAAGGCATTGAGTTTGGGGCAGAGCTCGGAGTGGATGGCATCACTGTGGACAGAGAAGTCAAGCTTACTATCTAGCCACACACCGAGATACTTGAATTAAAAATCACTTCGGGGGGACAGCCACCCTGAGTAGAGAAAACAGGGAGAAGGAAGAGCTTGGCCAATTTCTGACTGCTGCACAAGGTCATGGACACTGGTGATGTCATCAGTATTGTAAAGCTGGACTCTGGTTCAACATGCACTGTGGCATACTCTACTTTGCAAGATATTATTGCCTTGTTATGTTGAGTTAAGATAACACTTTTTATCTTGCTATTTATCGGTACATGTGTTGTATATGTAACAGATAATCCACTACAGGGTGTGCAGCCGTGCTCTGATATACTCACCTTGGGTGCATTCAACTACCCAAGGCATCAGTATATTACAGCAGGACCACACGCCCTGTGGGGGAATTATCTTTCTTATAAAATGGCAAATATTTTGGTGGGAGGGAACAGTGTCTGTTTTGCACCTAAAGTACAAGTTCAGTTTTATTCAGAAAATGTGTACTTTTGTAACTTTGTTTTGGTGGCTTATGAATTTCATTAGTTATCTGGTTGATCCTGCCATTTGTTTTGTTCCCTCACTCCGAGGCTCAGTTTCACATTCACTTTTACAGCACAGTCGAGTGGGCATCTGCTTTGGCATCAGCTTAGAATAAAATGTTAAATAAAGTCACTGTGCAGAGAATAACATGAAATCCAACTTCTCTTGTGTCCCAAATACTTCCGATACTAGTAACGTACCACTAACTCCAGTAAAAGCGAGTGAGCAGCTTTGGTAGTGCAGACAGTGAAGCGTAAGATGCTGTAGCAACCCTGTCACTTGTATTTCACTATCTGCCCTACCGAAGCCACCGACTCAGTCGCTCACTTTTACTACAGAGTCAGCAGTACTTAACTTCTATTTATAGACTCGATAATGGGGGTTTCCTAACACTGGGGGAGGGTGGTTTATTTCTGTGCAGTTTTCTGTTGTGGTCAAAAGGATCTCTAGGCCCATCAGTTCCCCACCCCCACTTCAGAAGTAAAAAATTAGTAAACATGCTCAGCAAACATGTACTAATTTATAGCGATACTGTATTCACTGTACTACCCAGGGTGCCCTGCAATTCCCTTAGAAATTGGCTATCAAGACACACTGTTTATGTACATGTGAATATACATACAGTAATACATAGGTACCTCATGCTAACAGTGGTTGACAGTGGTTTAAATAGAGAATAATACATAAGCGACTGTGTGCTTATGATGTGGGTTTTTTTTTACACACCCAAGGTGTATGATGCCCCATAAACCTTGAGAGTGAAGCTTGAGAGATTTATGTGGACATCACACAGCAATGGTGAGTAAAAAAACAACTTCAGAAGCACACCTATTGCTTATGTTTTATGTTTTATAATAACTGATGCAGGGACAAGCAGGAAGATCTATGTGAAGACACTAGTGAGGCCCCACCTGGAGTACAGTGTACAGTTCTGGAGACCATACCTACGTAAGGACATAGACAGGGTAGAGAAGGTTCAGAGGAGGGCAACAAAGATGGTGCATGGGTTGCATCACAAGTCCTATGAAGACAGGTTGAAGGAACTGAACATGTACTCCCTGGAGGAGAGGAGGGAGAGAGGGGATATGATAGAGACATACAAGTATCTTACAGGGAGGAACAGGGTGCAGGAAAACACTATTTTTAAGCAAAAAGATGTTTCAGGACTAGAGGGCATGGGATGAAGTTGGAGGGAGGGACGATTCAGAGGAAACATGAGAAAGAATTTCTTCACAGAGCAGGTGGTGGACAAGTGGAACACCCTGCCAGAGGAAGTGGTGGGGGCTGAAACAATCACGGGATTTAAGAATGCATGGGATAGACATAAAGGAATTCTAGAGGTCAGGGGTAAGGGGAAATAGACTTCTAGGAAAACAAACTGAACTTACAAGCTCAAATGGGCAGACTAGGTGGGCCATAGGCCCTTATCTGCCGACACTGTCTATGTATCTATGTATCTATGTATCTATGTGAATCAACCTTGAGCTCTCCAAATGCCATAACAGCCAGATATGGCATCATACCCAGTTATTACAGTGCTTGATCACACTTCGTGTGATAAAGTGGGTCACCAGTTATTATAAGTCTTTCTTGACAGCTAACTGTTAAGAACATTTTAGAATTAAATCTCTCAGTCACCAAAAAAACATGAACAAGACTTCCTGTTGTAATGAAGGGGGACAAGAAATTCTTTAGGTATGTAAGTGAAAGGAGGAAGACCAGGGTGGGACTGTAAGGTTAAAAAATAAGGGGAGCACAGTGCAGAGGGAGACCAGGAAAAGGCAGACACCCTGAACAAATAATATTGTTCAGCGTTCACAGAAGAAGGAGAAGAGAAGGTGCCACAAAAAAGTAACAGGAGCTTTGGAGAGAGGGAGGTAGACACTAGCCCATTGTCAGAGGAGAGTGTCCTGAAGGGACTGGCTAATCTGAAAGTGGACAACGCAACGGGGCCAGACAGGGTGCATCCAAGGGTATTGAGGGAGCTCAAGGAGGTACACGCTGCACCTCTGACAGTCCTGTTTAACAGCTCATTGGAAACAGGAATGTTTCCAGAGGACTGGAGGAGGGCAGATGTAGTCCCACTTCACAAAAGTTGTAGCAGGGAATAGGCTGGTAATTATAGGCCATTCAGCCTGACATCGGTAGTGGGAAAGTTAACTGAGTCACTGCTGAAGGAAAAGGTTGTGGAATATCTTGAATCCAGTGGGTCACAAACCCAAGGCAGCATAGATTCACAAGTGCAACGTCAAACAAATCTGATAGATTTGACTAGGTGACCAAAGAATCAGATAAGGGTGGAGTGATGGACATGACCTACCTAGACTACAGTAAAACTTTTAACACGGTTCCAAATAGGAGGCTAGTAAGCAAGCTGGGTAGCTCAGGAGTGGGTCCAAAGGTGGTAGACTGGGTATGAATCTGGTTAAGGGATAGGCAGCAGAGGGTGGTGGTAAATACAGTTCAGTGCTAGGAAGGGAGGGTGATCAGGGGCTGCCTTAGGAATCAGTGCTTAATGTCTTTATAAGTGACATTGCAGAGAAGCCAGAAGAGAAGGTTGCCTCTTTGCGGATGACACCAAAATCTGTAATAAGGTGGACACTCGGCAGGGTGGAAAGGATAAGCAGAAACCTGAGAAAACTCAAGGAGTGGTCAAGGGTATGGCAGCTGGGTTTCAACACGAAAAAGACCGAAGCATTGCACTTGGGGTACAGAAGCCCAGGGGCAGAGTACAAAATGGGAGGAGTGGTATTGACGGCCACCAAGCAGGAAGGAAATCTGGGGGTAATCATATTTGATGACCTACAGGTGGCCGGGCAGTGTGACAAGGCAGTAGGGAGGGCTAGTGGGATACCGCGGTGTATAGGGAGAAGTATCACCAACAGAAAGAGGAAGGTGATACTGTCTTTGTGTAGGTCACTAGTAAGACCCCACCTAGAGTATTGTGTCCAGTACTGGAGACCACATCTCTGGACAGACATAGACAGAGTGGAGGCTGTCCAGCGGAGGAGAACAAAAATGGTGCAGGGTCTGCATCAGAAGTCCTCTGAGGAGGGACTTAAAGACCTAAATATGTATACCCTGCACGAGATGGGGGGAGGGAATATGAGAGAGACCTTTAAATACCTGACTGGGGTAAATAACATACAGCAGGGAAGCATGTTTCAGACAAAACGGTGCTAAAGGACAAGGAAGTGAGATAAAAAGCTGGGAGGAGTAGATTCAGGAGAGATGTGAGGAAGCACTTCTTCACAGAAAGAGTGGTGGATTTCTGGAAAAATCTTCCACCAGAGGTGATAGGGCCAAAAGCAGCTGTGAGGTTCATGAATGCATGGGACAGGCGTAAGGAAATCTTAGGGAAATGGGGGGGGGGGGCAATGGGCCAGAGATCAAGTAGAATCTGCAGTGATACTATAGGTAGGGAAAATATTTGCTGATAAATTCTATGTTTCTATATTTCATGAAATACATCAGTTAAATATTTCATCACAGCCCAAACACACACACCTGCAGTTTGAAAACCACAACTGAAACAATTTGTTACGTCAGCTGGCCTTCGAGCACAATTTCTCCTAGTTCTCTTACATTGGCTGAGTTTACCCCTAAATCTTCATTGGATACCAAAAACTAAGCTACAAAATGAGAGACCCCATGCATTATACAAAATAGAATAACCTCAGTGTTAAGAGCAGGCTAATCTTAACAACCGCTAGGTTCTCCAACATCAGGAGCAATCACGCTTTGTTCTTGAGCGAGCATTATGTTACGGAACCCACTCAGTGTTAAGATATAGCCTATTCTTAACACTTGGGGTTAATTATTCTATATGTAATTAATGGCACCTGCTAGCATGTCGTTCACATGTGGGACTTGGCATTGGTGCTGTAAGAGACCATGTCGACACATCCCTCATGGCCAGGTGTGGTGTTGGAGCAATGGGGGCTGGAACATAAGTGAAAAAGGAGTGGACAGTTTTTATTTTAAATGGCAACAAAGAAAATGGCCTTTTGTTCGTTCTGGACAAAAAACAGAAGTGCATATTGTGCCTTTAAAGACAGAATTTGTTTTTCACTACAGGCAATCCATAAAAATGGATAATGTGTCATTGGGGAAACTTTTTTTCTTTCAAAAATGAAACTGCTGCCAAAAGAAGTCACATTTATGTTTTCATTTTAATTTGCATAGCAAATATAAACTTGAAGCAAAGTGACCTTGGTTATGCAAAAAAAAAAAACAGCTATTTCAGAATTGCTAGGGCCCACCATTAGTATTTCATTCTGACAGGTAGGAAATAGGCATGTCAGCACTCAATGTTACAGACTGAGCTGTGGCCCGGACCACGGTCAAAGCAGTAAATTTCATCTTTCCATCAAAACAAAAAGTGCTTAAATAATACAACTGAACTGTCCAGGGGGAGGAAGAGGGTAACTTTCTGCAGCTGAGTTAAAATGCAAGCGGCTAAAAATAATAGACTGGATGAGTCTAATGGTGCGGAGAAAGTAAACTGCAGTAGGACCAAAAAAAAAAAAAGAAAGAAAATCCCCCAAAAAAAAAAAATCGTAGACTGGATCAGATTAAAGTGATTTTCCAATATCCAAGAAAACATCTCAAAACATAATATTCAGACACAATTTACCTACTATTTCATTTATTCCATGTATTTACCTTCCCCGTCCTTTAACAGGCAGGTTTACGTGAAAAACATCTTCTTTGTCCCAAAGGCTATTTTATACTGTTTTGAAACTGAATTGTCTGTACAGTATACACTGTGTTTTAACTTGTGTGTACCATGTGACATTTCAGTACTATTCTGATTGGGATGTCGTTGTAAATGAATGTTTGCTCAATACTGTATTTCTTCTGTTTTGATCATTTGAATAAACTTACTGGTTGATTGATAGATACCTTTAAGTCTCCCTATTTTTAGGGACTTTCCTTGATTCTGCCAATTTTTTGAACATCCCCTGCTTCTCTTATTACCCCTTCTAACTGCCCCAAAATCACCACGCTCCAGAAGTCACCTGAGGAGGATGTGGTACACCGCCACTCAAACCTTGTGATGTAATCAGTCAGGCTGCATTGTACTGTGGCTGTGTAAGTTTTACTGGCTCTGCATACTCAAAGTTTGTTTTTGCACTGCAGGGACTAATTTCTGTATGTGCTGGGTGACTTCCTTTTGCATATTGCTTACTGGGAGCTCGCTGGCCAGAGGAGAGTCATCACATCACCATGGAGCAGCGAGTGCTTCCTCCTTCAATAACTGATTACCCTGCCAGCTTATGCATGACACTGTGAGGAGCTGCAACCTGTTTTTGTACTTGATGTATCGTGGTTGACTTTACAGGGGTGAATGCAGGGGAAGGCAATTTAAGGCACAAACATCTGAATGAAAAATGCTGTCTCCAAGCCTCTTGTGTGAAGCAAGATGAAATGATGGAACATTGGCTTGTAGAATACCCCGTTTGCTTATTAGTTTTGGGCTGTTTTCAAGGGTATTGAGAGTGCCCCAACTGTATAATCCATGTTATGAATGGACTGTTTATGGGCCCTACCTCCCCAAACTTTGGAAAAGGACCTTATGGCATGAGTACATTACAGGTGGAGTCCTCCCCACCAGAAATATTTTTTATGGCAGGATTGGTGTCACATTTCACCTAAGTCAGTGGAGACTGCAGCCTGAAATAGTGGGTAGGGCAGTTTTGGGGTTACATGCATACATACTAAGGAGGGAAAAATGACCACTTGTCCACTGAGCTCCTCCCTCCCACTAGCTCAGTGGGTTCTTGTAGGTCTGTATGTTACACAGAAAATAAGGGAGACTGATGCTTTCCACAAATTATGGCGACAACTATGGATACCACCCAAATGAGGCTAGTGAAAATGTTACTTACAAGGAATCTTTTCACTGGGGTTTATGCTCCTCTGCCCTTCGCCCCCCCCCTTCTGCTCCTAGCATGTCTAGCCCCGTCACTCACCTTCCCTGGGACTTCACAGCTCTGAAGATCCTCCATGGACTACCCTCCACATCAGCGCCAGGACAGGGAGGGTCATCCTCCTGCACCGATGTCCTCATCCAGATGTGGAGCTACGCTCACTCGGTGGTGAGTGGACTGCGACAGGCTAAAACTTCGTCAAGTCATTGGGAGGGACGCTCTTATTGCTCCTCTGGTGCTTCCAGCATGTAATGACACACCACATGTGCATTAGTGTCGAGGGAGCTCACGCTTCTGAAACTTCCTGCTACACTACTAACTGGTCCGCACCACGTGGCATCTGCTGAGGGCATGTCTGGACCCCCCCCCATCTGAGGGTGGAGAGTAGACCTTTGGACACTTGAAACTCCCTCCCCTTGGCCAACCCATAATGACCAGAGTCTGCACAGTCTACACCCAAACCCGGGTCACTGGCATGGGGAGCGGTAGCATTACTGCCAAGCCAACAGGATGGAAGTCCCAGGAAGATGCTCCGATTTGGCCTAGTTGATCCACGACTCATACTGGGCCCCACCTCCTCCTGGCATCCCCAATGGATTTTCTCCCCCGTGGCAGGAGCCTCAGGGAAAGATCATACTCCACCCTCAAGGCAGTTCATTGTATGAGCTAGGGTCCAGTACTGACAAGCACTTGGACCCAGGGGAGCCAGGAACACAGGCCATCACAGGGGCAGTGCTATGGACTTTCTCCCTGCTTTTTTCTCCCAGCCGCCCTCCTCCTCCTTCCAGGGCATTTACTTAATCTCTGGGCCTCAGATGCATGCAGTGATGGCCTTGTGGAAGAACTAAGCTCCCCTGGTGCATGCAGGGATTGCTGCGGTACTGGTGGTACAGCCTCGTCTCTCCCTGACCAGAGCACTGCCAAGTGGCGGCTACTATGGTCAGGTCCAACCCCCCAACGCAGCGCCACGAGCGCACTCCCAAACTCGGGTCATCTTCACAGCAGCACACGTTACACTGCTTTTTAAGATAATGATTTGTTGTAATTGGTAAGTACAACCTATAGTGTATTTATTTATTTGTAATTTTTTACTTTTGTAGAAGAAATATGTTTTAAGAAGGAAACTATTTCTAATGCAGTTTTACTGTTGAATCTAGACCGAAGCAAAAGGGTCGGGGGTCAACTGATTTGCTCAGGGTCAAACAGCAAACCTGTTAAAGTGCTGGAATTCAAATCTTTCTCCTGGTTTATAGTTAACTGATCCAAGCACTAGACCACCCTACCTTCCCACAATATGCAACTGAGTCACATCTCCCCCATCTGCTTGCTAAATGCCATCCTTTCTGTAACAAACAGTACCTGAGAAATGTCCTGCTGCCAGTACAGATTTCAGTCTCCTTGCATTAAAAGAGTGACAGTGCCATCACTAGCAGTATAGCCTCGTTATGAAGTGCTGTGCAAAATAGTGCAGACGTAGCTAGCTCACAGAACTCCACTGGTCCTCGTTAGCATTCACACTCATCCCCCTTTCGGACACAGACAATAAAGGACTTTTCTACCTGGGTGGCAGACATTAATGATACTTGCAAATATGACTAATGCCTTCATTGGTGAAAAATTAATGCGCTGCAATGATTTTTCTACCTGGGGTTAATGAACATGTCAAATGCTGAAAATGAGTTGTTTGAAAGTAAATTACTATAATCTATATTTAGGAAACTGCTGTAAAGAAATCACGTGAACTCCATTTCCTCTAGTTAGTTTCTGTCATGATTCTCACCATTCTGCTAATGAGTTTTGAGCTGTGTTTTTAGTTTTACCAGTGTTTAGTGGAAGTAGTTTCTTTAGCTAATTATTCAGTCAAATCTGAGCATTCATAAACTCAAAAGACAAGCACGTGCTTAACAGATCTGCACATATAATACCACATAAAAGAAAAAACATATAAGGAACTGTTTTATTTTTTATTTTTATTCTCCATTTCTCCTCATCCAAGCTGACTCCCCAAACACTGTCACCCCAGCACACTCCAGGATGTAACTGTCAGTGGCTACCCCAGGGCCTGCCCCTCCTGTTGGGATCAGCAGGGTTCCCAACCCCCGCCATCGAATAGGATCTGGTTTCGCTTGGTGCAGGGTCTATGGGTAACCGGTGTTATCCTGCCAGCTGGGATTTTCCTTGTTCTCCCCTGGGAGATGGCAGCACAACACATGTTGCGTGCTTCTATGTGACGTGCATTAATAGCTGCCGCATCTCCCTGCACTCTGGTGGTCCCAGACTGCCTTCCCCCCAGCCTCTGCTAGGGGCCAGATGTACACCAGGCTCCACAAACCCCCACTGGAGAGCAATCCCTCAAACACTGATCCTCCTCCTCCAAGCCGGCCCTCCATCACCCTGAGTTCACTCCCAAACCAGGTTCATCAGTGCATAAGCAGTAGTGCTACCACTGTGTTGGCGGTTTGGGTGATTTCTAAAAAATGAAACACTGTTAATAACTAGTATGGGGTGCTAAGTGCGCCTCCTTATATCCCACGCCGACAGCAACACAGCGTATCTGATATCCTGTCGGCAAATAGACACTTTGCCGATAGGTTGTCGTGTTGGTGTGCCCGAGACAGGGGCACACTGTCTCCAGTCCTGCACCCCGCCCTGAATCAACTCTGACTGGAGTTGAGAATCCTATAGATGGGGAGGTGGGGGCAGAGCCCCCTGCATGTGGGGTTCGGGGGCGCAGCCCCCCCATAGAAAAAGCAGACCAGGAGACACACTGGAATCACGTAAACCACAACTTGCGGTCAACATGATTCCAGTCGGTGAGATGCCGGTTGACAAAAGGATTGTCGAACCAGCATCATAGAGCCGGGGTACTCCACCATGAAGATTGCCCTACGGCCCAGCAGCAGTGCACTGTGCTTTGGTGGTCAGAGAGGCCTCAACTGTAAATATCTTTAAGATCCGCCTGAAAACTTTTTTATTCTCTCAGGCTTTTGACGTTTAGACTACATGAGACCATAATGTATTTATTATCTGTTATTTCATTTATTTTATGTATTATGCTCTTTTTAAAATTTGTACAGCACCCAGAGCCTCCGGGATTGGGCGTCTTTTAAATAAATTTGACTTGACTTTGCTTCCCATGACCTAGGATCAGCAGTGGGCTCAGTCAGCTGGGATCATGACAGCCATGCTGGTAATGTTTCCAAAGTCAGCACAAGCCCGCCCAGGGAGGAAGGGCATCAGAGTCTGCCACCACAGTGGTCTCTTACAGTGGGCTAGGTAGCCTGCTTCATCAGGGGTAGGCCAGTGCTGGGCTGTACCTTATGCTAGGGAGGAGGGAGCACTCACACAGAAAACACCAGATTCTGCCAAAATGACGGGCTCCAGTAAACACAGCCCCACACCATAAATCCAGGTTGTCATTCTGCTATATACTGGACCTGAAGAACTCTGGAGAGTGGATAGCCTTCCCCTGACACCCCCCAAACTGGGGACTGAGGTCAGATGAAAATTACTCAAAGTAGTAAAATCTTTTCTTGTAACGCATTAGGATTGCCCTGTCCCACTTGTGCATCATCTCCGTCAGGTGTACAATACCCCAGAACTTAAGAATATTTTTTTCAAAGACTCTATCTCACTGTGCTGGTCTTGAGCCTCCCAGCATTTTAATGGCACATCTTTGAGCTGAAGGGGTCAGATTCTCAAGACCTAATTTGAAAAAACAAAATTCCAATTAGAATAGTACAAGTTCCAGATCAGAATGTTTTAATGAGACAGAAAACAAGAGCAGCCATTAAAAGCTCAAGCACTGATACTAATAAAGTATTTATAAGAATCTAATTACACTATCCTAAAAACGGGAGGCAGGGAAGGGTAGCTTGACTCACAGGTCTAATACATTAGCCGAAAAAAATATTATCACGTTAACTTTTCCGTCTATCAAACTGAATTAGAACGGTCTTGTTAAATCTGTGCAGACTCCAAGCAGTGCCCTAGATTGGAGGTTTTAGGATTAATTTGAGATCAGGTTCTGGAGTATAGAAATCTCACATCTACCATCCTTTCTTGCCTGTGTATCCTGGCAGCAGTGAGATGTGAATGCGTGGACTGTAGACCAGGTAGGAGCTTCACATGCAGTGTTTCTGCCAGGGGCACATTCCTTCTAGCTTCCACTCACTGATGCTGCTGCTGTCCTCCTCGTGGAGTGTGATTTCATGCCATCTGGGGGTACTTTTTGGCTTGGTGCTGTGAAAATCTATGGTGAATAATATCCATCTCGATATGGTCTGCTTTGTGGCTGGGTGTCTCTTTGACACCACATCATATGCAACAAACAACTGCCTGCTATTATTCCTAAGATCCTCTGTTCTAAACTTGTAAAAACTGTGGGCCCTTCTTACATCTAATGTGTGGCATTTCTCCTCCCCTCTGTTGGCATGTGAGCTGGGGAAAATGCTGGAAAATTAAAAATCAGATTCAAATATAATTTGGAAATTACCTTTGGGAGGAAATGAACATTTGTTCTTCACACCACTTTCTCTCTGTGGAAAATCAAGTATGAAGGATCAGTGCCAAGTGCTTGTAATTCACTGTCCCTCCTTGCTGAAGTGATAGCTACCTGGAATAAAGTTTTCCAGGTAAGGTACTTCAGTTCAGTAGTGGCCATAGGTTCAGATGAACAGCTTGTCAACTGAGTGAGAACTAGATCTGGGTCCCAAGCTGGTATGGGTTTCTTTATAGGAGGGTACATACGAGAAAGACCCTTAAACACTGGGTGTTTGAAAAGAGTTACTGTTATGGCATTAGACCTGAATACAGAAATAGAAGAGAAACACACCTTTAAAAGATGTTGGCCTTAAACCCAAAGACGTTAAAAATCACAGATACTCCAGAATTAATGCAACACGCACTTTCTCAGCTGAATGGGGATTCTTCCCACACTAGAATGAGAATCTTTTCCATTTTGAATTGTAAGTTTTCTTGCAGCTGGCTTCCTGGCCACCTTAAGCACCTCCATAACCTGACTGGACGGATTTAAGTCAGAAGACTCTATCCTCTAAGGAATGAGGAACCCTGCCTTCAGGTGAAGGGACTCCAAGTTGGGATGGCTCGCCTGAAGTTCTGAGATAATCAGAAGACCTCAACACAGAGGCAGACTGCAAGGAGTCTTCTGGGACATCTGAATTTATGGAGAATACAAAGGCTGTCTGGGCCAGTCTGGTACTATCAAGATCATGGGTATATGCTCTGCCATCACTTTCAGAAGTACTTTCTGTATCAGAGAAAGGGTGGGAAAGCATGAAGGAACTTGTTACCCCAGCATATCTTAAGATCATCTTCTGGGACTGATCCTTGAGATGGGACTTTGCAGCAAAACAGTGATAGCTTTTGTTCTCCCGTGATGCAAAAATATCCACCCTCAGATGACACCTCTCCCCCATGTTCTGACAACTTAATTTCATACAGACTGTTTTAGTGACCACTCATGTGTCACATGGTCCATCCCATGGACTGCAAATATGTATACTGACAGAGCAGACCACACTCCAGATTTTCAGCGCTTCCTTGCACAATTTGGGGATCTTTCACCACCCTGTTTATGTAATAAATTGTAGGAGTACTGTCTGTTCTTATCTGCAAGACTTAGTTTCTTTTTTTATTATTATTCATTTAGTATAATGCAGAGCAACACACACATTACCATACTGTTAAAAGTTTCAATCCACAAGTAGATCTAGTTAACCATCACTGCAACAAGATCAGCATTAGGCTTATTGCAAATTATCTTGTATGCATCCTGGCAAAGGTTTACTAGGAACTGAAAAGCTAACCAACTACAGTAAAAGGATTCTAATAAGGACATCCAGGCTGTTCCAGTTATCATCGTGAAAATTTCCTGCCAACCAGAACAGAAATCAGTAGCCACAAAATAGTGGTTGTGCTGCAGTAGTGATGCACCTACCACAGCAGAATGGCATCTCGCTCTGCTTCAGTAGGCATGTCACAGGGCCAAAGTACTGGCTCAGTTGCTCAGCTGTGCTTCACCTGCTCGTGACTGAATCAGCTGTTCAGCTGCACTTCACCCACTGGGAAATTACTGAGATCATCGGTACCGGAGGCTGTAACCATAACGCGGAGGCAGGCGGTCTGGAGGACAATTGACAATGGATGGGCAGCGATGGGGGGGGTGTTAATGTAGTTGTGATGACTGTACTGTGACAGCTGGGATTTACCTGCAGTGAACAAAAGAGAGACACCTGTTTAAAAAGACAGAGGCCTTCTCACACAATTACCAGTACACATTTGTCTGTTGAGACACCTGCCACTGCTGGAGATAGTAAGAGAGATGTCCCCTCACTGGAGGGTGAAGTGGCAACCTGTGCCTCATTACGGGTTAAGTTTTTGTCATTTGCATTTGAGCTGGAGCTTCTGCTGGTCCCCTGCTTCCTCCTCCTCCTCTACCTCTTTGTTAGCCTCTGGATGTAACATTGTGTAGATGTTGATACTGCCTGTGACATACCTCCTCTCCATGCTACCTCTGCCATGGGGTCTGTGGTACCCTCAGGACTTCTCTTTTTCTACCAAACATTTAAAAGCATATTTATTCTCCACACACCTTATTCATGTAACTGTCTCATCTCCAACGAGAGATGGATCCTCAAAGGGGAAGTCTACAGCCTTATTTTGTAGATCCAAAGATAAACATGTGGTTCTTAACCATGCATAACGTCTGGTAGATATTGTATTTGCCAGAGCCTGGCTGCTGTGCCACTAATGTCCACAGCCATTTGAAACTGGGTTTTGCCTGTGTCCAGACTAGCTTTTACATGCTGTAGCTTCTGTGCTCTTTCATCAGAGGGCACACTGCCACAAAAAAGCATAACAGCTTCGAAGACTGCTTCCTGGTAGTGTGATGTCTAACTCAGGAAGGCTGCCTCCTTCATAATAAGTGTGGCAGAAGAGTAAGATTTTTTAACAAGTGCGTCACTTTCACTGTATTTTTTATCAGGCAGAGCTGATGAAAAGGTTATTTTTGTCTTTTCACATGCAGCAACCTATATTAGGCCTTCTGGGTAAGGTGTACACAAAGGTATTCTGAACCATATATCTTTTCTCAATCTTATCAATTGCCAGTGCAGATGGTGGCAACTGTAAGATTTTCTTCCTCATCATATTAAACGTAGCATGTTTAGAGATACTGACTCGCTTGGCTGATGACAATCACAGCAGCTTCAAATAATGTGACTTCCCCAATGTCAGAATCTGTTTCTACAGTGGGGATATTAATCATAGCTGTGATGCCGTTAAGAAAGGGAGAATACGAGGAAGCATCATCTAAAAGTCGTGGAGAGCATATTTCTTCATCACCTTTGACTCACAGAGTACTAAGTTCCTCTTCTTCATCATAATAATATGCTTCCTCTTTGACACTAGCGGCTGCTGAGAAAGGAATTGTAGACACTTGCTCTTCAATAGATTGGAAGACTGTCCACCTTTGTTTAAATTCTCCCATGGAGGGCACTGGAGCATCACCAGCTGGTTGGACAATTGTCCTGCTTACATTTTCTGGCTCCACATGTTTTTCTTTTCTAGTCTTTTTAAGGCTGGTGTGAAAGGAGGACTTTTCTTGGAGTCTTTTTTATCTGAGCATTCCTCAGCCAAGGATTTCTGCTCTTTAGTAGGCTTCCTTGCAGACTCTGCTTTAGTGTGGTCTTTAGGAGAAGCTGTTTCTACAGACAGTACTGCAAAGATGTCCTCAACCTGTTTACTAAGAGAACAGAAAACAAATAAACATGTGCTCTCAAACAGGAACGGGTACCGACTGTAAAACATCTAAACGAAGAACACAAAAAAAACACAGACTGCATCAGAAAGAATAAAGATACAACTCACATGTGTGCAATCTGAGTCATCAGTTTAATTTCAGACCCTGGTATGAAATTGCAGCACTCTAGTCCCGTGCATTGCATCCTGTGTGACGACTCATCGGGGGGGGGGGGCATGGTTACGACTGTAAGGTACTCCAATTTATACAGCATGTTTAAAGAAACAGTAATTCATTAGTACACCTACGCCAAGTTTATCCAGCTGACCTGAGCCTGTATGTATTGTTCATGTCATGTATCATTAAACAAAAAAAGGAATATAAGTAATGATTTGCAAACTCCAAAATAAGAGCAAATGAAGAAAGGTTTTGTAAATAGTGAATAAAATGCCAACGTGAAATGAAGAGAAAACAAGAGGGGGGCAGGGATGGGGAGCAGTAGATTGGCAAATAGAAAAACAGAAAACAGTTTGGGGGAAGGGCAAGGCACGTTGGGAAAGTGAGGGGGACAAGAAAAAACAGAGGAGGAGAATGGAAATGAGAAAAAAGATGGAATCAACTGGCAAGGGAGTTCCTAAGAAGTGCTAACTGAGAAAGGAAAAGCATTCTCAATGCACCCTGAGAAAAGGCACAAGGATGAAACTGTCAAATAATAGCTGAGGTCAGTGCATATAGTTAGTACACAGCACATTCTAGGTAGTTCAAGAGAGATATGTCAACATTTCCGAAAGTGGGTTCCTATTCAACTGCATTTCTCCTTGCAGGAGAGAAAGAAGGGACATGATTAAAACCTTCAAATACTTGAAAGGGATAAAAAAAGGTTGATAAGGAGTGTCTCTTTAAGATGAGTGCCAACCATAACATGAGGGGCACAGTCTTAAGCTGAGAAAGGGAGGTTTAGGAGGGAGATCAGGAAGCACATCTTCATGGAGAGGGTGGTAGACACTTGGAATGCACTGCTGGAAGAGGTGGTCTCGTTAAAGACAGTGGCCAACTTCAAGAGAGGCTGGGATAGGCATAGGGCAAAGGTAAGGATCATGGGTAGGGAGGAAGGAAAGGATGGGAGCAGTGGGGGGGGGAGTAGGTTCAGTAGCTCAAGCTGTAGACCCTGCAATACAAGCAGACTAGATGGACCAAAT
Organism: Neoceratodus forsteri; assembly: GCA_016271365.2. NCBI lineage: Eukaryota > Metazoa > Chordata > Ceratodontiformes > Ceratodontidae > Neoceratodus > Neoceratodus forsteri. The sequence goes on from CM028136.1 coordinate 966,521,095, forward strand.
GGCCTTCCTCGGCTGGCTTCTTTGTACATTTGTATTTCGGTAAAAAGATAAAAAATAAATTCATTATTTAGCATGCTGTATTGGAACCCACATCTGGAAATTTCAATGTGCCTCTCTTAAACTGCTTAGAATGTGCTGTACTACGTATATGCGTTGATCTCAGCTATTATTTGACAATTTCATCCTTGCACCTTATCTCAGTGTGCACTGAAAACTGTTTTTCTTTCTCAGTTAGCTCTTCTTAGCAGCTCCTTTGCCAGGGGCTTGCAGAACATTGCTTATGTTTCGTTTTGTTTAATGATACATGAAATGAGCAATACATACAGACTGTCAGACTGATGTGTTTGCCATAGGTGTACTAATAGATTACGGTTTCTTTAAACAGGCTGTAAAAATTTGAGCATTTTACGGCCTTGGCCATGCCCCCTAATGAAGCGTCATGCATAGGACGCTAGAGTGCTGCACTTTCATACAAGGGTCTGAAATTAAGTCTATGGCTCAAACTTCATCCATGTGAGTTGTATCATTATTCTTCTTGATGCAGTGTGCGACGTTTTGTGTTCTTTACTCAAGAAATACTCTAGTGTTAGACAGAGAGGCTGGAGCTGATTAATACTGACTTTTTGTTTGTCTTGTTTTAAGTGACTTAGGATAAAAAATTCTGCACAGATCATTGTTTCCCAAATTGAGGATAAAAAATTCCGCACAGATCATTGTTTCCTAAATTGTAATCTGGGCCCAAATGCTAGTAACTTTCTATATGCCTGTTGCGTTAGTCAAATAGTGACCAGAATTTTGACACTTATTGAAACCTGTGGGTCAAACTTTCTTTTTAGACATTTGCTTCAGTTCTGGCTCAGGCATATAACCAGAAATTGTAACCACAATAAAAACATCAAACTCAGTCATAGAGAGCCAGTTTTAAACATTGGCCGGTCTTTGTAAGATGCCCAGTATTTCTCTTTATTATACCACAGTCATTGGGGGCGGAAATACACAGCCTAAAGTGCTGTGAAAAACAGGCAGAACTTTTTTTGCAGTTTTTGGTAAAACAGAACAATTAAAACAGACTCACTAGACTGTTAAATCTAAACAGCCAACTCTACCATAGTCACTGCCAGCAGACTGTAACTTGAGCTTTAGGTCACAGTGTCTGGAACCATTCAGGAACCATGAAAAAGACAAGAAATGTAACTTTAGTGCTACAACATGGTTCAGAACTCACAGCAATAATAAACTAAAATAACCTTAAACTGTTTTAAAATAATAACATTCTTATGGCCTAGCCATCGAATAGCAGAAATACTGTCCGAGACAAGCGCTCTCTCCAGTGGAAACTAAGGATCTGCTAACTGAGATACTTGAGACCAGCACAGTGAGGGAGGCAGCATCTTTGAAAAAACATTCCATATTCCTGGGCACAATGCACAGGTTTCACAGCCAAGTGCAATCCACGCTGTTAGAAACACGAGGTCAGTTCTTGATGAGACTGTGTGATTGCTGGGAGTCCTGAGGACAGTAGATAAATATCTGGGGGGTTAACATCTTTATAGAAATATAAAAGAATAGACCACCATATAAGCATGGTTATGTCTGTACACCGAGATCATAAAATATAAACAGCGTGGAGGCATGTCAGAGACACGGGGCCTGATTTTCAAAGGGCAACACGGGGCTTGCACCAAGCTCACCGTCAAACCCTTTTTGGGGGTGGGACACAGTTGCGCCAAACACATTTGCTGCAACTGTGCTCAATTTTGGTAGGTTGGGTGCAGTTACAACACTTTACCTAATTCGTGACAGATGGCGCCAAATATTTGGCATAAACCTCGTAAAACAGGTACCTGGAATTGCTGCAAGCTTGACCAGAAAAAGTTGGACTAACTTGCAGCAATTGACACACATTATAGAAAATCCTGATTGCTGTCTGGAAGACTGCCACAAGCCTCATGCACCATACATTTGGTGCACCCCGGGGTTTGCAGCATTCGGGGCAGTTTGAATATTTGGCCCATGTAGTCTAGCTAAGGACATAAGTCTGTCTGCCATCTTTGTAAGAACACACCTACGCTGATAAAAATCTGTATTGAAATAAAAAAGGATAGACCACCAGGTAAGCATGTTCACATCTGCACATTGAGATAATAAAATATTAACAGAGCAGATGCACGTCAGAGACACATAGTCTAGCTAAGACCATAAGTCTGTCTGCCATCTTTGTATGGGTGCACTTACTCAATAAAAAAATCTGTCTAGAAATGAAAAAGGATAGTCCACCATGTAAGCATGTTCACATCTGTGCTTAGAGATCATAAAATATAAACAGTGTGGATGCATGTCAGAGACACATAATTTGGCTAAGGCTATAAGTCTGTCCGCCATCTTTGTATGGGTACACCTATTCAATCAAACTCTATCTAGAAATGAAATAGGACAGTCCACCATGTAAGCATGTTCACCTCTGTGCATAGAGATCATAAAACATAAACAGTGTGGATGCACATGACAGACACATTATTTGGCTAAGGCTATAAGTCTGTCCGCCATCTTTGTACGGGTACACCTACTCAATAAAAATCTATCTAGAAATGAAATAGGACAGTCCACCATATAAGCATGTTCACCTCTGTGCATAGAGATCATAAAATATAAACAGTGTGGATGCACGTCAAAGACATGTAGCCCAGTTAAGGACAGAAATCTGTCCACCATCCTTGGAAAGGTGTACCTAGTCTGATAGACTAACGGGTCAGAAATTCTGAGCTGGTTGATTAGGCACTGTGCCCATCATTGTTCTCTCATGCCCACACAGCCTGCATTTTTAATCTGTGATTTCCCATATAATACCGGTATAGTTTGACAAAACTTCAGAGGCCTTTTTGTGAACATTATGACTGGGTGAAATTCAGTTGAAGCTGAGGGAATTCTCCCAGGCTGGAACAAGTCCCAGTTTGCTACTGCTAGAAAACAAATTCTGGGTTAGAGCCGATACGGCTTCTCAGAGCAGACAGTGTGCATCAAGAGCGAGTAAAACAATAGTCAGAGCTAATAGTTGGAGCTCTTGCAGCGTTCTCGCCGCACCCAAGTCTGCAGTTCACAAGATGGTGGCACCACCATAATTGTGTATTCGCGATATTTGCGCATGTGCAGTTTGAGTTAGTGCCACCATCTTGGGCATGGCGGCCATCACTTCCGCAGCTCAGAAAGAAAAAGTAGTGCTCCATGAAGGGGGTGTTTATGCGGCCCGCAGAGGGGAAGGGCCACATAAACAGCACCACTGGACATTTGCCAGAGCACTGTGGAAGCACACTGGACAGTAGTCCGGTCACATGCTTCCACAGTGCTCTTCTAGAGATATAAACACAAAAATATCTGCGGAGCTCCACCCACGCAGCTGTAAAAATCTCTTTGGGACGATGGGAGAATCTCACTACACTTACCTAGTTCTCAGCAGTGAAACATTTACAATGGCTCTTCCTTTTCATGACCCTAAATGAGAATGACTGTTGCAAAGAATGTCCCCGTCCTAACAAAGTCATGATGCTGCGGGCACCTAATGTAGCAATAGCAGTCCACACTGCAGTTTTGAAATACACGGCACTTAACTGTACCCCCCCCCCCCACAAACACACACATACACGATAGGACTGAGAAATTACTTGTATTTTTTTTTTCTTTTTACCTTCTTGTAGTTCTGTAACATTATGATCAGGAGAAGCAAACATGCAATAGAGCTTTGCGCCACTTAAACAAGCTGTCTACACAAGAAATTTTGTCATTCCATTTTGACAGATCAAGTAATAATTTCATCTACCTTGGGAGAATATAAACTGCAACAGTAAGGGAATCGTAGTGGGCGTATAAGCTGTAACCGTCATAAATGACACTTTTTATTCCCTTTGAAAATCCTTCTGATTTATTACATTTACTTACAGACTGTCACAGTTTATTTTTACTAGAAACATTTTTTTAGACTCCATCAAGTGAGCTACTAACGTGATGCAGAGCAAACTGATAGAAACCGGTGACACTTTCACCCAAGCTGTCATTATTCAAAATGATTTCTTCTGCTCAGGTTGTTTTCATTTAGTAAAATAATTTGATTTCTCTATGTCTGCCCACATTCTATTCACAGGAGGCAACAGGCGCTCAAAACAATGTCTCCTCTGCTTAATATGCAAGGAGAATGCTTAATAGAATCATTTGCGGGATAATTAAAAGCCCGCTGATACATCTTATGAAAGTGTGAAACAAAGTACAAAATGAACAGAGCCAAATGGCAATTGCTTATTTCTGTATAATACGTTCTAAGTCAGAGAGGTCAGAACTGATATTTTAAAATGGAGAACACAGATAACTGTGTTTTTTCTTCCTGTGACAGGCTTTAATAAGCTTTGTAAAGCACAGCACCTACAACAAATGGTAGTTGGAAACTTACTTAAAATGCAATATCCCTCTTCGGGCAGACTGAATGGACCTCAAGGTCTTTTTCTGTCAAAATGAACATACTGTACACTAGATTGCGGATACAAAAGAAAAAGTTTTGAAGTCTCTGTTTCCTCTGGAATGACTTTGTCCATGTATTTTTTTTTTTTGTCTAACATTTGACCGGTCATATTATATTCTCCTTTGCACAAGTAAGAGCATAGCTGCTTCCTGGATGGTGAGTAATGACCGCCATAATATGTCACTGTAAGTAACACATGGTGCTGTCTGGGATGTGAAGAGTGCTATCCAGCAATTTTTGCATGCTACTAACACACCTTTTGCCATTATTTTCTCAGGAAAACCAGCGCATAAATAATGTATCAATGTTTCTGAACAAGTCCCATAGGCAGCTGCTTATGTAAATTTACGGACTGTATTGGGCTATAAGCCTGATCTTTTGAACTCTGTCCCAAACAAACATATGCAGCAAATCTAAATTGCCTGGTTCGCAATGAATTGTAACATTTCTACATTTTTTTGGTTACCTATGTAGTACCTTCCATTTTTTTCTTTTTTTTTTTTCAACTTGATGTTCATCCTCCTTGCTTCTGCCTGTCCCTGTCTGGACAGCTCCCCCACCCCAGTCACCCACCATCTCTAGGACCTACCCCTGTCCCCCTCCCCATAACTAAACCCCATGGCAGGGTCGGCAGGGCTTGCTCTTGCCCTTCGAAGCAGGGTCCAGATGGGTGCCAGGCCTGTGGGGAATCACCCTTTATCCCACCACAGCAAAGGATGTTTCCTCCATTTTGTCTACCCCGGGACATCGAGCTGCAATGACGAGGAGCATCCATCAACATCCCACACCCTTTTTGAGAATCCCATCTGCCTCGACAGCCAGCCTCTGTGAGGTGTCAGGTGCGTTGTGGGAGGTATGCTCCACCCCCACCCCATGAGAGGAGAGCAGCACCTCGGATGCTGATTCCTCTCACTCCCGGTCAACAAACAATGATGTCAGTTGACTCCCAAACCCAGGTCATCGGCATAACAAGCAGCCATGCAGTACATTTCTAAGAAGTCGACATGGCCTAGTAGTTAGAGCACTGAATTATGAAACAGGAGGTCAGAGGTTTGAATCCTACCTTAGCCCCTGGCTCACTCTGTGACCTTGTGAAAGCCACTTGGCTTCCTGTATTTCAGTTCTTCAAGTTGTAAACTGGGTATAAACACGCTCCCACTATGACATGTTGCATCTCAATCAGGCAATCCCGGTTAATCGAACTCTAAAACAATGTTGACACAAGCGGGCATTTACTCCTCCCTCTTACAAGAGGAGAGCTAGTGCAGTCCATGTTCAGAGTACAAGTCAATGAGCTGAGAGAGATCCCATGTTAAAATCCCACCAGAGCTGCTCACTCACTTTGGGACCTTGAGCAAGTTACTTAAAGAGCTGGTGACACGTTCAGATGAACTTTAACGAAACAATATTTAGACACAGTCCAGCTTGTATTTCCCACTAGTTCTGTATTTCTCCTCACCATTATTTATTACTGAGGTCATTTGTATGAAAACAGGATTTCTGCTCCTGAAGAGTTCATCTATTTCTTCTGCTTTCTCCCTACCTGAGGTCATAATGCTCTGCTTGTTACATCACAGTTACTCCCATGGTAACAGAATGTGATGTCACAACAGAGGATTATGACTTGGAGTAGAGAATAAGCTATAGAGGCAGATGAACTCAAAATAAACTCTTAGGGACAACAATCATATATTCATACACATTTCCTTAGTCATAAATTATGAAGAAGAGAGAAATTTATAACACAGTAAATGGAATACAAGCAGAATTGTAGCTAATTATTATGTCTTTTTTAAGTTTTCTTTGAGGTGTCAGTAGCTCTTTAAAGAGCAATTGTGCACTTCAGCATGAATATTCAAAGCCATCATGTTTCAGCAATTTCAGTTCCCTATCTACATATATAGATCATATTCAGTTTTCGTTTGCCACATTCTTTTTTTTTTATCACTACTGTATTTATCTCCGCGCTGCGGCACTACGCCATGGGGCATCCAGCTGCCGGCTCCGCCCACTCGGAGAGCTGGGTAGCTCAGACTGCACCTAGCAGTTCTTATTTTCTATCAATTTCTATGTTTCTATGTAAAAAAAGAAAAAGAAAAAAACAGCAAATGTCAATAAGTTGTATTTTTTATTACAAATATTGTTGACTTATTTAAGGTTCATTTAGCCAGCTGTACACACATCAGAATCCACTAATGGTGGCAGCATGCAATAAAAACTGTTTTTAAAAGTGCATTGCTCAGATTTAAGTAGTTACCTAGAGGAATATAAGGGTACCTCATACACTTCAGCTTCAGAATGAGGCGGCACCATTAACCAATGTATGACTTCCAGGTTCTGTAAGGTAATATGGGCTTTGAGGGACATGCCCAGTGCTTCAATGGAGGGCACGTTGCTCTTCCGTGCCAACAACAAATTTCTAGGGAAAGCTCAGAGTTGGCACTCACGTGGTCAGGCTGAGTGAATATGCTGCCAATAGCAGCGGGTCCCAACAGGGAGCTGGGAGGCAGAACTTTCCAACGCCACAGCAGCTTCTGCTGGTCAGCTGGGGAGCTTGCTCTCCCGGCAGGTGCATGCTGTGTGTGCTTGAGGCCCACTTGCCCCCCCCCCCAATACTGCGCATGATGCCTGGGTGCAGAGAAGCAATTAACAGGAGTAAAACCCCAGTCAAAGCTGGATGAAGGTCTGCCTTTTGTAGGCCCGGCACCACTGATCCCAGCATCCACCTTCACCAGATCCTGGTCCATGGAAGGGCTCTTAGAGGGGTTCTAAGATAGAGCCCTGAATATCCAACGATGTGGGAAGGAGGACATGGTAAGTATCCGGAGAAGGTGAGTGATGGAGATAGGAGATGCAGACTAAAGAGGGGCCAGCTGGAAAAGTAGTATGAAGGCCTGAATAAAAAAATATATATTTGGGCTTTGAGAAATGCCTCTCATGGTATAAGAGTGTCATCTCATGCCATTTGGGTGTGAAGACCATTAAGCAGTTTTGTCTGCCCACACTGTGCAAGATAATGCCCTTATACTATATGAGATAATACTTCCACAGAGCATCTAAACTCATTACAACACCAGTTAACTAGAGTGATTTATAATAAGTTTTTCGTTTTTTTAATTTAAAAAAGCGAATGAAACACTCTTTCCCCCACTTCTGAAGTAGAATGTGCCACTGTAATATCACCACATGAGACAACTGTATGCAGGAAAGGATAAGAAGTCCTGCGGCTCTGAGAGTTGAATGGGTGATATCACGTAACTCATTTATAACTTCATGAAAATGTTTCTGATAAAATCAGCAGCTGTGCCCTATGAATACAGAATCATGGACATCTGGGAGTCAGAAAAAGGCAGTACCTCACTCAAAGGGTTACCCTGATATAAATCGTGAGCGCAAAGCCCAAGTACATTATTTATCATCAGCAGAAGCCTGACGGTGATTTACTGCCTTGGACTCCCCCATGTTGACAGAATATGTGATTTCTACTGGGAAGCATAAAAATGTTAAAAAAACACACAAAACTAATGATTGTCCCTGCACAGCTCCTTTAAAATAAGCTTCAGTACTAAGCACACATCACAGGACTCCTTGCCTGTGCTGGGAACAGAAAGGTATTATCACGTCTGTGATGTTGACAGAAGGGTATTGCAAGGTCTTCCAGCTCTGCAGTATACAAGGAAATAATTGGCAAGTATATAAGTAAACATTTACTTCTTATGGAATGAATGATTTATTTTTTGTAACAGCAAACTTTTTTTTAATATTTGAGCAATGCAAATGGAGACAAAGCCATAACTGAAACATACAGCAACAGAAGGGAATACAACCATTAGTAGACACGTGTACTTAATAAAAAGTTACATTAGTGGCTAGATGTACCCACCCAAGTGGCATAACTGAAGGTTGCACAGGACTATGTTTATCCATTTCTTTTTCTTCCTTTTTCTCTTCCAACTTGTTTTGAACTTTTGTTTTACCCTGGAACTGGATAACCAGGTCATGTAATGCAACATAATCTACTGGAGGCAGTATAGCGCAGTGGTTTAAGGCTCTGAGCTGCAAACCCGGAGACCTGGGTTTGAATCCCACAGCCCTCACTTGCATAGTGAGTGACCCTGAGCAAGTCACTAAACTTCCTTGCGCTTCCAGGTTGCATCTGTAAACAAGCTTTCAGCTTAGTGTCTCTCTCCTGGGAAAATAAAGGTTAAAATATATATATATACACATATATATATATATATATATATATATTATAGAGAATAAATGCTAGGAAAGCGTAGTATATGAGGATAAAATGCCCTCAAGGGAGTTACTTTGCCATTATACAATGGCAATAAAAAATCCTGGAACCTGACTGGCTGTCTGCCCTTGGCAACAGTGAGGTTATCTGAGCACAACCTCACTGTATTGATTTGTTGCTTCATTGTGTCCCTCTTCTCTTAAGAAACAAATATATATCGCCACACTAAAAATCTGCTAAAAACATTTTTAAAATTATTTTCATTTTGTATAACAACAAGCCATTGTATAATAGCAATAATGCACTCCAGGGTGTGGGTCGTGCTGGGATAACCTCACTTCTGGGACATTGGATACACTCGGCCTGCGGACGTTTACCCAACCACCCAGGTGTGAGGTTATCCTAGCACGACCCACACCCTGTTGTGCATTATTGCTTAAATAATCCATGAGCCTGAAGAGTGAGAGGGTTTATTGGGCTAATTAGCCCCCAAGATGGCATTATATCCTCATATACTACACTTTTCTAGCACTTGTTTTACGTAATACATTAGGATGGTTAGTATATTTTTTGTAGATCGCATCTGCGATCATATCCAGGTTTGCTTTGCCTTATTTTTCCCCCTCCTGCCTTTCTGTAGTGCAGGGTCCTCCCGTATAAGGAAGTGTTGTTAGGGAGGTCGGTCCCTTAGTTGTGTGCCTTGGAGGATTGAGAATGGCATGTGGTTCCAATTGCCGTGGTGGCAAGCTTGGGCGAGTACACTCCTTTACACTCATCCCCCATCAAAACGAATGGTCTAACATGCTTAATTCTGTAAGTGAAAGTTAAAGCTATGACTCTGGGTATGCACATTAGTGTCAATGCTAATGCATATGCCCGGAGTCACAGCTTTATTTATTTAGTTAGCTTTTGTTTACTGGGTGATTGCGCTAGGCAAGAAATGGCTATTTTCAGGCACGACCCGGGAGAGTACAATATCAGGTAACAGCAATGCAACACGATCTGAGAAACAGCGAATAATGAGCAGTAGGTACAAAGTTTCAAACAGGAGCCAGGGAAAAGTAGTTACATACTGTAGTACAAATTACTAAATCAAACATTAGCCGGTAATACAGAATCAAACAAGTTGAACCACTCATTTTGGCAGTGGATTAAGTTTCTTTTGCTTAGGAGACTGACTCATGTTGGAAAAAAATGGTAGGTGACAGTTGTTTAAAAAAACAAACAAAAAAAACAAAACTCGTCCATGCATGAGTTTGCATGCTATGTGTGAGTACATTGTAGTGCACGCTCCAGAGTGGGCAGTCGCTCATAAAGTCAGGATGGAAGGGGCTGAAAAAGCAGCTAAAAGCTGAGAGTGTCCCTAATCAGGGGCAGTTCTCTGAATGTTTTTTTTGGGGGGAGCTGGCTGCAGGAGAAAGACTGTCTCTGCAGAGGGAAAGTCATATACCACGGACATTAATTAAAGTCATATACCATACACGATTCAGTAAAATAATGTGCTTCTAGGATTCATATTTTTTGCAGAACATTCAAGGCTTATTGCACTAGCAGAATGACAAAATAGTTTAGACAAACGGAATACTCTTATTTGCTGACAGTTACTTCTATTGCTTGGAAAGTTACCGTTACCACATGGGTCAAAATCCATTCTCCAGTTATTTAATTATTAAAACTTAAAGCCATTACATAGAGGATAGTGTATAGTCTCCTATCTATAACGAGAGTATGTATTCATTGAGAGGTTGCCGTGGTGACCATCTGAACCTCGAGAGCACAACTCGAGAGGTTCAGTCACCATGGCAACCTCGATAGTAGACCATACATTATCTTTTATAGAGTATGGTCCACTATCAAAAGTTAAAAGAATCCTTTAGAGTATTTAGGAGCCCTACTTTGTTTTTTTTCCAATATGCCACTCTTCTTCGCTATCGTTTTCACCGCCGAGGCCACTTCCTGGTAGTGCAACGCGCATGTGCTAGCGCGTTCGATGTTGTTATGCTGTAGTAGCTACGTAGCTAGTGCAGAATAATAGCTACGATGACGTAGCTACTACAGCATAACAACTCCATTCTAGTTATGAATTTTTATCCATAATGACGTTCCCACCATACACTACAAACAGAATGATGGACAGGAAATCATCAGTAACAGAGAGGATAATGGGTGGGCACCAGTTAATAACAACACTGTGTTCCCACTGAGAGGTTGTCATGACAACCTAGTAAACCTCAACAGCAAAGCTCAAGAGGTTCAGAGCTGGCACAATGACCTCGAGATGGGAACCGCGCGTTGTTAACTGGTGCCCATCCAATGTCTTTCATAGTGTATGGGCACCAGTTAAATGAAATTTATCCTTGGCTTTACTTTTTTTTTTTGCTTAGCACTGTTCTCCTTCAGGACCAGTTCTCACTGCTGCAGCCATTCATTGTAAGCCAGCAGTTCCAGAGACAAGCATGCACAAAGCCGTTCACATTGTTATACTATCGCTGTGACATACTCATGAGGGTATAACACCCTCTTGACGTCACAATGATAGCATAACAAGGATAGGAATTCATTGAATTCCATCCTTAACAACCCTCTCCCATACATTATAAGGCTATAGTTCCACCAAGGGATTCTGGCAGCATCATAAACCATGAGAGCAAAGCTCAGGTGGTTTCTGATGTAATCAGAATCCCAAAACGGAATTACATGCCTAGTTAATGCTGGTTTCATATTATTTTTGTAATATATGGAACACTTCATACACTCCATCCCATAATACCATTGATCTGATGTCAGAACATAAAGGATAATATATGGGTCGCTATTGTTAGTAAGCGTGTGTACCCACCGAGAGGTTGCCATGGCAACCATTTACACCTCGAGAGTGAAGCTTGAGAGGATTCAGTCACCATGGCGACCTTAAGATGCGTACACACGCTTTGGTAACGATAGTGGACCCATACATTATATTTAATTGTGTATGGTTCACATAAAGAGGGAAATAAAGTTTAGATCCTTACTTTAAGTTTTTTTTTCATCACCGCCACACCCTACCAGGTCCAACACTCACTGCCATGGCCAGTTCAGGAAGACCGGAGGATCACGTAAGGCGATCCTGATTCATGTTGTTATACCATCGATCTGACATACCATTGATGGATTAACAACAAAGTGACGTCACAATGATGGCATAACAAGCCTGGTAAAAAAATAGATTTTACCAGATAACAACATTCTACCATACATTATTAAAGTATTAACTTTCTGTTGCCAGAGAAATAGCATTATGAGTTCTTGATGTCATTGATTCCCTATGGGAAAAATGACACCCATATATATTCTGCAGTTCGGTGACTGAACTGTGTGGAGTGTGAGCCAGTCAGGCTCTGTGGACTGTTTATTCACAGGACTTAAACTGTTTTCCTTGCTGCTGCTGCTACTGCTTTAGCCCCTGGTGCCCTATCCTCCTATCCTGAGGTGTCTCTGCTGCTGGGCAGAGCTTCACGCACTGTTTCTGTGGCCCTGGCCTAGCAGTCCTCCACTGCGGTCCACAGCCTAAGGGCCCAAGCACAAGATCATCATATCATGGGTATCAGCATGGGTCGGCAGGAGACTCTGCACCCACAGTGTGTCACTCTTATATACTGCAGATTATTTCATTGGGTATGTGTTACTACTGCAAGCACATTTTGTCATCCCTGCAGGTAGCTGTTTGTATTTTATTACTAGTTAGACCGTTTGAGCATCTATTATTGTTTTAGCTAATCCTTGCAGGCTATTGTGATTATTTTTATGCAAGCTGCTCAATTATTTGTGTTTTTCTTTTACATTTCATGATTTGGTGTTTATTGTTTAACTGCTGTGATACAGGACAGAATGGGATGGGAGAGCTGGATGTCATTGTCTACCTAGGGACCAATACCTTAGCTAGGGATGAGGCTAGGACAGTGCAGAACGAGTTCAGGGAGTTGGGGAGGGGTCTTAGGCAGGCAGTACACTCAGTGGCCTTTTCTGAGGTGCCACCTGTCTGTGACAGGGAGGAGGACAGGGTATTCTGCACCAGGAGCTTCAACACATGGTTAAAGGAATGGTGCAGAGAGGAGGGGTTCAGCTACATTGGGGACTGGGGCCCCACCTAGAGGGATAGGGGCCTATACAGGGGAGATGGCCTGCATCCATCTGTGAGGGGAACCGGAATGGTTTAAATGTTACATTGGCAAGCATTTAAACTAGCCGAGGGTGGTGGTGGAAGGAAATGGGGAAACACAAACTGTCCACCCCCCTCAAATTGAAGTAGGCAGCAGGGAGAATCCTAAGGGACAGAAATCCCCAAGGGTACCCAACAGCAAAAGAAGCAATATGGCAGAAATGAAAAGAGATGGGAATGAGATCAGAGGAGGTACGAAGAGAAGGCAAAAGGGGATAGAGGACGTTGACAAACAGGGTGGTAGCAGATTCTGGAAGGCCATGTGTGCAAATGCTCAAAGTTTGGGAAGCAAAATGCTGGATCTAGAGGCATTCATGGCAGAAGCTGACCTGGACACTGTCACCACTACCAAGTCATGATGCAATGACAACCATGACTGGGATGTAGCCATACCAGGCTACACTCTGTTCAGAAAGGACAAGGTGGGAAAGAAAGGGGGATGAGTGGCTCTTTATGTGAGGGCTAGCTTATAAAAGCTACTGAGATACAGGGAAATCGGGGAGGTGGAGGTACTGCGGGTCGCGGTAGAAACAGGGAAGGGAGACGCTATTTGCATGTGTGTGATCTACAGGCCTCCAGCACAGGGAGTGAGTTAGATAAGGTTCTGGTAGAAGCCATCCAAAACATGGCAAACAAGGGAGAGGTGCTGCTGGTGGAGGACTTCAATCTGCTGGATGCAGGTTGAAGCATCCCAGCTGCAGCTTCAGCTAGGAGCAGGGACATCCTGGACTCCGCTAAAGGGGGCATTCCTCGGGCAGCTAATAAAAGAGTTCACTCGTAAGGTGGCAATACTGGACCTTGTACTCACCAACGGGGACAGTACTGCAGACATCACAGTGGGTGGCCACCTGGGGATCAATGATCACCGTACAGTGTGGTTCGGTATAAGTACAGTGGTAGACTCGAACCACACAAAAGCGAGGGTTCTGAATATCAGGATGGCCAATTTTAAAAAGATGTGGGAATTCCTCAGGGATGCCCTGGCAGGGGGGGCCTTGGAAGGAGTAGAGAAACAGTGGGGGAATCTAAATGGAGGGGCAGAGAAGGCAACAAATCTCTCCATCAGACAAGTAAGCAAAAGCAGGAGAAAAAAAGAGACCGCTACGGTTCTCAAAAGAGGTGGTTGGGAAGGTAAGGGCTAAAAAGTTAGCATTTAAGAGGTATACAGAGACACAGGGTGAACAGGCTAGAGAGGTGTACCTGGGGAAACAGCGAGAGGCAAGGAAAGCAATTAGAATTGCAAAGGTGCCAAATGGATGAGAAAATAGCCCAGGCAGTACAAAAAGGGGACAAGGTAGTTTTCAGATATGTAAGCAAAAAGAAAAACCAGGGGAGGGATAGTTAGGCTTAGGAGTGAAGGAAGGGAGTGCGTGGAGGGGGACCAGGAAAAAGCAGACATCTTGAACAAATATTTTTGTTCAGCATTTACAGAGGAAGGGAAGGTGCAGGACCACGGATAAGAACCAGGAGCATAGAAGGAAGGGAGGTAGACACTAGCCCATTTACAGAAGAGAGAGTCCTGAAGGAACTTGCAAATCAGAAAGTGGACAAAGCAATGGGGCCAGACAGGGAACATCCTAGGATACTTAGGGAACTCAGGGAGGTGCTTGCTGCACCTCTGACAGCCCTATTCAACCACTCACTGGAGACGGGAGTGGTTCCAGAGGACTGCAGAAGGGCAGATGTAGTCCCAGTTCACAAAAGTGGGAGCAAAGAGCAGGCTGGAAATTACACGCCACTCAGCCTGACTTCGGTTGTGGGGAAAATAATTGAATCACTACTAAAGGAGAGGATTATGGAATATCTTGAATCTGGTGGCCTACATTATCCAAGGCAGCATGGATTCATTGGAGGGAGATCATGTCAAACTAATTTGATAGATTTCCTTGACTGAGTGACAAGGGAAGTAAATCACGGTGGAGCGGTGGATGTGGCCTACCTAGATTTCAGTAAGGCCTTTGACACTGTTCCACATAGGAGACTCATAAACAAGCTGGGAAACCTGAGAGTGAGTCCAAAGGTGGTAAACTGGGTAGCAAATTAGTTGGGAGACAGGAGACAGAGGGTGGTGGTAAATGGAGTTCACTCTGAGGAAGGGAGGGTGTCCAGCAGGGACCCCTCCTTAATGTCTTTATTAGTGACATTGCAGAGGGGCTAGAAGGGAAGGTATGCCTCTTTGCAGGTGACACTAAAATCTGCAACAGGGTAGACACTCCAGTGGGTTGGGGGGTGTATGGAAAAAAATGAATAGAGATCCAAGAAAACTAGAGGAGTGGTCAAGGGTGTGGTAGCTCAGTTTCAATGCAAAGCCATGCAAAATAATGCACTTGGGGCACAGAAACCCAGGGGCAGAGTACAAAATGGCGGGAGTGATATTAGCCATCACCAAACAGAAATAGAACCTGGGGATAGTCATATCTGATGACCTAAAGGTGGCCAAGCAGTGTGACATGGCAGTGGGGAGAGCTAGTGGGATGCTAGACTGCATAGGGAGGGTTTATCACCAGCAGAAAGAGAGAAGTGGTGTTACCGCTGTATAGATCAGGGTGAGACCTCACTTAGAGTACTGTGTCCAGTTCTGTAGACCACATCTC
This sequence comes from Neoceratodus forsteri, assembly GCA_016271365.2. NCBI lineage: Eukaryota > Metazoa > Chordata > Ceratodontiformes > Ceratodontidae > Neoceratodus > Neoceratodus forsteri. Next base: position 966,536,634 of record CM028136.1, read on the forward strand.
CAAAAGGAGATAGACAGGGATGAGGCAGTCAAGAGGAGGGCAACCAAAATGGTGCAGGGTCTGCATCACAAGCCCTATGAGGAGAGACTAAATAACCTCAATATGTATACTCTGGAGGAAAGGAGGGCGAGGGGGATGTGATAGAAACTTTCAAATATCTCACAGGTATAAATAAGGTTCAAGCGGAAAGCATTCTTCAGAGGAAAAGATGCTCAAGAACAAGGGGACATGCTATGAAGCTGCAGGGGGAAGGCTCAGGACAGATGTGAGGAAGTACTTCTTCACAGAAAGGGTGGTGGATGCCTGGAAGCCTCTCAGTAGAGTGGGGGGCGGCAAAAATGGTAACAGGTTTCAAGAATGCATGGGATAGGCATAAGGGATCCTTAGAGGTAGGTAAAGGGGGTGGGTAAAGCTGGAGATCAAGTAGAGTCTGCGTTGTTACAGTAGATAGGGAAAATGGGCAGACTAGGTAGGCCAAGCAGTCCTTATCTGCCGTCAGCATCTATGTTTCTGTGTGTTTACCCTTACCTTCCTCTTCCTATGGTGTGAATGTATTGTCCTTTTCTTTTAATTAACTGTCTGTTAGGCCCAATTTCATTTCCTCTCCCTATCTATTTAGTGTCATCCTTTTTTACCTTACCTGTCTTTCACCTTTTATTTATTTTTCCTAGTTTGTTTAAATTTTTCTTGTATTCTCCACTATGCTGTTAGCTTCTCTTATTTTTCTCACCCATTACTTTCCTATCTTCTCCTTCCCGCAATCTACAGTTCTTCCCCATTCTCTTTTAGTCTATCCTTCTCCTCATTCCCTTCCCTCCCCACCTCCTCTCGCTCCCCTCCCTCCTCTATTCCTCCTGGCTTCCTTTGTGTCAAGAATCTTCCTTCTCCTTGGCTTCACCATGAAGTTCTCTGGTGCTCTCTGTCCCTTTTCTCCCCCTATTCTCCCTCATCAACTTCTCCCTCCCCCTCTTCCAGGCAGCATACTTGTGCGTTAAAGCTAATTGTCAGATTGCTACTTTTGGTAGCAGGTGACATTGAACTTAATCCTGGCCCTATCTCAACTTCACCTTTGCAACTTCCCAAACGATTGAGAGTGACTCATTTAAACATCCATAGCTTCCTCCCAAAAATTGACCAGCTACAAACTATCATGCTTAACCTTTGGCCGGATGTACTAGTTATTTCTGAAACCTGGTTCTCCTCTAATATCCAGGACTTTCCTATAACTATCCTTGGGCACTCCTTAGCCAGGCAAGATTGCACAAAAAGGGGTGATGGTGTTCCAGTTTACATATCCACTAGGAACCAATTTGTGACTGTTCTTGCTGTCTCTTCCCCCTCATCCTAAGAGATGCTCCTCCTTAAACTGTTTCTTCCCTTTTCTATTCCCATTTTTATTGCTGGTGTTTACTGTTGCCCCAGTATGTCTTCTGCTTTAGTTACTGAGCTTCTTTCCTCCATCTGTTCTAACTCCTCCAGAGGTGAGCTACTTATCGTCGGTGGCTTTAATATAAATTGGCTCTCCTCCAACGCAAATACATTTTCGCATAATGTAAAGTCACTCCAAGTGACTCAACTGATTTCTGACCCCACTAGTTTAAATTGGAAATCTTTAACTCAGTCTCTATTAGACTGGGTCCTCTCTTATCATCCCCACCGTACTGTGGATGCAGGTATTCTTCCTGACGCTTTCAGTGACCATCATATGGTTTACCGTGCGCACACTATACATCATCCTAATGCCCTCCCTAAAACAGTGTCAGTGGCTCAGTAGGTAGCACACTCGCCTCTGAGGTCGGGAGATCAGAGGGCTGTGGGTTCAGTTCCCACATCTGGCACTTGGTTAATATCCCAGTACTGACACTGTAGTGCAGCATGAGAGGGGTGCTGCATTTCTGAGGTGCCGTCTTTCGGATGAGCCGTTAAACCGAGGTCCCATCTGCCTGGATTGGTGGTAGTTCAGGTGGATGTTAAAGATCCCATGGCACTTATCGAAAAGAGTAGAGGAATTTCCCCGGTGTCCTGGCCAAATTTCCCTCATTCACTAAAAATACCACCAACAGCTTAATTTGGTTAAAAGTCAGTTGGCATTCATCTGTATCCCCCTCCCCCGGGTCGTGCCTGAAAATAGGCAGGATTTGTCTAGTGCACTTACCCGGTCAACAAAAACTAAATAAATAGATAAATTCATCCATCTTAGGTCCTTCAGGGCCCTGGACACACTGGGGAACTTAAAACGGTTTAAGTGCTTTAAAATGGTTCAAATCCTCCTAGCACTATTTGCAGGCAGACTGCAAGCCCTTTAAAACGTTTTAATATAAGTGTTTTTAAACCCTGCTAGATACCTAGTCTTAAAACCATTTTTAAAAATGTTTAGAGGTAGCATGGTTTTACTCACAGGTCTGTCCAGGAGTAAAAATGTTTTAAGCTATAATGGTTTAACTAAAATAGTTCTAGCTGCAGTGTGTCCAGGCAAGTATGGTTCTGTGTGTTGGACTTAACACAAAATAGTTACTAGGAGAACAGGTTTAACACTAGCAGTGTGGCCACACTAAACCGTTATCAAAAATGGTTACTGAGTAGTGTGGCTGCACTGAAATGGTTTAGACTAAACTGGTTTTAAAAACGGTTTTCAAAAACAGTTCTTTAGTGTGTCCAGGGACTTTGTCACTAGACTTGTCCTCTCTCCTAGCTGATCTGTGGGCATCTGATTGGTCCCCCAGCTCTCCTCTCTCCTAGCTGATCTGTGGGCATCTGACTGGCCCCCCAGCTCTGCAGCCAGTAATATAAATGTCGCCCTGTAATACTTTCAGTCTACATTTATGGCTGTATGGGATACTCATGCATCTCTGAAAAAAAACAGAGTATGAGGTTCTCATCTTCCCTGGATAACAGCTGAGGAGCTGGCTTGTCTCCATGCCAGAGACCTTGCCTGGCATTTCTATAAGATGACTGCCCCGAGGGTTGACTCCATGACCGTGAAGACCAGCACAGCAACAGATTTCACCCGAAATCATCAGGTCGCTGTGCTGGTCCCTGCAGACACTGGTGGTGCAGCTCCCGGTGTTGCGGAGTTGGATGTATATAGTAACCGGGGGTGTGGGGGGCACAGCCTCACACATGGGGGGTTTGGGGGCATAGCCCCCGAAAGAAAACACACTGGCATCCCCGACAGTACAATGCCGACACTCAGCATTGTGTCTGTTGCTATCAGGGATGTTGCCATCAGCGCTGTCGCAGCGCTATAATAAAACCCTCCCCGGCTGCTTGTAAAGTCTGAGCATTTTGCATCCACACTCCAAAACAACAATTAGCCCTCCAAGTTCTGGAAGGTTACCCATTGTCACAAACCCACTCAGCAGGTCAGGCCCTCTGCTCCCACAGTGCCAACCTCCGAGCGCAGTCTTGTGAACAGGAAACAGAAACAGGGTAACCCTCCTGTCTGTTTTGTGGGTTTGAATTAACCTTTGGTCTCAGTTCTGGAGGAATTCAAACTGTGAACCTCTTGTTTGCGTACCCAATGTACAGGCTCAGATAATTCTGCTCTTCGGGTAGGGGGCAGATATCTTTCGCCTATGGGCACCTAATCAGGTGTACAAAATGAACCCTTAAAACTCTATTAAAGACCTCAGAATAAATTCTTACCTTTTCCCAGTTTGGTAAAACCAGTGAGCTTTGTACAGTGTCAACTTGAACCACGTATGCTTCACTTGTCAAGAAAAAGAATTTCAAAGGCACACCAAGTAGTCTCTAAAGTAGAGGTTTACTTAAAAATAGATAAAAAAAATTTAAAATGTAAATACAAAACAATATATCACAAAAACATACAATCATTTAAAAGAACAAGGGTTAAAAACAAGTGCAAAATTCCTACCACCAGACGATTAGACTTACATCTAATGTATCTCTTCTAATAGTGCTGATAGATGGATGTTGTTGTCAAGAGAGTCCAAACATATGTGTCTAAATGGAAAACAGAATACTGTTTAAAAACTGGCCCTGCCAACCTCTTTGCGTGAAGTCACCTAGCTCTTCCCTTTCTGCGCTGCCATGCCCACCCCATTCACTGTCAGAGCAGGTCTACTCTTGGCATAGTGGCCCCAGAGTTCAGCAGCCTCTTGCACTGTTTTGGGATCTCGGTCCTCCAGCCAGGTTTTTAGCTAGGCTGGGCATGCCCAATAAAACAGTTCTAACAGAATCACATTTTCAATTTTATCAACAGAGTTTGCTTCAATTCCTTCCCACCAACCTTTTAAAAACCAACATTGTTTCGTGGCTAGCTCCTTGTAGCTCATGTCGGGGCTACTCCTGAGCTTGCGGAATTTAGCTCTGTATGATTCAGCAGTTAATTCAAATTTCTTTAACAGTGCAGGTTTAAGTTTGCTGTAATCATCACTGTCCTCATTGTCCATTTGACCCAATGCATCCCGAGCTTTCCCGGTAAGTAGCAGGGATAGCTGGAAGCTCCAGGACTCCCTAGGAATTTTAGCCTGAATACAAACTTTTTCAGAAGAATTTAAAAAGGCATCCATATCCTCCCCCTCTTGAAATCTGGCTATCAATTTGGAATTCAATTTGTAACCCAGTCCTGTAGTCCCAGTTAAACCCAAGCCACTTAACTGCTCTGGTGCCACTGGTTGGAGTCATAGCTTCTCCAGTTCGTGTTGCCTCTGGCATTCATGCTCCTCATGGTCAGCGTCTCTCTGTTCTCGCTCTGCCTCTTGGCATTCTCGCTCTGCCTCATAGTCTGCCTCCCGCTGTTCATGGTCCCTCTCCCTCTGGAACTCTAGCTCCATTCTGCGCAACTCAGTTTGCAGCCTGAGTACTTCTGGATCCAGGATACTGGTGACCTTCCCCTGCTGCTGTGGCCCTTCTCTGACAGTAGTCCTGTTGCCCTCCTCATTGGATCTGGACACTGCACTGGTCGCTAGCCCTACTGCACTCAAGGTTTGGTTCTTTTCAGTCACTGTCTGTGACTCGATACTCTGGGTATCTGCTACCATCAGGGCATCCATGGAGTTCTGTTTTCTGGCTTTCACCTCGAACGGGACTCCTCTGTCCCCACACAACTGCTTTAAGTAGTCTACAGTGTGCCTGCTATAGTTGGAAGCCATCTTCTTCTCTAACTATGGCTACTCTGACTTGCACTCTAGAAAAAAAATAAAACTGGTAGGAACTTGACTGTATGCCAAGTGATATAGTTCTGTCTCCTTTTTAAAAATAAATCACTGCCTTTTTTCTTTCTTTGCAAGTGAGCTGATGGTCTCAAGCTAACACACTGTACATGTACAATAAAAGCTTGTAATACCAAAAGTATGCACACCACTGCCACCAATCTGTCACAAACCCAATCAGCAGGTCAGGCCCTCTGCTCCCACAGTACCAACCTCTGAGCGCAGTCTTGTGAACAGGAAACAGAAACATGGTAACCCTCCTGTCTGTTTTGTGGGTTTGAATCAAACTTTGGTCTCAGTTCTGGAGGGATTCAAACTGTGACCCTCTTGTTAGCGTACCCAATGTACAGGCTCAGATAATTCTGCTCTTTGGTGGGGCCAGATATCTTTCGCCTACGGGCACCTAACCAGGTGTACAAAATGAACCCTTAAAACTCTATTAAAGATCTCAGAATAAATTCTTACCTTTTCCCAGTTTGGTAAAACCAGTGAGCTTTGTACACTGTCAACTTTAACCATGTATGCTTCACTTGTCAAGAAAGAGAATTTCAAAGGCACACCAAGTAGTCTCTAAAGTAGAGGTTTACTTAAAAATAGATAAAAAATTTAAAAAGTAAATACAGAACCATGTATCACAAAAACATACAATCATTTAAAAGAACAAGGGTTGAAAAAAGTGCAAAATTCCTACCACCAGACAATTAGACTTATATCTAATGTATCTCTTCCAATAGTGCTGATAGATGTTGTTGTCAAGAGAGTCCAAACATATGTGTCTAAATGGAAAACAGAATACTGATTAAAAGCTAGCTTTGCCAACCTCTTTGCGTGAGGTCACCTAGCTCCTCCCTGTCAGAATATAAAAAATCATACCAACAGGATGTCTTATTCAGAAGGTAAATTAAAATTCTGTGACCTCAGCAAAACTTATTTTTTTCAAATGACTTTCTTTGATCTTATGAACAGCTTCTCCTTTCCAGGACATCAAAGGACTTGTTAAGTCTCTCTGCCAGATCTCACGGAGGTGCAACATGCTTTGTACCACCATGTGAAATTAACTGTGTTTCCTCTGAACGTCATAAAAGTTTATGATCTATCTTGGCAGCTGGCAAGCTGCAATTAGTCACATAAACAGGAGATCCTAAATTTTAAGTCTCTTCTAGCCTGTAATCATCTCTTGGCCTTCCAAGTAACACATTGTAGCCAAAACCTGGGAGGGGGGTGTCATTTCACAGGCTGATTCAGCATGTATCATGAGAGACACTCAATAACACATTTTTATAGTACAAAAATCATAGATTAATCAGAACCAGCTGTCTGAGTGTCACACCAATTACCATTTCTCTCCTCAGACCCAGTCTCCCTCCCCTGTTCCCAAGGTTGGTGATTCTCCTCTCTGTCCCTTCTTCTGTTACCTCTTCTTTTAACGTCTACTTTACTACCCGTGCTCTCTCATGTATTCCTCCCCTTCCCCTCTTTCTTCCCTCACTCTGCCTTCCTCTACGGTCTCTTTTTTCTTTTCTACCAGTACCTCTGCTTCCCTAAAGGGTACTTGCCCTTATTCCTCAGAAGAGAGGTAGCCCTGGTGGCTTTGACCCTAAGCTTCTGCTTCTCTCAGCACCTGCCATCACTCTGCCTATTACTTTACTCTTCAGTCTTTTTCCTCTGCAACTGTTCCTGATGTTTGGAAACAGGCTACTGCCATACTTCTCCAGAAAGGTGGTGATCCATCTTCTCCTGGCAACGTCCATCCTATATCTCTCCTTCCTACCTTTTCTAAGTTACAGGAACACCATGTTCTATCTCAACTTTCCTCCTTTCTTGACTCCTCCTCCTCTTTCACCCGTTTCCAGTCTGGTTTTAGGAATTCTCACTCCACTTCTACCTCCCTCCCTCCTCCAGCTCACTGATTCTATTCTCACAGATACAGAGCAGAGACTGATCACCTCCACCATTTTTGTTGATCTTGCTAAAGCTTATGACACTGTGGCACATTCCCTCCTTTTGGATAAGCTAAAAGCAGAGAGCCTCTCTGACTCTACAGTCAGTTGGTTTCATTTTTACCTTGAGGGAAGGTCTCAAGCTGTCTGGATAGGAAATTTCATTTAATCACAGCTGCCCATCTGCTCAGGTGTCCCTCAAGGGTCTGTCCTGGGTACTATTATCTTTTCAAGTTTCTTGAATGACCTCCCTTATGTCTGTTCCTCTGCGTCCATTCATATGTACGCTGATAACACAGTTCTTTTTGCATCTGGTTCTTCTTCCCATGTCTTACCTCACAGTTGCAACTGGATTTTGGCAATATTCAGCACTGGTTCCAGTGTAACCAATTGTCCCTCAATGCCAAAAAAATAGTCTCCATGAAGTCTGGCTCACAATAGAGGCTAAGTAGACTTGCTTCTCCTCCTTTATTTAATACCCTTGATAGTGTTAAGATTGAGGATGTATCCTCTTTTAAGTACTTCAGGGTCTGGCTTGACTGACATCTTGATTTCTCAATGCATACTGATGCCATGCACCATAAACTTCACTGCAAGCTTGGTGCACTACACATGAACAAAGTGAGTATCCCACCTTCTGCTCACTAAGAAATTGTTTTAAAAATAATTCTCCCTATTTTTGACTATGGTGACATAGGCTGTAGTGGAGCTCCCAAATCCTCCTATGCCAGACTGGACTCCTTCTTTCACTCTTTTTGTCGCTTCACTTTAGACTGTCCCCCTTGTACTCATCACTGCTCACTCTACTCTGCCCCTTCTCTCCCCTATTTTGATGTCAGGTGCCTTTCCCATTGTGCCTCCTTTATGTCTAAATTCTGGTTTGGTTCCCTTCCCTCCTACCATAATTCCCTTCTATCCTCTCCCTCTTCTTCTTCTTCTTCCTACCCTCTTCGCAGCAATATTTCCCATTCCCTCTCTAGCCTTCTAGGAAATCTACTGTTAGTCAATCTGCTTTCTCATATCACTTTCCAGAACTGTGGTCCTCCTTCCCTTCCCCAGTCAATTTATTCCGCATCTTCTGCTTCCTCCCTAAAGTCTCTTCTTCATGACTTTTCCCCCACCTGTAACCATCCATGATCCTTTTCCTTGTCTTCCATCTCTACTTTAATATAGCCCTGGCCATGATGTTCCTCTCATTCCCCTTTTTTAACTATTAGAATATTTCCCCACCTAATTTAATCTATGTTGTATTTACTGCATGTATCCTGTGCTGATTTGTCTTTAATATTTATAATTATGTTTCTTTGGAAAATTGTACTACTGTATATGTCTCCTATTTATCTGCATTTATAATACTGTTATTACTGTTTACTCTTCTCCATTTTCCTTCTCCCCCAGGACACATCTGGAAACAAACTGTTAGCAGCTCAGTATGTCTTTCCTGGTGAAACTTTTGAAATAAATAAATAAATATTACATTGGCATATTAACACACCATTTTCTCCAAGTGCATTGCTCAAATTAAATTACAGTTGGATAACAAAATGACGTGTGTTATTTATCACACTTTGTTTTTAATTCTTCACTGCTAGCCAATAAAAGTTGTGTATAACACAGCATTTCAAAAATATGAGGTATTTGGATGTGGAGAGCTGAACATTTAAATCCCGGATCTAAAATATTCAAAATCCGCACCCAAGATCAATTTCTGTAATATCCCCTTCCCCCCAACAGCACTGGAAAAGGACACCATGAAGTTAAGTTTGGGGAAGGAAGATATTATGATAATCCATTTATTATCCAAATTAAGCAGATCATAAGCTGATAAAGTAAAGCAAGAAATGGATTATCTTATCTACACGGCCTGGCAAGGACACTACTCATTTGGCAGGTTCTTGCTAGGAATATGATCCAGTATGTTTTATCATTAGATAGCTTAATTTTTTTATCTCTTTTCATCCTCCTTCTACTCATGTGTGGCCCAGTACAGCCCTTCTGTAACCCAGTGCAACCCCCACCCCTACCCCACCATGTTGCTACCCCCAAGTTTCCCCAACCACCACATCAGTGGGACTCAACAAAAGCAATTTCAGTCAGGAAGTCGATGACCAGTCCAATACTTGGGCAGCACAGGATCAAAGATGGTGTTCCTTCCTCTGCCATTCCAAAACGGCCATCAATGATGTGGAACCAAAACTGGGCCTTTGTCACTGTGCAGCCATGGTGATATGAGCTTGTGGTGTAATCTTCTAGTGGAGTGTTGGCATAGCAGCACTCACAGCCTTTCCTCCAACTCTATGACGTGCCCATAGTGACCCCCCCCAGCTCACACACAGTGACCCAGGCAGGAGTCAGGGTAAAGCATGTCTCCAGCATGCAGATGTATTTCAGAAGAGTAGAATGGGATTCTATTGGTTTATACATTCTTACCTCATGTAATCACTGGCCAACAGGGCAGATCCTACGAGGACTGGTTCAGGGCACTGAACGTGCACTCACTAGAGGCTAGAAAGGATAGGGGTGACATGATAGAGACCTTCAAGTTTTTGAAAGGAATAAACAAGGTTAATTGGGAGGAATTATTTAGCAGGAATGGTGGGTTGAAAACAAGGGGACATGAATGTAAGCTGGCAGGGAGGAGATTCAGGAGGGATGCGAGGAAGTTTTATTTTACAGAAAGAGTAGTTGAGCAGTGGAACAGCCTTCTAGCAGAAGTGGTGGATGTGACGCTTGGACAGCTGGTTATGATTGTTCTATGATATTTGTAATATAAAAATGCAGCGTGTGATTATCTCACATAAGACAGCTGTGCCATGGGTGCCCCAGGTTTCAGTTACAGTCAAGTGACCTGAAACCAGGAGGTAATTAACGGACCAGAAAGAATTAATTAAGGGTCTCCTGTTTTTCTGTCTTAATTAGAACTGACCCAACTGCCAGGATATAGGGCTCATAAAGTGTTATGATACCTATAGGAAGATCACGTTATACCACCATGGTGCTAAAAGCTATAAAAAACTTTGTTGTTCCTTGGGAAAACAGGAACTGCTCAACATCAGAGAAAATGTTTAATTAAGGAGTCATAGTTGGGAAATGAGTTTTTGCTGATGTCACCTTATTTAATATACCCCCTGATAGGACATCCTGTGTGTAATTTTTTTATATTCTAAAAGGAGGAGCTAGATGACTCATCAAAAGGGGTGTGGGGAGAGGCAGTTTAAACTATACTGTGTCTGAGGTGTTTTATATATTCCATCTTGGAAGAGAGAAACACAACTCTCTGATAAGCACTTAGAGGTAATACATTAGATAGAAGAGTATCTAACTGTATGTTTGTAGGTGTTTGTGTGTAGTTTTTCTTTGTTTTCTTGTAAGTGATTGTATGCTTTGTGATATAGTGTTCTGTGTTTGCATTTTTCGTATTTTTTCCATTTTTAGTAAAATCTATATTTGAAAGATACTGCCTGGGTCTTCCAAGTTCTTTTTTTTTTTTTTTTGCATGTGACGAACAGAGGGTTAAGACTGACAAAACTGTTCAAAAGCTTGGTGGCGTTACTAAACTGAGAAAAGGTAAGAATATACCCAAGGTCTTTTATAGAGTTTTAAGGGTTCATTTTGGAAGCCTGGCTGGGTGCCCCTGGCGTAAGATTGTACAGCAAACCCCGAAGAGGGTGCAAATCTGTGCCTGTACATTGGGTACACTAGCATAAGATTCACAGTTTGAATCCCCCCAGAACTTGAGACTAAAGGTGATTCGGACCCACAAGCAGACAGGAGGGTTACCCTGTCTGTTACCTGTTCACACTCTTGCGCTTTGAGGTTGGCACTGTGGGAGCAGAGGGCCTGACCTGCTGAGTGCATTTGTGATAGTGGACACAAAAACCAAGCACAGCTGGGACAGAGTAAACGGCTGAATAGTTACTCAGTGGGGAAGCAGTAAGGTTGGGAGTTTGGGGGGCAGTGAGGGTGAAAACCCCATCTAGACAATAGGTCCAAAGTAGGATAGGCTAAAACTGGGCAGACTGGATGGATCATTGGTCTTTTTCTACCAACACTAAGTGTCTATGTTTCTGAATACCCCAGAAAGTATGAATGAAGACAGCCTCGTAGAGGAAGAAAGAAGTTGTGTTTTTGTTGTATTATGCAGCTTTCTAAGCAGAGATTACTTTTTAAAGACAAGGTTACAGAAAAGGTAAGAAAAGTGCCCTCCTTTTGTAAATGTGGCCAGTGAGGAACTATACGAGAATGGTGCTATTGTCTTTTCTATAATAGAAGCTATTTCCTCAAGCACATGCAATTCAACAGCTCAAGTGCTCTGAAGGCAGAAAGGCAAGTGAAAGAGCGCTTCTTTGATTGCATCATTTTAAAAATAATTGTTGACTAAAGCCTTCCTTAACACTGCCAGACAGTGCCTAGTTATACAGTTTTGATAGATCTCAACTTTGTCAAGAGACAAATAAAGTTTTTTTTGGCATATCAGTACTTTCAAATCATAAAATAAAGTGGAATATAATGCAAATCTCTTGACATCAATTACTATTCTGCAGAACAGTTTTTTTTGGTAATAGTGGGTATACTGTGAGGAAAACTGAAGACCAATTATCTTAAAATTAGACATTTTATTTCATTTCTGATTGTAAGTAATTATTTAGAAAACATAAGCAGATTGTCACCATGTTCTAAAACAGCCACTAGAGATGGATAGTAAGGACAAATTAATCCCAAACAGGAGTCATGCAAATTGCATTTGTTTAATTACTTATTTTCCTGTTAGTGAGCCTTGCTTTTTTATCTATTTTATTTTTAACCAATAAAACCACCAAAGGAAAAAAGGTGACCTGAAAAATATTAAAATGTAAAACATTCACCCACGTGATGCCAGTTCAGCAGAATCAGCTCTATGATTTCTCAAGGGACCTAATATTTAGAGTACCCACGGGCAAGACAATCAGCTGTCAGATCTACTGACAACTAAACCCCCTTGTCGCTAGTTGGAAAAAGGCAGCATAAGAAAATATATATTAAGTGCCAGTCAACAAATAAGCATCAGGCAAAAAAAAGAAGAAAGAAACAGCTCCCTGAGGAAAACAATAAATGAATTATGAAAAAATGAAATAAAGTTGAAAAGTAAAGTTGGAGAAGGGCAAAGTTGGCAATCGCTGTGCATGAAGCTGTTGCAGGAAATGGAAATATTTTCCCCAAGTCTATAAGGAAAGCTAAGAACACCAGGAGGTGAAACTCATATATAGTGTATGCCAATGAACAAAGTCCATCAAACAGAACTCTGTGGGGCAGAAAATGGGGTGGGGAAAGAGTTACTGGTAGCAAAGGACATTTTTCACATAAACAGACAGCAAACAATAAGATAAAAAAAAAACTACTGGAGGCTATCTATTGCATTATACATATTAATACACTGGAAAAATGCATTATGATACCTGACAATTTCTTTGCTATAAATGTGTTTACAATTTATTCAGGTAGCAATAAAGAGAATTGCTAGAGGCAAGAGAGAGATGCCAGAATACTGCACTGTTGGGTAGGGTTGCAGGGCCAGCTTTCTACATTTTTATTGGAGGGTACAACAAAGTGCACTGAGTGATACACTAATATACATGCAAGACATATAACATCACCAATTAGCAAACTCTCCTAAAATGGTTGCCATTCAGTTGCCACTATACTGATACAGTACTATCCTCAGTAGAAGACATTATCAACAAATAATGGACTGCCACAGCTGTTAAGCATCTTGAGACAAAGTCAAGGGCACTGTGACTGATACTGTAACCCCACCACCATCACCGCCACCACCACAAACCACTTTATTCTGGCACTTAGTTTATGCCATCATGGTAAAATAATAAAAGCAGAAGATGAGACTGGTGATGAAGGTGAATGGACAAGAGACTAAGGCGATGACTGACTCCCACGGTGCTCACTCAATGGTGAGAAAAATAGAACTGAGGTAGGTGAGGGAGCCAGTAAAAGTTATTAGCAGGTGCCCGGCACCACATGGTGTCATGCAGATGCTACAACTAGTAGTCATTGCTAGCCCTCCAGCCAAAAGATTTGCTCCGGTGGGGTCCTAGTGCCTCTAGCTTAGACCCATAAGTAGGACTTCACGGAGAAGATTGATTCTAGGGGAGGTTCAATCTTCTCTGTAGAGTAGCACCCTTTGGTCGAGTATGTTTAGTGACACTGCTGAAGGACTGGAAGGGAAGGTTTGCCTATTGCGGATGACGCCAATATCTGCAATAGAGTAGACCCTCCAGAAGGGGTGGAGAAAATGAGATGGGACTTAGGGAAGCTGTAAAAATGATCTGAGGTATAGCAGCTAAACATGAAGAAGTGCAAAATCATGCACCTGGGGAGCAAAAAGGGGGGGTTACAGATGGTGACAAGGGAAAGAAAGTGATTTGGCAATAATCATCTCAGATGATCTAAAGGTGGCCAAGTAGGTTACAAAGGCAGTGGGAAGGGCCAGTGGTATGCTGGGGTGCATAGGAAGGGGTATCATTAGCAAAAGACGGGAGGTGGTAATGCCACTGTACAGAACACTGGTGAGACCTCATCTGGAATGCTGTGCTCAGTTCTGGAGGCCGCAACTGCAGAATGACATAGACAAGGTAGAGGTGGTTCAGAGGAGGCCAACTAAGATGGTGCAGGGCTTGCAACAGAAGGCATATGAGGAGAGATTAAATGACCTCGATATGTATACTCTGGAGGAGAGGCAAGAATGTGAACATATGACTGAAACCTTCAAGTACCTTAAGGGTATCAACAATGTAAAAGTGGGAGGCATCTTTCAGTTTAGGAGATATACAAGAATGAGGGGCATGATATGAGATTGGAGGGGGGGCAGGATAAGGGGGAATGGGAGGAAGTTTTTCTTCATGGAAATTGTGGTGGATGCATGGAACAGCCTACCCCAGGAGGTGGTGGAAGCAAATACAGTGGGGGGTTTCAAAAATACATGGGATAGGCACAAGGGAACTCTGGAGGTGGGAAAGAGAGGCAAAAGCCGATGACCAAGTAGGGTCAGCGGATGATGATACAGGTACGGAAAATGGGCAGACTGGATGGGCCAAGCGGTCCTTATCTGCCGTCAAACTCTATGTTTCTATGAGTACCAAGCTATTAAAAACTCCTGGACTAGTAAAACTGAAGATCTGGAACTCACAAAGACAGTGGGCCTTGTAATACAGAAAATCCAAAACCTGTATGTTTCCAGGAAAGAACGTCCACAAAGTGTTGTCTTTTGAAGGTGTGACCACTATCATAGGTTGCAGCTCTATATATGTCTGAAATAGTGACTGAATGGAGGAAAGCCACTGCTTGGGTGGACTAAGTGTTAATGGAGCTCTCCAATTGTTTCCCTGCTAACTTATAGCAGTACTGAATAAAACTGACAATCCAGTTAGACAGGCACAGTTTTGTACTAGGGAACCCCTTTGATTGAGGTTGATAGAGACAAACAGCTGAGAAGCTTCTCTGTAATCATTGGTTCTGTTGAGGTAAAAGTTGAGGAGTCTTCTAACATCAAGAGATTGTAGAGTAGCACTGTTCCTCCTGGGCTTTCAGACTTGGAGAAAAAGAATGGAAGCACCAGTGACCGATTTAGATGGAACTCCGCCACTGCCTTAGGCAGGAATTTAGGATGTGTTCAGACTACCACCCTATTCTTATGAAAATCCATGTACAGAGGATTCGACACTAGGGCCAGGAACTCACAAAATCTGCATGTGGAAGTAATGGCCACTAGAAATACATTTTTTTCCGGTCAGATACTTCATATCACAAGTAGCCAATGGTTCAAAGGATTTGCAGGTGAGCATGTCTAACTTGAGACTACATGGAAACATAGATATTGTCAGCAGATAAAGGCCTTGAAGCCCATCCAGTCTGTCTAAAACCTATTAGTGGGAAATGTCCCCAGCAGTCATTTTGGCCCGTCCCTCACCCACCCACCTGTCCTACCCACACTATTCCTATGTGTATCTCCTACCATGCCCCCCCAACTGTTTAGCACATACAGCCTACTCTGGAGGCTTATTCCATTTTTCCACTACCCTTTTTATGAAGTACCACATCCTGACATCCTTTCTGACCCACCCCAGCTGCCAGCTTCATGGAGTTTCCCCTGGTGCTTGTGTTCCCTCTCAGTGGGAGAAACTCTCTGTTGTCCAACTTGTTTATCCTGCGGAAGTACTTGAATCATGTCCCCTCTCTCTTCTATCTTACAACTTGCACATACTGAGGTCTTCCAACCACTCTTTGGATGTATTCTAATGCTGTCCCTGTATCATTTAGGTAACCCTCCTTTGCATCAGATACCTCCTCTCTCTGTTCTTCAAATGTGTACAAGGGCAGTATCACCTCCCTTCTTCTGTTACTAATCTGCTTCCCTCTGCATCCCATTTGCTTTACACACAGCCCTCACACACTGTGCCAGTGCTTTCAAATTCTCCATTATTAACACCCCCCTGGTCCTGTTCTTCACTTGTTCTCTCCATTCTCACCCCCCCCCAATCCTGTATACTGTTTTCAGGTTTCTGGCTTCAGTGTGCATTACTTTGCACTTTTTGGCAATAAATTTCTGCTGCCTCACCCGAGACACCCTCTGGAGTATTCCAGGTCCTCCCTATTGATCCTTACTCCTCTTCGCAGTCTACCCTTCCACAGATCTGAGTATCATCTGTGAAGAGGCCTACAGTATCTTTCCCTGGACCCCCTCCCCTATGTCACATATCAATATGTTAAAGGTGATCAGTCCCAGCCAGCCCAGTGGCACGGGTGATTGAGGCAGTAGCTGTCACACCACCTGCCAGAGCGACGAACCGGGTTCAGGAATAGACAGACAAGGGTTGCATGGGGGCCAGCAGGAGGATAAAGGACTGTGTCCATAGACAGCTCTGCTCCCTCTGAGACAGGACACAACATGTTTTGCTGATGGGCTGCCACCTAGTGGAGGATAGGTACATAGCTGGGTCACTTACCTAGTTGGCCGGTGGCAGGCATTGAAGTGTGCTGTATCTTCATGCAGTACGTGTGCAAAATTGCAAGCATGCTGGCCTGGGTGGGGGAGAAACAAGAGGAAAGGCACCCCCAGCAACAGAATGATGGAGGTGACCCCGTAAGCTCTGCACCACCTACTGAGGTATCCACTCACCCATGGAGGTAAGAAGCAGAAGGATGTAAGTCCTGGGTGAGGTAGGTGACAAGGTTGGGGTCACTATTTGAAGGGGGCCACTGTGGAGGTACTAGAGACAAACAAAGAAGAAGATGAAACAAAAAGAAGAGTACCAGTCCCAAAACCAGTCCTTGAGGCACTCTACTTGTAACCTCCTTTACCTCTGAATGCTTCCCATTCAGGACCACCCTGTGGCTGGACTGAGATCCCAGTTGGTGACTGGCTGCTTTACAGGTGGTCTGAAGTATAGGATACCTCTAAGGAATCATCTGAAGAAAGGAAGTTGGGTCATGGGAAGAGTCCACACTAACATGAAAGATGCCAAGATGGTCAACTAGTGGACTTAATGGAGAACTGTAGGCCACTTTTGGAGTATTTGGAATACAAAATAGAAAAGCACTTCCACATGGCACCACAGGGTTTTTCTGGTAGACAGTTGTTGAGTGGCCCACAGGACTTGGAAAACACGCTGGGACACTTGAGACCTGCCCACTTCTATCTCCTTAGGAGTCATGTCTGGAGATGCAGTGATTGTAGGTCTGGATGTAGTAGCTCACCCTTGAAGTGGGTCAGGAGGTCTGTGGCTGTTGGATCACAATTTGGCACAATAATGTTTACCAGATCTGCTGCAGCCAGCATAGGGATATCAGGATCATCCTGCCCTGATGGGCCTCCAGCTTCAGGAGTATCCTCTGGATGAACAGAAGCAGTGGAAAGGTGTAAAGAAAATTAGCTGTGCACTGCAGCCTGAACACATCCTAACAAAATATGCCATGCTCTCCATTTATGAAGCAGAAGCACAGCAGTTTTGACCTGTGGCAGGATGCAAAAAGGTCCCTTTCTGGCCTGCCACAGTTGTCAACAGGGACTAAACAATGTTCTCCATGAGGGCCCATTCATGAGGGTCTGCCACTGTTCAACTGAGACTGTATGCCAGGACATTTTCTACACAGGGGAAATGGGTGACCTGGAGAATGGTCTTTTTCCCTAAGCAACACTCCCAAACTCTTGTTGCTTCACTTCACAGAGGGTAGCAGTATATCCCTCCTTGCTTGTTGAGGTACAGCATGACACAATTGTTGTTTGTTTGGAGAGGTACCAATGTCAAGAACCAGATCTGACAGGACCTGCAGCCAACACATAACAGCTCCTATTCCTAACATTTTTATATGAAGATGCTATTCTGAGTCTGATGAAGTACTTTGGGCAGTGTGTGCCCCATCCCACTGAGGAGGCATCCATGGTCATTGTCACATGTGGCTTTGGAGGGAAGAAGGGAAATCCTTGCAGAAGGTTCTCCTTTAAGGACCACCACAGGAGGGAGCAAACCGAGGCTTTGTCACTGGTATTGGATAATCCAGTGGTTGAGAGGTGTGTGACCACTGTGTGCTGAACAACCATTGAGATGTTCTAATATACCATCTTGCATGGGGAAGGGTACAGACCGTGGCTGCCATGAGCCACAGCACACCTCGTTTTGGGCAGCAGAGCACGTAAAGAGACACCTTCATGAGGCATATCTGGATCTGAATCATAGTGCAGTCTAGACCTCCTTCTTGGGATGGTGGAGATGCACTTGACTCAGCTAATCCCAGCCCAGAAGCAGAAACCAAGATATAAGGTATGCCAAAGATCCTCATGATCAACCTGGAAGACAATAACCTAGATATGCCTGGGCAGCTGGAGTGGGGGGAGGCTGTCTTCTGGTGGCATGGGAGTCTCTGGTATGCTTGAGATCATGAAAGGGAAGGGGATCAGTGCCCAGTTTAGGCAGTTCTCCTCGTGCTCAGTGAAGGGAGAGGCAGTTGAAACCCACACCTGGTCCAGATGGGCCAAAGTGGCTCCATTCCTCCCAAGTAGTATCCCAAATGGAAAGCAAGCTCAGCCAGATGGGGACTGATTCGGTCTTCCTGCCCGGTTCCTCCCTTGGAGGAATGGATCCTCTGGTGGTGGGAAGCAAGGCAAGTCTGCCCTGCATCAGCCCTTGTGGTAAGGTTAAGGTCTATCTTTACTCGCCCACGGTACACCATCGGAAGAGCGAACCCCTGACAGGGAAACCATCACAGCAACGCAACCTGTTCGACATCCACAATGTCGAACGGGTTGTTGGAGCACTGTACCAATACAGCGACTCCCACTGCAAGTCAATCTCCCCCATAATCCGCCCCCCACGGAGTTGACAATCTGTAAGTCTGGGGTCTGGGGGCAGAGGCCACTGCATGGGGGATGCAGGGGGCTTTGCCCCCACAAACAATGTAGAAAAGCCCTGGTGTTGTGGTGGTCTGTTGACAGATTTGCCAGTTGACCTGGTTGATATTAGCAAATCCGTGTCGCTATGGGGGATGTTGACAGCTTTGTTGTCGAACCGACTTGGTGGAACCCTCGGCCACTATCCACATTGATTGCTGGCCCTCACACAAGTGGTAGACCCCGCTCCCCCACCACCGCAAGGGAGAACCTTTTCAGAAGGAGGAGAAGCAGCAGATTTGACCCTTGTCCTGGCATGGGAAATTAAGACTCCTATCTACACACATCATGCATATCGGTCCAGCTTTATGAAGTGTCCTTAATAAACACTGCTGTGGCCATTTAAACTCCAGCACTGTATGTGAATTATTGTGTTGAAAGGTGGAGAAAGAATGTGTAGCCCGTCAGTCCAATTATATGCTTTGTTCCCTCGCTTTTACTTTTAGTTGATATCCATTAATTCTTTCTTTTTTTCACTGTCTTTCATTAATCTATAAGAGGGTTTGCAGGAAGGAGGTAGATTTTGTTTAGTAGAAATGTATAGTTCACATGTTCTAATTTTTATGATGATGACTACAACTCAAGTGGGCACCATACCCTAAGATCTAGGACATGATTTTTAAGGAGGTCAAACTCAAAGTCAACTGCCTTGGTGCATCAAAACAGGAAAATTACTTACCATACTCTTGATCTTCCAGAATGATGGCAGAAAAAGACCACTGGTCCACCCAATCTACCCATAAAAAAACTAACAAACTCAGGACCTATTATCTATACAGGGTTCTAACCCACACTCTTCACCCCTGCTCACTGCCCTACCGATACCACCCTGAACAACCACTAAGCCCTCCACTCTGTTCCAGCCGTGTTTAAAACCATTGATAGTTTTGGCACCCACAATATCAGCTGATTGACTGTTCCACCACTCCACCGCCCCTTCTATAAAATAAAACTTTTGCACTTCCCTCTAGAACCTCCCCCCATCAGTCTCCACTCATGCCCCCAAGTTCTTGATCCACTAATCAAGCTAAATAGTTAATTGCAATTCATCTCATTAATTCCTATCAAGAACTTGATGGTCTCTATCATATCGCCCCTCTCTTGTCTGGCCTCCAGTGAATACATGTTCTGTACCTTGAGCCGATCTTCATCCCCTACTGGCCTTGAATAATTTTGGTCACTCTACGCTGCACTTTCTCCAGTGTGCTCTTATCTTTGCTAGAGTGAGGACTCCAGAATCAGGCATAGTACTCCACGTGGGACCTCACCAGTGACCTATAGAGAGGTAGTAATACAGTACCTCCTTCTTTCCACTGTCAATACCCCTTCTTAAATATCCCGGCATCCTGTTTGCCTTACTGTAGGCCTTGTTACACTGGCTTGATTATTTTAGGGACTCACTGACAATGACTCCTACGTCTCTTTCCCCAGAGATTGTGCCTAGCTTTACCCCACTCTTCTAAAGCTGTGTCCTGGGGTTCTTGTTCCCAATGTGCATCATCTTGTACTTTTTGGCACTGAATTTCAACTGCCAAACCTCTGACCACCTTGTCAGCTTTTGCAAGTCTCTTTACATCTCCTAAACCCCTCCTCACCGTATACCCTGTGACAGAGTTTGGGGTCATCTGCAAAGAGACACATCTTGCCCTGGATTCCTTCTCCCATGTCACTGATGAACATATTGAAAAAGACTGGACCCAGGACCTATCCTTGAGGCACCCCACTGGTGACCTCCCTCAATTCTGATTTTACTCTGTTACGACAACCCTCCGCTGCCTCCCTTCCAACCAGTTTCTCAACCACCCATATCCTTCTCTGCACCCAGATCCTTTAGCTTCTTCAGCAACCTTATGTGAGGCATTGAGTTGAAAACCTTGCTGAAATCGAAGTTGAGTAACTCTACAGCATGGCCCTTATCCACTACCCTCATTACCCAGTCAAAGAATACTATCAGGTTAGTCTGACAAGACCTCCCTGCCATGAACCCAAGCTGTTTATCCTTAAGTCCACTGCTCTCCAGGTAGTCCACGAGGTCCTCTTTGACTAGTATTTCCATCAGTTTACCCATAATAGAGGCAAGACTGACAGGTCTGTAGTTACCAGGTTGCTCTTTGTCCCCCCTTATGGAGTGGGACTACGTCTGCTACCCTCCAGTCTTTTGGAATATTCCGTGTCAACTGAGCTGTTGAATAGCCCTACTACAGGTTCAGTTAGTTCCACTGCCAATTCCTTGTGCACCCTTGGATGCATCTCATTTGGTCCTGGGGCCTTATCTATCTTTACAGCTTCTATCCCTTTCCAAACCCTTTCGCTGGTAAATACTTGCTGCCTCATCTCAGGGATACCCCTTGCAGCCACCTTAATGCTACTCTCTGGCAGAGGCCCTCTGTCTTTTCTTGTAACTACAGAGCAAAAGTAGTGTTAACAATGGCTTCTTTCTGCCTGTCCTCCTCAATTACCATACCTCCCTCTGTTAACCTAAAAATTCCTCCTCCCTTCTTTCTGTTTTCTCCAATATATCTAAAGAACTGTTTTTCCCCTCCCTTGAACCCTTCCACAGTATGCAGCTCTGTGTCTGCCTTTGCTTCTCTGACCACCCTCTTGCTTTCCCTTGTTCTAACTTGGTGCTCCCCCATTCTTCCTTTCCTTGTATCTAGTGACGGTCTTCTTTTTGGCTCTCACTGCTTCCCTAACCATTCCAGAGAACCATATTGGTCTCTTCTACCTGTTTCTTTTGATTACCGTTCTCAGGCAAGACTTTGTTGTCTTGAGAATGGCCCCTTTGATTCCCCCACATCTCTGATGCTGCCCACTCTAATTTGTCCCAGACCAGCTCCTTCATCCAGTTGAAGTCTACCCTTGTGAAATATAGGACTTCAACTTTTTATGAGGGCTTACTTGTCCCAAGGGCCAGGTCGAACCATATAGAGTTATGGTCGCTGGACCTTAGTTGCTCCCCTACCCTGACTCTTCCTACCACTTCTGAGTTGGTGAGCACCACATCGAGAATGGCAGCCTGTCTAGTAGGTTCCTTAACCAGCTACACCAGCAGGCAGTCCTCCAATGTATCCAACAGGGCCTGACTTCTGGAGCTCTTGGCCACTGGAATGACCCAATTAATTTCTGGCAGATTTAGATCTCCCACCACCACCTCCCCTTTTGCCACCGCCCCCTCTAGTTATGTCCCTGGTTCCTTATCTCTCTCTTCCCCTGTCTTGGAGGTCTATAGATCACCCCCATTCATAGTTTCTTGCTCGAGGATGCCATGAGCTGATCCCACAGTGATTCTGTTTCCCCATTACCTCCCCTGATGTTTCCATCCTCCACTGCCTCTATGCTTTCCCTGACATATAGGGCTATGCCTCCTCCTTTACCTTCTCCTCTATCCGATCTAAACATGGTGCAGCCTGAGACTGTCAGATCCCAATCATTATTCTCTGTGGCCCAAGTTTCTGTGCTGTCTACTAAGTCCATCTCAGTGTCTGCCACAATTGCCTGGAACTCACTAACTGTGTTCCCCATACTGCTGGTATTAAGGTAGACCCCTTTCCATCTTTCTCCTGGTCCCCTCCTGCTTTTTCCTATTCCTTCTCCTCTCCCTTATTCTTCCCTAGTCTCCTTATTTTTTTTCATTTTCATGCTGAATGTAGATTGTGTCTTTCTCCATCACTGGCCTCTTCCCTTAACCTAATTTGAACTTCAACCTTACTGCTACCCACCTTTCTGCTACTAGTCCCCTGTTCAGAGAGAGCCCTAGCTAGGTTCCCCACTTCCTCTCCCCTCTCAAGTGGTTCCCCTAGCCTTGTGGCTGCCCCTGCCATATTTCCCACTCCCCTTCCCTGCCACCCTCCAGCCCTCTTAGCCAATGGGCCTCTGGGGGAATGGGGGGTTGGGGGAGTGGACTCCAGCTGAGCTGGTGTCGCAGCTGAGATATCTCATCTCTTGCTGCTACCAGCTGAGCATGGAGCTCTGCAAAGGTGCTGCAGATGGGCAGTGTCCCCTCATCTAGAGCGTAACCCTGGAGAAAAGCACCCCACAGTACCCACAACTGACTAACTCCCCACTGTATCTCATCTCCATACTGATTCTGTGAAAACCCTGGACCATTTTGAATAACTTGCCTTCCTCTATCTGATGTCAGATTGATGGTATTATGACTTAGACTCCAGCTGAAAGATGCACGTGGTAACATTTCCTAACCGACGCTCATAACCACCTGACTGCAGGAGTTCAAGCATTCTCTTTCCAGCTGAAAAAAGCAGTTTACAGAATCACCAGCTCTACTGGATTAACAAAAAAAAAAAGGAAAAAGAATGTAAATCACTGCAAGAGACAGGGCCGTGAGAGTTACCATAGCAACCATAGGAAGAGTGGGGCCGGTGCATCTTCCATGTGATTGGTTGTCACCTTGAAAATCGGGCCGTCTTCACGGCAAGCATGCGAGGCGGCACTGCCATCGACCCAGGCTCTCGCTGTCATGGTAACATATGAATGTGTGAGAGCTCTTGAGTGTGTGCCGCCGCGGTGAGTGAAATGTAAATGTCAAACTACTGGAATATGACTGGTGACTGAGAAAAAGACAATAGGCACTCTATGAAAATGTTTTCCTGTATTGTGTTATTATGTAATAATGTATTCATGTTTATATTATGTTTAATTGCTCTCCCAGCCTTTGTAACCCCTTCCCCCCAGGACGCTTGTGGAAACGAGCTGTTCCTCAGCTCATGTTATCTTTCCTGGTGAGACATTCTGTAAATAAAATAAAGACTTCCATATATTACAAAAAAAAAAAAATAACACATCGGACTCTATCAGTTAAAATGCTGGTAGCACCATGTTAGGATTTCATGATGTCATAAACTTCTCAAGCTTTGCTCTCGAGGTTTACGACATCATGGAATCCCTCGATGGTGTTACAGCATTGTAACAGATTCCCATGTGTTCATTTTCATTTATTTACATAGACATAGAGAGAGAGAAAGAATGCATGGGCTGGAGAGTATCATGAGAATTTAATATACATCCAAGGTGTGTGATGCTGCATAAGCCCTGACAGCAAAGCTTGGGCAGTTTATCCAACATCACACACCTCGGGTGTGTTTTAAATTCAAGTGATACACTTCAGTCCACACATTCATTTTTATAATTTCTGGTGCAACTGCAGCCAGAAACTATAAAAACATAAGCATTTTATACACAGAATGCAGGGTAGTAGGAAGTAGTGAACAGTACATTTTATTGAAACACCTTAAGCTGAAGAAGATTTCTGTGTAATCAGAACATCAGAATCTGAACTGTATTTAAAACAACAAAAACGGCAACTGAGAGTCAATGTGAGCTACTGAAAATGGTGATTTTGAAAATTTGCGAGTTGAAAGATCAAACTAAACTATTTTTGGTACAGTGCTGCCAATATTTCTATTTTAAGTTCAAAAGTCTAAAATAAACTGTTCCAGATCTTCCCCTAATTTGAAAGAACCAAGCACGATAGTTCTCAGAGCAACAGCAAGAAGAGAGAGTGACAGCAGTTGTGCAGCTGTCAGAATAGAGCTCACGCTCAGAATGTGTGAGGCAGCGCGTGTCTCCCATAATAACCAAACAGTTACTACGGAAAATACAGTAATTACTGGTTGAGCCCATAGAAAAAAATGCTCGCCAGTTATGATAGACAGACAGACAGACAGATAGATATAATGCATGATTGGGCCCCCGTTCCCATAGAAAAAGCCATCTTATATTTCCCCATATATTATGGTAGCCAATTAGCATATTATGATGCCAATTACATTGTATTAATGTGTTATTATCATATTAACACATTAATACCTAACACCCCTATATATATATATATATATATATATATATATATATATTATATATATATATCTTTATACTATCTAAAATATATTTTATACTACCACAATATTAATGTTATTAACACCTTAATAACATATGACAACTAACACACTACAAACCAGTCCAATAACACATGTAACAAGCCCCTTAATAAAACACATAACAAGCCCCTTAATATGACATGTAACAGCCACCCTACCACTCACACACTATGATAAAGCACAGGACACAGCAGAAAGTGTCCAGTATAATGCATTATATAAAATAAAAGATGGCAAAGTCTACCATATTCATGAAATAATACCATCGTGGGGTCGAACAAACTCATAAAGGTCACTAGCCTTTCAAACTCATGGTCTTACGGCTCGCTCAATCCCTCGATGGTATAATTTCCTTGCACACTGCACTTTGGCGTAATTTTTTCTATATATATCTATAAAGATAGAGCGAGAAAGGGAGAGATAACATCTTCTGCATTATATAGTCATGAAAGCGCCCTCCTTTAACCACTTCTGTAAACCACATCACATACAGCTCAAGGCTATCTTCTCTCTTTTATACAGAGCCAGATATAAAGCAGTAACAAAATTCAGCCTTTTAATCAAATATAATCAGAAAATGGAAAGTGGATGTAATTTCATAGTAGAAAAATGTTGGCTAAAATGTTTCTGATTGTATTATGTTACTTGCCATAAAATGGTACCTCAGTTCTGTGAAAGCAGCTTGGGTACATTACAAACCACTTAAGTACTCCAGATGAGTAATTCAATAAAAAAATCAATGTGGCTCTCACATAATTAGCATCCTTTTTTCCATGCGTGTTTCCATTTTATCTCTGATATTACTTTGATACAAAGAAGGGCGATGCATTTCTCTGCAGACGTATTTACACATTAATTTGATTAGCACTGTCTGCTTTGGATCTATGGAATTCATCTAGTCTTGCAGGTACAAAGTTACTTCCGATGTCAGTTGTATTGACCTGTCTCAGCTTTTTGTTCTGGACATTTCAAACAATTCCCTCGGGTCCACTAAAGGAGTTCTCAAGAACCCAGTAATAGGAAGTGTGGAAGGGAGCCATCCACACGCTGGGATGAAGCAAGGCTTTTGGTAAGGAATACCATGGTATCACTCAAGACACTAGACTTTTTGAAATACTGTGTTTAAAGCAACAGTACAACAAAAATGTTTTTCAAATGCTACATTCCGGTTACAGTTAATAAAACTATTTGAATACCAGTTAAATATGTTTTGTCTATGTACTTTTTGTGCTGTGCAATATTTTTTTAATTAGTCCTTATCCTCATCTGCCCACCATTGCCCTCATTGGCATTTGTCTTTGCCAGTCCCCAGCTCCATCTCTGTCCAGGAACCCAGACAACTCCCCCTTTACCTGTCCCATGGGGGTCCCTCCCACCATAGAGCCCTTGAGGGTGGGGACCATGCCCCTCTGGTCACTGTCCAATTCGGAGGCTTTGGGAGAAGCTCTATCATACTGGGCGGGTGGGCGGAACAATGTCCGAGCATGCATCTGCTTCATCCTGTCATGGTGGGCTATTTGTTTCCATGATCTCCCCACCCTAGAGGTACTCAGCTGTCAATGTGTGCAATGTCCATGCAAGAGGTGTGTGCAAGTCATGAAGCTGGTATATCTCTCCCCACCCACTGCCATCCCTGACTGGCTTGCATCTCCTGGGCACCCTCAGGTGGCACTTGTGCAGCGGGGATTAGTCAGCCTCCCACCCTCAAGAGGAAGTGGTGCTGTGGAACATGCTGCCCTCAATCCACCCACCCACCTGCTGGCCCACCAGTGCCTTGTGGTCATGAGCAGAAAACCTGCCACTGCACAGTTGGGTAGGCCAATCTGCTATATGTATATATCACATGGATGGGAACTTTTCCACATAGAAAAGCCCATCACTGATTTCCCTGCATACCTGTGACTAATCTAATTAAAAGTATATACCTGCATTAATCAAACGATTACAGTAATATACCTACTCTTATTGAAGCTGTAAACATGAACTAATCAAACAATTAAAAGTATATACCTGCAGTAATAAAAAGCATACAACTGCACTACATTAAACCCTATGGGACACCACTAATAACACAATTAAAGGGACACTGTCAACCCCCTTAAAGCTCAAAGTGTCTTTAGTTTTAGAAACACATTTAATGATTGGCCACATTCTGTAGAGATTGCAGAAGTAGCTGGTGGTTTAATTCTGATTCTTTTTTTCTTTTAAAAAGTGAAAAACTCACTGCCCACCATACTGGTGTTACCACGCAAAAAAACATGTTTGTTTACATTCCCTGATCAACATCCACCTCAACTTTCCTGGACTTGGGAACATCCCAGCACAGTCTAGCCAATCGCGGTGCAATGGCAGGAGAGGAGACTATTGCATTATGAGTGCCTGCATTGTTTTGAGGTGTTCCTAATGTTTAAGAAGTATGCAAGAAGAGTAAATCAAGGATTTGAAAAAAAACAAGGTTCAGTATTATTACACTGTTAGCTTGCAACTGAGTTTTGCTAAGAAAGGCAGCAAATAAAACAAACAGCAACATTTTAGAGAAGGCAAGCAGTCATAAAATGTGGGGTTTCAACTAGAAGTAATATGTTGCAAAAAGGGTTGACGGTGTCCCTTTAACATATCCTTAGGAAACTAGTCAAACTAATTAACAAGCTGCAAAAGAACCTGGAAAAAAGACACTTAACACAAAACCCTCCCAAACCCAGAAATCCCCCAAACTTCTACCTGCACTCACTACACACCATTCCCCTTGCTGCAGGAGACCTTCAGGTGCCATAACGTGATCACAAATGCAATCTCCATAACAATAACCATCCTAATGTATTATATTCAATAAACAATGGGTAAGGGTGGAACACTTGGAAGTATACCCATCTCGGGGGCTAGTTAGGGCAATAAAGCCACTCGCCCTTTGGGCTCGTAGCCTTATAGTCCTAATTAGCCCCTTGATGGGTACACTTCCTGGTATACCACCCTTACCCATTATTTATTCTGTATATAATACATGGATGGGATATTTTCCCCATAGAAAAGGCCATCATTTATTTCCCTGTATACCTGTGAATAATCTATCAATCAAAGCTATATAGTATATACCTTCACTAATCTATCAATTACAGCTATATACCTACGCTAATCAAACAATTAAAGGTATATACCTGCACTAATAAAAGTACACAGTTGCACTACATTAAACTCTATGGGATACCACTAATAACACAATTAATACAGCACTGGGAAGCTATCCAAACCATTAGCAAGCTGTAAAGGAGCCTGGAAAAAAGACACTTACACAAAACCCTCCCAAACCCAGAAATCTCCCAAACTCCTACCCTCACTACACACCATTCTCTCCTTGCTGCAAAAGACCTTCAGGTGCCATAACATAATCACAAATGCGATCTCCATAACAGTAACCAGCCTAATGTATTACTGTATATTCAACAAACAATGGGTAATGGTGGAATACTTGAAGTATACCCATGTCTGTAGCTAATTAGGGCAATAAAGACAGTCGCCCTTTGGGCGGATGGCCTCATAGCCCTAATTAGCCTCCTTGATGGGTATACATCCCTGTATACCACCCTTACCCATTATTTATCATATATATATATATATATATATATATATATTAGAGTGTGGTCATGCCCCTATATTAGGGTTCAATGATCACGTCTATGTTAAACCCCAATTTCTGAACTTTAATAACTTTGCAATTGTTTGACCGATTCCCATGAAATGTTGCATGCGCCATTGGGGACTAAAGATCTCTAGATGTGGCAAGTTTTGTTCCGGTAGGATGTGCAGGTATGGAGATAAGGAGTGTCACAAAATGTGGAAATTACCATGTTTTGTCAAATTCTTTGTCACCGTGTTTCTCAGAAACAGCTTGGGTATTTGGTCTGAAATGTTTAGGGTATATAGGGCTTGGATCACAGGTGTGCCTTTTGAAGGTTTGGTGAAAAAATATTGATCCATTCAAAAGTTATTAAATTTCAAAGTTTCCCACTATTTCCTGTGGGAAAAATTAGATGTGAGGCTTGAAACAGGATTCTTGATCACGACTCCGGGATCCTAGTCCATAAATGCGGAATTCTCGTTCATGCTGCAGCCATTTTGTTTTCAGTTAGTGAGGCAAACAAACTTAAATTTCTCAAAAAATACTTAGAGTTCGTAAACACCAACAGTTGTGTTTACCTAATCGGAGCCCAAGGAATCGGATTCTGGGGTCAGTTTAAAAAAAAAAAATTACTAGAAATACATTTATTTTATCCGCAAAATTCTTTATCCACAAATCGTGGAATTCTTTTCCCACTAAAAAGGATCTTTTGCAGCAAACTGCAAAAAAGGATTCTGTTTTACCGTGAAACAGTATTCTTTTTCCACAACTTGCGAAAAATTATTTTTTTATATAGCTGTTTCTTTGTCACTTCATAGCAAAGAAACAGTTTAGAATTATGGGCAGAAATTTCCAGGGTACAAAGGGCTTGCCTCACAGATGAGTCTTTTGCTGGTTTGGTGAAAATATATTACTTCGCTGTGGGGTTCTGTGGCTTTAAAATTAGCTTAATTTCCCATAGGATTACATTGTATTGGGAGGTGTACAGAGTCCTTTCTTTGTCACTGCGCTGTTAAGAAATGGTTTTCAATTTTGGGCTGAAGTTTTCAGGGTACTGAGGGCTTTCCTCGCAGATGTGCCCTTTGCTGCTTTGATGAAAATATTGTATATTGGCTGGCCCGCTGGCATAGTGGCACAGTGTCCATCTGCGACACTGATGTCCCGGGTTCAGGAACGGACCAGGGAAGTTAGAGGGCAGGCCGGGAGGAGAAGGATTGAGCGTCCTAGGGATGGTTCTCCTTTTCCGGGGGGGGAGAAGGGGCTGAGTACCTGGTGCAAGTCAGACCCCTAGTGGAGGCGGGGGGGGTTCGCTGTGACTGGTGCCCGGATTACTTAGGAGGCATGTGGACACTGGCATCATTGCATGTCGCACCTCCTCCTTCAAGGGCCAAACTTAGCAGCTGCCATCCATGATGTCCTGCCGCTTCCCCGACCCTGATCATCCACTCTGGCACCCCGGAACAGAGAACCTATCCCGTCATCAGCTGCATCCAGCTGACTCCATGCCCTGTCCTTGGGGGGCAAGCCAAGGTGGCAATGCCGGTTGGCACTCCTCCCAGCACCCTTCTCCCGTCATCACGGGGTCACGCTGGTGAGGTGGCCCCACCCTGGGGGGCAATCCAGGGTGTATCACCTGCTGGGTAAGTTCTGGGGGGGGTGAAGACGGGGTCTGGGGTCAGTGAGGGCTGCAGTACTAGACAACGCTGCAAAAAAGTATACTAAATATAAAAAAAAAAAAAAATATATTGTTTTGCTCTGCAGCTTAACATTTTGCTTAATTTCCCATAGGATAACACTGTAATGTGAGGTGTATGCAAGCGTTTGTTTGTCACTTTGTGCATGGAGGGCCCTGCGTGCCCACACAGAAATATGGATACTATTAAGGACTGATGCATCTGTGAACATTTATTGCCTTTTGCTTGGCTCAGTCTTTTTGATCCACGACTTCCCGCTGATCGTTGCTAAGCAGTAGTACACTGCTGTGGAGCCACTGCCCGTGTTCTAAGCCGTGCCCCATCCCCCCCGATTGGTGGTGGCAGCCTAATTGGGTGGGGTGCAGGAATTAAATTTGTAATCAGCTAGATGTGGCGGTGTCTACAGCGGCAGCTCATTGGCGGCGAAGTGTGGCTAAGTGCTTTTGCAACGGGAGTCAGTGGGTGTCCATGGGAGCTGGGGGAGACTGAGGCAAGAAACTATTATCAGGATTGTTTTGATATTTATATGATGAAGTTATCTTAGTGAGCTAATTAAAATGGCTGCAAACTTAACTGTGGTTAACATAGATCTTAGCTTGATATTGTGTCTATTGCTGACTGATTTGGTTTATCTGAATTCGGTTAAATATGCTTACAGAGATTATGACATGGAGTTTAACTTTCTGATGTCTAATTTGTTAACCAAGACGTATGTTAAATTTCATTCATTCTGGTTATTGTCTATTAAAAAGTTTGCTTTGAGAGTATGTGGTTATATTTTAATTGGGCTCACCACAACATAACCCAGATAGACCAACTATGAGAAGTTGGTTCATTCCACTGGGGTGTCATACAGATGAGGCACACTGATGAGTCCTGGTAGGACGAAACATGTGTCTGTGTCTTCTGTTGGCACCCTTTGCAGACAGTGTGAGAGGCCTTTTTTGCACCATGCATTTCTGCTTAAAGTTGAACCAGCATAATATTATGTGGTGATTTGCATATACAGCCCATGATGTTTTGCATTATGGCGGTATGTGTGATTTCGTATTTCTTTGAAACTTGGCTTCCTGACCAATGCCCTTTAGGGTAATCCTTGCCTCAGTGCTTGTGCACTAAGGTTCTTTGTCTTTTAAATTGTTTTTGGTTTTTAATGGGCTCACCACAACATAACTCAGATAGACCAACTTAGGGTAGCTGGTTCATTCCACTGGGGTGTCATACAGATGAGGCACATTGATGAGTCCCGGTAGGACGAAACGCGTGTCTGTGTTTTCTGTTGGCACCCTTTGCAGACTGTGTGAGAGACCTTTCGGTGCCATGCATTTCTGCTTAAAGTTTTTTATATTTACTATGATTTTTTTGTCCCAGCCAGCATAGGGACATCTGCCCTGGTCACGGCCCCCGCTGCCTCCTGCTTCCAAATGAGCCGTACTCCCCCCATGCCCCCTGGCTTACCCCCAGGGTGGGGTTGCGGCACCGGCCAAGGTGTCACGGATGTCGGTTCGGGTCGGGGGGCCAGCCTGGAAGCACATGGAGAGGCGGCGAGGAGGGCATCATAGAGGCGCTGACTGGGGATTTTTTTTTTTTAAGTCCCCGAAAGGACATTGTTTTTCCTCGAGGGTGGGGATGTGCAATGACATCCTGTGTCCACCCCACCCCCCGGACATCCAGACGTCAGTTGCAGCGGATCCCGGCCTCCGCCAGGGGTCCAAAGTGCACCGGACGTTCGTCCCCCTCCCCTGGAGAAGGAGAGCAGTCCAAAGGATGCTCCATCCATCTCCCCCCGGCTGGCCCTCCCGCAACCCAGGTCCGTTCCCAAACCCGGGTCACCGGCATGGCATCCAGAAATCCAACCGCTGCGACGAAGGGCCGGCATTTCTGCTTAAAGTTGAACCAGCATAATATTCTGTAGTGATTTGCATATACAGCCCATGATACTTTGCATTATGGGGATATGTGTGATTTTGTATATTTTAATGTCTTATTCTTGGTTGTTTTTACAGGGTATTTATTTAAAATTGAGTTATTTTAAGAAGTGGTTTGTTTTAGTTTGTTTGCTTTTATTAGCAGCTGATGTCGAGTCAAATCATCGGAGCCAGGCATACGTAGGTCTGAATTTATATGTGGCAACCTCCAGTCTGAGTTTTGTATTAGTTCATGGTCCAAGCTTCATGGGGTAAAGACTGTTCAACTTAATGTAAAAAAGTCTTGTATCTAAACTTCCTAACTTGGAAGTTTTTATTCAGTCTTATAAACCTGAATTGCTTGTTGTAACTGAAACTTAGCTGAAGCCTTCTTTACCAAAGACTGTCTACATGTTGCAGGGGTAGAATATTATTCAAGCTGATCGACCAGGAAGGAAGAAGGGAGGTGGTGTTGCAGTTTATTTTAAGGAACATCTTGATGTTAAGGTTTTAAGTTCTAGTGTTGATTCAGGAACACCTTTTGACTGGTTACTCTTGCATTTAAAGCTAGGTGGGTGTAAAAATGTGACAATTGGTCGCTTGTATAATCCTCCCCAGTGTGGCATTTCAGGGCTTAAGGAATTTTTAGACTTCAATATTAATTTTACACGTATCAAGGATTTTGTTCTAGTTGGGGATATGAATCTAAATTTAGTTAATTGTGATGCATCAAGCCTTGATACTTGTTTGCAGTCCTATAATCTTCATCAGCTAGTCCTTGCACCTAATCGGTTGAATTTAGTTTCAGAAAACCATTCAATTATTGACTAGGTGGTTACGAATAATCCACATATTGTGTCTTTTTCAGGGGTTTTAGGTGAATCTGTTAGTGATCACCAGGCAACATTCTGCATTTTAAATTTTAAGAGCCACAGCCCCTTCCCCCCAGGTTTATTCAATTTCGTAGTTTTAAACAAGTTAATATCGATCTCTTGAGATCTGAAATGCACAAAATTGACTGGTTATTTCTTTATTTAATGCCTGAACCAAATTGTGCTGTTGACTATTTTTGCAAACAGCTATTACCTATACAGGACTTGTTATTCCCTTTTAGGAAACTTAGGGTCAGGGCGCTACTAATGGTTGGTTCTCTAAAGAAATTAAAGATCATATGAAACTTAGAGATGCTGCCTGGGTTAAGTATAAACAGTCTCCTCCACCTTCTCTGTTCAATGCTTATCGGTCTTTAGGGAATAAAGTTTGCAGAATGGTTGTTAAAGCAAAGAGGGAATATTTTAAGCATAGGGTTTTGATGAGGGTTTAGCCAATCCCAGGTTTTTTTGGAATACTGCTAATTTGATTTTGTCTCCTAAGGTTAAAACTGCTATTAAATTGTTAAAAGTTGATGATCAGGATGTTACTGCTAATGTTTTGAATTCTAAATTTTCTGATTTGTCATCTTATCAGTCTGGTTGTTCTTCTTTAGCAAATGATGCTTCTGCTGCAACAGATACTCACTCAGGGATACCTCCTTTTTATTTTCGTAGGGTTACCAAATCTGAAGTATTGCAATTGACTGGTACTATTCCTGACAAATTTTCTGACTTGGAGGTGGACTTGATGTTCGTTTTATTAAACTAGCATCTCCATTTATTGTGGGACCTCTCACCTCCATATTTAATCTTTGTTTGATTTCTGGCATTTTCCCCTCCACTTGGAAAAGTGCAAGAATTGCCCCTATTCCTAAGAAACCCAGCGCTGTCTTTCCTGAAGATTTTAGACCAATTTCAATTCTTATTCCACTGAGTAAAATCTTAGAGAAATTAGTGGCTAATCAGGTTTCATATTATTTGGATCATAATAATTTATTGTGTCATCAACAGCCCGGGTTTCGGAGGAATCATGGGGGAATCCATTTTGGGTCCCTTGATGTTTTCTCTTTTTATTAATCCACTTCCATTGCTGTGCAATTCTTGTGAAATTTTGTTATATGCTGATGATTTAATACTTTTTTATCAGGCTAGGTCCAGTTGTCAATTAACTTCGTATTTGCAATCTGATTTTCTTAAGGTCTGTGATTGGCTTAGGAATAAGTCTTTAGTTTTAAATGTGAGAAAAACCAAATCTATGCTTTTTGGTACTTATCATATGCTGAACGATGCCACTGATTTATCTATTTGTGGTTTGAATGGGTCTGCAGTTGAACAGGTAACAGAGTTTAAGTATTTAGGAATGCTTGTAGATCCAGGTCTGTCATCTTCTTCTCAAGTAAGGGCAGTTAACAAAGTTATTAATTGCAAATTAGATGTTCTTTATAAGTTTAATAAGTTGTTTCTGTTGATACTAGGAGGTCTCTGCTTCCTCACTTAGAGTATAATTGTAGTTTGTACTATGGGTTGGGGTTAATGAAAGTCATATTTTGAATGTTACGTATAATAATATTTGTCATTTTGTTATCGGATGTTCCAACCCATACTCACCATTGTTTACTGTATTTGCATTTAAATTGGCTTTCTTTAACTTATAAATTTGCCTATTTTTTGGGTTGTCAAATTTTCCAGACTATTCATTCCAAAGTTTATTTTCTGCTTTTGGATCTGGTTACTGCTAGACCTCACCTGGAAAATCTGAGATCCCCCTCTGGTGTTTTGCTGAACCTTCCTTTGTATAAATCTAGATCTGGTGCTCGTTCCTTTTCTATTGCAGCCCCACTTTTTTAGAATGCACTTCCAAGTAGGTTACGAAATTGTATGTCTTTGAATCCATTTAAAAGTAATTTTAAAACGTATTTAAAATCTTTGGATGTCTGTAAATGTTTCATATGATTGTGTTGTATTTTTATGTTTCTTAATTGTTTTCTGTTCCGGGTCGTGCCTGAAAAAGGATCTTCTTGGTCCAGTGCTCTTACCCGGTTAACAAATTAAAATAAATAAATAAAGATTAGGGATTGGTTCACACAAATACGCAGAGCAGTATGGAGTGATGGCCTTCTGGGCCTGTGCTCCCACAGGGAAATAAGGATACAACTACAACCTCTCAAAAAAGTATGCATGGTTGGGAGCGCAGGGCCTGGAGAGCCCTGCACTCTCACAAGCAAATAAGCCTTCCATTATACTTTCTCAAAAAGCAGGGAAATTATCTGTAAAAACTTCATTAATGCACCATTAGGGTTCCCTACAAATATACTTTCTCAAAAAGTAGGGAAATTCTATGCAAAAAAAAACTTTGTTAATGCACCATTAGGGTTCCAGCGTCAAAAGTAGAGAAATTATATTTTAGGGTCCCCAATCCTAAGACCCCCACCCTTGGTTTCCAACCTGAACACCCCATCCCTACCCTGCATGCAGGAACAGGTATGAGGGGTGTGCCTTGGGGTTGCAAACCCTAATGCTTACCCCATTGCAAGAGTAAGTAAGCTAAGATGGGTACAGAATAAGACAAGAGGGTGAGCATTTGTGTTTTACTTGTTTGCTACCTGTTCTGAGCATTATAGGTAGGATTGTGACCACTGTCTTACATTCTGGGCCAAAACTGTTAAAATGCGTTGTGTCATGATGCAGGTTCTTCAGAAATCTTCACAGCCACGGAATGAAAGAATTCAAGGGGGCCATTAGCATTACAGTAAGACTTACATGAGGTAACCGGTGCATACATTAGTGTTTTCATAGCTGCAAGAGTTTAAAATGTGTGTGTGTGTGTGTGTGTGTGTGTGCGTGTATATATATATATATATATGACCAATAGATCAATATTCAATAGGTGAAATTGACATCTCTTTTTAACAGCTGCTAAATGATTTGAAAAAGTTAGCAGAAGCTCAACTATAATTAGCAAATCCTTTACTGACTCAGTCTCATTTGCATATTATGCATACTGAATGAGTAGAAGCTGCACTATGTCTGCAAATAGGTGTTCTGTCGGGCTGCCCAATGACCCAGCGGAAGCACTATGTGCTTCCACACTGACGACCTAGGATCAAGAGCGGACTCAGCAGTCTGGTTGGGCAGCCAGGGGTGCTGGGGAGCTGTTGCCTTGAGGCAGTTCTCCCAGCTAGGGAACTGAGATATCCAGGTTCCATGCCGTAGTGACCCCAATGATGGGCCAGAGGTGCTTGTCTCTCCTGCACAGTGTTGTTACGTATACCAAGGGGTACGCATGGGGACACAGATCCTGTATCTGATGTTGTGGAGAGGGCTGGGAGAGAGACAATAAAAAAAATCTAAAAATATGCACCAGTTGCTAAATATGATGGTGCCGGTGCCATTGGGTCTTAGCCCATGCAGATCCTTGCTAGTACAATAGCGGAGAGCTGGCAGATTGGACTGTTGGGCACTGAGTATTGCCTGAAGCAGGCACATGATGGAGACTGGGGGCCAAAAAGCTATACAGTAATAAAAAAGGCTTTTCATCTGGGACATATTCGGCTTAAGATTATTACTTGCCATTCTTGGTGAGGCAGACTGAAGACAAGAGGAACTAGCACCCAGAATATTGTCAGAGACATCTGAGTATCATCTGCATGTAGATAACAGCCTGTCTAAAAACCAACAGACATGATACACTCACCCAAAGGTTGAAGAGAGAGAGAGAGAGAGAATATCTTTTAATACCTTTTAATGAACCGGCAGGTAAGTTACAGTACACAGGATTTCAGGCCAGGACAGTTTTTTCCTTATTCAGAGAAAGAAACGATGTACCGTGAACTTAGGATGCTTCACGTAATGTGTTGCTCCAGTAAAAGGCGTCACCATATGACTATAGAGAGAAAATGTCCAAAGCCCAAGAAATGTGGTACATCAGTGGCATGTTTGGGAAGTAACCTGTACAAGGTTACCTTGGGATGTAACCTGCACACCTGGGGTGCATAGCCAGGGTGGATCAGCAGTAGGCGACAGGTGGTGGTGGCCTTGTACAGGTCAATGGTGAGCCCTCATTTGAAGTATGCAGTGCAGTTCTGGCACCCTCACCTTAAAAAAGGATATCAACCTGATGGAGACGATCCACAGGAGGGCAACGAAGAAGACTGTGGGGCAGCAGGGTAAGTCATACGAGGAGAGACTGAGGACCCTAAACATGTACTCCCTGGAGGGCAGGAGGGAGAGGAGAGATATGATCAAGACCTTCAGATATTTGAAAGAGATTAATAGGGTTAAAAAGGAGGGTCTCTTCAGGCTATGCTGCAGCAAAACCATAAAGGGGGCACAGCCTTAAGTTGGGGGGTTAAGAGGGAGGGAGGTTAGGAGACGCTTCTTCACAGAAAGGGGGGTGACCCAATGAAATGTGCTGCCAGAAGAGGTGATCTCATCAGGGATGGCGGGAAGCGTCAAGAGGGGCTGGGATAAATACAGGGAGGGGGAGGGGGAGGATAAAGGTCATGGGAGGGGAGGAGGAAAGGGATGGAAAGGCCGGGGAGGGGGGGGGAGCAGGGACACCAGCCAGAGTTGTGTACCCTGCACAACGAGCAGACTAGATAGACCAAAAGGCCTAATTCTGCTGGCTTCTTCATATAAATATCACAGTTTACTGAAGAATTAGTCACAAGAGTCCAATCACAGATTCTCAATAAAAGAGATGCAGTATTTAGTTTACACTTTGTTACTGGGTACAAATGCTCGGCTATAATGAGGATGGAGTATGGACTGAGCCCTGCTGCAAGTGCTAAAAAAAAAAGTACAGATAATATAACATAATTTGGATTAGTATAATATTGCATCAGATAAATATGAAATTAACTACAATGCCTGAAGCAGTAAAAAAAAAAGAAAAAACGCTGATTTTCTAGTCTTATAAGGCAGGTATATTAACTTACGAAAGCAGATATATTTTTAGAACTACAGCATCCTAACACAACCCGGTAACAGTCCCCTAAGGATAATTTGTGAGAGTTTTAATCGGTTACTTGCGCTAAAACTCATTTTCCCAGCATGATGTATGCTATCTACAGAGGCTATCTAAAAGAAATTCACTCCGTGATTATAGCAACAGCCATTTAATGCAGAAACATTTTGGAGTGTTACCATTGTTTGGGCAGTTGGAGCTGAAATGACTGAGTGAAGCATGATGGCTATGCCACAAGCTAATTACACAGTTAATGTCTTCGCTTTACATATCAATGGATGCTTCCACAGATGAGCAGCGACTGCTGCTCCATTATCGGTCCGATACAATACACTTCAATTAGTCACTCTCTGATAGCCAAATGTTCCTAAAATAACCCAGATGGGCTATATAACATTTTAACCAGTAGCCACAAGTGGGGAAGACATGCATTTGTACATGCTCTTTCTAGCAACTCTCTGTCAAAACCTCTAGTAAAAGCGAGCAGGCTTTTTTAAGAGAAACACCAGACATAGTCTTAATTGCATCACATTCTTATAGAAATGCTTTTATAAAGTTACAAATTAAAAGGCATATTCAGCCTTCAGTTTTATTATTTATTTATTTATTTGAAATTACTCCAACAGGGATAACCCCATGAGATGCAACATCTCTGGGTGGATTACTGCAGTTGACTGGTTAACATAGTTAGGTAAGAATAGTTACATACAGGCTAAAATATACAGGGGAGACAAAAAGCACAAGTTTTACAGGTGAATACATCCAGACGGTAATCAAAACAGGCTAACAAAGTGGGGTCAGTGCAGAGAAAGAGCACGAATATTATTATACAACATGATCATGCTTGGGTGGATGGGGATTATGAACATACAAAAACTGCCAGCAGATACAGGCCATACAGTCCATCGAATCTGCTCGAGTGTGCAGCTATCAGTCTATTACTCTGCAGCTGTCCCAATGCACTGACTGGTTAACACAGCCTGCTTAAAGGAAAGTGGTCTAAATTCCAGTCTCCCGCCTCAGCAAGGCTTGCCCTCCGGTTTAGCTTTGTGAAGTAGAAGCGGCGTTTTTCTCACGCCGCAAGGTATTTTATTTTAAATCTGAAAAGTCCGCGACCCGGAAATATGGTGGATGCAGGGGGGGGCTCCATTAACTGTAAAGGTGTGGTGCTGCACCGCTCACTTCAATACAAATGTATAGAAGCAAGTGGTGCACTGCCGCACCTTTACAGTTAATGGAGCTCCCCCCATATCCACCATACTTCCGGGTCGCGGACTTTTCAGAATTAAAATAAAATACCTGGTGGCATGATAAAAACACAGTTTCTAGTTCACAAAGCTAAACTGGAGGGTAAGCCTTGTCGGGGCAGGAGACTGGTATTTGGGACGCTTTCCTTTAACATAGTCAGGCCATGTTTAGGGATTCTGGACCTAAACAAAATACAGGAAGTTTTAAGGTGGCTTTAATACAGGGATTTTTAGAAAAAAATGTGTTTCACAGTAACATAGTATTCTGATGATGGAAGGGACTTAAGGTCTACCCTGTTCACTCCCTCCCACTTTTTGACTGTATTAAAGCCGGAATATTACCCCTACTCATGCTGGGTAACCTTTAATGTCATTTTCCAGCAGGACTTTTCTGGTTCTTCTTTAAAGTGTGAACAGTGGTAGCTTCCACAACCTTACTGGGTAGGCTTTGCCACCTGTTAACTGCCCTGTGTGTGAAGTAACACTTTTCATGTTTCCCCTTATTCTGCTCCCTCTCAGTTTGAGGACATGCTGCTTAGTTGTTTGCTCTGACAAGCTCGGACATCGAACATCCCTGTCTACAGATCCCCTTTAACATGGGTGCCAGATCATGGGATAAAGTGGCGGAGGGTGAAGTTTAAGGAGGGATTCCAGTGATATTTTATGCAGTTTAATCACTCACCGTGCGGTTCCTTATGTTGTTGATTGGTGAATCGCAATGCCCCTTTTGCCGAAATCCATGTTATTTATCTGTTTTTAATGTT
Organism: Neoceratodus forsteri; assembly: GCA_016271365.2. Classification (NCBI taxonomy): domain Eukaryota; kingdom Metazoa; phylum Chordata; order Ceratodontiformes; family Ceratodontidae; genus Neoceratodus; species Neoceratodus forsteri. Next base: position 966,576,148 of record CM028136.1, read on the forward strand.
ATAAAACTTGCCGTTTCACTTCCTGCTCCTGAAAATGGAGCTGAGCTGCCAGACGAGAAGTGGCATCTGCTCCAGCGCAGGCCTTTCGCAGCGCTTCTGCAGTGGTAGCGGGAAAACCTATCCAGTCAGTGCTGTAGTGTTATTTCCATTCACTTGCTATTGCTTGTTTGATTTTTTGGCAAAACTTGATATACTTCAGGCACTTTGTTCCGATTCTGTGTTTCAGCTGTGTTTTTTATTTTGTCTGTTGTTCTGATTCCCATTTTATCATGGGCAGGCATTGATCATTTTAATCAGTCCTTCATACTTTGAGGCAATCTACCTTACTGGGTGATTTTGACAGCTGTGTCCAGACGTGGTTGTTCTTCTGTCATTTTTTCGGCTGATGTGTTTTACACTGTGCTTTATTTATTAGATATTGACAAAATAAAACAAAATAAATACTGGCACTTTATACGTATGGACAGCTTTCTAAGCGTGTCATTTCTGATCTTTCTGTGCGGCATCATTCATGCCTGTTGTTTAGTCCACAGTGCATAGTGCAGCACCAGGTTGTCTGAAGTGGACATTTCTGCATGGGGAAGGCTAGTGGGATGCTGGGTTACATAATGAGGGGTATCTCCAGCAGGAGGAGGGAGGGAGGTGGTGTTGCCATTATATCGCTCTCTGTTGTTGCCATATCTAGAGTACTGTGTTCGGTTTTGGAGACCACACCTCAGATAGGACACAGGCAGAGTAGGGGTGATCCAGAGGAGGGCAACTAAAATGGTGCATGCTTTGCACGAGAAGACCTATGAAAAGAGACTGACGGATCTCAACACGTAAACCCTGGAAAAAAGTAGAGAGAGAGAGAGAGGGGAACGACCTACAAGTACCCTATAGGGGCGAATAGGGTATAGGATGGAAGTCTCTTAAATGAGAACAAGCACCAGGACTGGGGGCATGCAATGAAGCTGGGATGGGGGATTCAAAAGTGATGTGAGGAAATATTTCTTCACTGACTGGGTAGTGGATGCCTGGCATAGATTGCCAGCGGAAGTGGTAGAGACCAGAATAGTGAGGTGGGCTTCAAGCATGCATCGGATAGACATAGGGGTATATTAGATAGGATGCAGGAGGTGGGAGGATCAATAGAGACCAGATAGAGTCTGCAGAGAAAGAACAGGTAGGGAACACCAGGGCAGACTCGATGAGCTATGCAGGCCTTTTCTGCCATCAAATTCTAAGTTTCTATGTTATTGTTATGTCAATGATTTTCCACTTTTGTGTTAAGCTGTTTCAAATTGTAAGGCCTTCTCAGTGGTTTCCAGAAGTGCACTTGAAAAAATAGTTCATTGTTGTCATATATGCCCCAGTAAATTTAAAACGATACAAATCTCATTTTACAAACACAACATTCAAAACCATCTGAATCCCAGCGTGGTATAATTTAAGATCTTTGTTACCTAAATTGAAATACTTTTGATTATACAGTGGCTCACTCGCATGCTGCAATCTGATTGACCAATTAGGATTCCAGCCTATGGTGATATATCAGCATGAAGCCATGGCTTGGGATCCTACATTGTTCTTGCATTCAGTTACTGCAAATGCATTCAGTTACCGTTTTTCCCCCCAAAAAATATTTATATAGTTCCTCTTTTTTCTCTACTTTTTTTTTAAAACTTGTCACATAAGTGCCTTTTTATGACAATAAGAAAGCCTTCCAGGATATGTCATGTACGACATCATCGTTTTTTCTTGCAATAAAAAAGTGCTCCTCCACTGCTTCCTCTGCCTTACTTCAGGCTCTTTCCAATTCCATGAGTCGCTTTCTTCACCCTCCAGCCAGTGGGGGCATACCTCTCAACTGTCCCTGATTTTCAGGGACGTCCCTGATTTTGCCTCAAAATTTTACTCTGTCCCTCCTAAAAATTGTGTTTCTGTGACCAAACAGTGAAGGTTGGAAGCATAAAATAATGTCAAACATTAAAGCTAAAGAATTGTTCTGCCTTGGAAAGTGCATTTTGCAATAAGACCCATATTCTACCAGCTTCCTGAGTGGATATCACCAAGTTTTAAGATGTGTCCCTGATTTTGGTCCTTTGTCCCTGATTTTTTTAAGCCTCATCCCTTATTTATGAGGCAGGAGGTTGAGAGGTATGAGTGGGGGTCTGCACGGTGTGGGATCCGAGAGCACCGGGGGCAGTCATGATCAGTGGCAAAGAGACATGGATTTTCTGTTTTGTCCCTCTCCAGGCATCTTTTTACTCTGATTTCAGGTATGGGGCCTGAGGCCTCTACCCTGAGCACAGAACCAAAAAAGCTGTTAAGGATATCTGCCTTGCCAGGCGTGCCTATTGTATCCACTGCATTTTGCATTGTACTTGGCACCCTTGGCCTAGCATATATGACAAGTTGTAGACCTCACAGGGGTTTGGATGGGAGGTCATGAACATCGTATATCCCGTTATACGGATGAAGTTTAACTCTTCCTGTGCAACCCAGATAATACCATTCCTTTACTTATGGATCAGCTAAATCATTTTGGCACCCTGTCCAGTTATAAAGATAACCAGAGTAAAACTGAAGCTCTGATGTTTAACTAGTGGGTGTCCCAGGGGTTGCAGATGCATTATCCCCTCCAATGGACTCCAACAGAAATTAAATACCTGGTACTTTACCTGACCTCCCACCTGAGTCAGATTTGCACACTTAATTTTGACCCCATAATGACCCCACTATCTACTGACTTTGACTACTAGCAACATTTACCCATATCACTAGACAGATTGGTGGAGGCCACTTGGATGATGGTTTTGCCCAAAGGGTTGTTGTTATTCCAATCTTTGCTGCTCCATATGAAGAAATCTGACTGGAGTAAATGGAACAGAATAATCTCTCAATATTTATGCAATGGTATAGTCCCTAAATTAGAGTTTACAACTCTTCAAGTACTGAAAAATAAAGGAGACTTCGGCCTCCCAAACCTGAAGGGCTGTTATACTGCCACCCACCTTCATCTCTTGTGTCACTGGCTGAGAGGTCATATTCTGCTTTAGTGGTAGATAATGTCACACTGGGTTTATTGTCTAGTTTCTCAATGCAGAAATGGTTGTTTGATCCTGAACTCTGACCTAGATCTCAGTGACTCGCTAACTCATTTCTTCTGGTAACAAGGTAGCCTTAGTATGGGCTGGCTTACTGATATAAACTGTCAAATTCTTTGCCCATTTTGCTTCTGCTAACTATCCATGCTCAGTTTCTTCCAGTGAGGCTGGACAATGGTTTCTGAAACTTGGGGTTGGGAAAGACTAGGGTTATCTTATCCATACCAGTTTTTCTCATAGTCTGGTTTGCTTTCCTTCCAGGATCTAAGGGAGACATTGGGCCCGATTTTCAGAAGCTCTGAGAATGCCACAAGCCCATGGTGTGCTGAACATGTGGCACAGGGGATTGCAGCATTCTCTTGGCACCGATTGGGATTTTCAGTCCTGTGCGCCAAGTGCCACAAGTTAGACCAGCTCCGCCTTGGTCTAAGTTGTGCTATTTGGGGGACCCTTTTTATGGAGCTTGTGCCAAATATTTGGCGCAAGCTGACAAAACTATGGAAACTGTTGCAACTGCATCCAATGTGCTAAAATTGGGAGCAGTTGCATCTGAGGAGTTTAGCACAGTTGTGCCAAACAATGGGTAGATACAGGGCTTGACGCAAGCACCGTGTCAGCCTTTTGAAATTGGGCCCACTCCCCCATGGACCTGTGTCTTTTTCCAGGCTTGGGAATATCAACTGGGCTTGCATTTGGCATCACCTGCCCTGTTGGGATCTTACCCACTGATCTGTTTACTGGGAGGTATCCAGAAGGGTTATTCACTTTCCCAAGGAATTTATCTTGACAACAGAGCACTTCATTTCAAGAGAGGGTGGGACAGGATGAAGGGAAGGGTCACAGTTGGCAGGGTGGAGACCCACTGTAACCTCTTAATCAGAACACAGCAATTGAGCAGATTCAATAGACCGTAAGGCCTTCTTCTGCTGGCTATTTCATATGTTTCTTAGGAGGCTGCAGCAGCACCTAGACTGGCTGTGCTGTTAAAAGGGTAGAAGGAAATGCTTCCTACACTTTCTTCTGAGAACCGGATAGTACTGTGTACTGTGGCAGATCCACTTTCTACCTCCCCCAAATGGTGGGAATACACTTGGAAGCATTCACTCATTCCTTTCCTACCCCAGTTTTGTAGGTCTGATCTAATCTGAGTTAAAAACTCTGCTGCTGCTTCCTGACCTGAAGATGGTTAAAACATCAAGTGTAACCTTATTTTCTATATTAAAATGGATAGAAAAAAATGCTGGGGTTGCGCCAAGCTGGGGAAGCTTGACAGGACCCTCCATCAAACCCCTCTGGTGCACCAAGGGTTTGACGCAAGACTGATACTGCAGCAGCTCCCGGGACTTTGGCGCAAGGACACCTTTCTTATAGAAGAGGGTGCAGGGTCCCTTGCCATAGCCGTGGATCAGCACACCATGCATCAATGGCTCTTTGAAAATCAGGCCCAAGATGTTTTACTTAAAATTGGTGCACTAAAAAAGAAGAGTAGCATAGTTGTGGCTATGTGTGCTGTGTCTTTCTTTCAGTCACACTTCAGGGTATTGGTGTAATTTTCTGCAGTATTTTTACCCTGCGACCTTACACACATTAGCAGCAGCTAAACACCCACATGACACAATGGCCTATTAAACTTCATCATTAATTCATACTGGCTCATCTTCATCACTGTTGGGACCAGTGTAATGTTCCACAGAAGAAGTGTAGCCACTGAAAAGATGAAGATTGTGTCATTGAGACACAGGTCAGGAAACACAGGAAAACCAGGAGCACTTGTAAAATTCACAGGTAACCTTTTATTATTACCAATAACAGTAAAATAAAAAATTAAAAAAATCATTTAGTATTACTACAGTACTTACAAGGCAGTACAAACAGAGAAAACAAAGTCCTTCATCTGAGGGTTTCTTTTCAATTCCAAATCTCAGCCTCTGTCTCTCACTCACTCTAGCAAAAGCATTGCTGTCCTTTTTATAAGTCTTTGCTTGGGAACTCGTTAAGAGACATCTTGTTTTCCTCAAAATGTTCTTGTCAGTTTCCTTGCAGGTGCAACAAACAGAACAGTGCCCCAAGCTGGTCCCCTGCTGACAGCTATGCAAAAGTTTGTGCTGCATGGCACATTTAAACCCTTGAGTTCCAAATAGCTTTTTGCAATCATTTCAACAGTATAACTATATACATTTCAAACCAAGTTTCACATGCAGATTCACATATATTTTAATAACCACATATACCCAAGGGGAAAGAAAAGACAGAAACAGCAAGTGAAGGCAGAGAGATAGCGAGAGGCAGAGAATCACAAAACTGTCAGAGTGATCAGTTCCTAGGTCTGACGAGAACATTTGATTGCGTAACAGCCGTCATCAGGTGCTGCTACAGCATGACGTGCATTCCCCAGCCCACCCCAGAGGGAGGAAAGCAGTCCTGGGATGCTCAATCCACCCTCTCCCCTGCAGACCCCCTGGTGACCAGAGTCCATTCCCAAACCCAGGTCGCCAGCGTGGTGCGGGGTGTGGTGTCCAGTACCCAACCTCAGTGCCACCAGGCCAGGAGTCAATACAATAGTAATTCCAGACACACTAGGTGGTCTTTTCAGTTTTACCTCCAGGTATAATTAACTGTTCTGTAGCATTAGTAGCAGCACTTACATCGTGAGTCCTGTCGTCATCATAGCTTTTCTTCTCTAAAATAACAGTGTCGGCAGGGGAGACAAGAAGATATTTCTTGTCACCATCTTCTTTTTGATTTATCCCACCCAATGACCCATCTCCAGAATTTCTTCAAATTCCTTCCCACACTACATCACTAGTATCAGAGTCAGATGACTAGGACCCATGGTCACTGGACACAAAGTTGCTTCCACTGCTGTTCTGGTCCATGCTGGAGTCGTACTGGTGAGATGATAATTGGGACAATGGTGCATTAAATGCATAAATACTCATCCTTTCAGGGCCTCTCTGGGTGGTGCCACCAACTACTGTGATTCTCTGAATAACAGTGCCTTCACTACCATGCTCCTTACTCCTCATATGAATATACATACGAACATACGAAGAAGCCAGCAGAAGAAGGCCATTTGATCTATCTAGTCTGCTCGTATTGCAGGGTACACAGCTTGAGCTACTATCCCTGCCCTCCCTCCCCACACCTCCCATCCTCCCTACCCATGATCCTTACCTTCCCCCATTCCTATCCCAGCCTCTCTTAAAGCTGCCCACTGTCTTCAACAAGAGCACCTCTTCCGGCAGCGCATTCCAAGTGTCCACCACCCTCTCTGTGAAGAAGTGCTTCCTGACCTCCCATCCTCTAGCTTAAGACTGTGCCCCCTCATGTTATGTTTGCCACTCAGCTTACAGAGACTCTCCTTATCCACCTTATTTATCCCTTTCAAGTACCTGAAGGTCCCAATCATGTCCCCGCTCTCTCTCCTGTCTTCCAGGGAGTACATGTTCAGTGCCCTCAACCTCTCCTCATATGCCTTACCCTGCTGACCCGCTATCATCTTTGTAGCCCTCCTCTGGACCTACTCCAGCAGGTTAAAGTCCTTTTTGAGGTGTGGGCACCAGTACTCAACCCCATACTCTAGATGAGGCTTTACCAGGGACCTGTACAAAGGCAGTATAACCTCCTCTCTCCTACTACTGATCCCTCTAGATATGCATCCCAGCATCTTGTTTGCCTTTGCTGCTGCTTTCTTGCACTGCTTGGAGTGCTTCACGTCACCAGTGATTATCACTCCCAGGTCCTTCTCCTCCTCTGATGCAGATATTCGGACTCTACCCAGGCAGTACTCTGTCCTGGGATTCTTGGCTCCAATATGCATAACTTTGCATTTCTTGGCACTGAAGCCAAGCTGCCAGATCCTCAACCAGCTCCCCAGCTTTTCCAGATCATCCTGTAGGTCCTGTATCCCTTTAGCTGTGTCCACTCTCCCGCAGAGCTTGGTGTCATCCATGAATAGGCACATTTTGCCCTTAATACCATCCCCAATGTCACTGATGAATACACTGAACAACATCGACACCAGCACTGAGCCCTGTGGGACCCCAGTTGTTACCTCTCTGTTGCCAGATAACTCTCCCCACACAACCACCCTCCGGGTTCTGTCCCTCAGTCAGTTTTCCAACCATCTGGCAATCTTTTCCCCAACTCCAAGATCCACCAACTTCCTGATCAACCTTTTATGGGGCACAGAGTCAAAGGCCTTGCTGAAACCAAGATAGAGGATGTCTACCGCTTGGCCCCTGTCTACTGTCTTAGTGACAGGGTCAAAGAAGTCAATCAGATTTGTTTGAAATGATCTCCCTCCCATGAACTCATGCTGCCTCACATCCTGGAGACCATGCTCCTCTAGATATTCCACCAACCTTTCCTTTAGTATGGTCTCCATGAGCCTGCCCACAATGGAGGTCAGACTGACTGGTCTGTAATTCCCTGGGTCATCCTTGGGACCACTTTTGTGGAGGAGCAATACATGTGCTGTTCTCCAGTCCTGCGGTACCATACCTGACTCTAGTGAACTATTAAATAGGTCTGCCAGTGGCCCTGCCAGCTCCTCAACCAGTTCCTTTAGTACCCTTGGATGTACTCTGTCCGGGCCTGGTGATTTGTCCACCTTCAATGCCAGCAGCCCCTCCCTCATTCTATCCTCCTCTATCACTACATCTGTGTTCCCCTCCCCCTGCTCCTCTTTTCCCTCCTGAAGGCACTGGTCCATCCTTCTCCCTGGTGAAGACAGAACAGAAGTATTCATTTAGTATCTCTGCTTTTCACTCATTATCCTCCACCCACTCCTCCCCTTTCTTAAGCTTAACAATCCCTTCCTTCTTGTCCCTTTTCTCACTTATACAGCCAAAGAAAGCCTTCTCCTCCTTCTTAATTCCTTCAGCTATCTGCAGCTCCTTCTGTGCTTTTGCTCGCTGGATTTCCTTACTTGCCTCACTAGCCAACCTTAGGTAATTTTCCCTATCCACCTCTCTCTTGGTCTTCCTAAATTTTCTATAGGCCAACCTCTTTTCCCTTACTGCCCGGGCAACCCCAGAACTGAACCAGCTGGGCACTTTGGCCCCTTGTATTCTTCCCCCTGAGCCTAAGGCACTCATCTGTGGCAACCAGTATTCCTTCCTTAATGATGGACCACCTTTGGTCCACCTCCACATCTGCTCTGATGCCCGCCCGCCAGATGGCTCCTTAGCACTTCACCCATTTTCCTGAATCTGCTCTCCTGAAATCCAAGATTTTGGTCTTAGTCGGGATGTTTTCCCTGCCCACATCCAACTGGAACCACACTGTGCAATGGTCACTTCCACCCAGTGGCTTTCTGACCATTATTTCCTCTATATGCTCCCCATTTGTGAGCACCAGATCAAGAATTGCCTCAGCTCTTGTTGGTTCTGTGACACCCTGAGTCAGGAACCCACTCTGCAGTCTTTCCAGAATCACCCGACTCCTAGTACATGTTGTGGATGCTATGCTCCAGTCCACCTTGGGCAGGTTGAAGCCCCCCACAATTACCACCTCTCCTTTCCCTGTAGCTTCCAATATTTGTGAGCTCAGTTCCCTGTCCCTCTCCTCATCCTGATTTGGTGGTCTGTAAACCACCCCCAACCTCACCTTTCTCCCTCTATTGGACCTTAATTGAACCCATAATGCCTCCACCTCCCCTTCCTCTGACTCCTCCCTTGAGCAAGTTATTCCCTCCCTGATATAAACTGCCACCCTTCCCCCTTCCCGACTACCCTGTCCCTGCTGTATAGTTTATATCCAGGGATTGCAAGGTCCCAGTCATGGTGTGAAGATGCCCAAGTCTCGGTTACTGCAGCTATGTCCATCCTTCTGTCTGCTAATAGTGCCTGCAGGTCGTCCATCTTGTTTCCAAAACTCCGTGCATTCAGAGACATCACCCTCCACCTAGAATCGCTCTGTTCTATTCAGTTATCCCCTCTGTGTGCACTCCTCCACCTACCCTTGTTATGGGTTCCTCACCCCCTCCACCCTTTGCTTACTGTGTTCTCGTCCCTTCCACCTCTTCCCTCCAGACCTCTTCCATCACTGTGGGGGGGAGGTTCATTGACCTCCTCCTCTCGGAGTCTGTGGGCCTGCATGCCCGCTGCCCCCCCTCAGTAGTTTACATTAGGTGTAGTGGTTATGTATTCCCCCAGTTTGTCCCTGAGTACCCTCAAACCCTCCCTACTGAGGTGTAGTCTGTCTGGTGAAAAGAGTGTTTTGTTTAACCAGGTCTCCTCCCAGTCCCCAATACAGATAAACATCTCCTCCCTGCACCATTTCCTCAGTCAGCTATTAAAATCCTCTATTCTTTTTTTCCTGGCTGTGCTGGCCCTTGGTACTGGTATCACCTCTGAGAAGGCCAGCAAACTTCCTTCCTCCCTGCACATCTTCCCCAACTCCCTGAACTTATTTTGCACTACCTCAACCTCCTCCCCAGCTAGCTCATTGGTTCCCAAATGTACAATTACATCAGGTTTTCCTCCAACCTCCCTTACTATTTCCCTTATTCTTGGGCCCACCTTCCACACTTTCATCCCTGGCATACAAACCACCCTGCTGCTTGCTTTTGGGTCCCTTTTCCTTCTCCAGTGAATATCCCTAAATATGGAGTCACCTGTGATCGCCACCCTTCCATCCCCTGCACCCGTGCTCCCTGTCCTTTCTTTCTTACCTTCAGTACTAGCTGCTTCCCCACCTAACTGCTCCCTCTGCACCCTCTTACATGCTGCAGTAGCATCCATGGTTCTCTTTCTGATACTACCTTGACTTGCTGTACCAGCGCCAACACCTGGGAATGGATCATCGGTACGGCTACGGAAAGGAGATGTGCCACTTGTGGTCTCGCTCACAGACTCAGACTTTTTTGGGTTGTTTCCAACAGGGATTGTTCTGGGCCACTTTTGGGACTGGAAGGCCTATTAGATGCATCTTGCCCCTCCTGTTGCCTTTTGTTTTAAACAATTCAGTTTCCTTATATTTGTTTAGTTTTGTCCTTGGTTTGTAAACAGGGAATGACCAAGAAAACTAGTAAAATGAAATGCTGACAATGCCAGTTGAGTTGAACGTACGAACATACGAAATTTGCCAGCAGAAAAAGGCCACTTGGTCTATCAAGTCTACTCGATTTTGCAGCTAGCAGCCCTGTTCTGCAGCTGCCCCTCCCTCCTCAAAGTTAAAACAAACACACACACACACTATTCAAGTAAGGGTGTCGATCAGGAGGGATGGCTAGCTCAAGCAGTTTAAAAAGCATACCACTAGCCACCAAGCTGTGACAAGTAGTCACACAGCAGCAATATCAGGATCACACGTGTCTCTAGCAGCACCTGCACCGCAAGCAGCAGTGCAACAGTCACCAAGGGGCCCAATTTAATAACTGATTGATTTTATGGTCAGGGTGCTTCTATCTGCTGCATTCACTTGTGTAGTGTCCCTTTCTGCTGTATTACCGTCAGACTGCTCCTGCTGTTGGTTTGTGGCTGTAGGTAGTGTGCTGGGACACCAGGTAACTCTCCTGTTCCCTGCTACTTCATCAGATGACATTTCTGTGTCCCTGGCTAGCCTGGATGGCTTATGGCAAGCCCCTACCCAGGGAAGACACTAGTCTAGCAGCAGTGGCAGGTGCTCAAGAACGGAGGTAATTCACAGCTGCAGGATGACACTGGATCACGAACTGAGGGGCAGTGCGTGCAGTACCAGGATGGTGTCCCCCCAACATGCACACATTCACTCATTGACTGTGCTTTGTTGTTCTTTCTTTCCTGTTTTACTTCTCCTTCTCTAACTCTGTTACAGTCACTCTGTTCTTTCTTTTTATTTATTTTTTTATCAGACAAGAAAACCCGGCAGCAGGAGAGCTAAGGAGACAGGGCTGTACGGCCCCCCCCCAACCACCCACCCAGTTCCCCCTGTGTTTTTGTATATGTGTGTATGTATGTGTGTGTGTGTGTGTGTGTTTATTTGTTTAAGTTTTGCTATGGAGGAATGGTCTGACCTGAAGAGTCCTTGACTGAAGCCCCACATACACCAGCAGTCCACCCCCCACCCGGCTTTTTTTTTTTAATTCATAACATGGAGTCCTCCTGGTGTAATCCTCCCTTTGAGTCACCCTTCCTCAATCACAATGTCACTTTCACTCAGCCACTGCCGCACCAGGAGAGGACTAGAGGGAAGGTCATAAAGGCTCCTCAGGACCCCCCTGCAGTCGCATTCACTTGGCCACCGCCACACCGGGAGAGGACTAGAGGGAAGGTCGTAAAGGCTCCTCAGGAACCCCCTGCAGTCACATTCACTTGACCACCACCGCACCGGGAGAGGACTAGAGGGAAGGTCGTAAAGGCTCCTCAGGAACCCCCTGCAGTCACATTCACTTGGCCACCGCCGCTGGGAGAGACTAGAGGAAGGTCGTAAAGGCTCCTCAGGAACCCCCTGCAGTCGCATTCACTTGGCCACCCCGCAGGGAGAGGACTAGAGGGAAGGTCGTAAGGCTCCTCAGGAACCCCTGCAGTCGCATTCACTTGGCCACCGCCGCACAGGAGAGGACTAGAGGAAGGTCGTAAAGGCCCTCAGGAACCCCTGCAGTCGCATTCACTTGGCCACCGCCGCACTGGGAGAGGACTAGAGGGAAGGTCGTAAAGGCTCCTCAGGAACCCCTGCAGTCACATTCACTTGGCCACCACCATGGGAGAGGACTAGAGGGAAGGTCGTAAAGGCTCTCAGGAACCCCCTGCAGTCGCATTCACTTGGCCACCGCCGCACCAGGAGAGGACTAGAGGGAAGGTCGTAAAGGCTCCTCAGGAACCCCCTGCAGTCGCATTCACTTGGCCACCGCCGCACAGGAGAGGACTAGAGGGAAGGTCGTAAAGGCTCCTCAGGAACCCCCTGCAGTCGCATTCACTTGGCCACCCACCCAGGAGAGGACTAGGGGAAGGTCATAAAGGCTCCTCAGGAACCCCCTGCAGTCGCATTCACCTGGCCACCACCGCACCAGGAGAGGACTAGAGGGAAGGTCGTAAAGGCTCCTCAGGAACCCCCTGCAGTCGCATTCACCTGGCCACCACCGCACCAGGAGAGGACTAGAGGGAAGGTCGTAAAGGCTCCTCAGGAACCCCTGCAGTCGCATTCACTTGGCCACCGCCGCACCAGGAGAGGACTAGAGGGAAGGTCGTAAAGGCTCCTCAGGAACCCCCTGCAGTCGCATTCACTTGGCCACCACCACACCGGGAGAGGACTAGAGGGAAGGTCGTAAAGGCTCCTCAGGAACCCCCTGCAGTCACATTCACTTGGCCACCGCCCCCGGGAGAGGACTAGAGGGAAGGTCGTAAAGGTCCTCAAGAACCCCTGCAGTCACATTCACTTGGCCACCGCCACCAGGAGAGGACTAGAGGAAGGTCGTAAAGGCTCCTCAGGAACCCCCTGCAGTCGCATTCACTTGGCCACCGCCGCACCGGGAGAGGACTAGAGGGAAGGTCGTAAAGGCTCCTCAGGAACCCCCTGCAGTCACATTCACTTGGCCACCGCCGCACCGGGAGAGGACTAGAGGGAAGGTCGTAAAGGCTCCTCAGGAACCCCCTGCAGTCGCATTCACTTGGCCACCCCGCTGGGAGAGGACTAGAGGGAAGGTCGTAAGGCTCCTCAGGAACCCCCTGCAGTCGCATTCACTTGGCCACCACCACACTGGGAGAGAACTAGAGGAAAGTCGTAAAGGCTCCTCAGGAACCCCCTGCAGTCACATTCACTTGGCCACCGCCCTTGCGGAGAGGACTAGAGGGAAGGTCGATAGGCTCCTCAGGAACCCCTGCAGTCACATTCACTTGGCCACCGCACCAGGAGAGGACTAGAGGAAGGTCGTAAGGCTCCTCAGGAACCCCTGCAGTCGCATTCACTTGGCCACCGCCCTTGCGGAGAGGACTAGAGGAAGGTCGTAAGGCTCCTCAGGAACCCCCGCAGTCGCATTCACTTGGCCACCGCCGCGCGGGAGAGGACTAGAGGGAAGGTCAGTAAGGCTCCTCAGGAACCCCTGCAGTCGCATTCACTTGGCCACCACCGCACCGGGAGGACTAGAGGGAAGGTCGTAAAGGCTCCTCAGGAACCCCTGCAGTCGCATTTAACTTGGCCACCGCCGCTTGAGGAGAGGACTAGAGGGAAGGTCGTACAGGCTCCTCAGGAACCCCCATGATCGCATTCACTTGGCCACCGCCGCACAGGAGAGGACTAGAGGGAAGGTCGTAAAGGCTCCTCAGGAACCCCTGCAGTCGCATTCACTTGGCCACCGCCTTTGGGAGAGGACTAGAGGGAAGGTCGTAAAGGCTCCTCAGGAACCCCTGCAGTCGCATTCACTTGGCCACCACCGCACTGGGAGAGGACTAGAGGAAGGTCGAAAGGCTCTCAGGAACCCCTGCAGTCGCATTAACTTGGCCACCGCCGCACCGGGAGGGACTAGAGGGAAGGTCGTACAGGCTCTCAGGAACCCCCAGTCGCATTCACTTGGCCACCGCCGCACCAGGAGAGGACTAGAGGAAGGTCGTAAAGGCTCCTCAGGAACCCCTGCAGTCGCATTCACTTGGCCACCCGCGCGGGAGAGGACTAGAGGGAAGGTCATAAAGGCTCCTCAGGAACCCCCTGCAGTCGCATTCACTTGGCCACCGCCGCACTGGGAGAGGACTAGAGGGAAGGTCGTAAAGGCTCCTCAGGAACCCCCTGCAGTCGCATTCACTTGGCCACCACCACTGGGAGAGGACTAGAGGGAAAGTCGTAAAGGCTCCTCAGGAACCCCCTGCAGTCGCATTCACTTGGCCACCGCTGACGGGAGAGGACTAGAGGGAAGGTCATAGGCTCCTCAGGAACCCCTGCAGTCACATTCACTTGGCCACCGCCGCAGGAGAGGACTAGAGGGAAGGTCGTAAAGGCTCCTCAGGAACCCCTGCAGTCGCATTAACTTGGCCACCGCACGCGGGAGAGGACTAGAGGGAAGGTCGTACAGGCTCCTCAGGAACCCCCTGCAGTCGCATTCACTTGGCCACCGCCGCAGGGAGAGGACTAGAGGGAAGGTCGTAAAGGCTCCTCAGGAACCCCCTGCAGTCGCATTCACTTGGCCACCACCGCACCGGGAGAGGACTAGAGGGAAGGTCGTAAAGGCTCCTCAGGAACCCCCTGCAGTCGCATTTAACTTGGCCACCGCCGCACCGGGAGAGGACTAGAGGGAAGGTCGTACAGGCTCCTCAGGAACCCCCTGCAGTCGCATTCACTTGGCCACCGCCGCACCAGGAGAGGACTAGAGGGAAGGTCGTAAAGGCTCCTCAGGAACCCCCTGCAGTCGCATTCACTTGGCCACCGCCGCACCGGGAGAGGACTAGAGGGAAAGTCATAAAGGCTCCTCAGGAACCCCCTGCAGTCGCATTCACTTGGCCACCGCTGCACCGGGAGAGGACTAGAGGGAAAGTCGTAAAGGCTCCTCAGGAACCCCCTGCAGTCATATTCACTCGGCCACCGCTGCACCAGGAGAGGACTAGAAGGAAAGTCATAAAGGCTCCTCAGGAACCCCCTGCAGTCGCATTCACTCAGCCACCACTGCACCGGGAGAGGACTAGAGGGAAAGACGTAAAGGCTCCTCGGGAACCCCCTGCAGTCGCATTCACTCAGCCGCTGCCGCACCGGGAGAGGACTAGAGGGATAGCCGTAAGGTAAAGGCCACTTCCCTTCATCGTGGACAGTTGTTTGTGGGGGTGTTTGTCGTGGTACCTTAACTTGGCTGACATCAACAGATACACTGTACACTTTCCAGTCGGCAGGTTACTTCCACAGCTCACAAGGACTTTTAATCTTTGCTTTAATTTGAATACTAAGCACTGCATTGTTTGTGGGGTATTTACTGAACTGTGTTTACTGTCTGTATAGTGGGGCTCTAGGGGTGCAATGTCGGGGGCTAGGGAGGCTGTTGTTTCAGTTGCTTACCTGTGTACTGCATCATTAATGGCACCAGTCTGAATCTGATTTGGATACTGCAGGTCGCCATTACCCTTACAGCCCTCAGCCACTCTCCACAGTTGGCTGCAGGCAGCCCTTTTTGTCTCCATTCCCTCCAGAGACCAAAATTTGATCTGCTTCTTTTGTTCTTATATTATAGGCTCCTCAGGAACGCCCTGCAGTCGCATTCACTCGACCACTGCCGCATCGGGAGAGGACTAGAGGGAAAGCCGTAAAGGTAAAGGCTGTTTCCCTTCATCATGGACAGTTGTTTGTGAGGGTGTTTACCCTTCAACGCTTTGTGTCAACTCTCCACCCACCCCAGCCACCCTCCCACCCAAGGCCGGCCCTTTTTTATTGCCTTATAAGGTCATGTGACTAAGTGCCCATTTCCTCATCTGCATATTATCTCCTCTAAACACCATGGATCTGTATTGAGCTTATCTGACACCAAACACTTAGAGGGCCCCCTCCCCCTTACGCCTCAAATCTCCTGTATCGCTCCTCCATTTTTTTCCATACCCTATCCCTTTCCTCCTTTTTTCATTACCTCCCAGCACTCCCCCTTTCCCAGTTTTGAACCTTGGACCCTTTACACCCTAGGCAGTGATCTTTCCTCTGAGCTATCTGGTCAGAGTGCTTAACTGAAGGAACATAACACGCCTTAAGTCCTATGGCAAGGCCAAGGTCCATTCCCACACTTACCCTCTACACTCAGGAACCACTGCAAGTAACTCCTTTGTGTCAGATAATGATCCCCCCCCTTGTAATACTCACATTCACTATTCCCACTACCCCCCTCTCCACCCAACCCCCATCTGACGCCCCTGATGGCTCCCCTAACTGCCCCGTTAGCTGGGGTACTACCTTCTGCGACCCACCCACATGGCAATGCTTGCCTGTGGTCACTGCCCCCAATCCCCAATGCATTTCTCCCACCCAGTGTATCCCTTAGCTGTGCTTATTTGCACCCTACCTATCCCCGTGACCGCTCAAATTTCTCCCAGTTGGTCCAAGGGTCCAGCTGTTAAATCCAAACTCCTAAGACTTGCTCTCCTCCGTCACTTACTTATACTCCTTCTCCTCCTATCAGGCAACATACACCCCAACCCAGGCCCACCCACTTACCCACGTCTCTCATTCTGGGCTACCCCATGTGCTCCCTGTAGCCACTGTCAATATCTGTAGCTTGCAAAAAAAAAAAAAAAATGTCATCCTCCAAGGCTGGATGAAATATGAGTCACCTGACATCCTTGTGGTAACTGAGACATGGCTCGACCCAGAGACCCCTGACTCTGCCATCCACATACCTGGATACTCCGTTCTCGGAGCTGATCAGCTGTTGAAGAAGGTTGGGGGCTGCGCTCTCTATCATGAGTCTCTGCAAGCATCCGTATACACAATCCCCACCCTTCCCTCCCATGGAGCCAAACTGCTCACAGTTAAGGTGCAATCAGACTCATCAGGTAAGGTGCCCCACATAGTGACAGTGTATATTCCGCCCCCAACCCCCTGGAATCAGAAACTAGACTTTAACTCTGTCCTAAATTGCATATCCCAGCTGCCGAAATCCTGCAAAATCATAGCGCTGGGTGACTTCAATGTCAACTGGCCGGCCTCTTCCTCAGCCCCCTACAAGGACGCTGTTGCAGCCCTGGACCTAACCCAGGTCGTCCTATCTCCCACTAGGCTAAACCACAAAACAGGAACGTCAACCCTTCTTGACCTCGTACTCACCAATAGACCCACCTGAAAATGTGATGTCACTGTACTACCAGATGCCATGAGTGACCACTCCCCTGTACTCTGTCGGTGGTCGACAAAAACCCCCAAACCACCTCCCAAATACACTTTCCTACACCGCCTAAAAAAGGGATCTCTCTCACAGCTCAAGAAAGTCCTCTTACTCAGTGACTGGTCCCCCATTAACATGGCACCCCCCATAGACAGTGAGCTAGACCACTTCATCTCTACTTTCTACACAGCCTGCAACCACTTTGCTCCTGTCAACAAACAAGCAATCAAAGGCCGGGACACCCCCTGGCTCTCCCAGACTCTGCTTCATCTCATGAAACTGCGGGATAACCAGTGGCACAATCCCAATGAATCCAGCAACCCCCATGACCAACAACTGTATAGCGAAGCCAGGAATAAGTGCACTAGGGAGCTTTGTCAGGCTAAAGCTGCCCACTATCAGGAGGCACTCTCCTCTGCCCGGGGGTCAGGGTGCAAGTTCTGGAACAACATCAAAGAACTGAATGGCAAGACCCCCTCTCCCTCTCTGGTTAAACTGCTGGTAAATGGCTCCTTCTCCCAGGATTCCCTGACCATCGCGGATACCCTCAGCTCCACTTTCTCCGATCTAAGTGGAGTCCTCCCCTCCAATTTGTTTGACCCAGCCCAGCAGGCATATAACACCCCCCACTCTGCCTACATCCCTGCTTTTAGGCTTTGCACTATCTCCCCACGTGAAGCAAGGCCCTACCTAACCAAAGTCCTTGGTAAATCGCGTCATAGTAATGACTCCCTGGACTTAAAATTAGTCCTCCTAACTCTTGATTCTGTCTTTATGCCCCTAACAGCCAGTCTAAATCGGTCCCTCTGCCTCTGCCAATTTCATGCCTGCAGGAAATCTGCTGTCATCACCCTAATATTTAAAAGTGGGGACTGCACCTTCTCGGGTAACTACCACCCCATCTCTATACCCCCCATCTTGAAGGTGCTTGAAAAAAAAAGTTACGGACCAACTCACTGACCATCTCACAAAATATAACTTACTCTGCCCTGAACAGCATAGTTTCAGGAAGGGGCATAGCACCACCACTGCCCTTCTCAAATACACCTCATTCATCAGCAAAGCCCTTGATAGAGGACACCTTGTAGGAGCTACATACATCGACCTAACAAAGGCTTTTGACTGTCAGTCACACCCTCCTTCTCCAATCCCTGCCCGTTATGGAACTGTCCATGGAGGCCAGTTCGTGGTTCAAAGACTACCTTAGCGGTAGATCCCAAAGGGTCAAAATTAACTCCATGCTATCTACCAGTAAACCTGTTCTCTCAGGGGTCCCCAAGGGTTCTATCCTGAGACCCCCTCCTTTTCATCCTATTCCTAAACATCCTCCCCGTGGCTTGCACAGGCCAGATTCTCCTCTATGCGGATGATGTGGTCCTTTTTGCCAGCCACCCTGACCCCATCTCCCTCCAATCCTCCCTCCAGCACTCCTTCTCAGAAGCCAAAGCCTGGTTCACTGAGCATAGACTTGTTCTGAACTATAAAAAACAAAGGCCATGCTCATTGCCCATCACCAAAATCCCCTAAGTAACTTTCCCCTCTGCATCCATAACTTCCAAAGCTCCCCTCTTGAATTAGTACCCACATTCAAGTACCTGGGGTTCACGACAGACTCATCCCTCATGTACCATGAGCATATCAATCTGCTCAGCTCAGCCGCTAACAAACGACTAGGACTCCTGTATAGGCATAGGGGATGCCTGCCCCAAGAAGCCCTGCAGCTTGCAGTGACCACCTCTGTACCATCACTAATTGACTATGGAATTATCTTCTAAGGCTCCGCTGATTCCACCGCTCTCCGTTGCATCAAGATTACCCTTAATAAAGCCTCCCGACTGGTCTCGGGTAGTAGCAGACTGACTCACACATGTGAGCTCAACAGACTCACCAGCTGACTGAACTTCGAAGGAAGGCTTAGATATCAAATCTGTCTCCTAGCCAGAAAGCTCACCCTGGAACACTCCACTCAGGGTCTCCGACACCTAGTACAACTCCACTCCCACCAGAGGGTCACTAGGAGCTCACTGTCCACTACCTTCTGTGTCCCCCACTGCAGGTCCACTATGGGTCAATGCTCCTTTTATTGCAGAGCACCCCTCTGGGTGAATGACCTACCTCCTGCTGTCACTTCAGAGCAGTGACTAGGACCTTATAAGGCCCCTCTCCGCTCAGTACTTCTGTCCCAATCAACATGTGACTGCATCTAAGTATGCTACACCGCACCTAGGCCCTGGTGGCCAGTTACCTCAAGAAACCTCCCCCTCAGCTCAGACCCTATAGAACATGTATGCCAATTAGCTGTTTCTCATTATTGTAACCAATTACTGACTCGGGGTTTGTATTTTCACCCCCAGCTCTGTAACCTGTCTTTGTGGTATATTCCTGCTGTTATGCTGGTCACTGTCGTTTTGTATGTAAAACTGATGTGGAGCCTTTGCAAAAGAGTCCTTGACTCAAAGGTTGTAATTCCGATACTTCTCAATAAACAATAAACTCACAAAAATTCCCCCCAACACACATACAGTCAGGGGGCACAGAGTTATATTACCATGCACAAAAACAGCATGGCAAGCAACGCCACGAGCAAAATGGTGTGCGCTGAAATAACGTCGGTCAAAACACCGACTACAAACACAAACAGTGCACATCATTGAAAATAATGGAAATTTTAGTTTTTTGCAGGGGGGGCGGTGCACCCCAGCATACCCCAACATGGGGGGCTTTGCCCCCCATACTCCTCGGAATTAAAATAACCAACTCCGAGGGGGTGTGGACTTCGGGGATGGGGAGAAACTCGAGAGGGGGAAAAATTCAAGTCTGTAAATAAAAAAAAACATTAAAAAAAAAGCTGCAACACAGAGAGACCTTGGGTGGGGGGGACCAAACCGTGGTCCCAGGTCTCCAACCCTGCCATGTGCTGGTGCCTTAGCCGCTCCACCATGGGACTGGCTTGACCAGGCATCCACACACACACGGCAACTTGATACCTTGCAAGTATCAGTGCAGAGCAACACGTGTAGCGGTAATTCCCTACCGCTATTATAGCCCTGTCGCTCTAAATGCTTTCATGCTTTACACAGTGCGGTTCTTGTCGGGTGGATCTTGCCGCGCTGTATTGACCTTGTACCCAGTCACAGAGTGGACTTGCAGTCTTTGTTTTTTAGTTGTTCTTTTCTTTCACTCTTAAGCTGCAAAACAGGAGAGCAGCAGAACTAGGAGAGCTAAGGCCGGCCCCGTACCAGCCCAACCCACAACCACCCACCCTGTTCCCCCTGTGTTTGTGTGTGTGTGTTATTATTATTTTTAAAGTTCTACTCTGGAGGAATGGTCTACCATCTGACCTGGCTGAAGACTCTTCAAGTCCTTGATTTTGGTTCACTGATTGAGCCCCATGTGCACTGCAGCAGCCCACCACCCACCCAGCTCTCCCAGACCCCCAATGTTATTGCTTTTCATTTGGAGTCCTCTGGTAATCCTCCCTCTGAGTTCCCCCCCCACACTACCCAAAAATCACTATTGCTGTGCCGAGTCCATCTAAGTGATTCAAAAGCTGTTACTTTTGCTTTAACTTGCTCTGCTCAGCTCACACTCCTGTCTCTGTGGTGGCCAGTGAAAACAGCTTAGTAAAAACAGCTAAGGCAAATACAGCAACCAAAAATTGCCCCCCTCCCCGAGGTGCATCCCCCGCCGGAATTGCTATATATGAGAGGGGGTGGGGGGCAAGGGTGCGGGGCCCCACAAAAACAAAACTTGCTGTATTTGACCAAGCTATTTTGTATTAGCTGTTTTTGGTGGTCGCTGTTTTTACTTAGCTGTTTTCACATGGCGCCGTCTCTGCTGTTGCTGCTATGTAATGGTGCCGAACTAACATGCTTGAGCCTGTATATACCCCGGTTTCACACATGTGCATACCAGGGTATACTCCAGGCTCGGCATACACATGTACTGAGCTCTTCCTCAGCCTCCCATGCATGTCACATGACAGGCATGCAAGCAGGGAAGCTGGGGGAGGAAAAAAACACATGGTGAGATCTGAGCCAAGCTGGCAGTGTTCAGTTCAGGTCTTACATAAACTGCTCCACCACAGTTCAGCGGGGCTCAGTTTAGAGGGCAGGGGTTTTTCCCATCCCCAGGTAGGATAGGGTATTACGGGTAGACTAGATAAACCAATGGTCTTTTTTCTGCCATCAACCTCCATGTTTCTGTGAATGGATGAGGACTAATTCCCTCCATGTACAGTACAGTACAACTATCACTCTATACTCAAACAAATCAGTTGTCGCTGAATACCTGACTCTGCAAGGGCAAGCCACCTCCCAATATAGATTTGCTCTGCTCGTGTGGGTCTGTTGAGCCAAGACCGCACATCTACTAACATCTCAGAGTTCTGGCAGGAAATGTTGGATCTTGGAGAGCTGTTACAGATTTACAAGCAGAGTTGTTCAGGATAGACAATGGAGCTACAGTAAGATGGTCAAAGCAGTAAGCAGTGAGCACTATCAGTGTATCTGAAAAAGCCTGGAGGCTGCAGGGATTATGGCCACAGCGTTTAATATCTGTGCCCATATGCCCCCGCTCTGTGAAGGCAACACACCAACTCCAATCTGCTCAGTGAAAACTAGTTTTATCATAGCACTAGCTCATCTAGAATGCTTGTTCACAAGGTTGTGCACTAATCTTGTAGAACAGAAACAAGTTCTTCACAACATGTTAGTTGTGGATGACACTGGTGGGCTTTAGGCGATCATGACTGGTTAGTGATGGAGGCCATGGTTAAGATGCTGGTCCAATTCCAATAAAGCACCTGTGATGTCAATGTCACATCATCAGACGTCAGCGAAGTCACCCCTGCAGTCGACATACTGAGGAGATCGATGGACAGGAGCTACCGAGTGCATTCCTGCTTTATGAGGTGACTGATCCAGATGCACTTTCCAGATCAGGTCAGTGCTCTTAAAGATTACCTTAAGACTAAGCTAGAGGAGCAGTTTGCTGAAGTACCAAATAACACTGACTACAACATTGTAACCATGCTGTACCCACATTTCATACGAGCAATCTTGTACCTCTCTGTGGATAGCAGCAGGGTGACTGAGTGCCAGCAGCAACAGTGCAGAATGGTCTGAGACACCATGATGAATCTGGGATGGGGAGGTATGATCCTGTGTCAGCGTAACTCCAGTGCAAGAGTAAGAATCCAGTCAGGGGTGGCACTAGCAGTAATGATTGTGGGGCATAACTCAGTTTCTCTCTGCTTGCTGAGCAACACAAGAGCATGGATATGCATCCACAATCTGCTGAGCATGTTCTCCACACCTTTCCGAGAAAACTGAGCATTTCTTTTATTCAGTTATCTCAGCTTCTCTGATAAATGCTCCTGCTCCCGACATTAACTAATCTCCACGCTCTCACTGGTTTCCTGCATTATCCTCCCATGTTGTGTACTTTCTTCTCATTATTGCTATGTTCCCTCTAGCTCCTTGTCGACGTTTGGTGTGGTTTTCTCGGGACATTGTTGCTGGTACTTTACCTGATGCAGTACCCTTGCTGACTGCTGTTCTTCATGTTTCTGTTTACTGTGTCCCGCATCCGCTTATTTATTTCTAGGAGCACAAATTGTTTGGTTACCTTGCTATTGTCTGTTCTCAGCTAATATTCGATTGTCTGTAGTTGAAATTTGTACCATGCTACTGCCTTTTCTTCTTGCTGCTGTTTGAAATGTTTGTAATTATTGTACGTTTTCTGCCATTTTACTTATCCTGGTGCATTTGTCGCTACCTGGCATTGTAACTCTCCCGGGTCATCCTTGAAAATAGGCAATTTGTTTGTCTAGTGCACTTACCTGGTAAACAAATGCTAACTAACTAAATAAATAAATACCTTCAGAAATAATGTTCAACACTGCACAAGAAGTGTTTGACCCTCACCATGCATGGTTTGCCCCAGATCATGTACAGCGTCTAATCTTTATGATCCTACATTGACCCATCCATTTTCAGATATGGATTTGAATGTCAGGCGTGAGCAAAGACACACTGTAATACATGTAATTAAGGCCCTACATGACCAGGGACCTGGCTACCTGAAAGATCTCCTCTGTCCCTACTGTCCCTCCCACTCCCTCCGATCCACTGATGAGGGGATTGCTAGAGATTCCCAGGGTTCGCTTAAAAACTTCAGGGGCCAGATCTTTTAGCTTTATGGCCCCAACCCTGTGGAATTCTCTACCTCATCAGGTGCGAGATTGCCCAACTGTCCAAAGCTTTAAGGAGGCCTTAAAAACTTATCTTTTTAGCCTAGCATATAATGATTTGTGAATGCTGTTGTCAAGTCTATTTTAATATTGTTTTTTAGTTACTTATTGTTTTATCATGCAATGTACAGGCGCCTTGGTTTTGGAAAGGCGCCTTTTACAATTAAAGTTTGACTTGATTTGATTTGATGTGTTGGCATGCTCCGTGTGTTGCCACTCTCCCTGGCACAGTCAACTACTATAACTGTCCATGACTGGAGAAATACTTATACCTGGCTGATGACGTGTGCTTATAGATAAACAATGATGAGTATTGAATGATGGCTAAATGGGTAACAAACTGTGTAGTGCTCTTGCTTCGCAGCACATACAGCACTGAAGAAACGTGTTTCACTGTTATTCTCTTAATGAGGCCTATCAAGGCCTAAATGAAATGTGTATTTCTGCTGCTCCATGGTGCATACTGCTCTAAAAGCAACGTGTCTCACTGACTCATTGTGCTAGTGAGGCCTGAACAAAATGCATTTTCCAGCTTCACAGTGCATAATCTGCTCCGAAGCAATGTACCTAATTGTCTCATTCTCCTGATGAGGCTTGTCATGACTTGACTACAATGTGTATTTCTCTTTCTCTGCTGCATTTACTCTGGTCTACAGCGCTGTGCCCATCTATACGCCTGCTAAGGCCTGTTAAGGCCAGCACAAAATGTAGATTTCTTCTTCTCCACTGCACTTACACTGCACTGAAGCAATGTATTCCATTCCCTTACATGCGCTGTAATACCAGCATAAACTGTTATAGGGTGTTAAAGAACCTCCACACAGCCGCATTATGGAACCACCTGCGAGAGAAAAAAATACCCCAGGTAGTTGAGAGGACTCACTCTGACAGTTCTACTGTGGAGACGCATTAACTTCTTGGTCAATGAATCTATCAGTTCTGAAGTATATTATGGCCTGAACAAATTGTGTATTTCTCCTGCTCCACCGCACGACTGTAATGTTGTTCTTCAAGTAACATATTCCTACAAGGTAACGCTCCTACTACTGAGCTGCTAGCCTGGTGATTATTGCTTCTGTGGATCTATAAAATCAAATCAAACCTATAGCGCTTGGCATGCTATATGTTGCTTCCCTAAATGAAGATGGTGGTTCTGTGTGACTTTTTTAAATTCATTTTGGTACCAGGATAAGGCCCATTAAGTGGCCATGCTTCTGGTAGAGTGGCCCTTAACAACCCCAGGAAGTTCTTTACCGTACTTCCTATAACAGAAAATAATACAGTTTGCCAACCATTTGGACAGACACTTAAGAAACTGGTATGCCTCTTTCCCAGGCATGAAAGAAACAAACAGCTGCTTGAACTTCCTGCAGTCCTTTGTGTGATGAATACAACATCTGAGAATTCTATGTACATCTAAAGTATGGAGCAATGCTCTCCCTGGATTGGCATGCTCTGGGTAATAAACAGGCAGGTGGATGGTTTGATTCAAAGTAAACTCAGACACCACCTTTGGCAAAAACTTAGGGTTAGTACACAAAGACACCCTGTCTTTGAGAAAAATCAAATAAGGCTGCTCACACATGAGCGCCTGCAACTCAGAAATTCTATGAGCAGGGGCAGTAGCAACTAAAAATAACTCTTTCCATGAAGATAAGTGTAGCTCGCAAGTCACGGCAGGCTCAAAAGGAGAAAAAGTAAGTTTCTCCAAAGAAAAATTAAAGTCCCAGGCTGGTACTGGGGTATGGATGGGAGGCTTCAAGTGCAGCATGCCTGTCAGAAAGGTACAGGCCACGTCTAACTGGGCTACCGCGCGACCCTCAATGGGCACACGGAAGGCTGACATGCCGACAAGTGAACCTTTAGTGAACAGTATTACAGTCCAGCATCTGACAAGGACAGTAAGTACTCTAGAATCTGGTTCACCAGGCAGGTGACATGGTCCAGGTGATAGGAAGCCACCCACAAAGTAAAGCGCTTCCATTTCATGGAATAAATCACCTTGGTGGAAGGCTTTCTGGTGGCCACCAGGACGTCAGCCACTTTAGGGGAGACACCACACCTGGCAATGGCTACATCTTCAGGAGTCAGGCATGCAGGTGAAGGGACTGGAGGTTTGGATGAAGAAGGGTCCCCTGTTCCTGAGACAGTAAGCCTAGGCACAGGGGAAGGGGAACTGGAGGTTCCACTGCCAGCTGCTTCAAAAGTGGAAACCAAATCTGCCGAGGCCAAAAGGGGGCCACCAGAACTAGGGTGGCAGCCTCCATTTGGAGCTTGATTAGCACCCTCTGAATCAGAGGAAAGGGGGGTGTAAATGAACCTCTCTTTCCAAGAAAGGGACAAATCCCCTCACCAGAAAACTCCAGGCCCAAGATTGAGCGAGCAGAGAAGTGACAGTTTTGCATTGTGTGGGTATGCAAAAAGGTCCAGCTCTTTTTTTTTTTCAATTTAAACTTTATTAAGTTTTTTCCAATAAACAACACTATACCTTTGTACAGAATTACATAGTGATAAACTATAAGATGTTATAAGGAAAATTTCAAGCCCATTACAACACAAATATGATATTCTACAGATTTGATAAAGGTCCAACTCTGAGCAACCCCACCTGTCAAACAGGTCTTCCACCACAGAAGTGAGCAGTTCCCATTCATGCATTCCAGACTGCCAACTGCTTAGTTTGTCTGCAAGGACATTTTGGACACCTGGAACATGGACGGCTGACAGTTCAAGGCCGTGGTCTAGAGCCCAGTACCCACCCTCATCGCCTCCCTGCACAGGTGGTAAGAGTGAGTGCCACCCTGCTTGCTGATGTAGTGTACTACACTGATATTGTCCATCTGCATTAGCAGGTGGCCCGGCGATAGGTGGCACTGGAAGGCCTGCAGACCACACAGGACAGCTCTCATCTCGAGGACACTGACATGGAGCGAGGCCTCGAGTGGAGTCCGTCTCCTTTGAGTCTGCTAAGGACCCAGATGTGTGCCCCAGCATATCCCCGAGGCATCTATGGTGAGGATCTGATATGGGGAGGGTATGAGGAAAGGAACCCCTTGAGCAAATGGCTGGGTTCCATCCACCACAGGAGAACCTATTTCACCGGCGAAGAGACAAGAACTATCTGCTTCAGATCGTCAGTTCGCTGATCCCACTGTACCCTCATAGTCCATTGTGGCATGCGCATATGCAGCCTCACCAGGGGAACTGTGGCAATGGCCGCACCCATCAGGCCCAGCAGTCTAAGATATGTCCTTGCCATGACATACCATCTGTGACAGAGTTCCTAGGCTTGCGCTATCAGGCGCTCCACCCTGTCCAGGGCAGAAAGGTGGAGCCCTACACCATGTCCAGTATTGCTCCTATGTACTGGAGATGCTGGCCAAGAGTCAACACTGACATGGACAGGTTGACTGTGATCCCCAAATGGTTAAACAGTTGCATGGTATGTGCCAGGGTAAAAGACAGTTGCTCTTTGGACTGAGCTTTGAGCAAACAGCCATCCAGATAGGGGAAGACATAAAGTCCCTCCCTCCTGAGGGCCGCTGCCACTACAGTTAGGCATTTAATAAAGACCCAAGGTGCCAAAGACAAGCCAAAAGGGAGGACTCTGAGCTGGGCCACCTATGATGCATTCACCTGTTTGTTTATGTAGGCCACGGAAATCTTATTATCTGTTCACACCCTGATATGTTGGCTCTGTGCACGAGTCCTGAAATGTTTGAGGGCCAGTCAGACTGCCCTTCTCTCCAAGGCGTTGATGGGGAACTGGGACTCTGCTAAAGACCACAGCCCTTGAACAGTTCTGTGGCCCATGACTGCACCCACCCTGATAGGCTGGCATCTGTTTCCAAGGTTCTAGTGATCTGCTTGTCGAGGGTGGCCCCTTTGATTAGACTGTCTGCCCATGTCTACCACAGTATGGATGTCTTTACTGCTGGTGGCAGAAGGAGTCTCTTCTGGTAATTTTGTGTGGTTTGATCCAACTGTCTAGCAGGAATCTCTGTAGGAGAGTCTTGCCCAGTTATGGAGATCTATACATGCTGCCATGAATCCCAGAAGTTGCACTAGGTCCCAGACCATGGGGCGGTTGTGAGCCAGTATCCGATTGCAGTGTTCTTGCAGGTTGTTGATGCGGGTGTACTATTCCCCATATGGTGTCAAATATCACCCCCAGGTGTTCCAATGTTAGTGAGAGTGAGATATTGCTCTTTACTTTGTTGATGATCCACCCGTGTTGCATCAGGATGTCCCGTGCCCTTCTTGTTCTATTTTCTGATGCTTCTCTGGTTCTGACCCAGATTAGCCAGTTGTCCAGGTAGGGCACTATATGGATGCCCTGCACTATAAATTTCGCTGCAAGAGTTGCCATGATTTTGCTGAAGACCCATGGAGCAGCTACTGGACCAAACGGGAGGCACTTCTATCGGAAGTGCTGTCCCAGAATACAGAATTTCAGAAATTTGTGGTACGACAGTTAAATGGGTACATGGAGGTAGGCGTCCTTTAGGTCTATAGAAGTAAGTAAATTGTCCTTCCAGCTTGCAGCTATGGTGGACTGTAGGGTCTCCATCTTGAATCTTCGGTACTTCACAAACTGGTTTACAAATTTGAAGTCTAGAATTGGCCGGTGATCTCCCATCTTTTTGGGGACCAAAAAGAACAGGGAATAGACTCTTGATTTTGCTCATCTGCTAGAACTGTCACTATGTCACCTTCTTGTAGAAGTTGGTTTAGGGTCACTCTGACTTGGTGTATTGGGGTTTTGCGTGTTGATATGTACAAATGGAGAAACCTGGAATTTCTTGGGACTGTATGGAATTCTATTATGTCTCCCTGAGTAATTACCTCCTGGATCTATTTGTCTGTCACAGACTTGACCCAAGTGCTGGCAAACTCTTGGAGTCTTCCCCCCAACTGCGAAGTTCCAGTCCTGGGCCTGCATCTCCTCATGCCTGGTAGTTTCTGTACCTGTTGTTGGATCAGAAGCTTCCTCTGGGCCTGGAGTGTCTGTATCAACCTCTGTTATTCTGGGGCCACCTCTGTGGTTGAAAAGTTTGCTTGAAGCCAAAACTGTGAGAGTCTGACCCTTGAAAGAAATATTGTCTGCAGCATCTTTGAGAAAAGTTTTGAAAGCAGTTATTCCAAAAAGATGTAGCTGGTCAACTGGGCAAATTCTTATTATCTCTATTCGGTTTCAAGAACTTCTCCAACCCTGGTCTGAACACCATTTCCCCTCTGAACTGCAGCTTAGTTAACATGTTCTTCAATTCTTGGTCTTCCTGCCATAGCTTAAACCATAGTTGTCTGGTTCTACAGATTGCAGCCATGGCTTGGTAGGATATTTTGGAAGTGTCAATGGATGAGTCTGCCACATACTTGATTGCCTGGACAGCACAGTCTGTGGTGGCCATGTGAAGGCTGGTTTTGGGCATGTCTTGCTGTATGGCCTCCATCCACCTGAAGAGGGACCTGGTGGTGTAGATAGCTGCCATGGAAGCATTCATGGACATCATTAGTATTTTGTAGCTTTCTTGATCATGTCCTCAGCCTTCTTGTCTGTGGGATCTTTGAGGGCGAGGAGCCCCCCAATGGCAGGACTGTCTTATGACTAAGAGAGGTGATCTGGGGGTCAACTTTAGGGGGGTCAGACCAGGTTTCCTGTTTGTCCTGTGGTAATGGGCATCTCCTGTCAAATGACGCTTTCTCTCTTGTTCTTGTTGGATCTGGGGCATCCCATTCCTCTGACAGCATGCCATCTAAGGCCTTACACGTAGGAAAAAAGTTGTGGGATTTCTTCCTTTCCCTGACCAATGGGTCGAGCTTCTGCTCCTCTGGTGGCACTGGTTCCTCGAACCTGAGGATCTTGCAGACCACCCCAACAATTCCCAGAATTAAATCATAGCGGTACAGTCAATCCGCCAAGTCTCCTCTTAGTTCTTCATCCTCCTTGCTGGAGTATCCCCGTCAAAGGAATTTTCTCCATCTAGATCCTCCAGTTCTTGGGTGTCATCTTTCCTCTGTTTCTTCGACTGGGGGCATTTCTGCCTGGAACTTTTGGGTGCTTGGGGTCTGCCAGCACCTCAATCCCTTCTAGAAGGTTTTTGAAACATATCCACCATGACCCCTGCAATATCGTGAAGACAGTATCTTCCGTGGTGCCCTCTGTGGAGGAACCTGAAGCCAAATTGTTGACCTGGGGGACTGCATCCACCAGGCACAGCAACCAAAGGTCGCTGGATGATTTCAGGAGGAGGACATTGGGATACTCGTGGCACACTCTTTGAGTTTTGACTATATTGAAGAAGTTAGCACCTGTGGACATGTGGAACAGTCAAAGAGGAAATCATGAGCAGGCTAGAAAGGACAGCAAGACCAAAAACACAGGATGCAAGACAGATGAGAACAAGGAGGATCCTAGTTTCAGGGGTTTGAAACCCAGATGGGAGGGTTCCAAGCTCAGCAGGAGAAAAATAAGGGGAGAAGAGAGCAGATAAAACCAACAAACAATTCTACAAACAAGAAAGTCTTCCACTAGAAGTCCACCAGAAAGCCAAACAGTGACCGCCCTGCTGGCCATCCAATGAGAGATCAGTTCACAAAACATCCTTGTAGGCCACAGAAAAAAAAAGTGAAAGTAAAGAACCCTGTCACTATAGGACAATACTAGTTCATCACAAAATGGCTGCCACAAACACGGAGTCATCTTCCTGAGCATAGTAATCTGTAGAGAAAACACATATGGCTGCTGGGATCAGCCACTCTTACAAGATTTGGCACCATTTTAGAGTGGGAAGAGATAGCAACATGGAATGCAAAATGACTGTCGGGATCTCCAGAAATTGTGAGATATGGGCACTGTCCAAGCAGAGCAGGCAGCAAGACTGGGACATCCAACATGACCGCTGAGATCAGGACACACTTGCAATCTCGTTGCCATCTTTGAAAGGGGTCTGGCTGTGCAACCAATTCAAACACAGTGGGAGCAGAGACAGGTCCTACCTGCCACAAACCAACATTTCTGCATAATAGCTCCAATAAACAGTCAGAAGCATCGGCATGCCCTCCTCCCTACTCAACCGCACTGGCAGAATGAGCAAAGCTGGGCATGCACAGCATACTCTCTCCATGCAGTCTGAGTCTGAGATCAGGAAGTTGGGCTGCTGCTGGACAGAGCTCTCGCCCATGAGTTCCCTAAGCACAACAAAAGACGAAAGTGGGAGCATCTTTCAAGCTGCATAGAGGGCACACCAACAGCCGGACTCCGTGCCACAACACCAAATGAACTGAAGCACTCCTCACCTCCACTGTCCCTCAGCCACAGCTGTGAAGGTACAGGGAGAGGGGAATGCCCAGATCATGCCAGAAGGAGCCTCAGGCCACCTCAAACCCCCGAGTGAACAAGGTAAGCTGGAGGGAGGGAATTACGCAGATCGATCTTAAAAAGCAGCCGCAAACCAGAAACACAACAGGGAAAGCGCAGCACTGTGGTCCCATCCTGCTGGGTCCCAAGCACACAGAACACGACCAAACTCAGGACTTGGGGGGTAACCCATGCCACGGACCAGCCCTGCCAGGTCCAGGGAGAACAACACAGACATGCGAGTAAGCAAGCAAAAAAGTACAGTGTACAGTGGAATCAGCAAAACAACTATAGAGCTAAGGAACTTCCGCAGCATAATTTGGTACAGGAAGCTAGCCAAATGCTAAGACTAGGCTGAGCTGGGGGATAAATAGGCCAGGGTTGGGAACAGCTGCCCCAAGTCCAGACCCACACAAACTCACAGCCAATCAAAAAAAAAAAGATTAAAACCAGGAGAAAAAATATACTTCTAGAGGAATAAATTCATAAGAACTGCATAGGTGATATTTAAATGTGCAGCAACATTAGTAAGATAAAAAAAATTGATTTCTTACCACCAAAAAGTGAAATTTTGGCACAGAGCCAGACTAGATGTGATCAGCCTAGAGAGATTCACAAATTAAACTGAAGAGTGAGTGATCCAACAGGAAGTGGCAGAATCAGGACTGGATTCCACATTTCAGTTTGTGCATCAGCCTATCACAGGACACCTCCAAGACCCAGTGGTGATGACTCGGAGTGCTGTAAAGAGGTGCGCGAGATAATGCCTTCTAATAGTAAAAAGTTATATGGTGCATATGTGCTAACCTGTGAAATGTATTAAGCTATCAAACTAATGAACGGTAAATATAGTAATTTGTACTTTCTTCTCTCAAAATTAATTCCAGAACTTATTTTTAAAATGGCTTCACTAAGTTTATTTTAAGCTTTTACAGCACATAGTTTTAAAGAGCTAGTCCTTCTTAGTATGAATAAATTCTACAGTGCTTAAAGATGCAGGGCCTTGTCAGGGCTTATGCTGGCTGCTGTAGGTGAGAGTTCAATTAGCAATCAACTTGGGTACGCTAATAGCAGTGCCTAGCGGGCTAGTTTTTGATTCACCTTTGACACTGATCTTCTACCATCTGATAAACAGTGGGAAATGCCATCACACAGCCTTCAGATCTAGTCTATGCTATGGCAGCAGGGCTCAGTCAAGTCTCTCACCAGCTCTGTTTGTTAATAAAATCTAAACAACATTTTAATATGATATGGCTTATCTTGTCCAGACGTTCTTCCTAGTTCAATGGTTTATTTTGGGGGCTGCGATCGCTACTAGGGCGTGCCAGAAAGGCAACAGTTTTATTACTAAAAGAGGTTGAATGAATATTGTCAGCAGTACTGAGATTAGAGCAGCAGAAAAGTTTAACTGTACATGGTACTTGTCATTTTAAAAGTTTCAACATTTTGAGAGACAGAACGCCCCATAAACTTCACAAACTATTATTTTTGAAAAGTTAAAGACAGAGAAATTCTAAAGGTACTTTAGGTAAATACAAGAACAGTTCTACTTATTTGATTCCGCTTTATTCATAACAATTCGACTTGATTCAGCAGTTTGTTCTCCTCTCTCCACAGTATAGATTGAGGGAGCATTCTTGACCAACTGGCACACTCCTTTCCACTGGGCATACGACACTATTATTCTGTGAAGAATGTCTCATGCATAGTTGCCCAGGAAATGGCCACATTTGGGTAAGGCTTTTAAACAAATTAATATCTTATTGCTCAAGCTAGATCAGTAATATATTAATACCACCACCAAAACCACTTTTTTTTTAACTATGTATTTATACTCCTACTTGCCTCCCTTCTCCACTCTCTCCGGCATCCTACTACCCGCAGGCCTCACTCGCCATCGAGATCTGCCCCTAGAGCACCCGACTCCACACACAATCTAACCCCCGGTATACCCCCCGGGTAGGGGTAAGGAGGAATGCCCCTTACCTCCCCAAACCAGCACTCTGAAGCTTGTGGAGTCTGTGCAGTGGAGTCTGTTCGATGAGCCCAGAGACCTACCAGCGAGGTGCCATCGCCTAGGAGAAGCCGAGGTGGTTTTCCAGTTTCTTCCCCACGATGTCGGTGTGCAATGAGGGGCTATGTGCTAGGAGGCATGCTGAGGCATACCTCTTGCTCCGCCCCTCTGCTGACATCCACCCAATCCACTTGTGGCTGCTCCACCCCGCGCTATCCACCCAGGCTCCCCTAGGTGGTAGCATTGCAGCAGGGTTTGCCGTCCCCTCTCCCCGAGAAGGAGGCTGCCGTCAGGCGCTCTGTCCTTCTCCGCCCAACCGACCCCCAGCGACCCGAGCTCGTTCCCGAACCCGGGCCGCTGGCGTGGTGCGAGGTGTGGCGTCCAGCGCCTCAACCTTCAGCACCACTGGGCCAGCCAAAACCACTTTTAAGGTTGTAACAGTGGTCTCACTTACATTCTTAGGGTATCAGAACCGCTCACCTTTGGTTTGGAGTTCTCATACCCTAAGGATGGGCATGAAACCACTCTTACCAAACCCCTTTTACAATCATAAGAGCAGTCCCGGTAGCGGTATTAACATAGGCAAGGCAATTTTATTTACATGGCACCGAAACCCAAGGGCTCTGGGTGCCTTACAGTAAGAACAGCAAGAATAGTAACAATTTTAAAATCAATATATACTAGATACATTCAACTCCATGCATGTTCGTGTTTACAACTCAGCAAAATTAATGTTTAAAACAAAAAATATTGGTTTACACTAAATGTGAAACTAAAAGGGCCTATAAGCGCATTTCTATTTAGGAAATAAATGAGAAAAAAATTGCAACCTGCTATCAAGGCCCCAGACAGCATCATCGCCTACATTAGAGCTGTGCTGTTTACAGTAAAGATGTACAAAGTATGGTGGAAGATGAAAAATGTGCATTGATATAGCACTTTTCATACACACTGTATTCCAAAGTGCTTTACAAACAATGAGAAAGGCTAGTAGTGACGTGAGTGACTGCAAATGTGTAATGTCATTAGTGCAATTCCTCATCGACACCCACACACAGCCATGGACAACTGCATGGACTGGTTTGTTTTGGCAACAATATTCTAGGAGGGGAATACTGGCAAGTGCACTGGGGGAAAGAGTCCCAACTTTTTCCAAGATTTGACATAGGTTCTTTGAGTTCCAGCTGGGCATCCACCAGGACAGCCCCAGAGATCAGTAAAATGGACCTTGGTTTAACATCTCATCCAACAGATGGTGCAGTCTCACAGTACAGCACCCTTGTAGTACTGCACTAGAGTACCAGGGCTTTGGGGGGTTCAGCCTAAGTCCCACAGTGGGACTACTGTATAACCTACAGCCCTTGTGGCCTAGAGTCAGTTGTGCTATCAACTCAGCCATGCTGCAGATTTGTAAAACCTGTTGGTACATGTTATAACATACAGTTACATACCGATGAACTGCAAGAAAACAGTTTCACATTGTAGGCCCTGAACTCAACAAACTCACCCCCTTTTAAAGAAGCCCCATCCCTCAGTTTAGATGTTTGCTGTGCATTGGCTTGAGAATAGATAACAGTATCCTAATGTTCTGGGAGCAGTATTTCATACTTGAGGGGACACCACACCTACTGTATACTTAAATACACATTTCAAAACCACATGTGGCTGTCACAGCCACAATACCCTCTGTCTGATTTCATTTGATTCCATTTAATCTGCGTGAAAAAAGACAATCACTGATGCTGCATTAAACTGCAAGCCCGCAGCTGTCTAACTGGAACATGTGTCGCTCTGTTACCAGGAGCTGAAGATCCACTGTCAGGGCCAGAGGTGACAGAGAATGAAGAAATATGCAAAACACAAGAAACTGGAGCACTGCTACTGCCTAATGAAAAATCACGGGGCAGGCTGAACTGCAAATATTTACTGCCATGATCTGGGTGCAAAAAGCTGAACTACACCCATGCTTCAAGGTGCATTGCCCTTTTATCAGGGGGAGGAGTCGACTGTGTTGCATGGTATTTTATATATTATCATGTTTAAAGAAACAGTGCCCCTAAATTTACTGTGAATACTGCAAGTGAATGTGGATGAACTTACAATTAATGATGTCAAAAGCAACCTTTCAAAATGCTTAGCTTTATTAACATATCTAAATGTCCTCATAATATAAAACTGTACAAATAGAGAGCTATTATAAAAAGAGAACTATTACAGAAACAAGAACCTCTCCAAACAGTAAATGATGTAATGAAAAGTTATACATTTTGTAAAAGGCACATCAAATAGTACAATGAATGAATTATTACCCAAATCCTTAAAAAGCTAGAAAAAATTGATTTTCTATTTGAAACAGCAATTGCCACAAAAATATTTATAAGAAAAATATTTTTAAAGCATGTAGGTAAGTATCTTTAAAATTAACTGTACTAGAAACATTTGAAGTATATTTAATCCCAACAAGAACTAAGGGGGAGGAAAGAGGGGAGAGAAAGAGGATAGGAAACACAGGGAGAAAGGGAAAAAGAAAGAGGAAGGGAGTTAGTTGGCTGAACTATAAGAGGAAGTTAAACAGGAAACAAATGAAATAGTAATGACTGCCTACTGATCCAAAACTCCAACAAGGTGCCAAACCCCATATAAAGCCATGCACCAACGGAAAGCGTTTATGTAAAAATTGTACAACGTTACAGGCTGTAATTTACAAAGGAAATTCACATTTTTCAACTGATGTAAAAAGTAATTCTCTCTGTACCAATAAATATTTGACCATTTCATGAAAAAACATTACAAGTTGTTCATTTGTTTTCACCAGTTTTTGATGAATAAAAATTTAACTTTGGGATGCCCTCAGATCTACATAGAGTTCCACTCTCTCAGCAGCTGCTACAGCTCCTTCTTTTCATATTTCTAAGACATTCCATGACATCAACGACACCATTCCATGCTATTCATCTGAATGGCCTGGAATGGTGCTAATGATATCAGAGAATGTTCGGGCAGTATGAAATGAGAGAGCAGCAACTTCTGAGGAGAAAGGGAGTCAGGGTAGTTACAAAGGCAACAGAACTAGATTATCAATTTAACAAAAAAAGTCAAAAACATATGAGAATAGCTGGCCTAGTGGCGTGGATGCTGAGGCATCCGTGCCTTACCTCCTGCCATGCCAGCGATCCATGTATGGTGGCAAATGCAGGTTGCTGGGGGTTGGCCAGGGACAGAAGCAAGTGTCTGGAGGACTGCTCTCCTCTCCCGGGGAGGGAGGGAGGCTTGGCGTTCCCACCCAATGACTGCCCCTGGGTGGAGGCCTGAGGGTAGTGCAGGACTAAGGATGCCAACAAAGGGAGGGTGCTGCAGAACTTCTGCAGTGTGCACGCACCTCCACGTGTGTACGTTGACGTGTGCACCCCAGCAACGTGGAAACAGGAGAAAATGGAAAACAGGAGACTGGCAGGCTACATGATGCCCTGATTAGGGTGGCTCGGAGCCCTCAGAGGGACAGCTAAAGCCTTGCCTGCCAGCCCATGGGAGAAAATGCTATATTGAAAAAACAAACATATGAGACTATTGGACGGACACTAAAAGGACAGCAGGAGGGCATCTAAACTTGTAAAAAAAAAAAGTTGCCTATCACCTTTGAGATCTCTGCCTGTTATGACCCCCAGGTCTTTTTTCTTTGTGGACTGGAGCAAGAACAGCCCCACACAGTGCATAGATTCTACCTGTTCATCTTTCCCAGATGTAGCACCCTACATTTGGCTACACTGAATCTGTGGCTCAGGATTCAGACCAATCTCCCAGCTTGTTCAGGTCCTCCTGAAGTTTGTCCCCATTTTCAAGGGAGTCTGCCACCCTGGCTAGCTAAATGTCATCAGCAAACTTTAGCAAGCTAATTGAGACCCCAGCTTGTTGACAAAAATGTTGAAAAGCAGTGGCCCCAGCACCGATCCCTGAGAGACACTGCTGAGTACTCCTGTTAACTTGGGATTATGAAATGGGTAGAATGAATACTGGCTCATGACTGACCAAGAGGTCTTTTCAGCTGGGCCGTTACCACAGCAAAATAGCCCGGGTGACAGTAGCACAACAAAAATATGTTTAAAAACATACAATGTACTAAAAAAAGACCCATTTCATAATCACAGTAAGGAACTCAAGGGGGTGCATTATACTATTTGCCAGCAGATTAGGCCTTACGGTCTATTGAGTCTGCTCGAACCTTAGATCCCTAGTTGGGTGCCGAGACCCTCCCATCCCTTGTGCTCCAGAAACCCCTATCATCCATCCCCACCCCCCCGGGACAGGCCATCATCTGATACATCCACTTTCTGTGTCTGTCCCACCCTCTCTTGAAGCCCTCCACTGTGGATCTCT
The DNA here is from genome assembly GCA_016271365.2 of Neoceratodus forsteri. Taxonomy (NCBI): domain Eukaryota; kingdom Metazoa; phylum Chordata; order Ceratodontiformes; family Ceratodontidae; genus Neoceratodus; species Neoceratodus forsteri. The sequence goes on from CM028136.1 coordinate 966,613,003, forward strand.
GAACCAGCTCACCAGGCAGTGCATTCCAAGGGTCCACAACCCTCTCAGTGAAAAACCTCCTCCTCTTTTCCCCCCTCACCCTTCCACCTTCCACCTTCCAACTTCAAACCATGCCCTCTGGTGATACCTCCCTGCTTTATTCTAAAGATCCCCTCCATGTTTACCCTATTTTTTCCCTTGAAGTACTTGAAGACCTCAATCATGTCCCCCCCGTCTCTCCTCTCCTCCAATGAAAACAGGCAGAGCTCCTCAAGTCTGTCCTCATCGTCAAAACCCTAGCCTCGTATCATCTTTGTTGCCCTCCTCTGTACCCTCTCCAGGGCTGCATGTCCCTCTTCAAGTGTGGTCTTCAGTACTGTACACAGTACTCAAGGTGTGGTCTAACCAGTCCATTGTACAGCCGCAGAATCACTTCCTTGCTCCTAGAGGTGATCCCCTACGATGCATCCCAACATCCTGTTTGCCTTGCTAGCCGCTCTCCTGCACTGCTCAGAGTTATTCATACATGCATCCACCATGACCCCTAGGTCTTTTCCCTATTGAGGCCTCCAGCCTCCCTCCCAGGGTTTACCTGTGTTTAGGAGCTCTCGACCAAGATGCAACACCTTGCACTTGGTGATATTGAAATTTAATTCCATGTGTGAGCCCAGCTTCCAGGGTGTCCAGGTCCCTTGCAGGGCCAACCTCCCTCTTCTCCCTCAACTACTGCTCCCATCTTGGAGTCATCCACGAAGAGACTCATTTCACACCCTATACCCTCCCTGATGTCCGATATGTATGCATTAAACAGGATCGGACCCAGGACAAACCCTCTTGGTACCCACTACCAACCTCTCTAGGGTTCGAGGCTCCCCAGACCACTACTCTCTGGGTGCGTCCACCTAGCCAGTTTTCAATCCATCTGACCATCAAAGGGCCTACTCTAACCCCATCAGTTTCTCCACCAGACCATTGTGGGGGACAGAGTCAAACGCCTTGCTGAAGTCCAAGAATAATACATCCACAGGCTTTCCCCTGTCCAGTTCTGATGTTACCCATTCGTAGAACTCCACAAGGTTGGTTTGACATGATCTACCTGGCACAAACCCATGTTGCCGACTATCCAGACCACCCACCTCCTCCAAGTACACCCCCAATCGTTCCTTTAGTATACTCTCCATTAATTTTCCCACCACCGAGGTCAAACTGATGGGTCTATAGTTACCTGGTACTTCCCTCGACCCCCCTTTATGGATTGGCACCACATGTACCTCTTGCCAATCCCTAGGTACCCTCCCTGTCTCAAGTGACCTGTTGAAGAGCTCCGCCAGGGGTGCAGCCAGTATGTCCGCCAATTCCCATAGTACTCTCGGAAGAATGCCATCCGGCCCAGGAGATTTGTCTTTCTTTAGGGCCTTGAGGGCTAACCACACCCTTTTGGCGGAGATAGCATCATCCGTCCCCTCCACCTTACTGGCCTTTTTATCCTTACCCAGATATGACACCCCTGGGGTACCTCTCCCTCCCTCTTGCTCCATTTCTGTTGCTAACTAACAGCGCATGTTGTGTGGTGGAAGCACTCAGCTTTGCTTTGTCCTGAAACCCACCTGAGATGTGCCGTTATCTCACTATAACACACCCCATGAAATGCCTTATTGCTTAAATAGTGCCTGCCCATGACCTCCTTCTGCTTTCTGTCCCAAGCTTGCTAACAGCCCATCTGGTGTATGTCTCGTGTGTGCTGCACTTGCTGACTTTACCCAGAAGCTTGTCTTTTTTTTTTTGTCATAGTAGCATTTATTGAAAGTTTCTTCTAAGAAAATATAACCCCAAAAGATACCAAAAAAGAGACATACCAAAGTACACATGTGGCGGAGTTAGGCTACACTATCGGCTGTGACTGATGGACCCATACCACTCAACTGTACCACATTACGAGGAACGTTCCTCATTTTACTTCACAAAAGCTCCCAGTTCCACATTGTGAGGACTTGTTCCACATTCAAGGTCAACATTTTAAAGCAAAAATCCATATTACATGATGCAAAAAATATATTATTCAATTAATAACAGACTTTCTGAATATAAATGAAACATTTTAACAGTGTTTTGAGCTTCTTGGGTAAAGATTTGATTAAGTGTTCCACATTTTGCCCATTTGTTCCACATTTTGACAGGCAGTGTTCCACATTTGGGGGACAAAAGGTTGAGAGGTATGGATGGACCACTTTTCTATCTCCTTATTTCCTAGCTACAGTTAATGCTTTTCTCTTTGCTTTTCTTCTTTTCCCCCTACCCTAGGTTAGCCACCTGGCGTAGCTCTTTACTGTCTCTACTAAACTTCCTACTAGTTCTCTCCTTTCATACTTTTTCCATTTCCATCCATCCAGTCCCTAGAATGATGCCAAACACCCGGAGAGATGTTGTGTAAAGTGCATAAGTGCATTATGTGTACAGAAAAGCATGAAAGCTATTTTAGATAGCAGGAATGAATACAATTAATAAAACCTTTTTAAAGAATAAAGGACTCAGAAGCCATATAAAACAATAATAATTTCATGATTAATACAGTTATAAGAACTCCTTAAGGTATTTTCATAAATTCACACTATAAACCTGTTACTGTATAAGGTTCTATGTATAAAAGAGCTTAGTCATTGTGGATCAGAGATATAGATGGTCAATATCTGTGGATATATACACTGTACCTTTAACTGAAACAGGAAACCCCCTGACACAATCCCTTCCCCCTTTGGTTTTGAAACATGTCCAGACATGTAAGGGCTCAGTGAGGTGACCCTACCAAAAATATATAAAAACCTTTACACAGAGTTTACTTTAGTTCAGTCTAGTAGAGTTCAGTCTTGAGAGTGAAGGAGAGAGGTGCTACTGTAGACAAGCTGTTGAATGCAGATGAGAAGGGTCTGAGGAGCTCTAGAATCCAGGACTGTATTATGTGAGAAACTACTGATGTTAAGTAGTGATTTTCTTTGCAGTTTATTTTTTTCATTTATTATTTTTCGAACTTTTGAAAAATATCACACTGTAAATTTGCCTCGTCTGAAGTTTATTCCGTCACGCTGTAACAACACATACAAAAAATAACAATATACAGAGAAAAAAAGGATAAAAAGAAAAAGTTTATATTGTAAGAAAAGTTGTCAATGTGCATTCATTAATTATAAAACAAGTTATGCTGTTTACGGTTGTTGGTGACTCTGATCCCTTTGTAAATAGGCTCTGCCTAAAGGATTTTATGCAAAATAAATAAAATAAATTACCCTTTTGACATCTCTTCTTATATTCCAGTATCATGGATAACTAAAAAAACCCTAATAGAGCAGATAAGTACATGTTGGGTTACCATTTTCAAATTTAGACTACACTTTGATAATGTTTTTTTAATGATTCTAAGTATGAGAATATGTCAGGTCAGACATCTTTATATTCTTAACTTACCAAATTAAGGGGTGGATGTAGTAATTTAACAATCTATTGCTAATTTTCAGAATTTATTTGGGAATCAGCTTCATTATGGCTTAGTAATTTTTCAGTTATTAAACTACCTAAAAACATAACATTCCATTTCTGTATATCAAACTGTTCTAAATTTTCCACATTCCATTTAAAGATTTTGCTTAAAGGAATAAAGACAAGTCAATTTCCTGACACAGACATTTAAGTTGTAATATATGGAAGTTATAAATCCATCTTGCTTCCTTCTGTAATAAAGTTCTTACTTTATCTCCTCCATGAGGGCAATCTGTCACATGTTCAAGTTGACAGAACTGAAGACCAGTCAGATCACGGTTACGACATGTCTCGAAGTGCACACCCAGGGCAGATTCTAACTTTCAAGCAGCACAAAATGAGCAGACTGATAGAAAAAAGGGGCTATAAATATGATGCACAGGTAGTTTATTGGACTTGAAGGGAAAAAACTGGTAACCTGCCATTAATGGAAACCACACCTACTGTACACATAAGCACACATTTCAAAACCACACATGACTGTCACAGTCACTATATATCACTCTGCCTGGTTTCATTTGATTCCATTTAATCTGGGTGAAAAAAGACAATCTTTGAGCAGTATTAAAGTGCAAGCCTGCAGCTGCCTAACTGGAACATCTGTCACTCTGCTACCCCGAGTTAAAGAGCCATTGTCAGGACCAGAGGTGACGGAGAATGAAGAAATATGCACCTGCAGATAAACAGACCAGCACGCACATTCATCACTGGAAGGGACCAGAGTAATCTGCAGGCTGAAAGTCAAGGAGACAACCTGAGCACTGACAAACAATACGCTATGCATCAAAAGTCCGCAGGAGCAGATTACAAATGCAGAGGTTATACTAAGCAAAGGAGAGCTCATCTCTCCTAGACAATATCATTCATAAGTGCTTTTAAAATATGTTTCGGCCTTTATTTTCTGCAGAAGGACTTTTAGCATCTATACTACTGTTTAAAGTGTCCTTCTATATTGCTAACAAAAAGTGAACTATTAGGCAGGTGCACACTTAAACTGCTGCTGAAGCTTTCCGGATCATTCACTTCAAAGTGAGGTGCCCCAGTTTGTTATTAAAATTATGTTTTCTTCAGTTATGCTGCAGAGGAGTTTAACAAGGACTCAGTTTAGCAAGCAATCAAAAAATAAGTACTGCAGATAACTATAGAAGGTTCATTATACAGAATGTTCAGGGGAACCGACAGTGAGATAGAATTAAAAATCGACCAAGGGGAACTGATGCTGAAAACATACCTGTATGTTTTAGCAATGTCACAAAAGTAAATAGCACCACTTCCTCTGTATGTGTTCATGTAGTAAGCTCTAACACTACTGACCAGAAAAAGAACCTTTTAACAAGCTGACCACGCGATATAGAAAACAGAACAGCACAGTTCAGCGTCTGGCATGTAGCAGTATTTTCTTCATCAAGTGGTTTGAAAACAGAAATACTCGTTGTGACACCCAGCACAATAATACTGAGGAAAGCTCCCCTGTGTAACTGGAAGAGATGTTTTGCACCTAGCAACACTTTAATCTTTCATGACACAAAACTCCAACATGATATATATATATATATATACAGTATGTATACCTATATATAAAAATGCACATTTGTTAAGTGATATATTTTTGATATCAACATAAAATACCGATGGATGTACTCTATTATATTGAAATGGTCAGAAAATAAAACAAGGTGGTTAAATTAAATGCATGCTTAAAATAGAAAATAAAGTTAGAACTGACATTTCAAACATACTGGAATTCTTCAGAAATTATCTAAAAAGGGAAAGTAAACAGTTATATAACTACTATATCCTTACTTGTCCTTTCTTAGTTTCTTTAGATACTTATTTTAAGGAGAAAATATTCAACTTGCAAGCTTGTATTTTGTGTAGAAGTCATCTTTCAAAAAATATACTGTATTCCATATCGCTCAACCACGTGCCTCTTAAATCTGGAACAAGGCTAAAAAAATCAGGGGAAAAGGATGAAAATCAGGGGCACACCTTAACAATTGGTGATATCCACTCAGGAAACTGGTTGACTAAGGGGTCTGGTGTAAAGTGCATTGTCTGAAGAAGAACAAGTCAGTAAGTTTAATGTCTGACATTATTTTCTGTTTACAGTCCTCAATGGTCAGTCTTGGAAACACAAATTTTAGGAGGGACAGAGGAAAATTTTGATGCAAAATCAGCAACATCCCTGAACATGAGGGACAGTTGAGAGGCATGCTGTATTTATATTCTGTTATTGTTCCGTCTGTACTGGCCATGTAATAAAGTCATCGGGTGTTCCAGATTTAAACACTGGCAGTAAGGACCATTTTAAAATGGTGTGGTGTAGCTTACTGTGCGTCCTTGTTGTGTTCTTACATTGCTGTCACAATGCATCGATCTTCTCCTATGGAACTTGGTTTTTGACAGGAATGTAAACTGTCAAAGTGCTAGCATGTTACTTACCAAATCAGAAACACTCATTGAGTTTACTAAATCAGCTAGTACCATGGAATATTAACTGAACTGCAATCCTTATTTTGTTTTGTTTTTTTTGCCATTAAATATGTTTACTTGTTATCTCTAAATAATCCCTCAGTGGGAGCACATACCGGTAGATAATAAGGTATAGTCACAGAAGCAGCATACTTTCTCACATTACAACACTGGATTGCGTATTTAAGGACAGTTTCTATTGGCTGTCCACTGGCTTAGCAGCAGCCATTTGTACTGCAATGAAGGCCACCCAGGTCTGAGAGAAAACCCGGGAACTGGTTCAGATGGCAAGCAATTACATTTTATTTCATATGGTGACTCATCCCAAAAGCTTGAAGCATTGTACGTACACATTAGATTCAGATCCATTTAACATTTAATGTGCCCCCCCCCCACACACACACTATATACCGTAATTAGAATACTAAAAATGAAAACTCAAATACCAGGCAGAAGAGATGAGTCTTCAGAGCCCTTTTAAAAACCTCAACAGAGGAGATATGATGCAGCTGACTAGGTAAAGCATTACACATGCAAAGAATGACTTAATGACTTTAATATCTATTCACTGGAGGAAAGAAGGGAGAGAGGAGATATGATAAAGACTTTCAAGTACCTTAGGGGAATAAACAGAGTACAGGTGGAAAGCATATTTCAGAGAAAACTCTGCCCAAGAACAAGGTGGCATGATATGAGGCTGAAGGATGGAAGGCTCAGGGGGTAATGTTAGGAAGTACGTTTTCATTGAAAGAGTGGTGGAGCCATGGAACAGCCTTCCAGCAGAAGTGGTGGGTACGAAAACAATACAGGGGTTCAAGAGTGCATGGGATAGACATAAGGGTACCCTGGAGATGTGCAGAGCAGTAGAGCCACAGATCAAATAGGATCTGGGGCTGCAGCAGTGAGTAGGGAAATGGGCAGACTAGGTGGGCTGTATGGTCCTTATCTGTTGACAGATTCTATGTTTCTATGAGTGGCCACAGTAAAGGCCCTCTCCCCTGAATATTTCAAATGAGCATGCAGAACTATCTACAAACTCTCGCCTGCTGACCAGAGTGGACTAGCAGGTGAATAAGGGAGCAGGATGTCTTTTATGTAGTTGGGACATAACCCATGCAGTGCCATCAAAACCGTCTTGCAAATCTTAAAGGTTATGGGGGCTGACTTAGCACTGTCATGCAGCAGCACTTCCAGCCAGGGTGGGACGGGCGCTGAGTTCCACAGCCCAAGGAACTCCTATGCTGGGCATAGGAGCTTCTTCCTCCACAGCACGTTCCTGTGTACATGTGTGGTCAGTCAGGGCACTGCTCTGTGCTGTAGGAGGGTTCAGGAAAATAAAAAAACAAGTGGGAAAAATGGCAGCCATCTTGATAACGGTGGTGGCCCACTCGGGCCCTACACCATCTGCCCACTCCCATGCCAGACTGTGCCCAAGTATGAGAGGCAGGGACAGCTGCCTTTTCCCTGGCCCCATCACTGGCCTGGGCAAAACCATGGAAGGACCTTGGAGTGGGGGCCAGAAGGTGACAAGAGTGAGTGGTAGCTTGCCAGAAGGGGGACGTCTGGCCAGGAGGATAAACAGATGATGAAAAAAACAGCTTCTACTGTAAAAAATGACTGATGGGTTCCACGCAGTTCTCTCTGAACAATCAATGGTAATATGAATTGTAGTTTGTCCTAGCTTCAATGTTGAGGTGCATTTATAACAAGAACAGATCTTTATTTAAAAATATTGTTGAAATGTACCTTTTTATTGGTTTTGTTTTGTCACTGCTGCCTCTATCAAAATGCTCAGAGTCCCAATATTTTGTGGGGAAAAGCATGCTGCAACTGTGGTCCCAGCACAGTTTTCCTAATGCTAAAAACCGGGAGGCTGGACCATTGTGTTTGTAAATTTAAGACTATAACTACAAATGTATACCTTTCAGACTTTTTTTTTCTGAAACAACCTTTCACTTAGGACTGGGAGTAAAAATATTTAATGAATCATAGGTAGCTTTCAAACTAGGAGACTTGCGTCCATAATTGCTTGCCATATCTTACCAATTTTCTTCGAATCTATAAGCCATCTTACTAAAATGTCGGTCAAGGTTAACTTTGAAGGTATACATACTAGGACTGTCCATGACTACTGATTGGAGCTCATTCCAGAGTACCACAACCTTCTGACTATACCAGTTTTTCCTTAGGTTGCGATTCCATTTAAAAAGGACACGTTGCTTGTTGTGTCTCCTATTGCTACACCAATTAGACTTTGGCTGGATACCAATCTCTGCTCGAAGGTTGTCGCCTCCCATTATTCTATATAACAAGCACAAGTCTCCCCTAAATCTTCTATAGTAAAGGGAGTATAGGTCGCGGGATGACAGTCTAGCTTCATACGACATACCGTTTAAACCCGTTATAGATCTAGTAAATCGTCTCTGGACGCGCTCCAGTCTTTTGATATCCTCCCTTTTCCGTGGGGACCACACCTGGGTACAATACTCCAGATGCGGTCTCATCAGAGTTGTAAAAAGAGGCATGAGTACCTTCTCATCCCTACTAGTTACGTGCCTAAGGATGCAATTTAAATTCTGATTAACTTTCTTCACTTGTGCCCTGCAATGGGACCTGGATTTCAGATCATTGGTGACCCTAATCCGCAAGTCTCTTTCCTCACAAGTGACTGAGAGCATATCATTAGCAAGTTTATAAGAGGCCCTAGCATTATGTTTACCAAAATGCAAGACCTTGCATTTGGCAGTATTCATGACAAGTTTGTTTGTTTCAGTCCACTCTAGAATCTCATTAATAGTATTCTGTAGAGATGCAGTATCTACTTGATCGTTAACCACTGTCCTAAGTCTATAGTCATCTGCGAATTTATATAACCAAATGTTGGGATTGTTTAGACTAAGTGAGGATATATAGATATTAAAGAGACTAGGCCCCAAGTCCGAGCCCTGAGAAACCTCGCTAGTGATTGGTGCCCAATCAGAAAGCACTCCACTTATGGCAACCCTTTGTTTACACCCCTGTAGCCATGCTGAGACCCAGTTACAAATGTTCCTATTTAGGTTACTTCCCTCTAACATATTTAGAAGTTCCATGTGGGGTAATTTGTAGAAAGCTTTCGCGAAGTCCATATACACCACATCCACAGATTTTCCAGTGTCCAGCTCCCTGCTGACATTCTCACAAAAGGCCAAAAGGTTCGTTTGGCAGGATCTAGATTTTGTAAATCCATGTTGAACCGGGTCAACCAATCCCTGAGTTATTAGGAAATCCAATATGAGATCTTTGACCAATCCCTCCATTATCTTTCCCAGCAAAGAGGTTACACTTACTGGTCTAAAATTATTAGGTTTGGTCCTTGTACCCTTTTTCAAAATGGGCACTATTACTGCAGTTTTCCAATCCAGAGGTACTGAGCCTGTGTCTAAGGAGGCCTGAAACATACAAGTAACTGGCAGTGCCAGTTCCTCAGCTAGTTCAGTTATGACTCTAGGGTGTGAATCCTCGGGGTCAGGTGATTTATTTATGTTCACCTTTTTGAGCCAATCAAGCACATCTTTGGGGTTAATAATGATTTTCCTGACAGTGGATACATCTTTACCAATATGTGGTACTATATTATTATTATAGACTGAGCAGAAATAATTATTCTGAATATTTGCCATTTCCTCAGTTGTAACTGTATTTCCCAAGTCATTCAAAAATGGGCCTATCATACTATGTCCTCCCTTCCTACTATTAATGTAGGAAAATAAGGAATTCTTATTATCCTTCACCCTGAAAGCTAAATCTAGCTCAAACTGGGCTTTTGCTTTTTCAATTCTTGCTTTGTTATACCTAGTACATTCCCTATAGGCCCTGCGAGTCCCAAGTCACCTGTTGTTTTGTAATTTTTTATACATCCTGTTCTTCCTGTTTATCATTTTTTTTTAATCGAGGCATTCAAACAAACAGTTTTTTTTTTGATGTTGGTATTATATTTTGGTACACTTGGTATGTAGGTTTAAACAAGTTCTGTTAACCTGGCTAACAGCTGTGTCCACATATCCTGTGCAGATAACCCCTTAAAATCATTTTTCCAGGGCCGGCCTGGTGGTGACGAGGGTTGAGGCGCAGGACGCCACACCTCGCACTATGCTGGCAACCCGGTTTCGGGAATGGACTCAGGGTTGTTGGGGTCAGAGGGGAGGAGGAGGAGGAGGATCGAGCATCCCAACGGATGCTCTCCTCCTCCTGGGGTGCTTTGAACACCCAATGCACCAGCGCCGGTGGAAGCATGGGTACCGGGGCACCAGGCGGCTCTTTGGAGTCGGGGTGGGGAGGACGTTCTGGGCATTTGACAATGGTGTGTGTCAGCATGCTGTCTGTCTGGACGCCAGTCCTCTGTGCTGACGCCCTCAGGGGAGGAGGAACCAAGGGAAGAAAAGTGGAAAAACACCCACTCGGGCCAGGATGACGATCAATCCCAGCCCCAATCGCCTACCCATGGGCAGACCCTGCTGTGCAGGCTCTCCGGAGGAAAGAGAAGCAAGGTAGGGAGACAATGGAGCAAGCCTGGCACTCTAGGGGCAGACGCCCTGGGAGGGATTACAGGGATTGATCGGTCCGAAGGAGTGGACCAAGTGGGCAGTAAGGAGGGGATAAAAAGAAAGTGCAAAAAAATATATATATATTTTTCCAGTCCCATGATATCATTTGGGTTCTGATGCTGGTGAAATCTGCTCTCGGAAGATTTAGCCTGGTTGTAGTTCCTGTGTTCTTAGTCAATATGAATTCTCTGATGCTAAAGTGGACTGTGCAATGGGCACTGTTACCCGAATGGCTGTTCACCTGGATGTTGTTAACTGTACCGGTAGCCTGTGACATGGGCGCCTGGATTAAGGTGCCATCTGAAACGGCAACGCGATGTGGGAGAAAGCCCAAAAGGTGAGGGGGCCGGAAGGGCGACCAGATGTGGTGGGGTGGGCGACCCTAGCGACAGGATGTCACTATATGTACACTGCAGCGTGCGGGGGGAAGCGAGCATGGCCTGGGAAGGCGGAGGGGATGTAGGGGTGGCGCTGGTTGGCTGTCGAGCTGCGCCATGGCATCGGGGTTGGCCTCCACTGCGATGCGTGGGGTTCGGGTTGGGTCTGGGTCGGGCGCTACTACGGTTTTGTTGCGCCCTACCCAAAACTTGTTAATTTTGTTTTCGCCTCTCGACATGCACCCCCTGGAGTTGAGAATCCTTAAGTAGGGGGTGCAGACTTCCACAGAAAGCAAATGCTTTAAGTCCCTGGCACTGTTATTCCATGCACCGAGGATGTCAGGGTGAAAATTGTTTTCGCTGTTTCGACGTCATGAGCAATGCGGTCGCCTCCTTCAGTGCCTCGCCATTATCACATAGAACCACTGTACCCCCACATTGGTAAACACTAGATCTAGAATATTATTTCCTCTAGTGCTACCTAGGACTAGTTGTTCAAGTCCCATCTAGTCGAGGATATCAATGTACTTTTTATCCAGGTTACTATTTCCTTGCCCTGTTGTCCAGTCTATCCCAGGTAGGTTGACGTCCCCTGCTAGCAATATTCTATCCACTGGATTCAATTCCCCTAATATTTTTATTAGTGCCTCATCATCAACAGATGTCATTGAAGGTGACCTATATAATAGTCCTAAAATCATCCTGGTGCCGTTCTGGGGGAGCAGCTTTGCCCATAAAAGTTCTAGGGCTCCTGTATCCCATTGTAGTTCTTCACAATGTATAGAGTCATGCACATACATGGCTATTCCATCCCCCTTCCTGTGGGTTCTGGATTTAGAAAATAAGTTGTATCCTGTCACTTTTTTTATCCCACAAGTCGTTATCATCCCACCAGATTTCTGCAATTAATGCCACATGGATATTCTGAGAATGTAGCAACAGACTGAGTTCATCATATTTATTAACTAAACTCCTGGCATTAATGAGACCTGCCTTCTATTCAAGGGTCGCTCTGGGAATTGTCATTTGTTTAGTACCCTTGGTTAGGTCATTTCCCGGTCCCCCCCCCCCCCTTTTTCCAGTTTAAATGGAATCTAATTACTGCAAGAGTTTTTCCAGTATCCTAATACCTGCAAGATTTAAATGCAAGCCATCAGCTTTAAAATGACCCGCTCTATTAAATGTTATGGAGTTATCCATAAAACCAAATTTTTCCTCCTTGCAAAATTGTCTCAACCACCTGTTTATCTGCATAATAGGCCTGTTTTTATTATATTGCAAGCCATAAGTGTCTATCTACAGACAGTATCTATCTAACTGCAGACAGTATCTATCTGTCTATCTATCTATCTACAGGCAGTATCTATATATCTATGTACATATCTGTCTATCTATCTATCTATCGATCTATCAATCTATCTACAGGCAGTATCTATCTCTCTGTCTATCTATCTACAGGCAGCATCTGTATATCTATCTATCTATCTATCTATTTACAGGCAGTATCTGTCTGTCTACCTATCTACCTACCTCTGTCTGTCTGTCTCTGTCTATCTATCTGTATCGATCTACCTGTATCTATCTATCTATCTGTATCTATCTTCCTGTATCTATCTATCTGTATATATCTATCTAGCTATCTATGTACAGGCAATATCTATCTACTGTATCTGTCCATCTAGCTATCTATATGTGTCTGTCTGTCTACCTATCTATCTACAGGCAGTATCTGTCTGTCTAGCTATCTATATATGTCTGTCTGTCTATCTATCTATCGATCCATCGATCCACAGAAAGTATCTATCTCTGTCTGTCTGTCTGTCTGTCTATCTACCTATCTACAGGCAGTATCTATCTATCTAGCTACCTATATTTATCTGTCTTTATTTTATTTATTTATAAGATCTTGGATTGCAAAACCTTTGAGCCAGAGGCTCATTTACAAAGGTTCCACGTCATGAAATCAAAGCAATTATAATGCAAAGCTGTTACAATAAGCGAAAAGGAAAGAAAAATAAAGTAACATACAGAGATACTGAATAAAAAAAATTTAAAAGACAGTACAATGAGATAAAAAAGCAAACATGTTTTGAAAACAATTCTTGTCAAACTATAAATGTAACAAACAATACAGAGATTGGGCCATGGCACAACTAAACATGAGCCTGAGAGGAAAAAAAATATTATTGTTTGGTTAGGAACAAGGATGTGAAAGTAAGTGGAAAACCAAGGGATATCATAGGAATTAATAGTAATAAACACACAAAACAGTGTTAGGGCAAGGCCCAGAGTAGCGACGGCTTGTAAAAGAGAAATTTAACATAGGGTGGGGGCTAGGGAGAGATAGAGGGTAAAGTCGTAGACATAATAGCAAAGTTATAAAAATAATGCGGCATTAGAAGAGTGGGGGAATGAAAAAGAAAAAAAAAGAAAAATAAGGGGCTGGAGGAGTGTCAGCGGGTAGAGTGAAAACCAAGAGCTGAAAGGGAAAAATTATGTGGGTCAGCTAGGGAAGTGGATAAATGAAAAGCCAAAGAGTGAAGGGGCAGAGATGCAGCAAAGGAGAGAGGGAGTTATAAATAAAGATAGGAGAGGCTGGGGGAGGAAGGTGACCATATCTATCTATCTATCTATCTATCTACAGGCAGTATCTACCTGTATCTATCTATCTATCTATCTATCTATCTATCTATCTATCCATCCATCCATCCATCTATCCACTATCTATCCATCGATCCACAGAAAGTACATATCTATCTATCTATAGGTAGTATCTATCTTTATCTACCTATCCATCCATCCATCTATCCACTATCTATCCATCGATCCACAGAAAGTATCTATCTATCTATCTATCTATCTATCTATCTATCTATCTATATGTCTATCTACAGGCAGTATCTATCTGAATCTATCTATCCATCCATCCATCTATCCACTATCTATTCATCGATCCACAGAAAGTATCTATCTATCTATCTATCCACAATAGGAGTGAAACATAGAAACATAGAATCTGATGGCAGATAAGGGCTGCTTGGCCCACCTAGTCTGCCCATTTCCCTATCTAACGAATAAGCTGCAGATCCTAGTTAACCAACAGCCTACTTCCTCCTACCCCCCACTAGAATTGCCTTATGTCTGTCCCATGCATTCTTGAATTCCCCCACTGTTAATGACTCTATGACCTCCTCAGGAAGGCTGTTCCATGCATCTACAACCCTCTCTGTGAAGGAATACTTCCTCACATTACCTCTGAGTCATCCCCCCTCTATCTTCAAATTGTGCCCCCTTGTTCTTGCACATCTCGTTTTCTGAAAGATGCTACCCTCTTGGACTTTGTTGATCCCCTTGAGGCATTTGAAAGTTTCCATCATGTCCCCCTTCTCCCTCCTTTCCTCGAGGCTATACATCTTAAGCTCCTTTAGTCTTTCTTCATATGTCTTCTGGTGCGGACCCTGCACCACTTTGGTTGCCCTCCTCTGGACAGCCTCCACCCTGTCTATGTCTTTGCGGAGATGGGGTCTCCAGAATTGCACACAGTACTCCAGATGTGGTCTTACCAACTGTCTGTACAGAGGGACAACAACTTCCTGTTTTCTACTGGTGATGCCTCTCCCTATGCATCCCAGTATCCCCACGGCCCTCCTTACTGCCTTCTCACATTGCTTGCCCACCTTTAGGTCATCTGATATGACTACCCTCAGGTCCCTTTCCATTTTTGTTGTTGTCAGTATCTCACCTCCCCCATTGTGTACTCTTTCCTGGGTTTTGTTTCCCAGGTGCAATACTTGCACTTCTTTGCATTGAATCTAAGCTGCCATACATTTGACCATTACTCCAACCTTGCCAAGTCCCTTTCATCCTTTCCACCCCACCTTGCGTATCAACCCTGTTGCAGATCTTTGTGTCATCTGCAAAGAGACATACTTTTCCTCCAGTCCCTCTGCAATGTCACTTATAAAGACATTAAAAAGGACCGGCCCCAGTACTGAACCCTGTGGAACCCCACTAGTAACCCCCCTTTCTTCACTGTGGACTCCATTTACTATTACCCTCTGTGTCCTGTTGTCTAGCCAATGTTTTCCCCAGGCTACCACCCTGGGACTCACTCCCAGAGTGGTGGTGAAAATGACAAGATAAAAAAGATATCTTAGTTGGTGACATCAGTAACAGCAAGATATCAAAAAATATCATTGTTACTGTTGTCACAGTGGATATCTTTTAAGTTACTGTCATCACAGTGGAATACTGAACTACTCGTGAGTTATGGTCCTTCCCCCTCACCCTTGAAGATACATTGCATATTTTGAGTCAGGCTATTGTATATCCCCTCTATCTCTCTATCCACAGACTGTATCTCTGTCTATCTGTCTTTCTATCCATCTATCTGTGTCTGTCTATCTATCTAGCTATCTACAGACAGTATCTATCTGTCTGTCTATCTGTCTCAAATACTTCAAAATTAAAATGCAACTGGCTACAGTTAAAACTTAGTAACATTTACTGCCTGCTCCTTTTAGCACTACTGGCAACAGCACCTAGGATCTAAGTACCAAAGGAAGGGGCTTCAACTAGTGTTGCAACAGCCTGATAGGCAGAGAGCAGAAAAGATGGGCATGATACTGGTAAGTTCTTCATTCATCTAGGTTTTCCTATGTTCCTGTGTTCCTAATTTTGGTTTCATAGCTTCTTAGGCTCTGAATTTCTCTTTAAATGTTGGCATTTTCTGAATGATCTGATTATTAATCTCATATAATGGTAAACTGCCACATAACAGTCCCTAGTCTTGCCCTTGGGGTACTTTATCCAGCCACTGACAGATTATCAGTGATATTTATTGACTGTAATCACTTAAAAAAAGAAGAATTCATTATGTTAAGGATGTTGGAAAAAAGCTGATTGCCAGCTCTTTACCTACTACTGTTCTCTAAAGCCCAGTGCAGGGCAACTACAAGCTGGCTAACTGGTAAAAGATTTTATAGTCACTGTCTGCCTGCGTGGATATAAGTATTATGATCACTATTAAATCTAAAGTGTTTATCTGGCTACGGTTTGTTATTATTATTACTGACATGCCATTACAGATGGCAGTAGTTATAGTCATACAGTACATACTGTATAACAGACTAGAGAATAATTGAAATCAACAATATAACTCTCCTCACCCATTCTCACAAACAGAACATTTCCCCCTTCCTCAGAAACCTGCTCTGGCTTCCCATTAAATTTAGCACATCGTACAAATTTGCCCTTCTGGTTTTCAAATCTCCATGGTTTGGCACCCAAAGCTCTATCCAGTACTCTCTACTCCTCCATCTATGGACTTCTCTCAGTCCCTCATGTTACCTTCCCCACCACTGGGGCCGGGACTTCAGCTCAGCTGCTCCTTTAGTCTGGAGAATCAACGTAGCTCACTACACATCACAGATTCTCCAAGAAATGCAAACTCACACATACCCCAATAATGCAGACATCATGGGAAGTATATGCAAATCACCATGATAGAATTTAGATTGGTTCTGTTTTAAGTGTAACCCCTAGATGGCGCTATCCCAGGGGCTACTACCCCTGCCTGATTTGCCACTAACAGGTTGAGGGGCCTGGATCCAATGGCGGGTGCCTCCACCCAGAGGTCAGGGTTTGCAATAGTTAAACTAACTTGGTCACAGCCCTCTGGGACACTGCAACCCCCCTTTCTTCCCACTAGTGGCCCACACAATATATCAGAATTACCTTCACAGTATACACTTACCCCAGGTCTGGTTCCGCACTGAGACCTCCTGTGAAATGAGATACAGTGCAACAATCACAGTACAGTACTTTAACATAGACAAATACCTCAGGCAGTATAACTTTGCTGAAACAAGCAGCTCTGATTTATTTAGGGGGATATAACAAGGACAGGGGGAAATCAGGTTAATTAGCTTATCACTCTAATAATCTACCTATGGCTCTGTGCACAGGCCTATCCCTATCAGTTACTGTCCCTGGGTACCCAAGCCCTAGTGGCTAGTCCAAACCGTGGCAGCTGGTAGGGCCCCTTTCACACAGAGAAAGGAGAATTAAACAGTCAGCAGTACAGTAATTCCATTTGGATTTAATGTGGCAATTCAACAGGGAGCAACCCTGAATTAGTACTCACGACCTCCAAATAAGATAGGGTCCTTCAATGTCAGCAGGGCTCACTTGAGGTACACAACCTCTTCACACATCCATATAAAAGAAAGCACTATACCAGGCAGGCTGCATCTGTATCCCGATCGCAATTACTGCACAATACCGGGAGAACACACAGCAGATTCAGTTCCTGACAGACCGAGTGCAATTTTCAGCAATTCTTCCAGTCTTCTACAGGGTGAGCCTGGTTTCTACTCTTCAGAGATCCTTTGATTCTTTTCACAGGACGGATTCAGTCCTAACAAGCTGCAGACCGGAACTCTGGGCCTTACACACGTTTTTTGACTAAAACTGCACACTGAAAAAGCACAGGGCTCCTTCCTTCTTCACTGCCAAAGCTCAACTGAAACTCCAACCGACAAAACCGGCACTTCCTTTGAGTTCCTCCCAGTTCTTGACTGGATTGGCTGTCACTCACAATAGACTGCTGCTGTTGGTCCAAAAGGCACTGAAGTCTAAACTACATCTCCCAGAGTCACTGCCCATACAATCCTCTTGTGGCTGGCTCAGATTATGAGTCCAAGTTCTGATTCGTCCAAGGCACCATTTTAGAGCTAGCTTACCCGCACTGATTGGTCCAGTTCAGCAGTTCAAAACTAGAATGGGAACTAGCAGACACAGTTCTGACTGCAAAGAAAGCAGGTTAGACAAACTGTAATTTCATTATTACTCTAAATAATTTCTGGCAAACAGTTACATCTTTCAGATAGGTTCCCTTTGCACTCCTAGTGACTGCAAAATGAAGTGAATTGGCAGCAGCTTGAGTGGTACTCAGTCAAAGAAACACACAGTCCTCCATACAAACTAATTATGTCTGCAAGCAGACAGCTCTTAAAGAGACAGTACCAGAGGTTCTAAAAACACTCACTGATAAATGGCTTAAATGCCAAACACCATTCAGGCTTGGAGCATTCAAGCAAGCTCCTGGAAGTCTTTTGGGAACCCCCATTTGCAGGGGGGTTACATAAGCAGGAGTGTATGGTGTCAAAAGGCCTCTCACATAATCTACAAAAGCTGAGAACAGAAGACCCAGACATGTGTTTTGTCCGTCTCAGGACTTATCAGTGTGCCTCATCTGT
The DNA here is from genome assembly GCA_016271365.2 of Neoceratodus forsteri. Lineage (NCBI taxonomy): Eukaryota > Metazoa > Chordata > Ceratodontiformes > Ceratodontidae > Neoceratodus > Neoceratodus forsteri. Next base: position 966,631,207 of record CM028136.1, read on the forward strand.
AACCCAGCCCTTGGGAAGATGAAATCAGCCCTATGATGGTTTTATGGGTTTGGGTCATGGTGAGCCCAAAAAGGGAATGCAATCTGAAAAACAAATGAACCTCAGCACAGAAGCACTGAGGCTAGGGTAACCCAGCAAGGGAGTTGCCAATAAACTGAAACTTGGAAACAGCTTTATTCCCAATGCCCTTCCTGGGTAACCCTTGCCTCAGTGTCTTTTGTGCTGAGGTTCTTTGTCTTTTAGAATCCCCAACCTTCTTCAAGTCTGACTAAAAACCAGCATTTTTCTCTGGCCTGTGACTTGTGTTTTGACCCTCTAGTGCCAACCCAGCCCAAGCATAAACTTGGGCATCGCAAGGCCCCTGACAGAGGTATTGGTAAAGTGCTGGGGATTTTAGACCCTATTTGTAGCCTTCTTTAACTTTGGAAAATGTTGGCAATTTTTGTAATACCTTCCTTGTGATCAATTCACGTTATTAAAATTGAGCATTCGATACCAAACCTCTGTGTCCGTTGCCTGGTATTTCTAACTCCACAGAGTACAGCACTTTTTTCACTGGTTTGGGAATCGCAGGTCCTGCTCCCCTCTTCACTGTTTTAACACTTCTGCATATATATCACTTTGTTCTGTTTTATTCTGCTGTATATGCATAACTGCCTGATAAATCGTTTTGTGATAAACTGTATAAAAGGCACTACATAAAGCTGTACTTGTAAAATGAACGTTTTTCAAAGAAAATGTATTCTTTTTCTAGTTTGGGATTTTTAGAATGCAGTGTATTATCATAGTTTGACAACCTGTCCATGTGATTTTATACCACAGCCAGTTACTCACACAGGTAGGTTCCACTGTATTACTTACTGACTATAGGTTACATAGATTCATAGCTGGCAAAGGACAGAGATGGATTCTCAGAATGATCTGGCTGGGATCCACATACTGCTATTTTAACAAGGTAAATATGTCTGAACTAGTAATGCTCAGATGGTATCTGCCCAAGTCAGAGACCATCGAATAGTGGGCAGAATGTCAGATCTCACATGTCAACAAATAGCAATGTCATTTGAGAACAGATCCGACAACTTCAGATCCCATCCATGGATCTGATGGATCCAATCAGCATTCTCTGATCTGCTGGATCTGATAGTAAGATCCATGGATTCGACCCATGGATCCACTCTCAAATCCAAGGATCTGAAATCTGACCTTGGATATGAAATCTGAATTTGGTCAGATAAATCCTGAATCTGGAGAAAGATACCAGTCCTAGCTGCCGGAGGACTGTTGGATCCTCAGATACACTATTTAAGTACAACTAAGTAGTCTGAAGTGTCAGTCTATCTAACAAAGTCCAAATTATGAGACCCCAAAAATATGCAACTGCGGCAAAAATGATGCAAACCGCATTTGCAAATTTTTCACTGCAAATCGTGACATGTTGTCACACACAGACCCATTTTTTGAAACAAGCATTCAGGCAGACATAAATGCAGGTGCAACATACATCTCCGTTCGTGTCTCACCCTTTTAAAAATCTTGTCCAATATGTCCATCAAGCCTGCCCTGTTGCTCCTACCTAGTTTTATTCAACCTTTTCAAAGCTGTCGTAGTTCCCCGGCTTCCATTTTTTTCTTTTACCCCCACCACACACTGTATTTGTTTCATGTTCTAAATTACCAATTCATCACCACACACCCAACCCTTGCCTGGCATTACATAACAGATAAATTCATTTATTGATTAATGTTTTCACGTCAACTGACTGATAAATGGTAAGCCTGGTAGTGTGCCTGCCCCCTTCTTTTCTCTCTGGTACCTGAGCTCTTTGCTGCAGTGTGACCTTCTTAATGCCTCTCACCATCCTTCCTGAGGTCTAGCACCTATAACCACCCACTGCTAGTGATGTAAGATTGAGGCGTGTCTGCTCCTCTTGCTCATGACAAAGTGGGGCAGCCCACTGCCACTGCCACAACCTCAGCAGCATTCTGATTTTCCTCGACTGTCCAAATCCAATAGTCTCACTGTAAAAGATGACTACCACATTCCTATAAATCAGCCTCACATACCGCAACCTCGTGAAATCCGGCCCTTCTGATCAAAGCTTTTTAAAGTAACTTGTTTTATGTTTAATGAGCCTCATTTTGTAGTACCACACACTATCATAAATACTAATTACACTGTTTTCATTTCTTCTGTTGCTATTCATTATCCAACTAATTCTCAAGTCTTTTGATTATCAATTTTTTCTTCTTTTCCACATACTGAAGACGCAGCAGGAGGTGGAAACTGTTGGGTAAAAAGCACCAGTCCCAGAACAAGGTTTTTCTTTAGTACTGCGCTTTGTCCTGCTAAATAAATGGGAAACCAGAAATTACCAGCAATTTCACTGGGGAAGTGGAGTAATTGACTATGTGAATCACGGACAGTGCTCTGAATAATGATAGCACGCAATTGACTAGGGTATTAAATTAAGGGTACTTATCTTAATTGAACATCTGAAATAATGTTTTATTTATACAAAGAAAAGGTGTAAGAAAAATTAACCAATCCACTGTACTGACAATCCGGTGTTCCTTTGCAGGAGATACTTATCTCTGAAAGCCTCATCTGCTTTTTTTCAGTGTAGTGGGCAGTGTTTTAAAGCCAGCTGCATTGTCTAAATGCATTAAGAGTTCGCTCAGACTTTCCACTGCAGTTGAAAAGCTTTTGTGCTGCCACCCGGCATCTGAGCTTAGAGGCTTTCATTATTAGAGCTGGCTGAAATTCCAAGCTAGTAAGAAAAAAAGTCAAGGCTGTGATCTCTGGGCAGCACAGAACTAGTGATATAAACTGTATATTCCCAGGCATGAGGATGGAAGACAAGGCAGATCAGCTTCACCATGTCCTCCTTGAGCCCCATGCAATTGTTTTTGTTTTTGTCATTCAGCCCTTGTCCTCCTCTTATCATCTGCCTAGCCATGGGGCTGCTGCTCCATCACCCTCCCAGCTACAGCTATCCCCATTGCAGCCAGCCTGCAGGATTCAACACAAAGTAGGGACCCGACAGTAGTGGTAGCCATTGCCCAGATAGCCAGCCGTTGTTTCCATTTTCTCCCCTGGTCTCTGTTAATCTTCACACCACTCCTCCTCCCTCCTCCACAGCTGGGACCCACTGCTTGGGGTAGCGCTCTACCTAGGCAAACTGCCAGGACCCAAGTCTGCTCCCAAACCAAGGTTGTTGGCACAGCTGTACAAAGGACTGCCGCTGAGCCATTAAGCACCCCATACACCATACAGTTTATCAAGTGGCCTCATAACCAGACATACTGATGTACCAAGCATCAGTATTTGTTTATTCCAGTTATGTTATGTTATCATAGAATCGTAGAAATGTGCTGGCAGAAAAGGACCCTTAGGCCCATTGAGTCTGCCTCTTACCTCCCTCCCTACTTACCCCCCTTTTTCAAAGATCCCCCCTCACCTCCTGGTCACCCCCTTGTGTCTGCCCCATGCCCTCTTGAATCCCTCCACCATTTTGACCCTCACCACCTCCTCCAGCAGACCGTTCCAGGGCTCCACCACCCTCTCAGTGAAGTAACGTCCCCTCACATTGCCCCTAAACCTTCCTCCCTCTAATCGTAGACTATGACCCCTAGTTCTAGCACCTACTTTCCTAATGAATAATCTTCCTCCATCTTATTAATCCCCTTCACGTCCTTAAACATTTCTATCATTTCCCCCCTCTTCCTTCTGGTCTCCAGTGTGTACAGATCCAGCTCCCTCAACCTCTCCTCATAGGGTCTCGCATCCAACCCATGCACCATCTTGGTGGCCCTTCTCTGAACCCTTTCAATCCCATCTGTGTCCTTGCATAGTGAGGTCTCCAGAACTGGACCCCGTACTCCAGGTGAGGCCTCACCAAAGATTTATAAAGTGGTATCAGCACCTCCCTCCTTCTGCTTGTTATATCTCTCCCTATGCACACCAGCATTCTATTTGCTTTGCCCATCACCTTGCTACATTGTGTCCCTACCTTAAGGTTATCTGAATTATTATCCCCGGATCCCTCTCCTGTTCAGTTGCCTTAATTAAATCCCCCCAGTATGTAATCTGCTTGCGGGTTATTCTGCCCCATGTGCATTACTGTACACTTTTTGGCATTGAATTTCAGCTGCCAGGTTTCCGACCACCCCTCCAGCATTCTTAAATCTTCCTTCCTAGCCTCCAACCTCCTTGGGGTGTCTGCCCTATTGCAGATCTTTATATCATCCACAAACAGGCAAATGTTATGTTGTGTTATGTTACAATACATTATGTTACGTTATGGTGCAGTACGTTACATTATGTTATTTTTTTAAAGTATTGTACTAGTGAGTTCTAGTTGCCTTGACTCTTGACTCTTGAGGAAAGATGCTTTATAAATTAAAGTCTATTTATCTATATAAAGATCTAAAACTATACAGACAATTTGGTCTACAGTACCTGTCTCAATCCCAGTGTTTGACTTTCGGCTCATCAGAGATCTTGTATAGTCTATGAATTTCATCAATTTCAGCTCTGGAGGAATCAGATTTACTAGTGCACCCAAAAACCTGAGAACTCTGAGCCTAGTAATAAATCTTCATTGAGCATTATTGGGCAGGAACAAATGTGCCTTGTGTAAAAATAACAATAATGTCACAGCCTTGTAGCTGCCAGTGGGTATCTCTAGTGGAGATGATACAAGAAACAACAAGAGGATACACAACGGCCTGACTCAAAATATGCAATTCATCTCCAAGTATGGGTGGCAAGACCTTAACTCACGAGCGGCAAAGCCAGAAGTGAATGGTGAAAGTCTTGTCCCCTCACAAGTAGAAATAAATTGTGTATTTTGAGAGAAGTCATTGTGTATTCAATTTATACAACATCAGTTTCACAGTTCTAACTTTTTAAATCAGTTTTTGTGTGAAGATTTTACTGTTTTTCTATTAAAGGAACTGCTGGTTTTAGTGTTGCACAGGTCTATTATGATGTCATCAGCATTGTGATAGTTGCCTTTTGATTGGTTCTGTTACGTGCAAAGGTCAAGGAAAGTGACTGTTACATATCTAACCTCTAGATAAATGTTTATCTGGAGGGTAGATAGTGCAATAAACAAATAAATACAACAGGAGTTAGGGTAAAAGTGAAAACTTAAAACGATATCTTGGCTGTGTCCTCAGTAATAGCAACATATCAAAAATATGTTGCTGTTACAGTTGTCATAATGGATATTTTTAAGGTTACTATCATCACCATGAAATGTTGAACCAATCAGACAGCAGCTTTCCCAATGCTAATAATATCACAATGCCTAGCGCAACACTGAAGACAACTGTTAAAATCAAAGAAAATCAGCAAAATCTTCAAACTGCAGATGTAATATCTATAACTTGTAAACTGCTGTTGTATATATCAAACGTGCAAAGGACTGACTCAGAATAGACAATTAATCATTGTTTGTGAGTGAGCAGGACTTTCATAACTCACTCTTGGCTCTGCCACTCATGAGTTATGGTCCTGCCCCCTCACACCTGAAGATACATTGCATATTTCGAATCAGACTATTGAATATCCCATATTTATCAGGTAAGATTTATCACCACCAGTGTTGTATAAATAGGGAATACATGATGGGTTGCAGTGGAATAACACATTTATCTCCACTAGTGAGTGGTAAGATCCATAACTCACGAGTGGTGAAGCCACGAGTTAGTCATAAAGGTCTTACCACTCGTGTGTGGAGATAAATGTGTTATTTCATTGCAACCCATTATGTATTTGATATATACCACACCATTTGTAATGTTTTTCTGGTGCTTTACCTTGTAGCTTAAAAATGCCTTTCTTTCCACTGTAAACTCTATCTGGCCCATTGTTCTCTGTGTTCCATTTCCAGATTCTAAGTGGAAATAACATGCTATAAGTGAAATAAATGGTGCTCTAAGTGAAAATAAATATCTATCCAAAACTAACATGATTTATTTACCCAATTTATTCATCATTGGGGTGGTATATATTATTTTATTTAGAAATGGGGCCCATATGGGAAGCATAGCTACAAAGCAGGCACTTAAAAGAGATATGGCCCACAAACATTGCCACCAGGAGGGCAACCAAAATGGCAGCAATAACTTGCAACAGACCTTTAAGGTGAGCCTGCACAGGTTTCTGCTTGCCAAGGGAATCGCTGAGTACCTACCCTATTGTAGGTAGTAGATGAGTTAGTGTATCCTTATACATTGTTACGTGCTTGCACAGTATACTTATTTCATCATTGCTTATGAAGCAGGGGGCTGATATGATGGATCCAGAGTCCATTTTGACCTTAAATGGCTATGTTACTATGTTATTACAGTATTTATTTTATTTCATTTTATTAAGATCTAGGATTGCAACATACCTTTGAGCCAAGGCTCTTTTACAAAGGTTGCACGTCCGTAGTACATACAATTGGCATCAAATTGGTTACATGGTTACAGTTTAAACTGGTTACATGGTTACAGTTTAGTTACATGGTACAAGATAACATATAGTAACTAATGAAGACATTAGGTATTATAGGTGAGGGGTGACAAACAGACACTAGGAAGAAGACAGTTGGGGGTAGGGCTGAGGAAAAGGATGGCATGTGTGGAGAGGGCAGAGTGTGGCAGCTGATGGGCTTTGTCAGGACAAATGCAGGGTAAGTGCTTTGGAAGTGGCTGAGGACAGGTAAGTGCAAGTAGAGAACAGAACAGAACAGACCCAGGGGTGTTTAGAGGCCACCGCTTGTTAGGTGGTGCACCCACAGGTGTTGGTGCCTAAAAGGGAGAGTCAGAGCTTAGTTTTGAAGACACTTAGAGTTGCTGCGGAGGAGGTGTCCCCATAGAGACTGTTAAACCAACTTGGGGCCCTGTAAGCAAACAACTTTTGTCCTTGTGAGTTGTTAGTATGTTACCAGATCAATGCAGTTCTCCTTTAAAGAGTATCCTCTCAGGAAGGGGTCAAGTTTCAACTTTTAACTTTCTCTCTTGGTCATTTGAAACAAACATTAAAATTATAGAGCACAATATGAAAATGTAGCTAGGAGCACACACACACACAGTAAACAATGCATCCATTTGGCTATAACAATTTCAGTTGTACACTACTATGTTATTATACAAAAACAAAAGTGGTGCACTCAAAATACAGCAATTAGATCCATTTATTTCAAATTGGCAGCAGTGTCCAAATGTAGGAGGTGAGCCCTGACGAACCTCGACAGGGGTGGGGACTGATAGGTCCTAAAGTCTCCATTCTATAGTCAGTCTGGCCATGAATATTTAACTGGGGGCAGCTGTTTAAAGTCAAGGTTGCACTATTTGACAGAGGCTTAAACTAGAAGACATGGGAGTACACCAAGGAAGACCTCATAGTTAATCTAATGTAAACCTAACATAAAGGGTGTGCTGAACCAAATTAGTGAACTATCAACAGTAAGAAAAAATGACTCACCTTAGTAATTGTATTTCTTCTAATGGAGTCTTCTTGTATTCTGACAAGTTGTAGTTAGCTCCAGCTCTTGAACTGTCCCGGAGAGTGAAGGGTTAAATTCTATGCCAGGCATAGAACGTTGGGCTCGAGCTCGGTTGAAAACTCTGTCTGTGTCCTTTCTAACCCAAACTGTCAGATTCTTATGAGCTAAAACTCACTGACTAAATGTGGAAATTGTAAAAACTCCTAGTAGCCAACTGGCAACAAAGATTTTGGATTCCCCAAAAGACTCAAGTCGGGAAACCCAAAAAAACAAAACCAGATAATAAGAATAAAAAACTCTTAATTAAACAATTACAAAGCACCCCACACAAGGAGTGGGTAAAAGACAACCCTTGGGGTGCAACACTGCACCTGCCCACACACTTCCCAAAAACAGGTTCTGAGAGGGGAGGCAGGGAGGGAGGTCAGAATACAGCACAACTCCATTAGAAGAAATACAATTACTAAGGTGAGTGATTTTTTCTTCAAACTACATGAAGTCTTGCTGTATTCTGACAAGCTGCAGACTACCAAGCAGTACCTCCAAGGAGGAGGGACAGAACCTACTTTGGGAATAGGCTCTGAAGTACTGCCGTGCCAAACCTAGCATCACTCCTAGCCTGGATATCCAGAGAATAATACTTGGTGAAGGTATGAACTGTTTTCTAGGTGGCTGCTTGACAGATTTCTAACAAAGGGATATCCCTAACTGCAGCCAGAGATGCAGCTGTACCTCTAGTGGAATGAGCCCTCAGGCCTGAGGGTGCAGTTTTTCCCAGCTTTTCATAGCAGAATTGAATACAGGACACAATCCACCTGGCAATGGTTCTCTTGGTGGCAGGTTTTCCCTTACCTATTTCACCATAAGTGAGAAGCAACTGAAGGGAGTCAAATCTGTGACCCTTTGTACATTCCATGTAGTAACTAAGGGCCCTTTTAATGTCTAAACTGTGTAGCCTCCGTTCTCCTGAGGAGGTGTGATCAGTGAAGAACACAGGAAGGGACATAGATTGATTTAAGTGGAAATCAGAAACCACTTTAGGTAGGAACCTTCTATTTGTTCTAAGGAGCACCTTATCTCTATGGAAAGAGATGAAGTCAGGCTCCACTGACAGGACTTGCAATTTACTGATATGTCTAGCAGAAGTAACAGCAACCAAAAACACAGTTTTCCAAGTCAAGTACTTGAGCTCTGCTGAGGATATAGGCTCAAAGGCAGGTTGCATAAGATGAGCAATACAAATATTCAAATCCCAGGCAGGGGCAGGATCCCTAAATGGGGAATTAGCATGAAGCAAGCCTTTGAAAAATTTACAGAATACAGGGTGAGATGACAGAGAGGAAGATTTCCCCACTGACAGGAAAGCAGAAACAGCTGACAAATGAACTTTGAGAGTAGCTGGTTTGAGGCCTAGGCCATTAAGATGAACCATATAATCTAGAACTGTAGACAAGTCAGCAGTCTCTGGGGATATATGCTTCTTTACACACCAAATGCTGAATCTTTTCCATTTGGAGTTGTAAGTTTTTCTGGTAGCTGGCTTTCGAGAAGCTTTGAGAACATCCAGAACCTCTTGGGATAGGTGCAAATCTGCATACTCTAACTCTTCAAGAGCCATGCCTTGAGACTAAGTGACCAAAGATTGGGGTAGCAAATCCTCCCCTGAGAGGAGGTTAACAGGTTGTAATTCCTGGGAAGAGACAGGGGAAGATGGACTGCTAGGGACAGCAACATGGGGTATCAAGGTTGCCAGGCCCAATCTGGAGCAATCAGAATCACTTTGCAAGGCTGTGACCTTACCTTGACTAGAACTTTGAACAGTAGAGGGAAGGGAGGGAAGGCATAGAGAAATTTCCCTTCCCAGTTCAAAATCAGAGCATCCAGAGGGACTGAGCCCAAGACTGGGGGTCTGCAACAAAACAGAGGCAGTTGGTGATTGTCTGGGGCTGCAAAGAGATCTGTCTCTGGAGTGCCCCACCTAGAGAAAATCACCTTCAATACCAAGGGATCCAGAGCCCATTCGTGATGGCCCTGGGGAAATCCTGTTCAATGCATCTGCTAGCACATTGTCCTTTCCTGGGAGGTGGACTGCTACCAGAGAGGTCTGTAGGGAATAAGCCAGAGACCATATTTTCATGGCCTTCGTGCACAAGGCTGTGGACTGAGTGCCTCCCTGCTTGTTGATGTACCACATGGTGGTAGTGTTGTCTGTCCTGACCTGAACCACCTTGTTCTGTACTGACTGAGAGAAAGCTTCTAGGGCAAGGAATACTGCCCTGAGCTCCAGGAGGTTTATGTGAAGAAGGGATTCCTGAGGGGACCACAGTCCCTGGGCAGTGAGAGCCCCCCAGATGGGCTCCCCACCCCAAAAGGGAAGCATCCGTGGTAAGAACCACAGAGTGAATCTGAGAGACGAATGGAACACCCTGCCTCAGATTGTCCAGGTCCTGCCACCACTGAAGGGCCTGAATCAAGGTCTGAGTGACAGGAACTAGCTTGGTAACAGGATCTTTCCTTTGGGACCAAAAGGCTCTCAGATGGAACTGAATGTCCCTTATCTGAAACCTGGCCCCTTGGACCACTGCTGTGGAAGCTGCCATGTGGCCCAGAAGCTGCAGAAAATGCCTTGCTGGTCGAGAAACCAGAAGAAGAAAGGAAGAGGCCAGCTGAAAGATGGCTTTTGCCCTTTCCAGATGAAGGAAGGCTCTTGCCTTGAGGGTGTCCAACTCTGCTCCTATAAAAGTGAGAAGCTGTACTAGTTTGAGAACTGACTTGGGGAGACCGAGAAGGAACCCCAAGGAAGTGAGAACTTTCTGTGTAACCTGCAGATCTGACTTGACTTGGTCTGGGGACTGGCCCACAAGGAGCCAGTCGTCCAAATGCGGGAAGATTGAAATCCCTTTTCTTCTTAAAAGGGCTACCACTACTGCTAGGCACTTTGTGAACACCCTTGGAGCTGCAGTTAGACCAAAGGGCATTGCTCTGAATTGGTAGTGGCCTGAGGGCAATTCGAACCTGAGGTACTTTCTGTGGGAGCACCTGATGGAAATGTGAAAGTAGGCATCTTTGAGGTCCAGGGAGGCTAGCCAGTCTCCTGGCCTCAGAGAAAGAAGAATTGTTCCCAGAGTCACCATCCTGAATTTTGGCTTTACTAGGTGCTTGTTTAAGTATCTTAGATCTAGGATGGGTTGCCACTCCCCTGTCTTTTTAGGTGTAAGGAAATACCTGGAGTACAGACCTTTGCCCCTATATGGAGTAGGAACTCTCTCTATGGCCTTTAAAGCCAGTAGAGACAAAACCTCTGCCCCTAGGGCAAGGTTTCTGATGTACTTGCAGGTGGAAAGGATCTGGGTCTTAGTTTCGGAAAACTTTTGAAACTAAGAACCAGCCCTGGCTTACAACCTCCAGGACCCACTTGTCTGAAGTAACAGACATCCAGTACTGGACAAAGTAAGCCAGCCTGCCTCCTACTGGAATGGGGGAGTCGACCCGGGCTGACACATCAGGGTGTCTGCTTGGCAGGAGCCTTAGGCTGAGGGGTGGATGCAGCCCTGCTCATCCCCCTTCTGCCTCTCCCTCTGAAGAACCCCCTCTGAGAAAAAGAAGAGGAGGCCTGTGCCTGGTAGAAAGGCCTATAAAAAAGCCTGCCCCTAGACTGCTGCCTCTGAGGAGTTGCCTGCCTCTCCTTGGCCTGGGCATTCCTATAAGTGGTCCTGTATTCATCCATTTTCTTCATGTAATTCTCTGTCTGCTCCCCAAACAGAGAATTACCGAGGCTAGTACATCTGAGCCAGGCCATTCTCCGAAGAGCCACAGATGTAGCCATGACTCTTGATGACACATCATTGGAGTCCACAGCAGCATGAAATTGCACCTTTGATGCCTCAATCCCATCAGCAGCCACTGCCTCCAACTCCTTGGCTAGCTGGGGGGAAGCCTGTTTAGCCAGTGCCAGAAAAGTGTCCCACCTGGACTTCTGGTACCTGGCTGTGTAGGCCATATAATTAGCCTATCTGAGTCCCAAAGATGATGCCAAATACTGTTTCTTTGCCATGGCATCTATCTTCCTGGAATCTTTGTCTGGGGGGTGTGAAGCCAAGGGGATATTTGCCTTGTCACAGGCAGCAGCCTGCACTACCCCAACATGGCTGCATTGGTGGTAAAGAAAATAGGTATCCGAGCCTGACAAGGTATACCTCTTGTCGATTCTTTTGTCAACAGGAGGTACAGAATTAGGAGACCTAAGAATTTTTAGTGTCTGTTTCCCAAATGACTTATGGAGGGGAATAGACAGACTCTTAGACTCTGGGATGTCCATCATCTCTATGAAGTCAGGCTCCTCTTGATCCTCTACAGCCTCCTCAATAGGAAGCTGGAGGGGACTCAGAAAGCCTAGGAGGGGGAAACACTAGAAGGTCTGTCTGTGGAGATGTCCGGTTCCACAGGCACATCCAGACTTTCACCATCGTAATCATCCTCTTCAAAATCCCCCTCCTCATCAAACTCCGGTTCATAAAAATCTTCAGGGGTATAATCCTGAACCGAGGGAACCGACCGAACCGAGCCCCTGCCAGAAGGTGCCGGATCAGTCAAAACTGGACGAAGTGACTCCACAATCCGAATCACTTTGGCTATTTCTTCGGCGGTTGGAACATGCAGCTCTGGATCCGAACCGGCTGATTTATCCTTTCTTTTTCTCTTCGTAGGAACCGATCCCTTAGGATCAGCTCTCCTTTTGTCCGAAGGAGTATCGCCCTGGTCAGAGGGCACTCCTTCTGGTTCGGTCAGAACCGAACCGGGCTGGCCTTCCAGGTCGGCGGATTTCTCAGCCTCCTTATCACTAAGTCTACCTAACCTTTTCTCCAGGGTAGACTTAGGGAAATTTTTACAAATTTAGCAGTCTGAATCGAGGTGGTCAGACCCCAGACAGTAAACACAGGTGGTGTGGAGATCGGCCTTAGCAAAGACCTCCCCACACACACTGCAGTGTTGAAACCCAGTGGGCCTGTTTTTTTTCTTGGGTTTCTCAGACATGGCCAACCTAACCAACTTACCCTTTAAACGGCAACCGGCAGGCAAGACTCCCCTATCGGTTTCTCACTGTGTCACGGGTGATGGAAAAAAACCGCTAAATTACGTTTTTTTTAAAACCGATACGGACCGGTAACCACACACTAACTTTTTTCTTTTAAGATTTTACTACAGGATCAGTTCAGCCGAACCAATCGAAAAAGTTTCACAATTTCCACACAGCAACTACTAATCTAAGTACTTACGGTACCACAGACAGAGTCTCGAACTGAAAAACGGAACGAAAGTCAGACTAAAACCGAAACTTTAACCGCAGTTGAACCAAGCAGAAGGAGAAATCTCCGGAGCGACCGTTCAGTGAGGCGGAGTAAAGAATCTGACGGTTTGGGTTTGAAAGGACACAGACAGAGTTTTCAACCGAGCTCGAGCCCAACGTTCTATGCCTGACATAGAATTCAACCCTTCACTCTCCGGGGCAGTTCAAGAGCTGGAGCTAACTGCAACTTGTCAGAATACAGCAAGACTTCATGTTGTTTGAAAAAAAATGAACACGTTACAGAGCAATCAGGCAGGCAAACTGGAGACTGACGTTAGAACAAAACCAAACCATACATCAACAATAAATTAACTCCTCCTAAACTATGAGTATATTCCAATTGGTTATCAAAAATCCAGGCCATAAGACCCTTACTCATCCAGAAACACAGAAATATAGAATTTGATGCCATAGAAGGATCACTTGGCCCAGCCAGTCAGCCCATTTTTCCCTTTAACCAGTGTCACTGAAGACCCTACTTGAACTCCCGCTCTTTCTCCCCCCCCTTACATTCAACTAAGATTCCCTCATGCCTATCCCGTGCATTCTTGAATCCCACCACTGTTTTCACCCCCATCACCTCAGCTGGAAGACTGTTCCAGGCAGCCACCACTCTTTCTGTGAAGACGTACTTCCTCACATCTCTCCTGACTTTAATCCACTCCAGTTTCATTGTATGTACCCTTGTACCTGAGCAATTTCTTTTCTGAAAAATACCCCCCCCAACCTTATTTATTCCCACAAGGTATTTAAAGGTCTGTGTTATATCCCAACTCTCCCTCCTCTCTTCCAGGGTGTACATACTGGGGTCCTTTAGTCTCTCCTTGTAAGGCTTCTGATGCAGACCCTGCACCATTTTAGTTGCCCTTCTCTGTACAGCCTCCACTCTGCCCACTCTGAAAAGGAAAGAAAGGGGGAATCTTGAATACACAATGGACGGTCAATGGACCCTACATAGAATGAAAATATAGAGTTCAAAAACAAATTGTCAGACATGAGGATCCTTGCCAGACGATTGCCCAGTGTGTACCAACTGAAAAATATTCTCACTTGTTCCCAATATGCAGTACAGGTATGGAAATGTACATATAGTAACTCCATATAGTTCCATTTGGAGTTGGAACAGTCAAGCAAATAAGTACCAGGCTAAGAAAAAAATAATGAAAATAACAAAAGAAAAGGACAATAGATAAAAATAAAAAAGTAAATAAAAAATACGATAAACTGGAGTGGAGTTCTGCAAAGGTATCAGGAAATCAAACCAGGCAAGGAAGAGGTCTGGGTAAGGGCAAATAATGCCCAAATCAATTTTTTGTAGAAAAGGGGAAACTATACAATAAGAAATGCAGCAAAAATAGCCATCCAAATAAATCCAAAGAAAGTGAAAAACAAAAGAAAGCAAGAGGGACCAAACAGTGAAGGAGACCAAGCCTAAGACACCTCGCAAGGCTCAGATATCATTACTTAATCTTTCAGGGAACTCAATTCTCAAATGACTTCAGTTCACAGCTGTCATGGATCTGGGTGTGCCAAAATGTTGATAAGCACAGAGAACACATTTCTGGAGGGAAAAAAAAGGAAAAAAATAAAAGAACGTCCAACAAAGATGGGGAAACAGGGCATCACCACATCACAAATTAAACTGTGTATGTACCATTTTGCTTACGAGGAAGAGGATCACATAGGAAACCGGAGCTTTGGAGACTGCTTCTACAGTGTATAGTTAATTGCTGCCCATGTGTCTAACCGGGTTATACCTCCTTCTGGAGTACAGCACACCATTTTGATGCTAGAAATGACCTCCAAAGATCATAAAATGTACATACAGCACTTCATGCATTGCATAACAGTATGCCATGTATTGATTGATTGATTGATTGCAATGGAGAATACCTTTGAACACAGGTGCTCATTTGCAAAGGTTCCACATGAAACACAGTCACAAATAACATTACAAGTACAGTAAGCAGTTCTAGAGGAAATGCAGTCAAGTCAGGCTCAAAGCACTTAAGACAGACCAAGTTTTGGAAAAAAAATCCATACAGATCGTTGTATAAAAAGTCACAGGATACATACAGAGGAAAAATGAATAAAACAGTTCAAGGGTTACAATTGCAATGGACTGAAATTGGCAGACTAGAAAGATCTCTTACACTGATTAATCTTTGGGAGATTCCGCAGAGTATCAGGCAGTTTGTTTAACAAGTTAGCAGCCCTGACAGCAAATGACCATTTGCCCAGCTCAGTATGCCAGAAAGGAGACTTAAGGGCATTCCTGGTCATATTCCAGGTGCTGTATTGGTTGGAGACGGTATGGAAACAATATGTTAAAGCAGGGGGTATTAGGCCCAGGAGCGCCTTTTTGGCTACCAGACAGGCCTGGAACTTTATTCTGCAGGGTAAAGGTAGCCAGTTAGTGAGTGTGTTAAGAGTACAACTATGAGTGTGGTTATCTGCACCAAATACAAAGCAGCATGCCTTTTTACAGATAGCATTACTCTGTTTAGCCCCATGTCACAGGCAGCTGCAAGGACAGGGAGGCCATAATGTATAAGTGACAGACTACAGCTGGCTACAATAAAGTGTCTAGCATCCCCAGTTAAGATTGTTCTGGTTATGGCACAGGGCACCCAGACTTCTGTTAACTGTGGCCACTAGATCGTCAACATGGGGGACAAAAGATAAAGTGTAACCCAGAGTTACTCCAAGGTATTTAAAGGTCTCCACCTGTTCAAGGTTTTGTTCCTGGTCATTTCGAATGACAAAGGGTGGAACATTCCTCTTCTGTAGGAGACTAGAAAGGAGCATGATCTTTGTTTTTTTGTAATTCAGAAGCAGTTTGTTACTGAAGAATCAGTTTTCTAGTGACCTGAAGTTACTTTGGAGAGCAGTGATGAGGCTGTCAAGGTTAGGGATCTTTGGAATAGATGACAGCATCATCAGCATAGAGGAGTATGTTGACTGTCTGATAGGCATCAGGCAGTTGATTTATGAGGAGGCCAAATAGGACTGGGCCCAAGATGGAGCCCTGGGGGATATCAAGAGATACTCTCCTAGTGCCAGACAAAGATTTATCGATCTTCACAAGCTGGGAACGGTTTGTGAGACAGCTGCAAAACCAGTCAACTATGTTCTGTGACAAACCCAGGCCAAGGAATTTGTTAAGTAGGAGCTTATGGTTGATCAGGTTGAAGGTCTTAGAACGGTTGATATATATGGCTCTGACAAGATCACCACTGTCAAGGGCCTCATGAACATAGTTGGTGTATTCCAACAGCACCGTGTTGGTGCTGTGTAGCTTCCAGAAGCCATGCTGCTATAGTATATGCACTGGACACTGTAGTTTTCGAGGTATGTGACAAGTTGGCCAGAGACTATTCTCTCAAGGACCTTGGACGGGGAAGAGAACAGAAATGGGTCTGTAACTGGCTAGGCTAGTGTGGTCACTAGAGCTGTGCAGAAAATAATTTTCTGTCCATGGTATTACCATTCCAGTTTCTTAGAATTTCACAGAATTTGCGTAAAAATTCTGCATAATTTTGCCCATTTTAAAATTCAGTTATGTTGCTCTAATTTTAAAAGTACACATCCAACTGACACCACATTTTGGTATATAGACAGCTAGTGATAGCTTACATAAGTGTACCAAATTTCAGAGACATAGGTTGAAAGTAGGCAGAGTTATGGGTGGCCAAACATTTATTAAAAATTTAATTTTCAGTTATTTTGATCTAATTTTAAAATTTCTTGTCCAAATATCTCCACAGTTTCAGAATTTAGAGAAACATACAACATGGGTAAATACACCATGTTTTAAGTCTCAAGCTTCAAAGGGGGTTGAGTTATAGGTAGCCAAACATTTTGCCAAACTTTAGGTTTCTGTTATTTTAGTATAATTTTGATAGTATTCATCGAAAGGTTATACAATTTTACAGGTATACAGGTTATCACCACATTTATAAATGTACATCTTTTCAGATATCTAGCTTGAAATGGGACTGAGTTACAGCCTGCCAAACATGTTGCCAAAATTAAAATGTCAGTTATTTATTTCTTATTTTAAAACAACATATCCAAATTTTACCAGATTTGAAACATTTAAATTACTATACCACATGGTCATTTCTGACAAAGATCATATTTACAGCTTTAAATGGGACTGAGTTAAGAGTAGTCAAACTTTCACAAACATTTTAAAACTACATTTTGCAAGAATGTATACTGCAAATTTATAAACCCCAGAAACTTTAAAAGTAGAGAATGCCATGCCATTGAATGTGGCAGGTTCTTACACCTTACAAGGAGACTGCGTGTGTCAATTCTGTTAATTGACTGTTGCCAGAAATTGCAAAATAACATCCATATTTAAAGTCAAATTCCATAAGTCTGTGGAATGTCATAAAAATTCCATAAAACTGGAATTTGTTAATTTTACTTGGCCATATTTGGGGGGATTCAAATTAAAGGACAGGGGTATGAGAGGCAGGTAGTGCAGGGGGTCAGCAGGTTCAGGAGTTAGATACATAGTTTCACCAAGAAACAGACAGCTGAGCTGGGTAGCACACCAGTGGTAGATTCCCCCCCCCCAGTTGGAGCAAGGAAGCACAGAATGTCAACAATTCCAACCTGAATGCACAATATATAAGGATCACACCCAGTAAATTGATGATCGAGGGAGCCTGACGTATGTGCAAGTCTGGGATGTAGAGGTACCCAAAAAGATGTAGGGGGGAAGACAAAGTCTGGGGCACCAGGAAGAAAGAATTCTGGCTAGTCCAACAGGAAAGGTTGATAGGAAAAGGAGTAGGTGACTCTAGTTTTAAGGGATTTTGTCACTGTAAAGAGCAAAGAGGATATCAGTGGGATCAGTAGTTATACTGAATCAATCTGACTTCACTTGGGGGGGGCGCAAAATGGTCACCCTGAGAGGAACAGCAGGACTGCAAAAAGCTCAGCCCAGCTTATCAAATGAAGTAGTGATATGTGCATTGTGAATGTTAGATTCCATAAAACAAATTCTGGATGCTTCATCTATATGCTACCATAAATATTTAAGAAAATGTTACCAATCATTTTTTTTTTCCACTTTAAATTTAAAACTGCTAAACTAATGAATTCAGTTGTGTTAGACACCAGGATACACTGACATTGGATATGCAAGTCAAATGTTAAGTCTATCCCTGCAAGAGAGAAGTTACAAACATCCACATTTTTGAGAGTTTTCACAAAATGTTGCAAATATTTACATAGTAACATTTTGAACCCCATAACTAAAAATCTCTAATCCAATCCTCTCCATATTTAGATGAATCTATAACTATTACAAAAAGGTTATTTTTGCTAATTTACACATATATAGCTCCAAAGGTGCTCGTGTTATATGCAGATAAAATTTTTCATTAAATTTCCCCAAAAAATAAAATGACAGACTTTGAGCATGTATAATTTTAAGACGATGCATTCTAATGTCATGCAATCTGGCACATTTTTAGAACCCCTACCATCAAGTAATCATGCCAAATGTAAGATCTCTGGCCCAATAGACGGCTGAGGTATATGCAGATAAAAATGTTCATGACATTTCCCTCAAAAAATAAAATTACTGATTTTGAGCACCTATAGTTTTAAGACAGTTCAGCCTAATGTCATGAAAGTTAGCATACTGTTAGAACAGACTTCATCAAGTAGTCACGCCAAATGTAAGATCTCTGGCTGAACAGATGGCTGAGGTATGTGCAGATAAAAATTTTCATGAAATTTCCCACAAAAAATAAAATTACAGATTTTGAGCACCTAAAATTTTAAGACAATCCATCTTAATTTCATGATATTCAAAAACCTCATTAGAATTCCTCCCAGAAAGTCAGTGTGCTACATTGCAGAGCTCTAGCACAACAGATGGCCAAGTTATGACCAAATTAATAAATAAAAAAAGTGAAATTCTGATGAATTTCATCAAAATTCTGATGAATTTAATCAAAATTCAACAAATTCAGAATCTTCTTATTCCACGCTGCTCTTTTGGTCACCACTTTTGAAAACTGGTGTAACCAGTATGGATTTACAAGTCTTGGGGAACTGTGAGCAGCACAGGGAAAAGTTAAAAATTCTAAAGATGGGGTTGGAAAGTTCCTCTACCACCAGTGCAAGAAGTTTCACATCAACCAAATCACTCCCACACCTAGTTTTGTCAAGTGCCCTACAAATGTATTTTGAGGTGTCTTTGACAGTAACTGCCTTAAAGTACAATTTAGGATACCCTGGTTCAGAGCTGGGTTCCCTGCAAGGGGTCTGGGCAGGCTAAGTGGGGATGATGGAACTGAGGTTAGTAAAGGCTGTGCTGAAGTAACTGGCAATTTCTGTAGGACCAAGGACCTCTCGACCCTCTACCATGAGCATCTCAGAAGTGATTTTAACTCCCCTGCCAAAAAGTTCCATGGTGCTGTCCTAGAATCTTTTGCCACTGCTACCATTCGGGGTCTGCTGATCCTTACAGAAGTCAGATTTTACCTTTCTAATTATACTGCTGCACTTATTGCAGGCTTTCTTGTACGTTTGTAGACAGACAGGGGACCCAGTTTCCTTGTCCAGTGCCCACAGACTATCCCTATCTCTCATGCAGGTAAGGAGTCTGGGAGTGATCCATTCTGATGGTGTTCCTCTTGCCTTGCATTTTTAAAGGGTGCAAATTTATCACAGGTGTGTGTGAACTTGGTGACAAAGAATTCTAGGGCTGAGTCAATATTGGGACTGGCATCTAAGAAGCTCCAATCAATTTGGGCCAAGTAAGATTTGAATTCAGCACCTGCTTTCTGTTTAGGACTTGGCTGATAGTGATCTATGGGGGGGGGGCTTGTCTGTTTAACTGCCCATAGACACTGAACCAGGGACTGGTCACTGAGGCCCTGTCCACGCTACCCTTCTGTAATGTTACAGAGTGCCCAAACCGTTACAGCAACAGTTTGTGTTTACACCTGTAACATTACAGAAGGCGTTTTCGTAACCGTTGTTGAAACCACATATGAGGTGGTTTCAACAACGGTTATGAAACTGGTTATGCCTCGGTAATGTTACTGGGCATAGTATGGACACGTGGCACCAGTCCCCTAGCACAGCGCGAGTTGCATTGTGGGATCAGGTGCCATGGTAATGGTTGCCCGGCTCCCTAAGTGTGGACCAGCGGTGCCGGTCCCGTAACGGACACCGTGGCAGTGTGGACACACTGCACCGCTCCCCTGTTGTGATGGTTTCTATCCATTACGGGGTCTGAGCGGTGCAGTGTGGACGGGGCCTTAGGGTACCTGGCAGAACTTTAACACTATCAGGGTGTGTAACTAGTACTCAGTCAAGTAGTGTCATGGTTCCTGTTTTATAACTGGTCCAGGTGTGTCCAGTGACCATTTGTGTGAGAAACAGGATGGATATCTTATCCCTATGACCTGTGCTCAACTTAGCATTCCAATTGATATTGATAGAACTAGTGACACCACTGACTACCCTCTTTAACAAATCATGGGAGGATGGGGTGGTACCCGAGGACTGGAGGAGGGCAGATGTGATTCCCCTTCACAAAAGTGGGAGCAAGGCAGAAGCAGGAAACTATAGACCTGTTAGTTTAACCTCAGTGATAGGGAAAATGATGGAATCACTTCTAAAGGAAAGAATTGTCGAGTATCTAGAGGCCAGAGGGGCACAAGACCCTAGGCAGCATGGATTCACAGCGGGAAGGTCATGCCAGACGAATCTGATAGATTTCTTTGACTGGGTGACCAAAGTAGTAGATCAGGAGGGCTGTGGACATGGCCTACCTAGACTTTAGCAAGGCATTTGACACAGTCCCACACAAAAGATTAATATATAAGTTAGCCAGCCTGGGAGTGGGTCCCAGATGACAGCCTGGGTAAAGATTGGCTGGAGAATAGGACACAGAGAGTAACAGTAAATGGAGTCCACTCAGAAGAAAGGAGGGTTACTAGCGGGTACCGTAGGGTTCAGTATTAGGACCAGTCCTCTTCAATGTCTTTATAGCGACATTGCAGAAGGACTGGAAGGAAAAATATGTCTCTTTGCAGATGACACTAAGATCTGCAACAGAGTTGATGCACAGGGTGGGTGGAAAGGATGAGAAGGGACTTGCAAGGTTAGAGGAATGGTCAAATGTATGGCAGCTTAGATTCAGTGCTAAGAAGTGCAGGTAATGCACCTGGGAAACAAAAACCCAGGGAAGAGTACACAATGGGGGTGAGATACTAACAACAACAAAAATGGAAAGGGACCTGGGGTAGTCATATCAGATGACCTAAAGGTGGGCAAGCAATGTGAGAAGGCAGCAAGGAGGGCTGGGGGATACTGGGATGCATAGGAGGCATCACCAGTAGAAAACAGGAAGTTATTATCCTCTGTACAGACAGCTGGTGAGACCCCATCTGAGTACTGTGTGCAGTTCTGGAGACCCAATCCGCAAAGACATAGACAGGATGGAAGCTGTCCAGAGGAGGGCAACTAAAATGGTGCAGGGTCTGCACGGAGGACATATGAAGAGAGACTTAAGGAGCTTAATATGTATAGCCTCGAGGAAAGGAGGAGAGGGGGACATGATAGAAACTTTCAAGTACCTCAAGGAATCAACAAAGTCCAAGAGGTAGCATCTTTCAAAAAAAGAGGTGTGCAAGAACAAGAGGGCACAATTTGAAGATAGAGGGCGGCTCAGAGGTAATTTAAGGAAGTATTTTTTCACAGAGAGGGTTGTGGATGCATGGAACGGCCTTCTGGAGGAGGTTGTGGAGTCAAAATCAGTGGTGGAATTCAAGCATGCATGGGATAGTCATAAGGCAATTCTGGGGGGTGGGGGTAGAAAGAAGTAGGCTGCTGGTTAACTAGGATCTGCAGCTTATCCAGTAGGTAGGGAAATGGGCAGACTGGGTGGGCCAAGCGGTCCTTATCTGCCGTCAAATTCTATGTTTCTATGTTAAGTCACCAGTAACAACGCAGTCCCAGTTCTGACTGAGTTGCATGAAGTAGTGAGTAAGTGACTCTATGCCTGGATTCTGTTTACCCGATGGGATATATACAGACAGGATGACAAGAGATTTGTTCCCTCACCCTATCAGAATACTGCAAGGAACATGTTTGCATCAAGAAAGGGTGACAGCAGTTTGCAAGTGAAACAGGTAGATCACTGATCCGTAGCCCTGGGACAAAATCCACCAAGAGGGGCATGAGCAAAATTACAATAGCAGTGCAAGTGATAGCAACAGTAATCAACAATTTAAAGACTATCACCATTCATGAGCAGGAACTAGCAGCAAACAATTCTGGTAGGTCCTTGACCGGTTAACCTTAGGACACAATCCACCCAGGTAGTGTGTTAGCAAAGCTACCATAGAGATATGGGTGGCAGCAACCAGTATTATACAGAAAAAACACTACTGGTAGGCAGATCTGTAGCCCATATATTTATTTAGCCCATATTTGTAGCCCATATATTTGGTACCCAAATACTTAGATCACGCAAATGAGGTGTTTAGCAGTACTACTAAATACTATTTTATAGGTAATGGGAATATTCACAGAGGATAAGGGAATGCAAAGCAAAACTGTTTTTGGCAGAAACCTTGTTAACTGAGTGCAGAACTGTTATTAAATGCCTGACTAGGCTTGGCCAGTAAAAAGTAACAGTGCCCACCCCCATCAGGCAAGACAAGGCAGTAGCAGCTAACGATGCATTGTAAACCTTTTAATAGTCCTGGAGGCAGGCAGCAGGAAGCTTGCAAACCATAGACCTATTAGGTGTCCTGTAGGTCTGAGTCCATCTAATGAAACATGCAAGTTCAAGTCTGGTGGCAGAACAGGGATCCCTATGGAACACAGATTTAAGACACAAATGCAAGCAGATGAGATGACACTGACCAACAGTCAAATAAGGAATCTGGAGACTAGTCTCCTAGATTAAGGTTGAGGAGTATCCACAATTAGACTGAAGACACACACCCAGTTCTTCCCAGCAGAGGTAAACCCTCAACTATATATCACTGCACTCCTGAGATAGTCTGAGAGTCACCAGCCACCAATTTGCAACCACAGTTCTGCATCACCGCCCTAAATTAATTAATGCCAGATGAGAAAGCATGGTGGACTGAAAGCAGCTAGAATGAAACAGGATGCTAGAATGTCAACAAGCAGGAATTAGGTCTGTGGAATGTCTCACAGCAATGTTGAAGATAAGAGCAACAAAGCCTTTCTCCAGCAGTTACCAGATTTCTTAAAGCTGTAGGATCATGCTGGAGTCTCTTTGTTGGATTAGTTGTTGGTATCTAGTTCCTCTCATGTAATCTTTAAAAATATGTTTCCACAGCTCAAACCAGATCATCCCAATGTACTATACTTGCTTTACAGTTCCTATGATGAAAACGTCTACTGGTCAGAGATCATTGTTATATACATTGCCTGTGGTTTACAGTGATTTACCACCATGTATAACCAGTGTTTGCAACTCTTTATGTATCTTCAGAATAGCCTTAAAAAAGCATCTCTTCTCCAGTAATAGATGTGATTATTTTACTATTAATTAATTTTGTCTTTGTATATGTGACAGGGTGATCCCTGTCATGGGTGGGTGCCCCGGTAGGAAGACGAGTGTCTTCCCTTGCTCCCCCCCCATGAAGTGCTCTAGTGCTATATTTAATGCAGGCATGCTTTACAGTAAGAAAGTTCCTAGTTCTAGTACTGCCTATATGGTAAAAAAAATGTTTACAGTTGCAGTACATTGATAGAAATAAAAGCAGTATTAAATGTAAAATTAGGCAGCTCTATTAAATGTCTGTTTTGTTCCCCTGGAAAGCCTGCTAAAGGTGGCTCCTGTTCTTGAGATAAGCTGGTGTGTCACGGAGAGGCATTTGTACTTCTCGTTCTTTGCCGTTACCACTCCATGACTGGACTGAGAAGGAGTTTTCATGCTCCTTACAAGTGTAAAATAAAATATGTTGTTTCGTGCAAGAGTGAGCGGCTGTCAAAGCTGCAAAACTAACCACTGGCAGCGGCTATAAGACAACACCAAGATATTACAGGAATTAAGGTTGAGTCACAAACATGTAAAGTATTGCTATATGCAGATAACATGCCTATATATATATATATATATATTTAGACGATCACCACAAATCAGTATCACCACTGACGCAGCTCCTGCATGAATATGGGGAAGTTTCAGGGTTTAAGGTGAACACTGAGAAGTCGGAGGTCATGCTGGTGGGGGGATGTCCGAGGAAGATAAAAAATCAATACCTTTCAGGTGGGTAAAGGGGAAAGCTGGATATCTTGGTACATGGATCCCGACCAACATCTCTAAATTACATCATGTTAATTATGGGAAATTATGGCAAGAAATATTTGAAGATCTAAACAGATGGAATTTACTCCCCCTTTCTTTTTCAAATAGGATGGAAACTATTAAACAAAATGTTCTCCCGAAATTGCTTTTCCTTTTTTCCACACTTACAATTCCAATACCTAGAACAGACTGGAAACATTTGCAGAAAAAAAAACTCTTTTTTCTTACAGGCAGGTAAAAGACCCTGAATAAGACGGGCTGGTTTATTAACCTCAAAAGAAAAGGGTGGGTGGGGCTCACCTGATTTTCAAGGATATTACTTAGCAGCACAAACAGTCCCCATAGTGAAGTTGCTGCCCCCGCGGTACCTGGTGGGCATTGGAGGAAAATGTACATCCTACCATTCTGACAAGACTGCTGCCATGGATTACATTACATAAAGACCTTAGTTAGATAAAGAATTGTTGGACAAAGCATACACTACAGACTTGGCTTAAAGTCAGAACATACTGTGAGCTTCCAACACAGGTTTGGCAGTACATCCCTTTAAGACATCTACCGGCCTTTCCAATACAGGAAGGGGATAGATGTTTTGAGGAATGGGGGGAACAAGGTCTGCATTATCTCACTCAATTCATACAGGAGGGAGTGACAGTAGACTATAAAGCACTAAAAAATAAGTATAATTTGCTGAACAAGGACATTTTTAGGTTTCTGCAATGCAGGCATTACATAACCACAGTATCAGGGACTGTAGTACTGGAATCTCCCCCTGTAGAAGCAGCTCCAACACTTCATGCCACAGCACTACAGAAAAATACCAAGCATCTTATTTCATATCTTTACAAGAATCTACAGGAAGAGGTGGGGACTTTAGCCATATAAGCAATCCAAGAAAGATGGGAGCGGGAGTCAGGATTTACAATTACAGAGGTGGAGTGGGCTAAAATTTGAAAGAAATACATCAAACCACATCTTCAGCAATTTGGAGAGAGTATAGGTGGAAGATAACTGGGAGATACTTTGCAACACCTATGATTTCAAAACACCTGGGCAGGCACCCATCTAACAGATGTTGGAGGGGTTGTGGAGAACAGGGGACACTATCACATTTTCTGGGCTTGCCCTCACATTCAGAGTTACTGGCAAAGGGTAAAGCAACTGACTGTAGAGATACCTACTCTGGCACAACCCCTAGACTTTAAGGAATTGGTCCTGAGTCTTTTGCCAGAGGAACTGTGGCGGGAATAACAGAAATACCTATTCACGAAACTAATTGTAGTAGGGTTGAAAGTACTCATGCAAAACTGGATAAGTGCAAAAAGGTCCACCTTGGACCAATGGTGTCGTAACATAAGGGAAATTAAGGCCGTGGAGGCTGTCACAGCAAGATTGAGGTTGGCGGTGGATAAATATAATTCCAGATGGACCCCATATTTTCATTAGATTAGCAAAATTGAGGGAGCCCCCATTTTAGATCAAACTTTAATGGATTGAAGAAAAAGGGAAACATAAAAGGTATAAGCTACAAACTCTTAAAGGGGCACTGTCAACTTTGCTGGTCAATTTTTTTATGTATGACTGCTATGGCTGCAGTGTGCCTCCTGGCACACGTGTACAACTGATTGTCTCTAGTATGCCCTTATGTGTGTGAAACTCAATTAATTATCTTACTTTTGCTCAGTTTGTCCCACCATTAGAACTGCTCCGGAGGTGAAAGGGTTAACTACCATTCTAAGAATGGAGTTTAGAGCGCGAGCTCG
The DNA here is from genome assembly GCA_016271365.2 of Neoceratodus forsteri. NCBI lineage: Eukaryota > Metazoa > Chordata > Ceratodontiformes > Ceratodontidae > Neoceratodus > Neoceratodus forsteri. The sequence goes on from CM028136.1 coordinate 966,657,147, forward strand.
GTTAGAGAAGCTCTGTCTAGATAATTTCAAACTGAAACTGTCAGATCTTTACGAGCAAAAAACTCACTAAGGTTCTGTGTGGAAGCTGTAACCTACACTAGTCAACTGGCTACCTAAATATTAACACATATTCCTGGTCCCAAAACAAAGACTCAAGTCAGGGAACCAGAAAATAATAAAATAATAAAATAAGGTAGAATAAAACACCACACCCCAAAAGGGGTGAAAAACATATAATGGGCATAACCGGTGCCCATACTGGACTGCCCACCCATACCCAAGTAGAAGTTCTGAGAGGGGCAGGCTGGGGGGGAGGTCATAATATAGCAAGACTCCATTAGAAGAAACAACATTACTAAGGTGAGTAATTTTTCCTTCAAACAACATGAAGTCTTGCTATATTATGACAATTGCAGAATACACAGCAGTACCTCCATGGAGGAGGGACAGAACCTACTTAGGGAATAGGCTCTGAAGCACGGCTGTGCCAAATCTAGCATCCCTCCTGGCCTGGATATCCAAGGAGTAATGCTTGGTGAAAGTGTGTACCGTTTTCCAGGTAGCTGCTTGACATATCTCTAAAATAGGGATGTCTCTGGCAGCAGCTATATACGCAGCTGTACCTCTGGTAGAGTGAGCCCTCAGGCCTGAAGGGGGAACCTTTCCCAGTTTTTGATAACAAAATTGGATACAAGAGACAATCCACCTGGCAATGGATCTCTTAGTGGCAGGTTTACCTTTTCCAACCTCACCAAAAGTGAGAAAAAGTTGGAGGGATTCGAACCTATGACCCTTGGTACGCTCTATATAGTAACTTAGGGCCCTCTTAACATCTAAGCTGTGCAGCCTCCTCTCACCAGAGGAGGAATGGTCAGTGAAGAACACTGGAAGTGAAATAGATTGGTTAAGGTGGAAATCTGAAACCACCTTAGGCAAAAACTTCCTGTTAGTCCTAAGGACTACTTTATCCCTGTGAAAGGAAATAAAGTCAGTCTCCACTGACAAGGCTTGTAACTCACTTGCGCCTGGCAGAAGTGATGGCTACTAGAAAAACAGTTTTCCAAGTCAAATACTTGAGCTCTGCAGAAGACAGAGGTTCAAAGGGAGGTTGCATCAACTGAGCAATGCAAACATTAAGATCCCAGGCAGGGGCCGGGTCCCTGAAAGGTGGATTAGTATGAAGTAATCCCTTGAAAAACTTGGAAAAAAAACAGGGTGAGTGGAAAGAGAAGAGGACTTTCCTGCTGAAATAAAAGCAGAGACAGCTGCCAAATGAACTTTCAGGGTAGCTGGTCTCAGGCCCAAAGAATTAAGATGGACCATATAGTCCAGAACAATGGGCAAATCAGCAGATTCCGGGGAAATATGCTTCCCCGAGCACCAGATGGAAAACCTTTTCCATTTAGAATTATAAGTGGCCCTAGTGGAAGGCTTCCTGGAAGCCTTCAGGATGTCGAAACACCTTGAGAAGGTGTAGGTCAGCAAACTCTAACTCCTCAAGAGCCAGGCCTTGAGGTTGAGGGATTTGAGATTCGGATACCAAACCCTCCCCTGGGCACAAGATAACAGATTGTGTCTCCTGGGGAGGCACAGGGGAAGATGGACTGTTAAGGACAGAAGGAGTGGGTACCAGGGCTGCCTGTCCCAATCTGGAGCAATCAGAATCATCCTGCAAGGCTGGGATCTGATTTTGACTAGCACCTTGAATAGGAGAAGGAAGGGAGGAAAAGCATATAGAAACTTCCCTTCCCAATCTAGGAGAAAGGCATCCAGAGGGACTGAGCCCATCACTGGGGGCCTGCAACAAAACAGTGGAAGTTGGTGATTGTCTGGGGCTGCGAAAAGATCTATCTGAGGGGTGCCCCATCTGGCAAAAACTATCCCCAGTACTTGGGGATCCAGTGACCATTCGTGATGGCCCTGGGAAATCCTGCTGAGAGCATCTGCCAGGACATTGTCCTTTCCTGGGAGGTGAACTGCTATGAGGGAAGTGTTCAGGGAATAAGCCAGAGACCATAACTATTAGCTCGGGTGCACAAGGCCGAAGACCGAGTGCCCCCTTGTTTGTTGATGTACCACATTGTGGTGGTGTTGTCTGTTCTGACTTGTACCACTTTGTTCTGAACAGATGCAGAAAACACTTGAAGTGCTAGAAAGACAGCTCTGAGTTCCAGCAAATTGATGTGGAGCAGAGATTCCTGAGGGGACCACACTCCCTGAGTGGAGAGGTCGCCCATGTGAGCTCCCCATCCCAGAAGGGATGCATCCGTAGTGAGGGTCAAGGAATGCGACAGAGGGATGAAGGGAACCCCCAGTCTTAAATTGCTCTGATCCTGCCACCACTGAAGGGCCTGGATCAGGGTTCGAGTCACTGGGACCAACTTGGAAAGGGGATCTTTTCTCTGAGACCAAAAGGCTCTCAAGTGAAACTGAATGTCCCTCATCTGAAATCTTGCTCCTTGCACTACAGCTGTGGAAGCAGCCATGTGCCCTAGGAGCTGTAAGAAGTGCCTTGCTGGTCGAGAGACCTGCAGAGTGAAGGAGGAGGCCAGGGCCACCAGGTTCCTTACCCTCTCTAAGGGTAGGAAGGCTCTGGCCTGCTTTGTGTCCAATTCTGCACCTATGAAGGTGAGTACCTGAACAGGTTCCAGAACTGACTTTGGAAGATTGAGCAAGAAGCCCAGAGAGTGAGCAGCTGCTGGTAACTTGCAGGTGTGATTTGACCTGTTCTGGAGACTGGCCTACAATGAGCCAGTCATCTAGATAGGGAAAAACAGCAATCTTTTGCCTTCTTAAATGAGCAACTGCTACTGCCAGACATTTTGTGAATACCCTTGGGGCAGAGGAGAGGCCGAAGGGCATTGCTCTGAACTGGTAGTGACCTGAGGGCAGTTCGAATCTGAGGTACTTTCGGTGGGAGCTTCTGATTAGAACATGGAAATAGGCATCCTTGAGGTCCAGGGAAGCTAGCCAGTCCCCTGGCCTTAGAGAAGGTAAAATCATTGCCAGAGTCACCATTTTGAACTTTGGTTTCAAAAGGTGCTTGTTCAGATATCTTAGGTCTAAAATGGGCGCCATTCTCCTGTCTTTTGGGGTAAGGAAATATCTGGAGTACAGACCCTTGCCCTGGTGTAGGGGGGAAACCCTTTCTACAGCTCTGAGAGCTAGGAGGGTTGAGACTTCTGTTTCTAAGGTAAAAGTCTCTAGAGGGTTTTCAGGTGGAAAAAATCTGGCTCTCATCTTTGGAAATGTTTTGAAGCTGAGAACCAGACCCTGGCTTACTACTTCCAGGACCCATTTGTCTGATGTTAGAGACTCCCAGTCCTGGGCGAAGTAAGCCAGCCTGCCCCCTACAGGTAGTGGAGAACCGGCCCTGGGCACCCCATCAGGGTGCCTGTTTGGCAGGGGCTTTAGTCTGAGGGGTGGGAGCAGACCTACTTGCACCCCATCTGCCTCTGCCTCTGAAGAACCCCCTCTGAGCATAAGCAGAAGAAGCCTGGGTTTGGTAAAAAGGCCTGTGAAAGAGCCTACCTCTACCCCTGGGGGTCTGCTTCTGAGGAGTGGCTTGCCGCTCCTTGGCTTGTGCACTCCTATAAGTTGTTCTGTATTCATCCATTTTCTTCATGTAATTCTCTGTTTGCTCCCCAAACAGAGAATTCCCCACCACAGGAAAATCCATAGCCTTAGACTGGGTATCCTGTGACAAGTTAGTACACCTGAGCCAAGCTAACTCATCGAAAGGCCACAGATGGCCATGACTCTAGAGGATACATCATTAGAATCCACAGCAGCATGGAATTGCACCTTGGAAGCCTCAATACCATCAGAAGCCAACTGCTCCAGCTCCTTGGCAAGCTGGCCAGGGGCCTGTTTAGCCAAAGCCATGACAGTGTCCCATCTAGATTTTTGGTATCTTGCCACATAAGCCATGTAATTTGCTTGTCTGAGTCCCAAGGATGCTGCCATGTATTGTTTTTTAGCCATGGCATCAATCTTCCTGGAGTCCTTGTCAGGAGGATGTGAAGCCAGGGGAATGTTAGCTTTATCACAGGCTACAGCCTGAACTACTCCAACATGACTGCATTGCTGTGAAAGAAAGTCTGTATCAGGACCTGACAAAGTGTACCTCCTGTCCATCTTTTTGTCAACAGGAGGCACAGAATTAGGGGCTTTTAGAATTTTTATTGTTTGCTTCCTAAAAGACTTATGTAAGGGGATAGATAATCTCCTAGACTCTGGGATATCCATCATTTCCACAAAATCAGGTTCCTCTTGCTCATCCACAGCTTCCTCTAATGGGAGCTGGAGGGTTTCAGCAACCTTTTTATAAAACAAAAAATGAGAAGGGGACTCAGAAAGCATAGGGGGAGATTCTAAAGGTCTGTCTGGGGAGATGTCCGGTTCAATGGGCACATCCAGACTCTCAAAGTCACATTCACACTGTTCATAATCCTCCTCCCCCTCCTCTGGTTCATAAAAATCTCCAATGTCATATTCTTGAACCGGTGGAACCGACCGAACCGACCTCCTACCAAACAGTGGCGGTTCGGATGGAACCGGAGAAAGTGACTGTACAATTTGTATAGCTTTTGCTATTTCTGCAGCAGTTGGAGAAGGAATTTTGGACTCCATACCTGCTGATTTTTAGTTTTTTCTTTGCTGGAACTGGCTCCTCAGAGCCAGCTTTATGTTTGCCCGAGGAAATCTATGCCCTGGTCAGAGGGATTCCTCCGGGTTCGCTGGCACCGAACCGGCTGGCCATCCGGTCAGCGGACTTTGGCCTCTCGTTTCTGAGCCTGCCCACTCTCTTATCCAGGGTGGCTGCAGGGAAATTCTTACAAATCTGGCATCTGAATTGAGGTGGTCAAACTCAGACAATAAACACATGTATGTGTGGGTCAGCCTTGGCAAAGGCTTCCCTACAGACACTACAGTGTTGAAACCAATGGGCCGGTTTTCTTTTGGGTTTCTCAGACATGATGCCAGCCTAACCAACAAACTTGCCCTTTTAACGGCAGTGCCAGGCAAGACACCCTTATCGGTTCCCAACCGTGTCACGGGTCGTGGAAAAAACGTAATGAAATCCGGTTTTTTTAGAACCGATAAGAACCGGGAACCGCACTCTAAAAGCTTTAAAATGCTTAAACTTTAAAGTTTTAACCAACCTGATCGGTTCGAACCGAACCGATAACATTTACAAGTTCCACACAGAAATAAAAACCTGTCTATTACTTACAATACCACAGACAGAGCTTGAACCGATCGGTTTGCGGTTAAAAATAATAATACTCACGGTTGAATTTAACCGAGAAAATACTGTTTAAACCGAGAAATGAACCGAGCAGTAGGAGAAATCTCCGGAGCGACTGTTCAGTGAGGCGGAGTAAAGAATCTGACAGTTTCAGTTTGAAATTATCCAGACAGAGCTTCTCTAACCGAGCTCGCGCTCTAAACTCCATTCTTAGAATGGTAGTTAACCCTTTCACCTCCGGAGCAGTTCTAATGGTGGGACAAACTGCAATTGTCATAATATAGCAAGACTTCATGTTGTTTGAAATATAATTCCAGATGGACCCCATATTTTCATTAGATTAGCAAAATTGAGGGAGCCCCCGTTTTAGATCAAACTTTAATGGATTGAAGAAAAAGGGAAACATAAAAGGTATAAGCTACAAACTCTTAAAGGGGCACTGTCAACTTTGCTGGTCAATTTTTTTGTGTATGACTGCTATGGCTGCAGTGTGCCTCCTGGCACACACGTACAACTGATTGTCTCTAGTATGCCCTTATGTGTGTGAAACTCAATGAATTATCTTACTTTTGCTCATTATTAAACTAGAAGGTGGTCGCATGGACAGACTTAAACTCACCTGCACACCGGAAGTATTATCTCGACGAGACTGTGCGGCTGCTACAAGCGCGGTCCTGAAGTGTGACTTTTGGAGATGCGAGGTGGAAAAATAGATTCATCTGGTAGATCTGCCTTTATTGAACACTTGCTGCTTCATACCACCAAAAGACGAGCATCGAGAGGGGAGCAAATAACTTTTAAAAACCAGGACTGAAATCCTGCAAATGCGCAAGCACAGCATGAGTAAAGATCCTGCACATGTGCAGGATATACGCTGTTGTGCATCGTGGATTTCAGTCCCGGTTTTTAAAAGTAATTTACTCCCCTCTCGGTGCTCATTTTTAGGCGGTATGAAGCAGTAAGTGTTCGATAAAGGCAGATCTACCAGATTAATCTATTTTTCCACCTCACATCTCCAAAAGTCACACTTTTTTGGACTGCGCTTGTAGCAGCCGCACGGTCTGGTCAAGATAATGCTTCCGGTGTGCGGGTGAGTTTCTGTCAGGTCAAGTGACCAACTTCTAATTAAAAAATAAGCAAAAGTAAGACAATTCATTAAGTTTCACACGCATAAGGGCATACTAGAGACTATCAGTTGTACGTGTATGCCAGGAGGCACACTGCAGCCATGCATAAATAAATTGTCCAGAAAGCTGACAGTGCCCCTTCAATATAATCAGAGTGAGCATATCAGTAGGCAAACACAGGGCAGCTAAGGACCATTATAAGGTGAGGGTAGTAATACCCAAGAAACTGTAATTAAACCTAAGTTAACTTGTTGATCTAAAAAAAAGATTATACCCCATTTACAAACAAATTCCTTAGGCCTGAAAAGGTCAAGAAGTAAAAACCAACAGAGACACTGAGTGTAGGTTAAGTTGTTTTATTTAAAATGGATAGTTTAATAGTTGTTTTCTCTTTTTTTTTTCTCATTTAAATATAACCATGGTGATTTATTAAATAGTAATGGAATATACAGTTTGACATAAAAACTGTACTCAAAGAGAGCAAGTGGCTCAGCAGCAGCTCTGTGACGTCTGGAGCACAGGATTCCGACCATGTATTGGCTAGACGGGACAAGGAATGCACAATGCTAGTTCAAGGCCTATGATGCTAAGTGGTATGGAGAAGCCTGTTTACAAACAGTAGTTGAAATATAGCCGGAAGAAAGACATTCCTGTGGGACAAATATAAAAAAATAAAGGGAAAAGGGGTCATTCATTAGCTTTCAACATCAGATAACAGACTATCGCTAATCTTGTAAACAAATTACTTTGTTTTTCAGTTAACAGATGTGATTCTGAATCTGTAAAATTGAATTATTATCATGCTTGTGATTTGACATTGAATACTGCTTTCAATAAAAAAAATTTTCAAAGTTCGAAAAAAAGCTGCCAAACTGATACTGCAGCTGCCGTTCTCTGCCACAACCTTCCCGTGCCCGTCCCTGAATTTCAAATTTATGCTTTAACTTTTAAAACCATAAAAAGTGGTTTGCAACTTGAGAGGGAGCGGAACAAAGTTAAATTAAAGCTCCTTGCTCCAGCTATCAGGTGTGCAGTGCGCCAGTAAGAGTGAGCGGCTGGCAGACTGCCAGAATACAACTGTAGCTGTCCCACTCTTCATTAAACAATAATAAAGCTTCAAAAGAAATTTAAAGAAAAAAACCCAGTAGGGTCTAAAGAAAAGCAAGGAGAGAGTTTTATTATATGTCTTAAATCAGGGCAAATGTCCTAACTGAGCGAACGCAGTGCAGAAGAGAGCAGCAGGCTACATAACTTTCACTTTCTGCTGCTCCACGTTACCATTTACTCCCTGCGGTGTCCGTTTGACCCTCCTGCCCCTCTTTTAAGTGAAGATGTCTTGAGGGAGTAAGGAGTAATAAGAGGAAGGAGCAGACACACTCCTTGTTATTTAAAAAAAATTAGAGTGATGTTCAGGGTGACAGCGAGCTACAGACAAGGTGCCAGATGAGCTATTTCAGCTGCAGTTTGAAGCGGGGCGGCAATCGCTTTTACTTTCAGCTGCCCCCGCTTCTAAAAATAGCACAGCTGGTTAGTGCATCTATGTTGAGGACAGTGGTATCCCTAAGTAATAGCTGCTAAAACAGATTTAGAGTAAAACAGAAGAGAGAGAGAGAGAGAGAGAGCCAAAGCAAATTAAATTACAAAAAGGGAGCATGTAAATGCAGCATTCTCCCTCTCTCTGCGCTGATGCATGCAGCTATCTGAGCAGAGCGGGTGGCTACGGGTTTTCTTGTACATTTCAGCCACCGTGCCAGTGAAGATCTCGCTGGGCTCAGCTATAGATAGGACAGTCACTCTGTCCAAAAATGTATGCTAAAGCTCTGAATTAGGGCACAAAATGCCATAGAAATTAAACTAAAAAGAGGACTCAGAAAAAGGAAATGACAGGGCCAAAATGAAATGATTCCCGACGGCTGACATTTGTAACCGTCGGAGGAAATGATATGAGTACTGTTGTCTCAGTGCCCAGAAAAAAAAAAGTCTTAAATAATAAATAAATGTTGTGACTTAGGCACAGTAGTGCTTGGAATTAATCCTAACTAAAAATTGAAAGTACCTTTGAGAAGCCCCTCTGTATGTTGCATGGGTGTTGCTATAGGGCTGGCGGCCCTGAGAATGCAGGTATATATGGTGCTCCAAAGAGTGCGGTCACTCCAATAGGGTGGGGCTTAGCCCCTTTACTGCCCATTAAGTATGCCAAAGGTATTTTAGGCCTTCAAACCAAGACAAGGATACTGTATAGTTCAGGATATGATGAAAGTATATGTACCTTTCCACTATGAATGTTGATAGAGGGTGAAAAGGTAACAGGAGGTCTGATAGATACATTATACAAAAAAGGAGCAGATCACCTGACAGTGATGTCACACTGGGTAGATCCCTTGTATGTAATGTTACCCAGAAAGTAATATAAAAGCCTACCACTAGGGGCAGCATTTAGATAGGGTGGCCAGTGAGGAACTGACTGTGAGACGTGCAAGACCTCATGAGTGTGCTCTCACACTAGCACTTTGAGCAAGCAGCGAAAAAGCCTGGTGATCCTGCTGTACCAGCAGTGATTTTGTTATCCTTTATTTTTGCAAATATTTAATTTCTCATCTTTTATGAAAACAAATAAAATGATAAACGTTTGGTTTTAAACGTTTTTTTATGCACCAAATTGTCTGCCTGTGCCTGATGTTATTATGACTACCCACACCCTATGACAGTATACTTCCTCTAGTCAACTGTTACTACGTTTTATGTAATTTGTTAATGTTTACTTTTGTTATTTGCTCTGGTCGCCCATGTAAACAGGTCTTTGGCCCATGGACTTTTCCAGATTTTAACAAAACAAACGAAATAAAAGTTACTCCTGAAAAAGTACCCATTCCAGTGCTGTAATTGTTCAGAATGATGATTCAGGTGACTTGTGTGATGTTCACAAAAGATATGGCGAAGGCTGATAGAGTTACTCCACAAGTTTGGAGCACAAAAAAGACAAAAACCTAAACTACAGATACAGACAGATAGAAAATCACAGGCACTATCCAGGCAGCCATATTGTATTTCATTAGCCACCACCTAGACCAGTCCAGTGATCCTCTCTGATAGCGTGTGTGTGTGTGTGTGGGGGGGGTCAGTTAGTGCCACTTAGAAGTAACCTCTTCACCACCAGATATGCTCCCAGCCTCCCATCTGTGACTCTGGTGTCAGCGTGGCTCAGTTGGTAGCACATCCGCCTCTGGACCAGAAGGTTGTGGGTTCTCGTCCCACACCGGGATTGGACTTGCACCTAAAATCGCTGGCATCCAAGTGCAGTATTGGGGGGGGTGCTGTACTGCTGGGATGTGCCGTCCTTCGGATGAGACGTTAAACCGAGGTCCCTTCTGCCCATCCTGGTGTTGTCCTGGTGGGTGTCCAGGTGAAGTAAAGAACCCAGGGCACTATTGCAAAGAGTAGGAACATTCCGGTGTTCTGGCCAACATTCCCTTCCCATAAACCGGTTCATGCAATTATCCAGGCTGTGTGTGGGTGATGATGTGCGATATGGCTGCCACCACACATTCAGTCACTTCACTACCAGTCTAGCATTGCTTGTAAAGTGCTTTGGATGTATGAAAAGCGCTATATAAATGCAGATTCTTCTTCTTCTTCTTCTTCTTCTGAAACCTAACAGGAGATAACAAGGTCAGTAACTCCAAGATACACGCTGGGGAGAAATGAAGAATTTAAACCCCATGATTTAATATATGACTATCTGCACATCTTTTTAGAACTTCTTTATTAAAGGGGAACAGTCAGTACTAACAGACCCACACCCAAGTGTGGGGCAGGTCTGAGTTTGCAGTGTGTGTGCCAAAACATTTTTTTTTTTTACTTTCTGTTTACTGCAGTATAGTAGATTATGGCAGGCTGATTCTGCTGACTTCCAAGCTGACATTTCCTGTAACCAGAAATCTCAGAACCTGCGGCAGCTGACATGAGAGCAGGGCTGCAGTAGTGGGAGATTCAATAGCCTGCAGTGTATGTTAGAGTTTTTATAAGCTCTGATCTTTAGTTTGCTAGTCCTGTTGCCCTCCAGGGGCTAAGTACAGTCACAGAGGATTGTACTTAGCCCTGGAAGGACAGCGGGACCAGCAAGCATCTGATCTGAGTTTATAAAATCTCTAACATGCACTGTAAGCTATTGAATCTTCCACTGCTGCGGCCCTGCTCTGATGTCAGCTGCAGGGGATTCTGGGATTTCTGATTACAGCAAATGTCAGCATAAAAGTAAATGAAATCAACCTGATACAGTCTACTATATAGAGAATAATACATGGGTGTGTCTGTGTAACCAGAATTTTATACACAACCAGGATGTGGGATGTTACATAGACCCTGAGAGTGAAGCTCAATGGGTTTATAAAAGCATTGCATACTAAGGGTGCGTATAAAATTCTGAGTTACACACACACATACCCATGTCTGTTTTTCATAATGTTACTGACGAGCATTTTTATTAAATGTTCAGTATAGGTGCTTAGCTTGGAACCAATAAACACAAGACAAAATCATGCTTTAAACTTGTTTGTTTTACTAGTGGAACACATAAACATAGACAGAAACAGCAAAATGATTTTTTTATCTTCTTTTGTTTAAACAGGTAGCGGTTGTGGGACTCCTGCACACGTTGTCACTAGAACGAGCTTGATTGACAGCTCGCCATTACAACCACCTGGTTGTAATGCAAAATTACTACCTAGTTATCCAAGCATTAAAAATGTTTGTTAGTAATTGTACTACAGTAAACAGTAAGTTACAAAAGCACTGACATAAGGGTTATGCTAAAAGGGCATTGTAATAACTTTTGTGTATTTTTTCATGTTTCTGTGTTTAATTTTTATTATCAGCTAGTCATCTTGTAAGTATTTCAGCTGATATAAAAACTGTCTGATAAATCTAAAGTTTCAAGCCATTGGAGACCATGTCTGAGGTAGTCAGAGAGGGGGTTCTTTGGGCAAACAACAGAGTTCTTATTAGCTAAAGGGTACTTATACTTCAAATAAGTCAGGAATTTTTCACATCCCTGGCCATGCAGCGAGCCTGCTTGAGCAGACAGGGCTCAGAATAATGAGAAGGTTTCTGAGTCCACAAAAATCCAAGATTCCAGTTTAGATCAGTTTTTCAGATGGGAGGTTTTCCCAGGGACAGAAGAACGTGTCAAGTCTATGATGTCAGAGTGACATACTTGATAATGTGTCTCGGGGGGCTGGCAGCCAAAGGGTTTTAAGAACTTGTCAGACCCTAAAAAAGTTAGACAGGTTTTCAGACCTTGAGCAGTTAACAGTTAAGGTTCGAGTCTGGCCTGATTCACCAAGGTGTCCTGTCTGGTAAGCCCTTTCTATTTTGGAAAAGATAGGAATGTAGCAAGATTTTTCTGTGTGTTTTTTTTTTTTAACTGTTCAAAACATTTTCTTATCTCTCTAGAAGTACTGCTGCCATTGTCTTAGTGTAGTATCCTGTATTATATGTTTAAATATCTTGAGGTATGAAAATATTATTTTTATATACTTCATGCTTCTATGACTGAGTCCTCTGAGGTACAGATAACTGAGTTAACTGATAAAAAATATGTTTCTGTCTCTAAGGAGAAGGCTACGGTTACTGTAATTTGTTTCTAAAGCAAAGTGAGGTGCTCCCATCTGTGACAAAGAGGGGTGGGTCATTTGCCTTTTGGTGATGAACGCTGAACTATGTGATAGTGACTCTGGTGGGATTCAGACCTAATGGTACCCTGAAAGAATGTCTATGCTGAGTGGTGGCAGCCACTGAAGTACCCTTGCAGGTGTCTGAAGGGTCCGAGAAAGCTGGTAACAATGTACCGGCTGAGTCTGAGAGAGACCAGTCTGTCACAGGCATCAACTATAAAGCCATTGTTAAAGAAATATAAAGGTACACCTGCCCATAATACAAGGCATCATGGGTAATATATGCAAATCACCAAGAAGTAATTTAGGCTAGTTAGGCTTCAAGCAGGACTGTAAGGTGTCAAATGGCCTCACAAACAATCTGTAAATGCTAAAAACTACAAACCACAGACACACTGTGTACTTGTAAGGACTCAGCAGTGTGCTACACCTGCTGCCTCAGCCAAGGATGTTGGGTCAACAACCCAAATGCTGAAAATGGTTTGGGTCACACTGAGCACTAAATCAGAAAGTAATTTTTTTGAAATTGTATTGTATCCTCCTCCTCTGCCTCCTCCGACCCTTCGGCGTTGTCCCGCAGACATCCCACTACCCGCGACCCAGCTCACACAATCCACGGGCCCCCATGGAGCCGCGGTTTACCCCAGGCGGGCAGTGAGGGCCATCCCCGTAACTCACAGTTTCCTTGGCCCGTGGACTTGCTGGTGGGCGCGGGCAAATCGCAGGCACGTCCCAGGACCCGCTTCCTCCCGGACAAGGCAGGCTCCATTTTCCTGTTTCCTCCCTCCCTTTGCAGATGCAATCCCTTGATGTCATGGCGTACGTCGGCGTCTGCTCTGCTATTGGTGGCCGTCCGACCAATCCCTGAAAGGCATCGCTTCCTCGAGCCTCCGCTCGAAGGAGTCGCTAAGGCGAATGTGGCGAATCCCTCCCGGAGTAAGCGAGCTGTCATCCGGACGCTCAAGCCCTGACTCCCTCGTCACCCACCGCTACCAGTCTGCCTTCAACCCGGGTCGCCGGCGTGGAGCGAGGTGTGGCATTCAACGCCTCAACCCTCTGCGCCACCGGGCCGGCTCATGAGAAAGTAATTTAAAAGACAAGAATTTCACTGCAAACACACTGAAGCAAAAGTTACACAAAAAGTGTACTGTCAATAAAGCCATGTGTTAAAAAAACACAAAATTACACATAACTTGTAATGCAAGCAATCAAGGGTAATATACCCATCATAAAAGAATTTAGGCTGGTTAAGCTTTTAACAACACCATAATACGAACATACAAGCATACGAAGAAGCCATCAGAAGAAGGGCATTTGGTCTATAATGTGCCAAAAGGCTTCACAAACAATATGCAAAGGCTTCAAATAGCAAACCACAGGCAGAATCTTCAGCTTTGCTAGGACTCAGTGTTTAATGACTGTTGCCTCAGTCAAGGATGCTGGGTCATTCAGTCAAATGCTGACAATGATTTAAATCATGGTGAGCCCAGACGTTAGCTGTTTATTGGTCCTACTGCATGTCCAAAGACTAAATAGGTTTCGCTTAGCCTCTGGAGAGCAGTGGGACCAGCAAATAGCTAACTGAAACTTGGAAGACATATCAGACAGAGTACTGATCAACTAAATCTCCCGCAGCAGCAGCCTGGCCCTCACGTCAACCGCATGGGAGTCTAGGATGCCTCCAGCCCATATGCAGCTAATAAATGTCAGAGCTGCAAGACAGCAGGAGCAACCAGATATGAGGGCTGCTATTTTAAAATGAGCAAGTAAGAAAATTATGTTCTGCATATAAAGTGCTAATCATGTCCAACCCGACACATAGGTGTGGGGCTGGTATGTGTGACTGTTCCCCTTTGAAGAAATACAAAATTTAAAATAACCCATAATGCAAGGCATCAAGGGCTCATCATGAAAGAATTTAGTCTGGTTAGGATCCTAAGGTGCCCAAAAGGCTTATAAACAATCTGCAATGACGAAAAATAAATTGGGACAAAAGACTCAAAGAAAGAAGAGACCGACAACACGAAAATGAAATTTGTACGTGTTTACACAGCATACATATTACCTGTTTATAAAGCAGGGGCAGATTTAATGGACCCAGAGACCCCTCCACCCTTAAATTAATGTATTGCTAACTATGTTACTATAAGCAAAACAGTATTACAATATCTCTGCTGCATGCTCAGAAAAACTAATATTACGCCTTTGCTTCAAAACTGATAACACAAGATAAAATGTCGCTTTATGTAAAACATAATCAGCAGCACAAACATGCCTGCTGTGTATCCAAGGGGAGATTAAATATTTTCATTTTTATACTGTAGTTTACACCTGTGTCTCTTCTTTAACTTTCAATGATCCCTTGTAACAGACAACTCAAGCATCAAATACGGCTTGCTTGGCATCTGAGACATACTCCATCTCAGAAATCTTGAGATGGCTTTGTAAGACTTTTGTTCTTACTTCACCATTTAATATCCCTATACAACTAGATTTCTTTGTCAGCTTCTATAGACAACAAAGAGTAGGCGCTTTTGAATGACTAAGATCATTTCTTCAATGTCAAATATTTAATGAGTGCTTTGGAGTTTGTGACAGTCAAATCAAGATACAGTGAGGAAAACAAATGTGGTTTTTCACAGTTTTCAAAACAAAACAAGAAAAAGACGTGCTCCACTCTTTACATATTTAGGTTACTGATTTCATGGCAGTGCTTAGAATAAGTAAGCAATGACCCATAACAGGGCATGCGTTTCTAGAGAATGAATGCAAACCCTGGGTGAATTAAAAGGCACAAGGCCAATGGCAGAGTGACCTTCAACGCAGCCAGAAAGTGCATTAATTCTCAAGAAAACCATGCCCTGGAGTGGGTCACCGTGCTTATAAAATTAACTTTTTTTTAAATGGGAAAGATTTAATTCTCCTTTATTTAGGTTGTTGCTAGGTAGAATATGTGAGTTTAGTAACAAAGGCTGCATGCCTTTAAATGAAACTGGGAAGTACAAACGTGCAGTATGTCCTGTTGATTCTTGTGTTTAAAAAGTGGAAACCTTTTTTATTTTAATGGAAAAATGTTTTATTTTCATTTAGTTAGGCGGTTGCTAGGTAGATTAGGGCAGGTTAGTTATGAGCTGTTCATATACCAGAGATTAATAGTCAGGTAATGTGCTTGGACCAAAGAAATTGCTAGGATTCTGAAGGAAACTGAAGCCCATTTTATAACATTTGATAATATTCTTGGGGAGCGCCATTGGCCACTTGTTAATAAACTAATGTTTTTACTTCAGTCTTCAGTTTTCATGTGCCATATCTTTTGGATTTGCTGATCTGTTGTGGCAGCCTGTGAACGGTGTGTTGCTGTAATACTGTCTGCTGTTTATGCAGCTTTCTGGGCTGCTAATTTCTATTTTTCCTTTTTAATTTCTAATTGTTTTTTCTTTTGTGTTTTGTTTCTGTAAGGCAACATCATAAGTGCATTTTTTGCCAGCTGCTGACTGCTGCAAACAGCAACTGTTCCGGCATTGTGTTCTAGTTCTGTGACGGAATCAGAAGTAGTAGCTCACTGAGCTGTTTGATTTCATGCTGTCCACTGAGTTCTACAATACCAGGAATAAAATTCGGATCTATGACAGTCGGTCAAAAATTTCATTGTCGACTGACGTTACAGTGACTCCTTTATGTCGACCCCCGGGGAAGGGGTGCAATACCCCCACAAAGCAGTGCTGAGTTCCCGCGCCAACACTACAGTGACCTGGCACTGTTGTCGCTGTAGTGTCAGTCGCTGTAAGTTGTTGCGGTAGCGACGGTATACCATAACATTCTAGAAGACTAAGGTCCGGATATTCAAAGCAGTTGCGCATGGTGCAACTGAGTTGTGCCGGCGCAAGTATGGAACTGCACCATGGAGCTATGTTCAGTGGGAGCCAATGCACAGTGCAAGTACCAGTGCGCCAATGCGCAATGATAATGAATGCAGGTGCAACCACAGGGGGCGTGCCCATGCATATCTAGTGCAGTGCGATATTAAACCGTGGAACCATGGCGCATGTGAGCAAGTGTACTAGGAGACTCTTAGTGTTCAGGGACTCAATGATTAGAGAGGTACAGAGGGCAGTGGAGGGGTGGGTTAGGAGGAAGGGGGATAGTCCGGTGCCTTCCTGGTGCATCAGCCATCGTGGATTTAAAAAGGATAGACAGGATGGTGGAGAAGGAGTGGGGGAGCTGTTGGTGCTGGTATACCGGGGTACCAATGATCTGGCGAACCAGCTATTTGAGATGGTAAAGAGGAACAACAGTAGACTGGGGGACAGATTGGTGGCACACAGTCTCCATGGCCTTTTCCAAAGTCCTCCCTGTGTGGGGCAGGGAGGGGAGGTAGGCTAGGATAAGGAGTGAGGTAACTGAGGAGTTTAACTGGTGGCTTATGGGATGGTGTCAGGAGAAGGGGTACCACTTTGTGGGAAATTGGGGGGACTAATGGGACAGGAGACTATTCAACGGCGATGGACTTTACCTGACAAGAGAGGGGGCCTGTATGCTGGTGCAGAAGTTTGACGTCTATAACAGATGTTTAAACTGACTCGGGCAAGACTGGAACTAGGAGAACCATGGTGGCAAGCGATAGGATGGAGATCCTAGCTAGTACTCCCCACATCTGGGGCTTGCAGCAACACAACGGGTACAAAGGGGGTTGTGGCTCCAACTGGATGAGGTGAGGAGACATTGGAAAGGGGTAATGTAAGTGTGCAAACACCAAAAAATGCAAAAGGATGACAGGACAAGGAAAGCACAAGGGTAGCAGCAATGGAGAATAAGGGGTCAGAGGGAAAGGGGTAAGCCCTAATGCCAGAAGCCTGGCTAACAAAATCAGCAAACTCCTGGTACTGACAGTGGACACTGAGGTGGACCTGGTGGCCATCACAGAAATGTGGGCTTCAGAAAATAATGACTGGTACCTAACAGTCCCTGGGTACTCACTGTTTAGGAGGGATAAATGAACAGGTAGGGGAAAGGAATAGCCCTTTTTGTCAAGGAGGGCATCAAGGTGGCAGAAGACAGGTGCATCAGGGGTAGTACTGGAGAGACTGAGTCACTGTGGGTGCAACTCAACGGCAGCCTCAGGCAGGAAACTGCACTTAGGAGTGATCTACAGATCTCTGGAGCAAGGGGAAGAAAGATAGAGACAGAGAACTCAGGGAAGAACCTGAAAGAGGGGTGGGTAAAGGGGGAAGTAGTGATGGTGGATGATCTGAACCTGCCAGACATCGACTTGGAGCACCAGAAGTCAGACCTTGCTGCATGCCTGCTAGGACTGTCTGTCAGTGCAGCTAGTTAAGGAACCCACCAGGCAGACTGCGGTTCTCAATGTGATGCTCACCAACTCGGAGGTGACTGGAGCTCTGAGAATAGGGGAGCCACTGGGGAACAGCTACTATAATTCCATTTGGTTTGAACTTGCTCTTGGGTCTGGAAAACCCCAAGTGAGAGCTTAACTCCTAGAGTTCAGAAGGGCGAACTTCAACAAGCTGAGGGAGCTTGTCATGGAAAAATCAGTCATGGTTGACAACACGGGGAGGTGGAAAAGAGATGGGGAGCAATTAAGGGAGCCATTCTTGAGGCATTTAAGTTATGCATGAGAATAGTAACCAAAAAGAACAGGTTCATAAGACCGTTAAGGTTTTCAACAAGAGTTCGGGAAGCGGTGAGGGCAAAGAAGAAAAAAATTACCGTAGTAATTTTGTTTCTTCCAAAGGGATCCCTCACTAAGTTTAGAAAGTGCAATCATTCCCCTTGAATTAACAGCCCCAGAGCTTAAAATGTTATGCTAGTTATGGCATTCAAAATTAAATTCAAACTGTGTGGTGTGGTCAAGCTCACCCCTGCACCCTAACGTCGGATTTATTTCTAGAGCTAGGGTGAGCAGTGATCACTGAAACTAGCTAAATGGCAAGCAAAAACTCTTACAAAACGTTATCCAAAAAATGTACTAAATTTGTTAAACAAAGCAGAACAAATCAATTTGTTACAAAAAAAAAACCTAAGACTTGGAACACTTAGCAGCAACTGTTGAAGCACTGTAACAAGTAATGCTCAAGCAAAAGGAACTGACTGTTGTAGGAACTTTTTTCCAGGTTCTCGAAGGGGAGGCAGGGATTAGGGATTGTTAAACTTAGTGAGGGATCCCTTTAGAAGAAACAACTTTTCTATGGTGAGTAATTTTTACTTCAGACCCCGGTAATCCCTCACTTAAGTTTAACAAGTGCAGACTCTATAGCAGTACCTTGTGAGGATGGCTACAGAACCTATTTAGGAAAAAGTATGTATATCCAGACAGTGATGCTGTGTGAAAGTGTGCACTGGTTTCTGGGAAGTTGCTTTACAAATCTCTCTACCCCTTAATGCTGCCACAGAGGCAGACGTGCCTCTTCTAGCGTGTGCCCTGAGCCTCTGGAAGGGCAGTTTGCCAGCTTTGTGATAACAGAACTGTATGTTGGATATGATTCACTGAGAAATTGTCTTGGCTGCTGGTTTGCCTTTTCCCATTTCACCACAGGTAACACATAGCTGAGTGCTAGTGGACCTAGCATCCTTTGTGTGGTCCAGATAGTATCTCAGTGTCCTTTTCATATCCAGACTGTGCAGCTTTTACTCACCTGAGCTGGATTATCTTGTAAAGAAAACTGGAAGGGTAATTGACTAATTCAGATGGAATTCAGACACCACTTTTGGAAGGCATTTCCTGTTTGTCTTTAGGACTACCTTATCCCTATGGAAAATTATATAGTAGGAATCTGTACAGAGGGCCTGTAACTCACTCACCCTTCTGTCAGATGTCAGTATCACCAAGAAAACTGTTTTCCAGGTGATATACTTCAGTGCAACAGTGGCCACGAGCTCAAAGGGAGCCTCCATCAGCTGGGCAATGCACAAGTTCAAATCCCAGGGAGGGACAGGTTGCCTCACTGGAAGGTACAGGTGATTAAGGCCCTTGAAAAACTTCTTGAAAATGTGTTGAGAGACCACTGACCTGCCTTTGCCAGCTGATATGTAAACTATCACTGCTGCTAAATGCACCTTCAGAGTCAAAGGCCTTAGGGCCAAGGACAGGAGGTGGACTAGATGGTCCAGGATTGTGGACAGAGCTGCACAGAGGGGGTTGATCTGTTTGGGAAGGCACCATAAGGAATATCATTTCCATTTTGAAGAATAAGTTTTCCTTGTTGCTGGTTTTCTGGAACCCTTAAGATAGGTTGTCTGCTGAAGCAGGACAGAAGCACGGAGTACCAGGTTTGCCTGGCCTAGTCTGCAGCAATCAGAATCACTGTTGCTGACTCCCTTCTCAGTTTTATCAACACTCTCAGTAAAAGTGGGAAAGGAAGGAAGGCACAGAGAAACTTCCCTGACCAGCTGAGGACTACAGCATCCTCTGGGGTTGAAACCACTAATGGAAGTCTGCAAAAGAAAGTGGGAGCTGGTTGTTCTCCCAGGAGGTGAACAGATCTATTTCTGGTGTACCCCACCTTCTGAACACTGATGCCAGCACCTGCTGGTTATGGGTCCATTTGTGATTTCCCTGGCTTATCCTGCCTAGAGAATCTGCTAGAATATTGCCTTTCCCTGGTAGGTGCACTGCTGATAGCTGCATTGCCACAGGATATGCCAGGTTCCAGATCTTCATGGCTTCTGTGCATAGCTTGGAAGATCTTGTTCCTCCCTGCTTGTTTATGTAGTAAATGGCTGTGGTGTTGTCTGTTCTGATCTGGACAAAATGACCACTGATCTGGGAGGTAAGTACTTACATTGTTACTGCCCTGGGTTCCAGGAGATTTATGTGCTCTTGAGTCTCCTGTGCACTCTGCCGCTCACCGTTAGGTCCTCCATGTGGGCACCCCAGCCTAGGAGTGAGGCATCTGTTGTGAGAATGACTGTAGGGAACTGCTGCAGGAAGGGAATTCCCTCTCTGAGGTTTCATTCCTCCTCCCACCAGTGTAGGGCACTCAACAAGATTTTTGTGATGGGCACCAATTTGGATAGGGTGTCACCTCTGAGACAAATTGTCCCCTGTATGGTACTGAATGTTCTCTCATCTGGAATCTGGCCCCCAGTACCTCTGCTGTGGAGGAGACCGTGTGACCCAGTAGCCCCAGAAAATTCCTTGCAGACCTTGGCTGACCTGCTTTGAAGGACTCTGCAGTTGAGATCAGATTTTCTACCCCTGCTAGAAGAAGGAATGCCTTTCCCTGGAGGGTATCCAGCTCTGCACTGCTAAAATACAGAACTTGAACTGGTTCAGTTTGGCACTTTTGATAGTTTATGAGGAAGTCCATTTCCTCCAAAATACTTTCTGTCAGCAGTATGGAGGAGTTTGCTTCCTGTTGTATCTTTCCTGAGATCAGCCAGTCATCTAGGTAAGGAAAAATCAGAACCCCTTTCCTTCTCAAATGTGCTGCCACTATAGCTAGGCACTTCGTGAATACCCTTGGAGCTGAGATGAGGCTGAAGGGAAGGGCTGTGAACTGATAGCGGCAGTTCCCAAACCTGAACCTGAGATATTTTCTGTGACTTGGCCTGACTGATATGTGTAAGTAAGCATCTTTCAGGTCTAGTGATCCCAGCCAGTCTCACACTTTTAGACATGGAATCACTGAGTCCAGTGTTACCATGCTGAGTTTTTTTCAAGTGTTTGTTCAGATATCTCAGGTCTAAAATGGGTCACCACTCCCAATTTTTCTTTAGGGTCAGGAAGTATTTAGAGTAAACTCCCTTGCCCTGTTGTGTGGCAGGTACTTTTTCCACTGCATGTGTTTGCAACAATTTCTTTACCTCCATCTCCAACAGGAGTTATTTTCTGTTGGGGTGTGAAGCTGAAAAATGTTTGGGTTCTGCAGTTCTGGATACTTTCAGAACTGCAGGGACAAACCTTCACCCACTAATTCCAGGACCCACTTGTCTGTGGTGATCCTTGACCACTCCTGGAAGCAGTGGGACAGTCTTAGTGGAGGTCTTCTCTTTTTCAGTACTGCTCTTGTAGGTGGTTTGGTATTCGCCCATTTTTCATGTAATTAAGGATACCGTATGCATGGGCCATAACCTTAGAGGAAGTGTCATTTGTGTCCACTGCCATGTGGAACTGGTACTTTGTAGCATCTACAGCTGACCTTGTTGTGTCAGTCATATCCTGTGCTAAGTCACCAGTAGGTTTTTGGCTCAGTGCCAGTACAGAGTTCCACAGTGCTCTGGTACTAAACTGTGTAAGTCAAGTAAGCTGTTTGCCTGAGGAGCAGGGAAGCTGACTTCCAAGCTTCTTTGGCCATGCTATCCAGTTTCCTGGAATCTTTCTTAGGAGGCTGGGAGGAGAATGGCACATTGGCCTTACCACAAGCTGCTGTCTGGACCAATCCCTCATGATCAGGTTGGAAGTACAGGTACTCTATCAACTTGATACCGTTCCTCAATTTTCTTGTCAATGTCAGCAGCTGAGGTGGGTGCTGACATGACTTTTTTTGTGACTTTTCTTGAAAGATTTGTGAAAGGAGAGGCAAGGCGAGCTTTATTTATAAAGCACCCTTTCCCAAAGGCTCAGAGTGCTGTTGGTTTAAGTCAAATAAATACAAAACATATAACAAATATGATATAACACTAATTAATGAAATAAATAAAATACAAGATTTTGCTAACTGACTAGCTAGCCAGCTGGGATAAGCTTGTTCAAATAAATAAGTTTTCAAGGAAGTTTTAAAGGCCTCCAACAAGCACGCCATATTAAAATATACCCAGGCGGTGAGTTCCACAGCACTGGAGCCAAAGCTCTAAAACCTCTGTCATTTGATAATCTCAGGCGGGAAGGAGAGACAATGAGCAAGTCCGCATTGGTGGAGCAGATAGGTCAAACTGGGAGGTAAGTAACCAGGAGAACTTTCAAACAGTCAGGTAAGACTTTGGGCATTTGTGTAGAATATCAGACAAGCGTAAGCGGGTTTGTGTAAACATTTCGTGAATACCCAACTCCACTATGCTATCATGCAGCTGGCTGTATATCACGTGGGAGGCTTCGCCCCCCCACCCCCCTTCCCTTCATAACACCTTATCACAATCATCATTAATTTGGTGGGGGGAGGGGTTCCCCACATCCCACTCCACACACATACCCTTCACTTCTATATACACAATCATAACAACTAACCCCCCCAAAAAGGTTGTGTGTATCATGACGTGACATGACGCGACTCTGTACATAAGAGGCACTATAAAGTTAACATAGCCGGTTAGGGTGTCAGGATTCTACACAATCCCCAGACCTTGTATGTTAACAAGCATATTTTGAAGGTGATGCACTACTACATAGGCAGCCAGTGCAGTGCACACAGGACTGGCGCGATATGGTCCCTCCAAGAAGATCCCACCACCAACTGAGCTGCAGCATTTTGATCAGCTGCAGGTATCACATCAAACCTCCAGACAGCCCCAAGTAAAGAGCGTTGCAGGAGTCCAAACTAGTGGTAACAAAAGCGTGGACTATCAGGTCAGCAGGAGCCAAAATGCAGTTTGCTCCCAGCAGTGATCTGAAGATGGTAGAAGCCAGATCAGACCACCCTGGACACCTGTTGCTCTAAGGTCAGCCTGCAGTCCAAAACGAACCCAAGGTTCTTAACCATATCAACAAGCTACAAGATATCTGCCACCCAATAAAGGGAGGGCGGCAACACCACCCGATGCTGCTAAGCCCCACTGACCCAGCTCGATCAGCATGACCTCTGCCTTCCCTGAATTGAGACATAGCCAGATGGAGGCCATCCAGTTGTTTATTTTGGCAAGACATCACCCCAGCTCTGATGCCACACAATCCCCGCTAGGGGAACAAGACATGCACAGCTGATTATCATCTGTATAACAGTGAAACTCAGTACCGTACCATCCAATGATCTGCCCCAAGGGAAACATGTACACAGAAAACAATGCAGGAGTAAGAATTGGGCCTTGAGGAACCCCACAAGAGAGCGCATCTTCCAAGGGGTTTTCTGCTGTTTGTGGTTCCCCCGTGGCCCACCCCTCCTTGACAAAGGCAGACATGCAACTACCTGAGCACACAGATGGATGCATTCCTGCCCTAATGTGTGGATGTTCGCTGCCTCCACCAATCCAGACGCAGTGCTGGTCCTAGGCTCACCTACCCCTAGCCATTGCTAGGGATCAGTATGTTGCCAGGAGCCAGATCCCCTCCCTCTCTGGAGAAGCCAAACAATCCAATGGACACTCAGCCTTCTCCCCCTGGCTGGCCCTCCGACACCCAGGGTTCACTCCTGAAGCTGAGTCGGTGGCATCACGTGCAGCAGCGCTACCACTGCACCGGTGTGCCGACTCCAGTCAATTTGTTTTTTATCCTATTATTTCTAGTTACAAAGACACGTTTTATGATTGCTTACCTTCTTTAGAATTCAGTGATGTTTCTGGTGGTTTTATCTGCCTCCTTTCTTAGTGGTGACTAATGGTGTAATTTTACCCGACCTTGTACTGTTTCCAAATCCTTGATCCACCCTTATTGCATACTTCCTGAACATTAGGAACAACCACAAACAGTGCAGTCACCACACAGGATGCAATAGACTTCTCTCGTACCACTGCATAATGAGTGTCTAGATTGTTTTGGGGGGTTCTCAAGTCCAAGAATGATGCAGTGGGAGTGGATCAAGGAATGTAAACAAACATGCTTTTGTGTGGTAAGGTAACACCAGTATGGTGGATGGCCTGTTTTTCACTTTTTAAAAGAAAACAGGAATCATAATCAAACTTCCAGCTACATTAGTAGTCGCTATAGAACATGAAGTCATAACATGTGTTCTTTTAAACAAGGGACACTTTGAGGCCTAAGTGGGTTGACAGTGTCCCTTCAATGAGCAACACTTTTAAATTAACCATGGGTCTCAAAGTCAGCTGTTTTCTTTTATAAATGTATTTAGTGTTGTTTAGCATTTTCATTAATGTTCTGGAAGCTTGGGATCTCCAGTAGGCTGCATATGTCTCCTAATGACAAGCTGGGCGATAGGTCACACTCCTGGAGCCTCCAATTCCATGTAGCAAAATGCAAGGTGGTACACTTGAAGAGGATAATTAGTTTATACCGAGGTTTATACTGAAGTTTTAGAGACATAAGTAGACTATAAAGTCTACTGAGAATGTCTCATAGATATACTAGTGTATTGTTCTCTGATAGTGTCCCCATAACGGAACAATCTGGATTTAAATACATCCACTGTTCCAACACTGACCATCTCCATGGAAGTTTGTTTCATTTCTTAATTAACTTCATGGTAAAGTACAGCCCTCTAATAAATGTGTTGAAGAACTTATATTCAATTTGAAGGTTATGACCCCTTGTGTTATGTCTTTTGACTTTAAAGGCAAGGTCAAGTTATTCCATTAGTATTTTGTCTTGCACTAATTTGATCATGGTTAGCAGGTCCCCTCTAGCCCTTCTCCTTTCTAAGCTATGTAGTCCCAGGTAAGGTAATCTGTCCTCATATGATCTATCCTTTATTACAGTGACTAGTTTAGTAGTTTAAAACTGCATCCTCTACAGGGACCACATGTCCTTCCATAGGTATGGTGACTGTGACAGGGTTGGGTAAGACCCTGTCCCATTTGTTATGCACAGACAGTTAAACGCAAGGATCTTTTTTATCCCCTCCAATTCTGCCACTTGTCTGTCTCCTGCCTGTCTGATTCTGCAAGCAATTTTTTCTTGTGGCACCTAGGAACTGGCCACTCTACTGGTCCCACAATTTCCCCGTTATCTCCCTTCCTTCCCTTGCGGTTTCTATTTTTGCTTTCTCCCCTTGCTTCTCTGTGGTTAAAAAAAATTGTGACTCTTTATGTGAAACTGGGATCCCTTGTTTTGCAAATGTATATAATTATGTTTTTGAAATGATTAAAAGAAGCTCTTTGGGTTTATTAGAAAAGGTAACTATCTGAAAACACAGGGGGTTGACCCTGAGATGCATTTTGACCTCCACAAGCTCATTTACAACACCGTCAACAGGAAACCAGCTCTGGGACAAAATGTATTATTTTGTTACACCTGTTAAGCCTAGATGTGCTCTTCAGGCTGGCCTCAGGAAGAAAAATGACAATGTGTTGATACATTTTGTGAAAAACAGGAGATGTAACTTATAGCAACAGGATGCAGAGTTTAAACTGCCAAGCAAAAACAACTTATATAAACAGAGCAGTGCTTTTCCAGTGACAGTCTCAGATGGTGAACTTTTTGTCTGTACTGCCTTTGTGAAGAGCTATCCTGTACAATTTATTTTTTATTTTTTATTGATAATAATAAAATGCTACTTGGGAATTTTATAATTTCTCCTGGTCTGCCTACATTTCCTGTCCTGTGCCACTGTGATAGTGAGTCGGGGATGAGCAGTCCAAGTGAGACCTGACATAGGCCTTGTATAATGACATTATTACAGATTCAGAGAGACGTTTAAAAGCCTTCCTAATGCATCCCAGAACCTGTTTAGCCTTACCTGCTACACCACCCCACCACAGTTGTAAGATCGACACAGTGTGTGGGCTCCTCTTGCTACATGAAGGAGGAGATGGACCTGGGTATCAAAACAGATGAAGGATTAACACATGACAAGCAGTGCACCACTGCTGTCAAGAAGACAGGCAGAATGCTTGAGTGCATCAAAAGTAGGGTCACCAGCAAAGCAGGGGAAGTAATCCTGCCACTTTACAGGGCCCTGGTCAGGCCCTATCCAGATTACTGCATGCAGCTCTGGGCTACTAAATACAAAAAGGACAATGAAGCAGTCGAGAAAGTGAAACATAGGGCCACCAAAATGATCATGGGTATGGGGAACACAAGCACTGAAGAGAGACTGAAGGCCCTTAACATTTCACCATTGAGAAAAGGAGGCAGCGGTGGAACATGTTGTCACTCTTCTGCATAGTCAAGGGTGCCAACAAGGTCCAGAATACCTGGTTCTTATTCAACTCTCCTCCTTCCTCAGTGCCTCCTCCATAGAAATTAAAACAGTGAGGGCAAGTGCCCTGAATAACAGTTAGGTCCCCAGAGATAAACAGTGAACCACGGGCAGACTGGATGGACCATCAATCTTTTTCTGCCAGCATTATCTATGTTTCTACTTACCTCATTCCAGTCTGACTTCAGACCTCCACTTTCTCTCTCTCTCTTTCTCTCTCTCTCTCTCACTCACCCTTTTGGCTCACTGATACCATTCTCATAGGGAGGAATCACCTACACCTCCACAATCAACAACCTCGCCAAAGTTACCCATCACATCCTCCTAAGCAAAATGTCTGATGCTGTCCTGGCTGAAGAGTGGTTCTGCTCTAACCTTTCAGACTGTTTCCAATCTGTTATGCTGGGGCAAACTCCCCTATCCTTTCCATTAGATCTGGTGTGCCTCAAGATTCTGTCTTTGGCTCCACTCTGTTTTCCATGCTCCTAAGCCACCTCTACAAGGTATGTGTTACCACACACATCCAAATGTACACAGATGACACTGAGCTATATGCCAGTGGCTTTTCTGTCCCAGAAGTAGAAGCTATGATCCAACAGGATTTTAACAGCATCCACCACCAGTTATTGGCTAATCAGCACTCCCTCAACTCTAAGATAATGGTCTCTATGCCATCTGGGTTCAGACCAAAGCTTGCCAAACTCCGTTCTGTCTTCTCTACCCTTGATGGTACTATGCTAGAAGAGGTCCCATTTTCAAGTACAATATCTAAGTGCTTGACTGGACAAACATGTTGATTACACTGGCCATTCAATTCCATTCACTCTAAACTCCTTCTCAACCCCAACAGTCTCTACAGAAACAAGCTCTGTAGCATCTTTCCAGCAAGATGGAAAATAATCTCTAAAATGATACTTTGGTATTTAACTTTAGTGATGTGGTCTACAGTGCAGCACCCATATCCTCTCTGATGAGATTGGACTAACTTTTCAATGGCTTCTATCACTTTGTCCTCCACTCATCCACCACAGCTACTCTCTTATCTTGTTTCTAGCTTTGCACTCCCAGTTAGACAGGAGTCTCTCTCTCTCTCTCACAGAGCATCTTTCATCTTCAAACTCTGGAATGGCAGTCTCACGGACATCCACTCCTCCCTCCATAACCATTCCCCTCCCTCCTCCAACTCCCTGAGGCACGCATCTCCCAACTCCTTCCCGATTTCGAACCATAGGAATGCCTTCAGCCTGACAGCTTTTTCCAACCTGATTTTATTCTACTTGGCGTTGCCTTCCCTAAATTTGGATTGTTCAGTGTTGCTCTTTTTAATTAGTGATACAATGTGAAATTATATTGTCATATGCTGTGTACTGGGCTTTATCTGATTATATATTTTATACTGCAACTGTGTAATCCTGGGATGCCATTTGATATATGCCTCAGTTCAACTGGGCAGTATGCCTTCCTGTTCTTAAATAAAATAAAATTGAATTGCATTGAAACTATCTTCCTCATCTCTGGAAACATCTCAACTTCATCTACAGCCTATTAATTATTAATTCAATTATATATTACCTAATATAAATACTGAAAAATGAAAAAAATATAGTCAACGTCTTTTTTAACAGCTTTATTATACAAGTTGCATAAGAATGTATGTATTGAACATCGATTTTTAGTTTTTGTTAACATATAATTGGTTAGTGTTTTGTAATCTGTTTATCTGTTATTTGCTTTGACATACTTCAGACTTTTCTTGTTTCTGTTATATATATGTATATATATATATAGTCAATAAATTATTTAAAAAAAAAAACTTTCCCTGCAGTCCTCCATCTCACGTTAAGCACTTCTGCCTCTTTTTCATGTGCTTGTGAGGCCTGCCTTACTGTTTGTGATCTTGTTAGTAACCCAGTTATATTTTCCTCCTTTTCCTGCTCACTTACCATATACTTCTGCCTTCTGCACTTTACTTTCCTTGTACTGTAAGATTATTTTTATGCCACTGTAGTTACCTGCCATACTGTTGGGATGTTGTATATAAAATGGAATCTGTCCAGTTCTGCCTCCCATTGGGTAAGAGCTGTCCACATGGGCTGCTTTGACCTGTTGGTACCACCCTAATAAAGCAATACAACTCAGCTCTGCCCCACCCCCACAAGACACAACCACATGACGAACGCCAGATATACCTAGCTTCACCCCTCCATGGGACACAACCACATGACAAATCCCTAACCATCACCCCAAGACAAAAAAAACTGACAAAAAAAAACTGTAAAACAACAAGCGAATGAATATAACAGAAAGAAGAAAGAAAATAAAAAATACATAGAACAAATTCAAGCAAGCAAATGATGCCTGAGCACATAACCCTCAAGAATACACAGAACACTGCAAAGAATGGAAAAGTACAGACATTAAGATTTTTAAAACAGCAAACACTCACAGGCCATGCTGGCACTGCATTTTCCATACCTTCCTCCTGTTGCCTCCTTGACTTCACTAAAAGAGTACCTGAGCACAGAGACCCACAAACGTGGACAGAAAGCATTGCACAGAACTAACAATGACAACAATTAAGGTTCCAAAACAGCAGACACAGACTCTCAGAACATGGAACTCCTCCAGGGCTGATTACCTGGATTCAAAGAGGGAGTAGGTGGTGTAATCAAGTAATCAAGCTAAGTAAACCATAAGTGGTCCTTGCTCTTTAAAGCCAGAGTACCATGCCAGGCCTTTGTAGTCACTGAAGCTGCCCTTAAAACACTCTGAGTCATTATTTACCCATTTCATAAGTGTAATAATACATTTTTGACAGGCAATTCTGGTTCATAATAGCATACATCTAGGTGGTTTAAAATCCCTCAACTGCACCCACCACTCAGTATGTTTCTATACCATAATTCCCTGTCTGTCAAATGTCATTCCCTACACACAGTGCTTGGTATTTATTGTACTATACAGAGAATAATGCATGCACAACCAGGAACAACAAGACTGTGTTTCCATTGAGGGGTTTTGATGACATCATAGGGACCTCGAGGACGAAGCTGAAGGGGTCCATGATGTTATCAGAACTCCAAGATGGGAACACAGAGGAGAGTTATGATTTGCACAGGTGTTATTTTGGATAGTATAGGGTTTGAAACTTAAACAAAATGCTGCTTTCATTCTTCCAAAGAAATCTACAGTTGCATTTTTTATTTAAAAAACAAAACAAAACACAGAAGTCCGCCCCCACCAAGCTGCTGAAAACCCAGTCAGGTGAGAGGTGGGTTCCTGTTGTCTAAAACAACTAAAATGTTTGTGTTGGGAGAGAGTCAGGGATCTGTGCATGTGTGCGGGTGGAGGTAGGGGAATGAAAGTACTATGGCAGGTGGACTGAGTTTCCATCTAATCAAAAAAGCTATTGTACCACTAAAGGATACAAAAACTTTCTGTAACCTTTGGACTGTGGCACAACAGTGTTTTAATTAGGATGGAAATCCATGCACAACAAGATGTAAATATATACTAAATCATTCCTAAATGAATATTGCAAAAGTACCATTTATTCTGCCTTGCATCCTTTTTCCCAGGATGCATCTGGAAACAAACAATTTCAGGTCACCAAGCTTTTCCTGTAGCAGAAATTTAAATAAATACATAACTGAACCAGCAGGCAGACAAAGCATAATGGAAGCTTCCCCACCAAACTCAATCACTGCGTTCAGGAGGTTGCCCTCTCAACCTGGGTGGGACATTTTCAAATTTCAAATCCTCTGCTGAACAGTCTTTACCCTTTCTGCAAAATCACATGTGTTGGTTTTGTAATGTGAATTCCTTTCACTTATGACTTGAGCTAAGACTTTGCAACTCAATTTGCTTGCAGCACAAGTCTGAAATACTTGGGCCTTTAAGAAGTGCAAGAGAGGAAACTGAACCACTGCATCTCCGCTGCAATGATCCACCCCTTGACAGAATGATAGATGAAAAAAATTCTGCAGTCCACCACAGCATTACAAAGGAAAGGCCTCAAGGATATTTACACAGTTTTCAACTAATACAAACTAGTAGATATGTAACCTTTCATTCTAACTTTTAGTTTTTATCAAGCTTTTGAAAGTTTTCCATGCAGCTGTAAATGATTGCGAAGCCTAAGGACTTGTAAACATACAAGTCTTCAAAGGAAGTAAATATTGTCCTCAGAGTGTAGGTATTCATGAAGTGCTGAAGGCTAACCGGAGTGTCACTGGAGAGGGACAGGTACAAATTCAGCCACAGATGGGTGCACAGCTATAAGACATTAGAGAACAGAACATCTCAAGGAGTCAGGAATGCTCAGTCATAGTTGTCACACAACAATGCCCAGCTACTTCAGTGAAATTCAAAGCAGACCAAATGGCTTCAAAATAGCTCATAAAGTCCGAGCTTTGATTTTAAGTGGTGTAATTTGCACACAAGAAAAAAATCAAAACTCTTCCAAGGCTGACATTTTCATCAATGTTCTGTGAATAAAAGCAGATTGCTTATAAGTGGCTGTGCAGTACTTTTATAGGTATCATGTGTTTATGCCATAGATTTCGATAACACTGACACCTATCTCTTTGCCTGACTGGCAGGGTTCGCCCTTTGTCAGTAATGCTGCTCATCAGTGGCTATAAGACCCGTCTCACAGTCGTCGCTGAATACAAAGTGCTCGCTCTCCAACAGTGTTTTTTGGAGAGAAAAGTTAATTATCTTTCCTTTCTAATCAGACAAAGGTGGGTACAGATCCTATTGTACATGATAAAAGGAGATTCTTTATTTAAAGTGTGAGCTAAATGACAAAACATATTTGCAAAAGAGCTCTAGCATCAGTTTAACCTGTAAGGTCCTGCGACAGGGGAGCAGCAGATTTCATTCACATGAAGTGTGCACTGTACTCTGAGCTGCATTACAGAGTTAGTCCAGATATACAGTGACGCAAAGGTGGGGGGTGGTGGGGTCTTCAAATATAGGTTTGGTTTTATATAGTGCCTGTCATACATAAATGACCTTACAGTTCATTGCAAACCAATAACCACTGGCTTCTGTGGAAAAACGTTCCTATTTAGGCACACTGCAGCTTATATTATATGTTTATATTCTATAGTCATTTGCCCTTCATTCTTTTATATTGTGTGTGGAAATCTGCATTGGATTTCTTGAATTACTGCTGGTTGTCTAAGCCCGATATGATAATCCTTTACATACTGCATCATAATGATTTTGCAGAGCCAGTGACGGAAATGGAAAACAAATCCCTGAGGGAATCCATCACTGGTAGTCCTGGTGGTCCTGTGGAAAGCATTCCAATTCAACCTCCGGAAACCTGGGTATCAACAGGGCATGGCTGCACTCGGCTGATGTTTTGGAAAGTATGGCCTCCTTTTTCAAAGCACTCCAAGGGACATGAATAGTGGATGAGCCTCTCCATGCACCACATTACCACGTACCCCTGGAGCCACACCCCAGTGCCTTTTTTTTTTTTTGGTGCAGTGCATCTCAGTACACATTTATGAGCCTAGGACGTTTCCTTTTCAAGGGCAACATGCTTTGCCTCAGCTAAGTGCTCTATTACTCTGTTCTTGATCATGGGCTCCAGGGCCCTGCCCACCCTGATGTCAGCCTGACTGGCCTGGGTCCAACCATGCGTACCCCACCCTTTAAGTATTCACTAAGCACCTGGGGCATGCAGTGATCTACTACCATAATCAACACCTTGCCACGTGTTACTGCTAACATATTTATAACAAATACAGTGCATAAAGAATAAGGCATACGGTACGGAAAAATATAATAAATTACAGACATCGAAAATAACACTTAAAGCAACAATAAAGTCTGCATGTAGACAACAGCTCAGTTGGAGGAACTAAGCTGACCGGCATGAGTGAGACCTCATACTGATGTAAAAATTATAAATACAAAATGAAATAATTCTACAGCTTCCATATTTATTTACAATTGATGTTCTCAGCCTGTTCTCAGAATAATGTGAGTCATAGAACAAGTGATCTGTGGTTTGTTTGTCACAAATGTACATGGTGTAATCCCTTTATTATCTCAGTTCACAGACTGCTGAAGCAGCAGCAAGGGTGATACAATGAGAGTACTATGCCTATAAAACAGCAATATTTGTAAGTTGGTGAAAAATGTCATTTTATTTAGCAAAACTGTATTTCTGACATCCTTAGATTCATCCTCAATATATTTTTAGTTTTCTCAGAAATGGTTAAATAGCTTTTATAGCTAATATTGTAATTAAGAGCTCACCTCATTAAAGATACCTGCCACTCACAATTTGTAAAAAATCGTGGCCAGCCCGGTGTCGATGAGGCTTGAGGTGCTGGATGCCTTACCTCATGCTATGCTGGTGACCTGGGTTCAGGAATGACCTTGGGTCATCGGAGAGCCAGCATGGGGGGAAGGGAGGGAGCAGGTTTGAGCAGCCGAAAGGCATCTCTCCTCTCCCGGGGTGGTTGTCGCCCCACCGGTAGTTCCGCTCCCATTGGGTGGTGGTCCGGTGGGTAGCACAGGTGAGAGGGGGTGGCAGTATAGTGGGTGGGCACCGCGAGGCGTGGCATGCCTCCACACACGTGTGCACGCTCAGGGCATGGGGAGAAATATGGGGGAAATACCGTTAAAAAAAAATTGTAAAAAATCTACATGCTAGATTCATAATGTGAATATATTAGGATGGTGTGATTATGTTTCTGATGGTAAACAGCACAGCACTGTACCTAGAAATTTAAATTTTTATGACAGCATGGTACGGGAGTGGGAGCTTTTAAAAACTTCAAAATCCCAAATCTTGGTTTAGGAATGAAAGAAAGTGAAAAGAAAAACATGTATCTTGATATGTTTTGCCAGAAAAACATTATTGCTGAAAAAAACAATATAGTGACTAACACATATTGCTGCTTTAAGTTCATCTGTAATGACAAATCAGTATGCGTACAACCTCCACTTGCACTTAGCCAGCCAGTAGCCACAAGACTGAAAGTACAAGTTATATTGCATTTCCAATTTAAAGAAGAACATTGATCAGCAGATTGCAAAAACACTGCAGAAGCCTTTCACCATCCTTTATGTTTGCCTCAGTCAATAGAACAGGCTCTAAAGGTTGTACTTCCCCCACCAACATAGTTCATATTATTAGAATGAAGTTGGCATAGCATAGGTAAAGTATCATGAAAATCACAGGAGTTTTTCCAAGTGTGATTTAAAACTGTGTTGTATATAGAAAACTTCCTGAAATTAAAGATGTATTGTCCCTTGTCATTTCATGAAGTGCAACTGAAAAGCTAAGGTGACATTTCCTTTAATAGTATATAGTTAACCTTCGTTGTGGATATCAATGCACTCAAAATCTCTTTAGAAGATGGGCAAGAGAATCCTAGCGTTCCCGATTGGCTAGGACATCCATCTAAGTGGGCAGGTATTTTTCAATAGATCCAATTCGGGGTGCCCTATCACAAAGGGTATTCTTGGGCGCCCCGCATTTTCAAAGTGGCCATCCACCATTTTTTTCCTCTTGCTTACCAAGCGAGTTGGCGACTGACCAAGCTATCCCCCACTCCCCGACTTCAATGCAATTACTTGCGAGGGGGGGGGGGGACACACTCCATTTTTTTATTTTTGTGGTCGGGGAGAGAGGCAATTGATACTTTCTCCCAACTGTGCTGATCTCCGATGCCAGCACTCTCCTAACTGCAATCTCGCGCCCCCTTTTTGATTTTCCCCAGACACTGGTCCAAAACCAAAAGCCACCCCACTTCACTACAGTTCCCTTTGGAATAAAAAACACACTCCAATCTTTATTTTTCCAGTCAGGGAGAGAGACAATTGATGATTTCTCCTAACCACACTGACTGCCAATGGCAGCACTCTCCCAACCGTGGTCTTGCGCCCCATTCTCCAAACATCAGTCCGAAAAAAAAAAACTGCCAAGATGAAACCGGCAGTTCCTACAGCACTGGGGCTCTGACACACTGATTCCCTGCTAAGTAAAACAGGAGCCCAGGTAAGCTCCTCACGTCCGAAAACTTCAGACTGCAAATACTACAGTAATCTACCTGTTGCTCGAGTCATCTTTTTTTTCTGCAGCTTCCTCTACATCCCTCACTGTTCAGCACCTGACCTCCCATCCCTCCTGAGCAGCCCCCTAGATCACTGAAGTGTAAAAACCGTTGTGTATTACAAGCCTTAGCCAAGGCTGAGTAAGGAAGGGAAGGGAGGGGAACAAATTACTGCAGGGGCGGGTACGAGTCAGTGAACTGGGGCAACCTTTTCTTGTTTTAAATTAAAAGTCCCTAGCTCAAAGTAAGAAGAAAAAAAACATTCTAAAGCAGACGGAGGAACATTTTATTGCAAAACTTATGTTAAACAAGTTTTTATTAACTTTTTTTATTACACTTATTCTTATTTACAGTGCCCATTTTCTAAGTGCAGTAATACCCTCCAGGATGGGCTTTATTGGGAAATACTGGACCTTCCAGGGCCTATAAGGCCCTCCGCCTACGGCATTGGGACTCATTACGCCCCTGGGCGGTCCGGTATTTCCCAATAAAGCCCACCCTGGAGGGTATTATTGCTTACATTGTCCCATCCTCTCTGAAAGCTGAGTAATGTTAATTCTAAAAACAAAAGAAACAATCTACTCATTATCACGTGGTCAGAGAGAGCCAGAAAGAGCAACTGAGCATCTCTCAAAAACCGCACTCATTTGCAAGAGCACCCCTCTCCCGACCGCAGTCTCACCTCCCCCTACTCCAGCTGCCTGCCCGCTGTTAAGCTGGCAGTGCATCTCCACCTGCAGGAAACAAACAGAAAGTACCGCTGGTCTCCTAGTGGAGCCAGCACTGCAACATCACAATCGCTTCTTCCCCCCGCTTCACAAACAAGAGGAAGCTGGTAAAACAAGAGGGTAGGAGGGAGCAAACTCAATGCAAAACAGGCAAGTCTTACTATTATCTGGCAAATCATAAAGTGTTCTTTTTAATATAATAAAATGAGGTGACATATGGAAAACACAGTGCAAAACAAAACAGTGCCCGCTACTGCAATTCCCAGCAGTAGAGGGCCTACTTGGCAGAAAATATTTTTACTGATTAAAATTAACTATTTAAACTTTTTTTTTTAATGTAAAATTTTTCTTTTTCTAAATTACAGCTCAAATCCCATTTTTTAAGCGCAATAATATCCTCCAGGGTGGGCGGTATGGGCTAAACCAGACCTCTGTGGCACTGGGCTTCATTACGCCCCTGCGCAGTCTGGTATAGCTCAATATCGCCCACCCTGTCAGGTATCATTTCTTACATAGTGTATGGTGGAACCCAGTTATGCATGGAATGCCATGCCTGGAATATGCTTGTTGTGCTGCAGTAGTGACGTCGTTATGATGTTGTGCTGCAGTAGTGACGTCATTATGCTGTTGTGCTGCAGTAGTGATGCCACTACTGCAGCACAACAGCACAGAATGCTGCCACACAGCTGCTTTCCTCTATCCAGTCCTGCTGAAAGCTGTTTTTTAAAACCTGAACTTACAGAAAAAGATGCAGCACACTTAATCAGTAATTTGAGCCCACCACCAACCTTCAAGTGCCTCCCCCAACCCCCAGTTCACTGAAAGAAAGTGTGTCTGAAATGGTTATGAATGCCCATACACTATAAAAGGTAATGTATGGGCATCCATACACAGATAAGCCAGTGTCTTCATCTCAGCTTTTCTATAGCAACCAGTGAACTTCTCAAGCTTCACTCTCAAGGTTCCTGGTTGCCACAGAAACCTACTGATGCAGACACAGACTTCTTGTGTATGGCTGCCCATACATTATCCTCTATGTTGTGTATGGCTGAAGATTTTTTTCAGCACCGTTTAAAGGTCACAAAAAGTTGCTGTGTATGGTTGTGACATCACAGCCAAACACAAAACTGTTCTGTTTTTAGCGCTGTGTCTCCACCTCCCCAAACATGAACACTGCTGTTTAAAAAAACACCTTCCCCCATTATCCAGCTGTCTAGTAGCACCCAGCTGGTGTCAAAA
This sequence comes from Neoceratodus forsteri, assembly GCA_016271365.2. Classification (NCBI taxonomy): domain Eukaryota; kingdom Metazoa; phylum Chordata; order Ceratodontiformes; family Ceratodontidae; genus Neoceratodus; species Neoceratodus forsteri. The sequence continues at coordinate 966,693,227 of CM028136.1, forward strand.
TATAAATTCATACTTTCGTGTTTCTCAGGAAATGTAATGATTGTAAATATTGTCCTGCACCACCCAATGATCCTTACTGATAGAGCTGTTTCATTTTAATTACTGTTGAACTTATTAAAATGGAAATGTTTATTCCGAAAGGATCATAAGGCTATGTGGGACAATTAAAAAAATACACTTCCTAATAAAAACTAAAGTATGAAGTAATAGTTTTGGAACTAGATGGGTTGTCCTACCCAGTTGGGTGCAGGGTGGGTTTGCTTTTTTTTTTTTTTTTTTTTTTTAAAGGCAATTTTTCCATTTCACCACAGTAGTAGCACAGGACTGAAAACAACTACAAGTTAAAAATTTAGGGAATTATGCTATATAAAATAAAACATAGGTAGCCATACCCAACTTGGCATGTGTTTCCATTTCAGGATCCATATGATGTCATCTTAACCCCTTGATGGAAACTCAGCCTTGTTGTGCAGGGCTACCCATACATTGTTATATATTTAATATTACGAAAGTTAAAGGCTACTCATACATTATTATATATTTAATATTATGAAAGTAAAAGGCTACCCATACATTATTATATATTTAAGATTATGAAAGTTAAGGCTACCCATACATTATTACATATTTAAGATTATGAAAGTTAAGGATACCAGGAAATAGCAAATCTCTCTCTCTCTCTCTCTCTCTCTCTCACTCAGAGAAAATAGGATCAAAATAAATATCTGACTTAATATATATTTATGCAACAAGAATGGAAAGAAATTCCACAAAATAAAACTGATCTTTTTGGACCCACTTTACAAGATATCTTACATTTTGGGTATTTGACGGTATCTAGCAAACTTGGGTACATCACAATGGAATACTGAACCAGACAGCAGCTTGCCAATTATAACGACATTACAATAGCTGTGTACAGTACTGAAGCTAGAAGTTGAAATCAAACAGAAACAATTACATCTTCATACCAACACATAATTCAAAAGTTACAACTACTAAACCAATATTGTATAAATTGAATATACAATGGCCTGAATTAAAGTATGCAGTTTATCATCACTTGTGAGGTGGCAGGACTTTCATAACTCCACTCATGGCTCTGCCATGCATGAGTTATGGTCCTGCCCCCCACACGTGGATCTGTCACTCGTGAGTTATGACCCTGGCCCCTCACTTGACGATAAATTACATATTTTCAGCAGGCCATTACATATCCCTGATATATTATAAATATTTAGACATGCTAGGTCCTTTGACATACAAGTAGGCTACTTGTGGTACAGTCGTCCTCAAAATTCTTCTGTGGTGAAGACTTTGATTTTTTAAGATTTATGTACATAAAAATACTTTCTGTCTGAAAAGCACAGTCCTGGTCTGCCTCTGTTACATCCAGTATTGCACAATCCTGACCACCAGAATAAATACTAAAATTCAGACTAGCTAACAAGTAACCAGGAGCAGACACTACCACAGGAATGCCTAAACCAACTTCCAACTGCATCAAATTGGTAACTGCGTCTTTGTACTGTAACACAATGAGAACTATGAGCTGTTCTACAGGGTGATGTTAATTTAACTCAGTGTTACCTATTTACCTCTTACTTATTTGTGCCAAGTATGTTTCAGTGTCAGTGGCTCTGCAGGTTGCATGCTCACTTCTGGAGCCAAAAGATCAGAAGATCGTGGGTTCTAGTTCCAAACCTGGAACTCGGGTTAATACTCAATACCGACACTGTAGCACAGCACTGGTGGGTGTGTTGGGGGGGGAGGTGCCGCACTGTTTAGGGGACATCCTTTGGATGAGATGTTCAAGACAGATTCCTTCTGATTATCTCTGGCAGCTGTCAAGATGGAAGTTGAAGGTCCCATGGTACTTATTGCAAGGGATGGGATTTTCCCTGGTGTCCTGAACAACATTTTCCCCTGTTAATGAAACAGGCACATGTAACCCACCCCCCAGGAAGTGCCTGGACATGAGCAGGCAAAGCTCACTGTAGCTTTCTTTATAATTATAAATAAATGGCACATGTGTTTTATACTGCATGTGTAACTGCTTTTTTGGAATTGCTTTTGTAACGTAACTTTACTGCTGTTGCCTCACAAGTGTATTATTGTAAACAAGCCCATGGCTCAATATATTTGCTCTGGGCAAATAAAACTGAAATTCAAGGGGCCGGCTCATCAGTTGGACTACCAGGAAATGAGGCTTAGTATTAAGAGTTACCGGGCAGCCCAGTGTTAATGGCTGCTGAAAGACTTCAATGATCTATAGAAGAGGATGACATCACTCCTTGATACCACTGCTCAGACAGCGGAATGATGGACACGGTGGACCACGGATCTTACTCCATGTCATACAATAACTATGCAACAATGTACTTATATTTTGTGGCAGAGTTAGGCTACACCCTCAGCTGTGACTAATGGACGACTTTTCTATCTCCTTATTTCCTAGCTACCAAAACTTCTGTTGAGCAACAGTTAACTCTTTTCTCTTTGCTTTTCTTCTTTTCCCCCCTACCCTAGGTTGGCCACCTAATGTAGCGCTTTACTATCCCTACTAAATGTCCTACTAGTTCTCTCTTTTCATTCTTGTCCCGTTTCCATCCATCCAGTACCTGGAATGATGCCAAACACCCAGAGAGGTGTTGTGTAAAGAGCATAAGTGCATTTTGTGTACAAAAAGCATGAAGGCTATTTTAAATAAGAATGACTACTGTTAGTAAAGCCTTTTTAAAGAAAAATGATTCAGATGTCATATAAAACAATAATAATGTTATGATTAATACAGTTATAAGAAATCCTTAAGGTATTTTCATAAATTCACACTGTAAACCTGTTACTGTATAAGGTTCTATGTATAAAAGAGCTTAGTCACTGTGGATCAGAGATATAGATAGTCAATATCTGTAGCTATATATACTGTACCTTTAACTGAACCAGGATTTCCCCTGACACAATCCCTTCCCCCCCTTGGTTTTTAAACAACATGTCCAGACATGTAAGGGCTCGGTCAGGTGACCCCACCAACAGCTATAAATACCTCTTCATTAAGCTCACTTCAGTTCAGTCTAGCAGAGTTCAGTCTTGAGAGTGAAGGAGAGATGTGCTACTGCAGACAAGCTGTTGAATGCAGATGAGAAGGGTCTTAGGAGTTCTAGAATCCAGGACTGTATTGTGTGAGAAAGTACTGATGTTAAGTAGTGATTTTCTTTGCAATTTGTTTGTTTTCATTTATTATTTTTCGAACCTTTGAAAAATAAATGACACACCAAGGTGTGTTTTAAACCTGTAAATTTGCCTCGTCTGAAGTTTATTCCCTCATGCTGTGATATATCTATTAACACAGCCTATCATGGTTACATTTTATTTTAAGTGTCGCCTAACTACACTGTAGTTACAGTGTAACAACACTGTAATTGCATTGCAATTGCAATGTAGTTGCATGCAGTCCAGGTTCAGCAAACGTTGGCTTGTCTCTTACAGGTACAGTCTATTGAGTAAAGGCTCATGAAACTCAAGATTATAGTTCTAGTAAGAGAAGTTGGGATGTACTGTACAGTACTGTTGGGCTTCCACTGTGTCTAATCTTCTTTAAAGATTATGATAGCCATTTCTATGTGGAAAGATTTTTTTTTAATAATCCCTAATGCTTGAATAGGTTTCAATTGGAATTCTTTTAAATGTAATATATGTAGAACCAGGGAATTAAGCATATATATACTTTTTTCTTTCAAAAAGAAGCATGAATTATCGTTCTCAGTTAATGGGGATTCAAATCTCATGTTGGATTAAAACAAAAAAACACATTTCAAATCTTAATGAGGTTGACAGTGTCACTATGATGTTTTCAAAAGTTTTCTTTTTCCTCTTTTTCTTAATGTCAGACAGGTGACGGCTCATCTTTGGGTACTTGCGAGCAGAAATGAAGACCTCTGTGTCAATGAAGTCAATACTAATTAGAGTTGCAGGTGCAGAAGCTGCCTTCAAAGTTGTGATGAGTTGAGGGGAAGAGCTGATTCAATTACATATGATCAAGTTTGACTTAAACCATTCATTATACATTGATTTCATTCAAAGAAATCTGTCCTTGTGCAAAATAAAAGTTTTTCCTGGGGTATCACAATGTACATGCATACTTTAAAAACACAGATCTGTGTTTCTCTCATAAAGCCTGTGTTACATACTAGAATATATCTATGGCACATGCGTCCTGTTCCTGTTATTTGGTTGTGTGTTTATAATTTAATTTCTTTGCATTTACCTGCTTTTCTTTCTATAATGCTTCTTTTTGCACATTTTAGTCCATAAGAAAAAATGGGTCAGACACGATGGGCAGGGCTGCTGTACCTTTGTCATGCAAGTCATGGATTCCATGATTTTCCAATTTTTATGAAAACTCCATGCTTTTTGGCATTTTCCATGACAAGTTGTGGGATCAGATAAGGGAAGTAAAGGAGTATTTACACCCATTGTTTTTTCCAATTGTTTAACCAGGAGTGGCACACTAAGCTGAAAGCTTGTTTACAGGTGCGACCTGGGAGCACAGGGAAGTTAAGTGACTTGCTCAGGGTCAAACAGTATGCAAGTGAGGGCTGTGGGATTCAAACCCAGGTCTCCAGATTTGCAGCTCAGAGCCATAAACCACTGCACTATACTGCTTCCCATAATTTTTGCATGACTTACTACCACGTTCAGATTTTAAGAATTTATTTCCCACCGTGTGCATTTAAAATATATTTGCTATACATGGCAAACAAAAATGCAATCTGTGCTAGCCACTGCACCATGCTCGAACAGAGTGGACGCAGTAGGGGGCGGAGACAGAAAAGAGCAGCAGTATAAATTGCACAGCACAGGAGACGGTGTCAGAATGTGCGTCAGATGTTGCTATATGGCAGACCAGAGGGTTGTTGTAATTGGCAGCATATTAAAAATAACACTCACAACACTATGTAACATCAGGAAAGTATCCCAAACTCCATGGCAGTACCAGTCAGAGAGAGCTAGTGGCTGCCGGTGCCCCATGGGTTAGAGACTTGGTTTAGAGGTAGGGATCCAAGACTCGTCTGCGAATGGAATTACTACCATTTAGATGAAAATACTACCAAGTTGAAGAAGATAGTATATACTTCTACTACTCAGTCCTAAAATGTACCTGGACCACCGAACACCATCATAGTTTTTAACACATTTCATGAAAACACCTTAGTTTTGTGTGTCTGCAAATGACAGAGCCATAATTTAGTGCCTCACCATCACAATGTCCTTGCTCCCCAGTTGGCTCAGGCATGTCATTCTGAGGTCTGCTGGCAGCCAGGCAAGTCTCAGTCTCCCAGATGGCAGAACAAAGTGCAGCCTCCTGCTACTGAACCAGCATAACTAGGATTTTTTTTTTAAAAAACATTTAAATCTTTGCTGCAATGTTTGTACTAAAATCTGTGAAAAGAGGGGGGTAAATGGTTTAACATGCAATGGATCCATGACTTTTCAAGACTTTTATTATGATTGTCATGGTTTCTGTCATTTTGACCATGACAATTTGCTTGATTTTCCCCAAAGTTTCCCAAGACAAAAGTACAGCTCTAACTATGGGCCAACAAGCCTTTTTTTTTTTTTTTAACAGATTCTGTGTTTTCTATGTGAGAGCAACAAACGGAAGTTGGCAAGTGTGCAAATTGAGATAGTCATCTACTTCCCAGTAGTAGTATTTCCTTTATGGGTCTGTCTAGAACAGCCTTAAACTCCTGCAAGTTCCTTAAGTGTATCGTGACTTCTGGTAGACTGTCCCTCAACCCTGGAGGCACATTAATTCGCTAGTAAAAGGTAGAACCGTGGTAATCCCTAGTAATATCACTGTCAACGGCTTGACCCTTGATGACTCTGCATCCACTGCTGCTGGCTTTAATCACTTCTTTACCGACCTCCAAAAATACACCTCTCTCTTTCATAACTCTCCCTCCCATATGCCTGCTCTCTCAACTACCACAGGGGAACATCCTGAGTTCCATCTAAAGTTAGCCACACTCAGAGAGGTGCAACAGCTTCTCTCCAACTTGGAACCTGAAAGCTCTCCAGAACATGACACACTAGAACCAAAATTTCTCAAATTGGGTGCCCCTGCCCTCACCCACCCCATTCGAGACCTCTTCAACCAGTCCTTTCTCTCTAACTCCGCTCCCAATAAATGGAAGGTGGCAGTAGTCGTCCCAGTGCATAAGGGGGGCCCAAACTCCATTGCAGACAACTACCATCCAATCTCTATCCTGTGTCCACTGGCCAAAGTCCAAGAACGCATAGTCTATAACCACCTCCAGGACTACCTTGACCTTCACAACATTCTCTCCCCCTATCAACATGGCTTTAGAAGGAAACATAGTACTCTTACTGCCCTGTTAAAGGTTACATCAGATATATTTCATGCCATGGACAAAGGCCTCACTACAGGCGCCATCTCTGTGGACCTCACCAAGGCATTCGACCTAGTGAATCATGATCTCCTTCACCACCAGCTTCTTCATATCAGTATGGACAACAGCACCCTCCACTGGGTCAAAAGTTACCTGACTAGACGTTCCCAGACAGTGAAGTGGGATGGCTTCCTCTCCGACCTCCGCCCAGTAACACACGGGGTACCACAAGGTTCCATCCTGGGCCCCATCCTATCCTCACTCTTCATTAATGAACTTCCTCAGCATCGTGGTGGTGCCTCTGTACATCTTTATGCGGATGACGCTGTACTTTACCGCTCCTCCTGTCTCACTAACACTATTAACCGTGACCTTGCCTCTGACTTTGCTTCCTTAGAAAGCTGGTTCCTCCACAATCTTCTTGTCCTTAATGCTAATAAAACCAAGTGTATGCTCTTCTCACTTCGTCCAATTCCAAATCTTCACCCCCTCACATCTCTACCCTAAGGGTGAGACCCTGGAGGTAGTTCACTCATTTAAATATCTGGGATTCACTTTGGATCCCATGCTCTCCTTCAGCTCCCATGCCTCAATCATTGCCAAATCTCTTAATCAGAAACTAGGTCTCCTCTACCGTATTTGCCCGCTTCTCACATCTGCCACCTGCCATAAAATTGCCTCCTCCTCCCTTTTACCTCTCCTAACCTACTGTGCTCCCCTGCTCCTCTCTGCCAACTCTGTCCACATGTCCCTCCTCTCTCAAGTTTACCATAGGATTGGAAGGTTTGCCCTGGGGGTCAAATCCAGCTCGCACCACTGTGATGTCCTCTCCTCGCTGTGCTGGTTCCCTTACATTGATAAATTAAGGTACTCCTCCTTAAGCCTCATATTCAAGCTCGTCCATGACTTTACACCTCCTTGCCTTAATGAACTCGTGCGCTTCCGGCATTCACCACACACCCTTCGCTCAGTCTCACTTCCCCTCCTTGTCCTACTGAATCTACGTTTGGCCACCTCCAGGAGATCCTTCTCATTCACTGCTCTCTCGGATTGGAACTCTCTCCCCTCGACAATTTTGTCCTGCTCCTCTCTCACTCTGTTCCAATCCAAGCTATCTGCCTCATTTTTCCCCTCTTCAACCTGTTCTTGCTTCTCCTGAATAGGTCCCTTCTCTTCCCTTCCTAATGTACCCCTGATGTGCACTTTACTACTTAATGTCGTGATATAACTATTATCATGTGCCAACTGCCTAATCACTGTTTTATCTCTTACCCAGATGAACCTTGTTTAAGCCTTTAATCATTGCTTTGTCTTTTTTGTTTCCTCTAAATGTCAAATGTTACCTCTCTGTAAATTTGCACTAGTAATGTCCAATTTATTACCACTCTGTTAATTTTGCTCTGCTACTCTATGTAATCCATACCCGGGTCGCCCCTGAAAAAGGGACTGTACTGTCTCACTGGACTCACCCAGTCACCAAAACTCAAATAAAAAAAAACACTATCCTTTGCATGTAAAAGTATTTTCTGTGGACCCCTCTAAACAGACCTCCCTGAATCAACTGGCCATGTCCTCCTGTTATAGCATTCCCACCTTTACAGTAAATCCCACTCCTAAGCTTTGCTGCATCTTATGATCCTTTCATAACCTATGCATTGTTATCAGGTCTCCTCTCACCCTCTGTCTCCAAACAAAACATACTCAAACTCTCGAGCCTATCCTTGTATGGCTTCCTCTACAATCCTCCTGCTATATTAGTTGCTTTTCTTTGAATCCTTTAGAATCACTCAATGCCCATCCTTAGACAAGGCACCCAGAACTGATAGCAATGCTCCCATGGAGGCCTCACAAAAGCTCTGTAAAGTGGTGCCACAACATTCTTTAATCTACTTACAATTTTTTTCCTAATGCAGACTAATATTTGATTTGCCTTTTTTACCACCTCCTCACACTGACATTACTGTTTTAGATCACTGATTGTCAGTTATCATTATCCCAAGCTCATTTCTTCCTCCTCCTCCATCTCCCTCACTTTTTCTCCATTCAAAAAATAAATAGCACCTCGATTTTTGTGTGTTTTTGGCTACAGACAGCAATGGAACAGGCTTTTCTGAGACAGCGTGGATAGGGTGACTTGTGGGGAAACTAATCTGAATTATTGTCATAATCAATGGATGCAGCAGGAGGAAAGAGGTAATACTGCCTCTCTATAGATTACTGGTGAGACCCCATCTGGAATACTGTGCCCCAGTCCAGGAGACCCACCAAAAGAAAGACTTGGACAGGCTGGAGATGGTGCAGTTTAGAGTCAGCAAAATCATTCAGAGTCAAAACAGCACATCCTATGGGGATTGGCTTAGAGCACTGACTACGCACTCGCTTGAGGCCAGAAGGGAAAGGGATGACACGATAGAGGCATTCAAGCTCCTGAAAGGAATAAACAAGATAAACTCTGAAGAACTATTCAACAACAATTCAACAGCAATAGTGGGTCAATAACAAGGGGGCATGAATGGAAGCTGGCGGGGGGATGTATAAGAAAGTTTTACTTCACGGAGAGAGTGGTTGAGCTGTGGAACAGCCTACTAGCTGAGCTGGCGGGTATAAAAACCATTAATGAGTTCAAGCACGACTGGACATAGTAAGGGGTCTAACAGTTACTCAGGGCAGCAGCAGTACGGCAGGGATCAAGGTGGGGGAAGGTAATGGCGTAAACCCCATCCAGACAATAGGTTTCAGAGTAGGCTAGGGTAAAACAGTGCAGACTGGATTGACTGATGTTCTCTTTTTGCCGACACTGTCTATGTTTCTCTGTTCTTCCATTCTGTACATACAGATATGATTGCTATGGCCATTTAATCCACCCGCAATTAACTCTTGTAGTGACGAGGACAGCAGAAGTTAAGTGTCTTCTATTTCAGTACTCGAGTTCTATGTGCCTAACTACATATACAGTAGTTGGATACAGCTTGTTCCTCCATGAAATCATAAGGTACCATAAAGTGGTAGCAATGTTCTGTCAATATTCAGCAGATTTAGTCATGCATATCTCAGGAGTGTTACAGGTGAGCCCAACATCTCACTTTAAGGAGTTGTAATATATGGTTATTGAAAATAATATCACCAAAAAGTATACAAAAAATTCCCGATAATACCGTAGTTTCTGACTAATAATACTATCGTTCAGAGCTCATAATACTATCGTTCGGAGCTCTGAACAGTAGTATTATCACAAAAATGCCACAGAGCCTGTGCAAGCCTGCCTCCCACAGAAACCAGTTGCCATGGTCCCAGGTCCCTTCCTTCACAGCCAAACTCACGGTGTGCATTTCCATTGACAGTTTTCCTCTTTGGATGGGCACAATTTATAAAACAAGATGGCTGTTTACTCTCACTTAGTGAGACTAATGCGTGCCCCTCCATTTTTTCTTTGTTTTTTTCCTCTCTCATTCAATGGATTATCTGGTTGATCCTGCATTCTCCTAAGGATGGCAAGAATTAAAAGGTAGGACTGCCTACCAAATTAAAAAAAAAGAGAAAATCACACACAAAAAAGGAGGGGTTGGGGGATGAGGGCGAGCAAGTGACTCTGCAGTGCAGATGGTCGGCCGAGAGCAAGCGAGTCTTCAGTGCGGCTGTCCCATCTCAAAGAATGCACAAAACAAAAGTCACAGAATTTCAAACTGGATCCATATACTACAAAAAATAACAAATAGATAAGTATGTATTTCAAGGCAGTAAGACCATCTCAAGGTTTTGGGGACTTTAGGAACCCCTCGAGGTTCCAAGTCCCCAAAACCTCTCGATGGTCTTACTGCCTTGTAGTAGACACTTGTCTATTATTCTATTTGTAATGGACTTTCAAGCTATGTTGACAGCTGTGCATAACATTTACCAGTATTTTTTTTTTATTTTACAATTTATTCACCCAGTTGAGATACAACATCTAATTTTCAGTGGGGTCCTGCTTATACCTAGTTCAGCAGCAGAGTGCGCTGGAGCACTGGAAGGTTAAGTGACTTGCTCAGGATCACACTGTGAGTATCTGACTCTAGTCATGTTTGAACCTATGACCTCCTGGCTCACCAGGGTAGTGTTCTAACCAGTACCCCACACTGCCTCCACATGGTTTCCCCTTTAATTCCAAAATGAGTAATAAAAGCTGAATGAAACATAACTGAAGGAATTAAAAATACACAGATGATGACTCCAAGTGTATCAGAAATACATCATGGCTAAAATACACATGACAACATGTTGTCCGTGAACAAAGACTGTTGCTTTAGTTGAATCTGAGGACATGTGTTGGCCAGCAGATGTTACACAGTCATTTTAAGGGTACTCGTTCTGAAAATGGCCTTTGTGGCAACCTAACAAATTGTCTATCTTTCTGTTCCGTTGTGGTGACTCATCTTTTTGGAAATAAAGTTTTTGGGACATACCTTTGCACTTCTGTGAGTTGAGAGTGTCTTCTGCTTACTGGGGGAGTTTAAAGGAGATTTTAAGCTTAAGGAGCTTCAAGAGCACTTTCTACGTAGGCGTATAAAAGCACTTTGGTCCCTGTACTTAGGGATCTAGATTTGGTGGATCCGGTACAAGTACAAAAATATCTCTACTTAAGAGAGAGATAGCAACAGAGAGAGAAGGAGAGAAAGAATGCTAGAGAGAGAGAGAAAAAGAAAAAGTGTGTGTGTGCATGACAGCATGTGTGTGTACAAAAGGACATACCTGTGTAAGAATTACAGCAAAGATACCATCACTTACAGTACATGCATTCCTGGCACCTGACATACAGTATTGCCTTTAATAAATAAGGTGGGACCAATTATTACCATACAAAATAATTAAAGCCGCATCTCAGATACGCCAGCGCAATGGAAAGATGCACCGTAGGATGATTCACAAACAGCGTGAATGCGCCAGTGCAACTTGAGATGCCCTGTACCAAACGAGATGTGCCATAGGTACAGCATAATGATATGTGGCGCAAATACAGGGGGTGTACCCATGCATACACAGTGCAAAACCACGGTGCAACTATGGGGCATCTCCAGCGCAAAGGCAAGATGCGCCATAGAAAGATAAGTATAAAAGAAGTAGACTTAAGTCCAATCCACCTGCAGGTTGTTGACTGAACAGCAACAGCAGCACACTGCCAGAGACAGGGGGAGTGTGTGAGAGACAGAGAGAGACAGAGATACAGAGAGACAGTGAGCCACTGAGCCAAGCAACACAACACCAACAAGATGGACCCAGCAGCAGTAGCCATTGTTAGTGTACTAATGAAGAGGAGGAGGCAGGGTGGTGTTAGGCACCGTAGGCGGCCAGTCCCACGGCGGTATCGTGCCAGGCTGTCATTTGAGCAGCTCACAGATGTGGAGACAGTAGGCCGATACCGCCTGAACAGGGCCATGCTGAGGTAGCTCTGTGAGCTGTGCCAAGATGTGATGCAGGCACCCGCTGCATGAGGTCATGCCATCTCGGTGGAGACCAAGGTGACAACGGTCATGTGCCTGCTCACCATGGGAACCTTCCAGAGTCACACAGGGGAAACCACCTCCCCAACATGTAGGCAAAGCAGACAGAAGCCATGCAGGGGTTCTACAGGGTGGCGGGCATGCCAGGTGTCATGGGGCCATTGACTGCACCCACGTGGCAATCCGCGCACCACCTGATGACGACGCCATCACCTACATAAACCGGAAGGGCTACCAGTTGGTGAACTGCCAGGTGGTGTGCAGTGTCACAGGGCATATCAGCACTGTCTGCGCCACACATCCTGAGAGCGCACATGACGCTTTCATATGGCATCAGTCGGCACTCTGCAGGAGGTTCGAGACAGAGAACATACCAAGTGGCCATATAGTAGGTGTGTGTGACATGGACCCAATAGCACAAGAGAGCACTGCCAGAGGGCCAGGGCAGTGATGCCATGCAGGGCAAGAGGGACCCGAGACTGGTGCCTTGGGCGAGGGAACACTGTAGGTGTGTGGTGGAGGAAAACTTTGGGAATCGCAGGCGAGTATGCTGGTATGTATGCAGGGTGTGCACCAAGGTGTGGACATGGAATGTTGTGGGCACAGTGGACACTGGACACTACACAGTGGCACACACAGTGAGAGACACACAGACAGGAACACACACACACACACACACACACACCCCAGGCATGCAACAACCCTGCACCACCCAGTCCATGGCACAGATGTCATGGGTCAGTGTGCACTGCAGCCTGCGCATGGGCACAGCAGACACTAGAACACACTCATCATGCTCATAACACATGGCACAACAGTAGCACACACAGACACACAGGTGGACGGTGCACTTGCCATGTACAGCCACCAGTCCACGGCTGGGGCAACACTACTGCTGCCCCAGCGGGATAAGCAGTGCAGTCTGCCATTGACATGCACTACTACCTCAGCGGCGTCTGTGCACCCGCCTTGGTACCCCCCCCCCTGTCCTGGGTACTGCCCTTGGTATGCCTGTGGGGGGGGTCAGACACAGGACAAGCAGCTACAGGCCATGATGCAGCTGACCACAGAGTGTGACACAGCAGCACTGTCAATGTGCCTGCACAAGCGCTGCTGTGTGCCTCAGACAGTCCTGCAGCACAACGCTGCGTCCACCAAACATGGCCAGTGACACCCATTTACACGGTAAATCCCCCCAGTAAGTGCTGTAGAACTTGTAAAATTAGCTGTGTACTCACCTTCAAGGCTCTGTCTCCTCTCAGTCACTTAGGCTCAGCCGGCTGAATTGCGAGCATTTATGGCTCAGGGCATGCAAATGAGACCCTGGTAATGAGATGCTAATCAGCTGAGATGCTCATGCTTGTGGAATGAGGCTGTTTTAGCTACATTGTCTGTGAATTGCAAAAATTGCCCCCAGCTTATCTTACTTTACAAGAAGCATCTCTTAACTTGTGCCCATCGTGTTACGGCACATCTCTGGCGCATGTGTGTAGCGCTGGGTGCATGTCCCTGAATCGGGGGCAGTCTACATGGCGCATATGTTGCACATGCACCGTTAACATGTTCAATGGCGCATCCATCCAATATGCACAGTACATGCAGCAATGGTTGTTACTATTGGCCATAGATCGTGCGGTGTGCGCGAGAGTTGTCCATAGTGCATGCCGTGCACAACATGGCAGCCGCACGTATGAACTGGACATGACCTTGTCATGCCTTTGCGGTCATCACTGCACATGTGCGACTATGTTGCATTGGACCTATTGCGCTTCATGCACTGTGCTGCACGTGCCTCACACTAATTCACGTGACGCATATCGCAGCCTACATCGTGCATTATCGCATTGTCCCACTGTACAGTGTACAACTGTTTAAGAATGCCTAGGGCTGGGAGACTGACACCTAGGGCCATGAACTGGTCCCAGGTGGAGCTGCTGCACCTGGAGGCACTGGTGATGACTGTGGAAGGGCAGCTCTTTGGGCAGGAGGACCTACATGTGCCCAGGGCTGAAGTGTGGGCCTCCATTGCTAATCGGCTTGTGCAGCATACAGGGATGCCATGCACAGGGAAGCAGTGTAGGCAACACAATAGTGACCTCCAGAGACAGGACCCAGAAAGACTGCAGCTGCTGTGTCACCATGCACGAAGGGGTGCACGGCCAGGTAGGTGTTGCTCTTCTGGCTGCTCTTGTGGCATGTACTGGGATTGTGTGTCTCTGCCATCACGGGGCACCCACATGGGTCACTGTCATCCTGCACACATGGCTGTGACTGCACATGCCCAGTGTTGCCATATCATGTATGCCACTCGGAGGGGGGGCACAAGGCAGTGCTGTGTATGCGTGCAGGCCACTGGAGACTGGCTGGATACTACTGTGTGGTGCTTGCACACTGGATGGCATCTGGGGGTCGGCTCTGTGATTGTGCAGCCTACACTGCCTGTGCACAAAGGTGTTGTTGTGTGTTTCTGACACTGCTGTGTTGACTCATGTCACTCTCTGTCTGTTGTGTTTTGCAGGGCTAGAGGCCAGGCAGCAGGCTGCATAGGCCACTGAGGTGCAGAGGAGGGGTATTGCAGGTGCCAGGCATGGTGCCCGTGAGGGGGCAGATAAGCAGTGCAGTCTGCTGTCACTGCATTACTGTTGCTCTGGGTTACTGCTAGGTGGGGGTGCTGTCTACGGTGTGGCCCTCAGTGTGCATTTCCTCTGTCATTGCTCTAGGTCTCCAGGATCGCCATGATATGGTCGGGGTGGACATGACCGTGACCTGGACCAGAGGATCCATGGGGCCATCCGAACTGCACTTAGGCCATTGTCCAGGATGGTGCACCACCTGATGGGTACCCTGCAGGGCATCCTCTTGACGCTCCTGCCTGCCGTAATATGGTGTTATGAGGGGTGCACGGCCATGGTAGTGGCCCCCTGCCTTTTGTATGGGCCACCTTTTGTATATAGTGCCCTGTTCCTGTCCCCTTCCTGCCTCATGTTCTTATCCGACATTCCCACCCTGCCCGTTTTGTATTGTTGTTGATTGTTGTCCTGCTTTATGTTGGTTTGATGTTGTACAGTTTCTTTTTTCCATTTTTATACTTTTATAAAATTGCTGACCTCAGCACCTGTGTCTGTGTGGTTTCATTGTTCCAGCTGCCTTGTTGCTCCCTATTGCCCTGCTGGCTTGCTCCACTTGCTCTGAGTTGCTACCCTGTGTGGCTCAGCGCACATCTCTAGTTGTGCTGTACTGTTTCTGAGTGATTCACAGTGGGGCTGTGCTTGGCACATCCCATTGTGCACACCTCTGTGAATCGCTTTGTCTCTGCTCAGTGCATCTTTTTTGCACTGGCGCATGTGAGATGCGCTTAATGCATCTTTTTTGTGAATCCTGCCTCAAGGAGTTAATGGAGAACCGTGGTTTAGAACTCAAGAAACCAAACCATGAGAGGACAAAAAAATCCAACTGGCTAGCAGGATACCAAACAAAGACTGGAGGAAATTCTTTTATACACCTAAGGTGATGAACCAGACACTCCCCCCCCCCCCGGGCACCACTAGAGCTACTGCTTGTGATGCCGACGACCTGTGTTTAGGTGTGAACTCTGGTTATCAGAGGGTCAGCTTGGGGGAGGAGGTTCAACCATCCATTGGACTGCTCTCCCTCCTTCTCCTGGGAGGGGCTGCTATGCCCAGTATAGTACTGACCCCTAGCAGTGGCTCAGGATTGGGCACCCAGGGACAGCAATGCAGGGGCAGGAGGAGTGACAGCAGCCTATATCTTGCTTGTGGGTATGCACGGGGGCACGTCTGGATGGCACTGCACGCCTGTCCTCCTGGGGAACAGAGAAGGCAGAAAAACATGGCTGGCAAGCATGACGGGACTGATCCCTTGCAAGCTCCGCACCTGGTTCTACAGCATGCCTTCCATCTGATGATCCTGTCCGTGGCCCAAAGGAGGGGACCATACCACCATGGGGGGTATGTTGTGGGGAAGACGAGGAGTTGGATGGTAAGTCTGTAAAGGGCTGAAGGGGGAGCCCCTGATGGTGTGGGGCAAGCCTGGCTAGAATAAAGAGCACTAACTGCAAAAAAAAAGAAATATATATTATATATTTAGGGTTCAGTAGGGGTTTCTATGTTAAACTTCAAATTTTGCAGTTTAATATCTTCACAACTGTCAAACAGATTTTCACAAAATCTTGCATGTGCGGTCTTGTGGGGCAGATCTCTTTATGTACCAAGTTTTGCTCCGGTCGTATGTGTGAATTCTGAGATCCAGATAGCGAAAAAAACATTAAAAAACACTTATTTTTTGTCAACACCTTGTACCCAGATGGTTTGGAAGTTTGGTCTGAAATGTTCAGGGTAGAAAGGGATTGGTCCACATATGAACCGTTTGCTGGTTTGGTGAAAAAATATGAATCCATTCCAAAAAAGTTATTACATTTTAAAATTTAAGTTCTGAGCATGCTCAGCAAGTACTTCAAAAGAGCTGTATGAAATGATCATATGGGGCCAATCCTCTTTTGTGAGGGAAAAATCTTTTTAGTTTGCCGCCATCTTGTTTCGATTTTTTTATTTATATATTTTTATTTTTTTTAAACCCCCAAAAGTGACATACTGCACAGAGATCAAGACATGTATCTTCCTGATCAGGACCCCGTTAGGTGGAATCTGCACTTAACTATTGGAGAAATGCCCCCGAAATGTGGGATTTTTTTGTACATTTTAAATCCTTTCTCATCACTCACTTCTGCTTTTTTCATTTTGACTAGGTACGCATATTTTCGTATGAATGAAAATATCATATGAAAATTTTCGCATGAACAAAAGCATCATATGAAAATGTTCATAGGAGCGAAAATATATGAACATTTTCATATGAATGAAAATTTTTGTATAAACAGAAATATACGAACAGTTTTGTATGAACGAACATATATGAACATTTTCATATATTTTCATTAATATGAACATTTTTGTATGATATTTCCATCAATGCGAACATTTTCGTATGATACTTTCATTCATACAAAAATGTTCCTATTGTTTTAAGTTTCCCTGGTGTCTAGTGGCACCCCACCGATTACCTTCCCCGTATTGTTTTATGTTTCCCAGGTGTCTAGTGACCCCGATCATCGTCCCTGTAATGATTTAATGTTTCCCTGTTATCTAGTGGCACCCCCACCCTCCGATTGCATCTCCATTATATTTTATTTTCCCTGAGTGTCTAGTGGCACCCCTCCACCCTCGGTTTGCCATCCTCATTAATGGTTGGTTGGTCCTCCCTTGTATCTGCTGGTACCCCAACCCTCCAATCACTGTCCCCATTACTGTTTTGTCTTTCCCTGGTGTCTAGTGGCACTCCCACCCTCTGATCACCATCTCCCCCCGATCACCATCTTCATTAGTAGCTTGTCTTTCCATGGTGTCTAGTGCACCCCCCACCCTCTGATCACCATCCCCGTTAATGGTTTGTCTTTCCCTGGTGTCTAGTGCCCCCACCTCTGATCACCGTCCTAGGTTTCTCAGGTTGTACAGAGCAGTAATAAGACAGAGTCCATCTTGCTCGCTATAATTAAGAGGAGCCCCTAATGCCCTTATTAATTAAAAAGGTGTCAAGATTTTTTTTAAATTCAGCCATGGTCTTACTATTTACAACTGGGCATGGGAGTATATTCCAAATCTCTGTCACCCTGATATTAAACCATGTTTTTCTCTTCTTTGAGGTATATCTGCCTTTATGTAATTGGAAAGAATGGGCTTGAGAGTTGTGAGGTTGGGCCCTTAATACCAAACCTAGCTGGTCCCTCATATGTGTGTCATTAAGAGCCCGATTTATCAGGCACATGTCTCCCCTTAATCTACGGTATTCCAATGAAAACATATCCAAGTGTTGAAGTCTCTGTTCATAATTTAGGCCTTTAATATCCTTTATATTCCTTGCAACTTTCCTCTGGATTCTTTCCAGAGCTCTAATGTCCCCTTTATTACCAGGAGCCCAAAACTGGGCGCAATATTCCATATGTAGGTGCACCAGGGTGTTGCAGAGGGGAATAAGGACCTCTCTGTCCCTACTTTTAATGTGCCTAAGTATACACTGGAGTATACTGCCTGCTTTTTTAACAGCCTGACTACACTGAATTTTAAAATGAAGGTCATTAAGGCTGCCAGTGCAGCGGTTAGATTTCCGCTTGCGACGCCAGCAACCCGGGTTTGGAAGCGGACTCGGGTCACTGGAGGGCCAGCCGGGGGGGAGCATGGCTTGAGCGTCCCACAACAGCTCGCATAACCCTGAGCGGAGGCTCGGGGGAACCACAAGACTTGTAATAAAGATGTAAAGACCCAGCATGCCATGTACTGCTCGCCACGGACTTCGCCAAGACCGATACCCGGAAGAGACAACAAAGCGTCAGAACCGACGTCACGCTTACGTATCGACTAAAAATGTCTTCTTCAGAGCCTGAGCAGTACATGGCATGCTGGGTCTTTACATCTTTATTACAAGTCTGTGACTGACCAGTTTCTGACCAGTTTCCTATAAAAGAGATGTCCAGCCCTTGAGCAGGGTGGTATGTTTGTTTGGCCTTCATGTTTGCATATTTTGCAAAGCCTTTTGTTATACGCAATTTCGCCAGGCGTTTTCTGTTATACTAGTTTATACTAGTTTTAGAAACGTCCCTAAATGCTGGTTTCTAGGCCCTTTTTTGCTCTACAAACACCGAATATCATATTTAAATGTTTTTGACTGGTCAATGACACGCATAGTAACTGTTTCTCTCTGCTCTGTACTTTGGCCTGTGTAATATTGTGACCTATGTGATACCCATCTATATTCTCCCGTGGTATAAAACTGCTTAGTGTTTGAATATGAGAGAATTTTTTACACACAGTTTTTCTATTAGCAACTTTTGCAATAAAGCTTGAAGTGTCTATAGCCCTTAGTTGCTGACCCCTTCGTTTGTTTTTTCTAAGCATCTGAAACAGTTTACCAGATAATATAGTCAACTTGGAGACTCTGGAAACCTTTAAGTATAGTTATATTTATTTATGTCTGATAGCCATTTAAGGGATTACTGCCACTGGGTAATGGGAGACAGTCCCAACGGCCTACTGCCGTCTACTGTCCTACACTCCTAGTATAACCTAGTATTTAATTTGAAGGAGGATCAAGGACCAGGGGTCAGGTACACTCCCAGTGTAACTCCTAGTATAACCCAATCTTTAATTTGGATACCTAATAGCAGTACTCCTCCTCTTCCTCAAAAGTTTGCTGATGCTAACATAGTACAGTGCATAAAGGAATATACTACTTTAAGTAGAGCTGGTTTTATCCTGCAAGCCTGTGTTTTTCTATAGAAGCTGCTATTAAACACTGTTTCACATTCTGTTACTCCTACATCTTTACTGACCTTTTAATAAACTCAATGTGTGTTTCTAGTCTACACATGGGTGGTAAGAAAAAAATACTCACCATAGTAGTAGTGTTTCTTCTAATGGAGTCTTGCTGTATTCGGACTATATGCAGTTAGCCCCAGCACTTGAACTGCTCCAGAGAGTAAAGGGTTAACTCTATGGCAAGGCATAGAATGTTGAACTCGAGTTCGGTTTTCAAACCTCTGTCTGTGGTACTCTGAAGAGTAACCATCAGATTCTTACGAGCACTAAACTAACTAACTCAATGGTTAGAAATTGTTTCCAAAATATTTTTATGCCAAAAGGCACTAAACAGATCTTTAGGATCAAAAAGACTCAAGCCGAGAACCCCAAAAAGAATATCAGCAGGAAGTGAAACAACCAACACATTAATCATAAAAAATAGAAAAAAAACCCTAATAAGATAAATGCATGCCAAGTACACTTCTGGGGTGCAGCACTGTGCCTGCCAGACCACATCCCAAAACTACTAGGTTCCAGGAGGGGAGGCAGGGAGGGGGTAAAAATACAGCAAGATTCCATTAGAAGGAACAACTTTATTATGGTGAGTAATTTTTTCTTCTGACAACATGAAGTCTTGCTGTATTCTGACTATATGCAGACTACCAAGCAGTACCCCCTTGGAGGAGGGAGTCACAGAACCTATTTTGGGAACAGGCTCTGCAGCACAGCTGTGCCAAACCTAGCATCACTTGTAGACTGAATGTCCAGAGAGTAATGCCTGGTAAATGTGTGAACAGTTTTCCAGGTGGCTGCTTTACAGATGTCCACTAAAGGTATATCTCTAGCTGCTGTGACCAAAGCAGCTGTACTTCTGGTGGAGTGAGCCCTCAGGCCTGAGGGGGCTGTTTCCCCAACTTTGAATAGCAGAACTGGATATAGGAGACAATTCACCTGGCAATAGTTCTCTTGGTGGCAGGTTTGCCATTTCCCACTTCCCCATACGTGAGAAACAACTGAGAACAGTCATTTCTATGGGCCTTAGTGAGTTCCACATAGTAACTAAGAGCCCTCTTTATATCAAGACTGTGTAACCTTCTCTCCCCAGAGGAAGAATGGTCAGTGAAAAATACAGGCAATGACATAAGACTGCTTCAAATTAAATTCTGATACCACCATGGGAAGAAACCTTCTGTTGGTTTGAAGGACCACCTTATCCCTGTGAAATGAAATGAAGTCAGGTTCCACTGATAAAGCCTGTAATTCACTGATTCTCCTGGCACAGGCAATGGCTACCAGGAATACAGTTTTCCAAGTCAAGTACTTTAGCTCAGCTGAGGATAGGGGCTCAAAAGGGGATTGCATAAGCTGTGTGATACAGATATTCAGATCCCAAGAAGGGGTAGGCTCCCGAAAGGGAGGGTTAACATGTACCAGGCCCTTGAAAAATTTCTTGAAAACTGGATGAGATGCCAGGGAAGATCCCTTACCAGCAGAAAGGAAGGCAGACACAGCTGTCAAATGTACCTTGAGAGTTGCAGACCAGAGGCCTAAACTGTTAAGATGCACCAGATAGTCCAATACAGTAGCAACATCAGCCAGCTCTGGCAAGACGTGCTTCTGGGAACACCAAAACCCAAACCTTTTCCATTTGGAATTGTAAGTTTTTCTAGTAGCAGGTTTCCTACTAACCTTTAAAATGTCCAAGATTGATTGAGAAAGATGCAGGCTTGCATATTCTAGCTCTTCAAGAGCCAGGCTTTGAGCCTGACAGTCTGAAGGTTGAGGTAAATAATCCTCCCCTGAGAGGAGGTAAGGAGATTGAACTGTCTAGGAAGACACTGAGGCATTGTCACTGACAGTGACAAGAGAAGGGGGTACTAGGGCTGTCTGGCCCAATCTGGAACCACTAGAATTACCTTGCAGGGCTGAGACCTGATCTTGATCAGGACCCTGAATATCTGAGGAAAAGGAGGAAATGCATAGAGAAACCTGCTTGTCCATTCCAACAAAAGAGCATCCTGAGGGACAGGGCCTAAAAGAGATGGTCTGCAACAAAAAAGAGGACGTCGGTGATTGTCTGGGGCTGCAAAGAGATCCATCTCTGGAGTGCCCCACCTCTTGAAAATGGCCTGAAGAATTAGAGGGTTCAGGGTCCATTCGTGGTGACCCTGGGAAATCCTGCTGAGAGCATCTGCTAGAATGTTGTCCTTCCCTGGGAGATGCACAGCCATCAGGGAAGCCTGAAGGAATAAGCTAGAGACCGTATTTTCATGGCCTCTGTGAACAAGGCCGAGGACCGAGTGCCTCCTTGCTTGCTGATGTACCACATGGTTGTGGTATTGTCTGTCCTGATCTGCACCACATTCCCCTGAACAGCAGTTGAGAATCTCTGAAGTGCTAGAAAAACGGCTCTCAGTTCGAGAAGGTTTATGTGAAGAAGAGACTCCTGGTGAGACCAGGTTCCCTGAGCTGTAAGCTGATCTAGGTGAGCCCCCCACCCCAGTAAAGAGGCATCTGTGGTGAGAATCACTGAAGGAGCCTGACTGACAAAGGGGACACCCTGTCAAAGATTGTCCTCCTCCAGCCACCACTGGAAGGCCTGAACTAGGGTTCGAGACACAAGAACCAATTTGGAGAGAGGGTCTTTTTTCTGAGACCAATAAGATCTGAGATGAAACTGAATATCTCTCATCTGAAACTTTGCTCTCTGGACCACTGCTGTGGATGCTGCCATGTGACGTGACCCAGCAACTGAAGAAAGTGTCTGGCTGGATGAGAAACTAGAGGACGAAAAGAGGAAGCCAGAGTGACAAGGGACTGAACCTTTGAGAGAGGGAGAAATGCTCTTGCCTGAATAGTGTCTAGTTCCACCTCTATGAAAGTGAGCAGCTGGGCTGGTTCCAGAACAGACTTTTCTAGGTTCAGAATGAAGCCCAAGGAGTCTAGAAGCTTTTGAGTAACCTCTAAGGCTGACTTGACTTGGTCTGAGGACTGGCCCACTAGGAGCCAGTCATCCAGGTATGGGAACAGAAGGATACCCCGTCTCCTGAGGAATGCCACCACTACTGCAAGATACTTGGTGAACACCCCTGGAGCAGATGTTAGGCTGAAAGGCATAACTCTGAAATGGTAATGGCATGAGGGCAACTCGAACCTGAGGTACTTTCTGTGGGAATGTCTGATAGGTATGTGGAAGTAGGCATCCTTGAGATTCAGAGAGGCTAGCCAGTCTCCTGGTCTCAGAGAGGGAAGAATTACTCCTAGAGTCACCATTTTGAATTTTGGTTTTGTTAAGTGTTTTTTCAGGTACCTTAAATGTAGAATGGGTTGCTACTCCCCTGTTTTTTGGGGGGTAAGGAAGTATCTGGAGTATAGTCCTTTTCCCCTGTGACAATGAGGTACCTTATCTACTGCTTGCAGAAGCAGAAGAGAGGAGACTTCTACCTCTAAGGCCTGTGTCTCCAAAGGAGAGGGAGGATTGCAGGACCTTGCTCTCATTTTTGGGAACCTTTTGAAACTGAGAGGAAGTCCCTGACTCACTACTTCCAGGACCCATTTGTCTGAAATAATAGACTCCCAGGCCTGGGAGTAGTGAGCCAACCTGCTCCCTACTGGGACTGGGGAGGCGACCCTGACCGACACCTCAGGGTGTCTGTTTGGCAGGGGGCTTAGACTGCGTGGATGATGGGGTCCTGCTCATCCCGCACCTGCCTCTTCCCCTAAAGAACCCCCTCTGCTGGAAAGAAGAAGAGGGGGCCTGAGCTTGGTAGAAAGGCTTACGAAAAGGCCTGCCCCTGCCAGCCCTGAATTGCTGCTTCTGAGGAGTGGCCTGCTTTTCCTTGGCAGCAGTACTCCTATAGGTGGTCCTATACTCATCCATCTTCTTCATGTAGTTCTCTGTCTGCTCCCCAAACAGAAAGTTACCAGTTACAGGGAAATCTATGGCCTTAGTCTGGGTATCCTGTGAAAGGTTGGTACATCTAAGCCAAGCAAACCTCCTCATGGAGATAGATGTAGCCATGACTCTAGAATGCACATAATTCGAGTTCACAGCAGCATGAAATTGCACTTTGGATGCCTCTATACCATCCACAGCCACCTGCTCCTACTCCTTGGCTAGCTGGGAAGGGGCATTCTTAGCCAGCTGTAGAACCATATCCCACATAGACTTCTGGTACCTGACTGTATATGCCATAAAATTCGATTGCCTGAGCCCCAAAAAGGATGCCAAGCACTGCTTTTTAGCCATGGCATCCACTTTCCTGGAATCCTTATCTGGGGGGTGACATGTCAGGGGAATACTAACCTTGTCACAGGCTGCACCTTGCACTCCCCAACATGGCTGCAATGTGCTGAAAGGAATTCTGTGCTAGGACCTGACAAAGCATACCTCCTGTCCATTCTTTTATCCACAGGAGGAATGGATGTGGGAAATTGCATGATTTTCTGTATCTGTTTCCCCAGGGATTTGTGCAAAGGGATAGACACTCTCTTTGACTCTGGAACATCGAGCATTTCCACATAATCAGGTTCCTCCTGATCCTGATCACCCTCATCCATAGGAAGCTGAAGAGTCTCAGACACCTTCTTGTAAAACAAGAAGTGGAAGGGGGACTCAGAAAGCCTGGGAGGGGAAATATTGGAAGGCCGGTCTGGGGAGATGTCTCATCTAGGCCTTCAAACTCTCCTTCTTCATCCTCTTCTTCCTCCTCCTCCTCCCAATCGCCCTCATAGTATGCCTCCAGATCAATATCTGAGGCAAAAACTTCCGACCAAACCGATCGCCTTTGAACCGATGTCGGTTCGATCGGAACCAGGCAAAGCGATTGTACTATAGAGATCGCTTTTGCTATTTCCTCAGCGGTCGGAACATGAATGGTTGGATCCGAACCAGCTGATTTTCTCTTTCTCTTTGATGGAACTGACTCCGCAGAGTCGGCTCTCCTTTTGCCCGAAGAGGTATCGCCCAGGTCAGTAGGCACCCCTTCAGGTTCGGTAGCAACCGAACCGGGCTGGCCATCCGGATCACTGGACTTCTTGGCCTCCCTTTCCTTCAGCCTACTCAAATGTTTTTCAAGAGTGGCCTTAGGATATAGTTCTTACAGATTTGGCAGTCTACCTTGAGGTGGTCGAACCCCAGACAATAAACACAGACGAGGTGGGGATCTGCCTTAGTAAAGGCCCCCCCCCCACACTGGGTACGGTGCTGAAACCCAGTGGGATTAGTTTTCTTTTTGGGTTTCTCAGACATGCCGAAAATCAGAAAAAGTCACCCTTCTCAGCTTTCAAGTCAGGTAACTAAAACGTATCGGTTCCAACCGTGTCACGGGTCAGTTAAAAAAAATCCTACAAAATCCGGATTTTTTAGAAACTGAAAAGTACCGGAAAACCACAAATATTTTACAATAGAACAGAAAATCTAATAGGTTTCGGTTCTGAACCGGACTGACCAGAAAAGAACCGAAGACAAAACAATTTCTAACAATGTCACAAAATACCACTACCTACTACTACCACTTACTGTTACCGAGACAGTGGTAAGAATACCGAAGAAATTACGAACTGCGGCTGAAAAAACCCCCAAAACAACTGATTCTAACTTTTACTGAACCGAAGCACAGGAGGGATCTCCGGAGCGACTTCACAGTTAGGCGGAGTAGGAAATCTGATGGTTACACTTCAGAGTACCACAGACAGAGGTTTGAAAACCGAGCTCGAGCTCAGCGCTCTATGCCTTGGCATAGAGTTAACCCTTTCCTCTCCAGAGCAGTTCAAGTGCTGGGGCTAACTGCATATAGTCAGAATACAGCAAGATTTCATGTTGTTTGAAGTAAGCAATAAACCAAGGCAGAGCATATGTTTTGTGGAAATTAATGCATGCGGCATGCCCCAGGTGTGTTGCAAGGCATAAGGCTGAAAAATTCAAGGCATACCCTGGAGTGGGTATTCATTTATGAAATGGGTAAAAAGTGAAGCATTACAAAAATACAGTAACATATTGAAAGTTGGAATATTGTCACTTCATGGGTGTTGGATGCACTCGGCCTTCAGCCTAGTGCCCAACCTCCCAAGTTTTGTGACGTTATCCCAGCATGATACATGCCCTGGTGTGCATTACTGCTTAATTTAGACCTGCGTGATGCAGTTTACATCCTTAATTAGTTCTCACATTATTGTCACACTGCATCTATGTTCTCTGGTAGAACTATGTGTTTGAAAGGGACATAAACAACACCATACAGTTCTAAAATGGTACTTACAGTATCACTAGGTACATCAATCAGAAACATCAGATTAATTTACTAAGACGCCAGTGAAGTCTGAACACCAACAAAATGAGAATCAGTATTTAAAAAAAAAAAAAATCTTCTATACGTGCAGTGCAGTGTTCTTTGTTAAGATGACATGCTCTGCAAAAGAAAGCCAAAGGATCCCACTATACTAAGGGTTGTGTCCCAACAAAACCGTTTCTGCTGCTTTTCACAAACATTAAAGTCATTTTCTAAGCCCTTGCAAATGGTATCCAGCCATATGGGCAAAGCAAATTGAGCGTCTCAGTTATGAGCAACTCACTTTGCGTGCCCGGAGTAATGAGTGTGGAGGGATAGTGATGGGAGGGAATAGCGAGTGTGGAGGGATGTTACAGTGAGGGCAAACGACAGGGGGATCTGTAGAGTGATGCCAACCAAATACAGGTATGAAGCCTGCTGCTGCCAAGCTGCATGGCTGGCGTGGCGGATGGGGTCACCGCCTAGTATGGTGATGGTCCCGGGTTCAGGACTGCCTGTTGGCTATAATTTGTTTTCACAGTTCTGGCTGTTAGAAATTTTTTTTGGTCCTGGGGTGTCCTGTTGTTCCCCCGACCAATGGTGCCCCAACCGCATACTGTTGCCCCTCCTCCCGTGTATTCCCCTTTCCCCCCAGTGTCCCCCCCAGAGTTGATTATATTAGTTTGGGGGGTGTAGCCCCCACATTAAACATTAATTATAATGTCCCCATGTTGTAACACAGTTCTGTCACCGTACTGGCAGTGGGTGAGGTGGGTTGAGTGCCGATTTCGCATTTGGCGAAATGTACTTGCTCTTGTGCGAGTCGCCTTAGTAATTTCACTGTTATGCCATGGAACCCTTGCAAATCGGTACTACTTACATATGGGGAAAGCTTATGCTGGCAAAAGACTTGTGATGCCTATTTAATAATTTTCTGTGAATTCTGTGTTGAAGTGGCAGAGATCATAGTTTGTCCCCAAGGAGGTAGCCAGCCGATCCCTTCCACTTCCAGATTGCTGCGATCTGCCCCCGCGCTCAGGCACATAATGACATGTACCCAGGAACAGCACGGGGGCAGATTTAATTATATTTTTTTACATAATGATGGCCAGTTGGAGATTGATCAAGGGCAACGGTCGACTAACAAGGGCCCCCATGCTCTTCCTGGGTACACATCATTATGTGCCTGAGTGTGGGGGTTTGATCGCAGCAGTCGAGACCTGAAGGGATTGGCTTGGTACCTCCTTGGGGCCAAAATATGGTCCCTTCCAATTCTAAACACAATTCACAGAAAATTATTAAAATAGCATGATAACACTTTTGCAGGCATAAGCTTTTCCCATATGTACTATAAGTAGAAACCAAATCTTGGCAAATCACTTCAAGTACAACATATAATCATAGCCCTTCCCTAAATCTATTTTGAACCATTAAGGCATGGTGGAGACTAAATAACCTTCTAAACTATTTCACACCCTTGAGGAAGAACCTACAACCAATGCTTTGTTGTTGCTAGTAGCACAGCAGTGGACAAGTACAGTGGAATCTTCCTTCTTGTAGTGAGGGCTGATATGGGAATTTCTGTTTATTGTGGTTTCTCCCAACGGCCTGTCCTTGCTCAATACAAGTTAATGGACTGCTGCTTCCTTTATGGTGTAGCAGAAGAAATCCCTGCAAACTCCTGCTATAGGGACAGGTTTGAGATAAATACAATACACAGTATAGACACTGAAATATGTAAGCATTAAGCCACGATGAAGGAGGCTTCTACTGAGGAATTAATGCATGGTTGGGGGGCACGAGGCCAAAGGCAGAGTGCCTACAACCACCCAACCATGCATTAATTCCCCAGTAGAAGCCTCCTTCTGAGTGGCTTAATGCGCTTGTAACATGATAGTTTCACAGTACATTTGTTGCTTAGTGTGGCAAAAATATACAGAGTCACTCTTTCATATATGTACTGTAGTATGTTACTAAGTGAACAAACAGATGTAAAGATACAGTGCTCATGATTCAAGCTCCGGTTCAAACGTTCAATTACATACTAACGTGCTAACATTTGTGGAACGGTACTTCGTTTTCTTGAACAGTAAAAATACATAAATCGTTGTTTTATCTACCTTTCTCCTTATGAAATTGTTTGTATTCGATGCAGACAAGCCGAGATGCTTTGCTGTGATCCACGGGATTTCTGCGATACATTGCATTCTGGGAATTTTATCGTGGTTTGCGGAAGTAAAATGGAACTTGGCCGGTATGGTGCCAACTACAACTTTTTACATGAACAACTTTTAATCATATTGGACAGCTTACTAATTATTGCTGTGTTCTAATACTGTTGATTGATGTCTTCATTTATTTCGATCTTTTTTTCTACTGATTGGTGCTCTGATTGCATGAGTCCTCCGCTTCTGGTTTCCTCGTTCCATACTGATTGAAACTGTCAGTGCCACGAACTGAGAAGCTGCTGAAATTATACTGTCCAGTGTTTCCTTCTGTTTTGAGAACTTTATATAAACAGGACCATCTTGTAAATGGGACTTTGTCCTAATGATGTGTTATTCCATCTGTTATCCTGTCTAAAAATAAAGGTTTTTACTACTACTAGATCTCAGGTTCATGATTTCTGGACTCTGTACAGTATCTTCGTTTGTTCTGCCGCATTTGCATGTCTTATCTCCCTCGTCAAGATTTCTGAATTCTTGTTTATCGCTTGAGTTTGGTATGGCTTCTCCTGTGCACGTGTGTGATTACTCTCCTTAACTTTCTGGGTCCTGATCTTACAGACGGTCTCATTTTCAGCCTTGCTGTTGCACTGTGCGCTTCTCTCTTCTACTACTGCTTCGTCTTTCTGGACTACTGCATTTTGGTTATGTTGTTTGAGCATGACATTTGTGTGTATCACAGTTGTCTGGCACTCATTATTATTCAGTTCGTTTTTACTTTCTGGTTGTGACAATCTCGCACATTTTGGCTCTGTTTGTTTCTTCTTAGTGGCCGGCTTCTCCACAGTGCCACATAATACAGAGGACCATTTCTGGCGATCCATTTGTGTGGGAGACCAGTATTTACAGAGGCTTGTCTTGCATCTGTGTCCAGTCACTGACATTATTTCCCTAGATGTGAGACCAGCCTCTGATAACATCTGGACAGCTGTGCTCCATATACAGAGATTTGTATAGAAGGGTACTTAGATCAGCATCCACAGATATGTTTGCCATTAGGTCTCCTAAGTAGTTTCGTCTCATAGGCTGCTTACTGTACCAGATATCATTCTCATCTAAAATATGCTGAGGGAAATGAAGAGGGTGCAGAAAGAAAGCTGTAGCATTTCCTGGACACCTTGATTTGTACTCCTTAAAGAGTGTCACAGGACAAGTTGCAGAGTCTGCCTGGGAGTATAATACTCCTCTTAGTGCTTGCTCATTGGGTTCAGTCACAGCACCATGATTTGTTGTAGACTCACTGAACATCATGGCTATGTATTCTAGCCCACTCTCATCCTTTTCTCCACGAATGACTCTTGCTTTAATTGTAGCAACCCTTTTTTTCTTCGCCTGGCGAGAGCGAGCTGCATCTCGAACCATAAACAGCGAATGCGCCCGTATGCCGTTTCTGGGTTCAGCTTCTCACAGTCTCCGATTTTCTGCAGGTCTGCATTTGATATGCGTGGATGATGACTTGCTGTGTCACGTCCTAGACACCTATATTGCTTCACGACAGCCAGAAAGACGCTGTTGGCTGCTTTGAATTCTGCATCACTTCTAATATTTATTTTCCTATTAACTTCCAGACTATTAAAATATCTGTTTGGTCCAGCTCTAATTCCTGTAAAAGAACTAATGCTATATTCAGAGCCATCCTCTGCTCTCACTGCTCCGTAGAATCTCCGTAATATTGCTGCCACTGACACAACTGGTATGTTGCTATAGCAACAGACATATTAGTCACTGTTAGCCAATCTGAAAATATACAAGAAGCCCATGCTGTGTTTTCTGGAGTATTGATTTCTGATTTTTTCTTCTCCAGGTTGTCTAGGTCATGATTAGATAGTGCTGCATATCTACTCCTCTTTTCTGTTATTGCACAGTCTTTTGCTATTGTATTGAGATGCTTTTTCTTTCCTTTTTTTTAGGTATGGACAGTGGTGCACAATGTGCAGTATCACCATATACTGACTGAAGTGTTGGCTCAGCTGTCAGCAGTTCATCGTCTACGTTGAAAATTTTAGATCTATCCACGCCGCTATTCCAGCGGGTCCACAAATTTCAAACGTAAGTGTTTTCTCTCCATTTTGCTCCTCTGCTCTTCATATAGTTCATCTTTTGTAAAACTGTGACTAAGAGTCACTTTTTGTGGATCGTCACTGACCATTGGGTGGGTGGGATGATCAAAACGCATTCTCTAGTTTCATTTTGTCATATTTATGGCGGGGCTTTTATTGTTGTCATGGCTTTTTTGCAGAAGTCCTATATAGTGCGTTTGTTGTGGTGCAATCAGGTACTGCTGCTTGGAGTGGGGATTTTATGCATGTTGAAGCGGGCATTACCAGTGATTTTAATGCCGTGTCCAACTTTGATCAGCTGTTCTATTTCCTCCAATCAGTTTTTATTTGCTTTACTTCATTACTGTTATGTTACAAATCTGCATATCTCCTCCAAAGCATGGATATGAGTGCTTCATACCCACTTTTATATAAATAAATTAGCACAATTTAAGTATAGTAATAAAATTAATAGTGTCACGTGTTTGTGTACAAAGTGATCTACAAAGTTAAAACAAGCACTGGCCAATGGCAGTCATGTTTGCTTGCTATATTTGCTGTGAAGATGTTGGGCCTAGATAGCGTAGATGGTGCTGGGCGGGGGCAGAGAGAAAACAGAAAGTGCCACCGGGTTGATGCAGGAGACAGCTGTAGGGTATGAAACACACAAAACAATTTTCCTAGTAGGAACTGTTAAGGCACTACATATTGTCACAGCAGCTAGTGCGGGGCGGGGCAGAGAGACAACAGGAAGCACTGCTAAGTGGCTGCAGGAGACGGCTGTGTGGTACAAAAAGCACATTAAATGTTTGTAGCAGGAACCTGCAAGGCAGTACACAATGTCACAGCAGCTTCTGCTTTGCACTTTCCAGTTCCATGAGATCAAAGTGACCACACAGAGTACATGGAGAGCAGCCAGTACCAGGGAGGGGATGACTAAGCCTGGAATTGGTGGAGAGGGACAAACCCCGGAAAAGGCCTATCACAATGTGATAGCAATATGTTTTGCTTATGCTGTTGGAAAGCAAACACAAGAAGGCAAGTTGGGGTGTTATACTGAGGATTTCATAGAAACATAGAAATATAGACAATGACGGCAGAGAAAGACCAGAGGTCCATCCAGTCTGCCCAAGTTCCCTATAATCCCTGGAACCTACTGTTCCTCCAGGGTACTAACCTTCCCCATCCTCTCTCTATTCTCCTCCCTGGTCCAGTTGCCCCCAGTAACCACTATTCCCTTGATTATGTCCCAGCCCTGCTTGAATCCCTTGTTTTTGCACCCACCACTTCAGCCGACAGACTGTTCCAAGGTTCCACCACCCTTTCCGTAAAGCAGTACTTCCTCACATCTCTCCTGAACCTACCTCCTATTAATTTCCATTTGTGTCCTCATGACCATGAATTGGTATTCAGGCTAGATAGTTCCACACAGTTCACTTTGTTGATTTCTTTAAAGAACTTGAAGGTTTCTATCATATCTCCCCTCTCCCTTCTGGTCTCCAGTGAGTACATATTTAGTGCCTTGAGGTGCTCCTCACAGGATCTGCCCTGCTGGCCCTGAATCCTTTTTGTTACTCTGTGCTGCACTGTCTAAAGCCTACCCTTATCCTTTCTGAGGTGAGGACTCCAGAACTGGACTATATGTTATAACGGTTCATATGCATACTTGACTCCGCTACAGCAGGGAGTTACTGTATACAATATGGGAGGGGCATTAAATTATGACATTTTCAAATCCCCAATTGATGCTCATTTGTAGAAGTGTGGGTGTAGATGAAGGACACAGCAAGCAAGCAAGCAAGAATGTAGGTAAAAGTGCTACAGGGTGGCACACTTTATTTGCTTTTGGCAGTCTTCAGACACTTTAACAGACGCAAAATAATAAAATGGTTATTTCAGGTCTGGCTACTTCAGAGACTGGCCTTTTGTCTTTGCCAGTGAAGCCTAGTTAGTGGTTGCTGACTCCTGCTTACCAAGGTTACGCTAGGCAGGACCTTTGCTAAGGAAAGGGCTCACCAGTCTTTGCACTTTCCCGTAAGTCGAGTCTAGCCAGAAGCCAACAGCTCCAGTCCATTGGAGTCTGCCCTCAGCTCCCTCATGGCTAGTTGGCACTCCTCTTAATGCTCTTTGCCAGGTTTAACCAAAACCCCTCAATTATGTCCCTCTGTTCCTGTGGTCCATACCTATACCAAGGCAGCACCACAACTGCACAACTCAGCCAGCTGTTCAACACCAAACACTCCCACTCTTAGTGTTGCATAGGCTTTCCTGCTCTCTGGTGTCTCAGGCAGCCTCTCTCCTGGAGTTCTGCAGTTTACTGATTGAAGGCTGCGTTTTATAGCTCAGACAATCACATGATCTGTCACTCAAATTCAAATTTTACATCATTAACATTCAATGTATCAAAATCACAAAAGAAACAGATGATTAAACACTCATCACAACAGAATAACACAATGCTATACATATTCACTAAACATGTTTCCTCTTCACTTTACAGAAGAGTTTTTAGTATATTTCCCTTAATTACTAGAAACCTCCCCCTTAACTGCCACTACTCTCTGATACTATGTTCTATAAAGCCAGAAATTCAAGGTGCAGCCAGTCCCATAGGGAACCAGTTAGCTGGCGTAATATGTATACCCTCGAGGTAAGGTGGGAGAGGGGGAACATGATAGAAACTTTCAAGTACCTCAAGGGAATCAACAAAGTCCAAGAGGGTAGCATCTTTTAGAAAAAGAGATGTGCAAGAACAAGGGGGCACAGCTCAGAGGTAATGTGAGGAATATTTTTTTCACGGAGAGAGTTGTGGATGCATGGAACAGCCTTCCTGAGTAAGCTGTTGATTAACTAGAATCTGCAGCTTATCCATCAGGTAGGGAAATGGGCAGACTAGGTGGGCCAAGCGGTCCTTATCTGCCATCAAATTCTATGTTTCTATGTGGAGTCAAAAACAGTGGGAGAATTCAAGAATGCATGGGACAGACATAAGGCAATTCTGGAGGGGGGTAGGAAGAAGTAGGCTGTTGGTTAGCTAGGATCTGCAGCTTATCCATTAGGTAGCAAAATGGGCAGACTGGGTGGGCCAAGCGGTCCTTATCTGCCGTAAAATTCTATGTTTCTGCGTTTCTATGTTGAGAGTCTCAACCAGGGTAAGTTATTGGAAACTCTTGCTGCACTGAAAACTGCCTTTCAGATAAACATTTAACAGTTAAAAGGTAACAGAAGAAAATTGTTTGTACCAACTTCAAGTGCTGTCTTTTGAATGAACTTCATGACTGTTCCTAGATTGTTTATGTCTCTATTCTAAAACAAGGCACCAGTCCTGCATGGTTTTATCTGTTCCTATTCATTACACAGCTCTTCTCCAGGGCGTTATAGATGAGCTTCTCGCTTCCTTTTAATATTTTTTTTGGGGGGCTATTCACTTCAGCAGAAGCAAGTCCTGAGCCCTGGGCTCTCTTGTTCCTGGGCCACTGCTAACCCAGTAGAGTCAGGATAATATAATATACATGAATTCCTAAAAGTGTTTCTGCTTCTCTCGCCAGGAAGGTGAAAAGATGCCTAAAGAACAAAACAGGAGCTAGAAAGAATTAACATGTCCTCACTTCCATACAGGGGTTGAGGAGAAGATAAAAAGACAGAAGAAATAAGAGATCTCCTGGGTGATCAGTCCAGGAGAGGTAGTAAGAAATACAGACAGACATAACAGAAGCTGCAGCTGAAAAGACAAAGAAAAGATGTGAATGAATTTTGCATATTTTCTTCAGAAAGCAGTCCCTAAACCGAAGCATTGCTTCCTATACTAACCATTGCATTGGGGAAGGCTTTATCATGGCAGTACCATTTACAATTCATAACTCTGAGCCCTTATTTATAAATCACAAAACAATGGCAGCAGCCACCCTGCACATCATTGTAGTGATAAATAAACAGTAACAGTTAATAATGCTGTTCGGCAGCATGTGTATCTGTTCATTTTATTATTTCCTTGTTCATATACTGCCTTTGCATCTCATGGTTTTTAGGCAATAACACACAAGGCATGCAATATTATGGGCTATTGTCCTGCCTCAAGTGTGTTGTGAGGCAGGAGGCTGTAGGCCGAGTGACTTCAACCCCCTGAGAAGGGATGCTATCCCATGATATCGCACACCTAGGAGTGTTTTATTGCAGTTATGAAATGGATCCATTTTGATTCTGTTGAGCGATACTATGACTTAGTTGCATTCCTGTGATTGAGAATGACTTAGTTTCAGACTGGGTTTATTTACTGAGATATACCAACTGAATGTGGTCTCAGCCAATCAGATTTGAGGATGCTGACCCTCCATTTCATGATACTCATGTATACACCATGATGTAACTGTGTCTTGTTTTGTACCCAGGACCTGCCTGAAACTAAGCTCTCTCAGAGGATTTTATCCTGGTAAAACAAAAAATACAGTACAAAGTCAACAGTTCTCTTCTGTAGCACAAGAATAAAAATAGCAATCAGTCATCAGTGCCACAGACAGATGAAGGAAACAGAGACATTCATCTGTCTAAATGTTGAAGATTGAATATAAGTGATCTTAACTGCAGTTACTAAATTGGCAAGTAATTATAGCGTGTTAATGTGCCCTCAGCTAATGTTACTCATTTAAGAAGCTCCGTTTTTTTGTTCCTCCCAAGTTATTGCTAAATGCTATCCCTGGTAACATAGAGCTGCTGTCAGTAAATTACAGCTACTTTAGATCAGCACTATGAGAACACCATACTCTTGAATATATGAAGACTTTTTTTTTTTTTTTATGATGACCTCTTCTATAGAACTAAATGCAGTTCTTTGGTTTTTTTTGTATTTAACAACACACAGTCACCCATCAATACTTAATGTACAGAAATGTTTACAGATGTATGGATCCTTGCATGAATATGTAGGCAAAGTCAGTGATTGGGTACATTTTCTTGGCCCAACATGAAAACAGTAATATACAGGCTTTCTGGCCCACACAGGTCCCTCCTTTCTTCACACAGACACTGTCAGCAGATAAAGGCATACCGACCCATCTGTTCAGTTCACCTTTCACAGATGAGCCTAAAATATATAGAATTCTATATAGACAACCATACACAACAAGGCTATGTTTCCATCCAAGCATTCCAAAGACACTACAGACCTCGAGAACAAAGCTCGGGAGTTTGCAAACATCTTCAGAACCCCTCAATGGAAACACATGGTGAGCTGGGCACAGTTACCCATATTTTATTTTTTTTATAATATATGGTTCTAGGAATTCAAGAAACATACAGACACCAAAGTGATGTCTGGATAGACTTTGACTTAAACTAAAGCAAAGGTTATATTCACAACTGAATTAGAGAAAGCAGCAATGACTAAAGACGCAGTTCACTGTACTCAGTTTTGTTGAACAGTACAAAAACTCTTTTGACCTTTGAACTGTACAACAGCAACTTTTTTAACTTTTGAACTGTACTACAACAAAAAAATTGAACCAATCGATCTTACTTCAAGGGTATCTCTTGCAGCAGGCCACACCTATGGAACTATAGACGCCAGGACCACACAAAACCTTTTCTAGCTAACAGTCTACCGGGGGACCACCCACTCTGATGCCACCAATGTTGCTCTATCCTACAAGAGTGGGTAGCCCACACGCCCTCCTCAGTTCTTTTCCTGCCGTCGACCATCACACATCGGACCTCTCAGAAATTTCGCCAGCTTCAGTCGACCACCATTTTGTCATCGATTTTATTTCATTTTTTCTCCCTAGTGTAGCATCACTTTACTTTTAAAGTGATTCTATCTTCCGTTTATGCCGAGCTCTATCTCCAAAAAACTCTTCAGGAGGTGTGCCTGCAGTGAGAAGATTCCGGAGGATGAAGACCAAAATGCTTGTATATGCTGCCTAGGCCCAGGCCACAACCTCCAAGCCTGCGAAATTTGCTGCAGCTTCAACCAGGCTACCAGGCGGCGCCACCAGAAGACCATGGAAAATATCCTACTCAAGCAGAAGGTCGCCAGAATGGAGAAGGAGCTACAGGCCTGAGTTCCTCCACTTCCCCGGTCCTGTCCTCAGGTTCACACTCCTCCAAGGCCTGGGACAAATCAAGCAGGAAGCACAAATGCCAGGAAAAGGACCGCACCAAGTCCCAGTCCTCCCTGGGTTGCTTGCAGTCACCGCCTCACGCATCGACCATGGCAGGGCCATCTTCCTTGGGAGTGGTCCCCCCTGCCTCGCACACTCTCTCTCCCACAGGGCTACCACTGGCAGTCCCCCCCACCTCCGCCAATCTTGCCTTGGCGGGGTTTGGTTCCTTGGGCTCAGGTGCCCCACTGATGACTCAGCCCCTTCTGTTTCGGCCCCTATTTTCCACGGGCCAAGATTAAGTGGCTCCACTGGTTCAATGCTGATCGGCACTGGATTGGCGCTTCCTCGATGCTGACCTCGGCCATGTCCACAGCCATGACGTCTGCCTCAGGGCCCTCTCCTCCTCCAGCATTACCCAGGGCAATTTCTCGGTTGTCCTCTCCCTCTCCAATGACCCAGGCAGACGGACCGCCCCACAGATCTCAGCCTGCTAGGCCGCCAGCGCTGGCTCCCTTGCCCCCTTAGCTGATGCTGCTACGTGTCCTGATGCTGGTCACATCAATTTTTGTAGGATTCTATGCAAGCTAGACTTGCTCCCCTACAAGGGCCAACACTATAGGGGCCTACTGTGCCTTGTTCCCATGCCCCCTCTCTCTACAGGGCCGTGGCATGTACTTCCTGATCAGGTGCCCTCAAAGCCCCTCGGGACCCAGGGAATGAGGATGAGTATTACCCAGACCTCCTCCTCCCTGATGATGAGGATAAAGGGAATGATGGAGCTGAAGGGGAAGTTACCCCTCCCACTCCACCTCTACAATGTTGTCCGACAGTGAGGAGATCCCCAAGTATATCCTGCTGTCCCCCCCCGATGATCCATCTTTTGTCTCCATTTTGAGACAGCTGCAGGTGGCCATGGGGTTTGACACTGAGGAGCAGGACCCTCTCTGGCACTGTCTGTTCATGTACCTAGGCCTGCCAGACACCCCTTCTCTGGTCATCCCTCCTTTAACAGAATCTTTTGAGGATGCCACCCTGGCTGTCTGGCATTGGCCTAGCTTGGTTCCTGCCATGCCTCAGAAGGCAGACAAGCTCTACCAGGCTCCTGCAGGGAAGCCCTTCTTCGCCGAACAGCCCCAAGTAGACTCTGTGGTCATCAATGCTGCCCACAACGATACCAACAGGCCCAAACACCTCAGTTTCCTCCAACTGGACAAGGATTCCCAGAAGCTGACCCTCATTGGCAAGTGGACCTTTGCCTTTGCCACTCTGACCATCAGGGGGCTTAACTATATCGCCCATATGGTCCAATTTCAGAACCAACTCTGGGCTCAGGCCACAGATGCAGCTAAAGTCTTCCAAGAGGACCCCCTGAGACAGCAGCTGCTCCAGAGTATACACTAGAGGGCCGACTTCAGAAAGTATCTCCTTTGCTCCACCTACAATGCTGTGGATGCCTTGGCACGGGCAGGCGTGATGGGCATTTGCCTGTGACGTCACTCTTGGCTGAGAGTGTCGGGCTTTGCCCAGAATGTACAACAATCCATCCTAAATTCCCCCATTAGAGGATATAAATTGTGTGGAGCATACATGTAGGATATCCTTTCAAACCTGCAGGCCTCTGGCTGCACCTTGCGGTCAGTTCATTCTGTAAACCACACCAACCAGCCTAGAAATGGTCAGCGGCTACCCAAGCCTCAGGGTAAATGTGGAGCAGCTGCAGCCCTGCCTACCCCTACCTCCACCACTTGGAAACCCCCCACAGCAGGAGGTGCAGCCCCAGATGCAGGTGCTTCCTCAGCCTGACTCCTTGCCCAGCCCAACCCCTTTCCAACCAAGCAGGAGATGGTAGTTGGGGTCGCTTCTCCCTGCACCTGGACAGGTGGAGGGAGATCACCAGAGATGCCTGGATCTTGCAACTAATAGGAAATGGCCACACCTTGGAGCTCCTGGAGTGGCCTCCAGAAAATCCTCTGGTTCAGTCCTCTTACCCACCAGACCACATTCCAGTGCTCTGGGAGGAGATCTGCACCTTGCTGCACAAAAGGGCCATAGAACCCCCAAGACTCAGAAGGGCAGGGGGTTCTACTCTCACTTTTTCCTGGTCCTCAAATGTACAGAGGATCTCAGGCCCATTCTAGACCTCCGAGAGTGGAATCTCTTCATTCAATACAAGAAATTCTAGATGGTGACCCTTCAGGGTCTGCTGCCCCTTCTGCATCAGGGAGACTGGATCTGCTCCCTCAACATGAAGGATACATACCTGCATATCAAGGTGCATGCCTCCCACCGGCAGTACCTCAGGTTCCAATTTCAGGGAGCACACTTCCAGTTCCGGGCCCTGCCTTCTGGCTTGTCTTCAGCCCCTTGGCATTTTATCAAGTAGATGGATGTAGTAGCGGCAGCACTCAGAAGGGAAGGACTCTTTGTCTTTCCCCACCTGGATGACTGGCTCCTCAAAGCACAGTTCACGGATCACTTGCCACAGACTCTGGCATGTACTACTCACCTGTTCCAGGACCTGGGCATCACAATCAGTCTGTCCAAGTCAGTCTTGAACCACTGCCCAAGTCAGTCTTGAACCCGTCAGTGCCTCCAATACACAGGAGTAGTCCTGGATATGGCTTAAGGTATGGCCTTCCAGCCCCAGGACAGGGTGGACCGCCTAATGGCCCAAGCCCACCTGCTGTACAACAGCAGATAAGTTTCAGGCAGCACCTTCCTCTTGCTCTTGGGCCTGATGGCTGTGGCTATAGTCACAGTGCCTCTAGCCAGGCTGCACATGAGGATTGCCCAATGGACACTGAGAGTCCAGTGGGATCAGTGTACCAACAACCTATAACAGCAGGTCCTAGTCTCCTCCCCGGTCAAAAAGATCCTGCTTTGGTGGGTGGAACCCAGCAATCTGTTAAGAAGGGTTTCTTTCCGCATTCCTTCCACTTGGCATGTTCTCATCGCAGACGCCTTGGGGTGGGATGGGGGCTTATCTGGAGCCCCACCAAACTCAAGAACATGGTCCAAGGTGGAGTCTACGCTCCACATCAAAGTCCTGGAGATGCAGGCTGTCCAATATGCCCTGCAAGCCTTCCAGACTCTGCTATCCTCTGGGCTTCTGCTAGTGCAGACAGACAACATCAGTGTAGTCCACTACATCAACAAACAGGGGACACTCACTCATGCCCTCTCTGCAGGGAAGCAATGAGGGTCTGGTACTGGGCTCTAGAACACAGTCTAGAACTGTTGGATGTCCATGTTCCAGACATCCAAAACATCCTGGTGGACAGACTAAGCCAGTCGCAGTCCAGGGCGCATGAGTGGGAGCTGCTGTCCACAGTGGTAGAAGACCTATTCGACAGGTGGGGTCGTTCAGAGTTGGACCCTTTTGGCATCCCTAATCAATGCAAAGCTGCTGCTTTTTTGCTTGCTCGTTCCAGGGCAGGGAGTTTTCTGCCGAGACGCATTGTCCCTCTCTTGGAAAGGGAGTATTTTTATGCATTCCCTCACTTCTGCCTGCTTCAGAGGGTGCTGCTCAAGCTCTGATGGAAGGGGCCATGAAGATCCTCATTGTCCTCTTCTGGCCTTGTCCGATCTGGTTCCCTTTAATGCAGCAGTTGACAGTGGACCCTCTAGTGCCCCAGCCTCTGTGCACAGGCTTGTTCTCCCAGGAATGGGGCACACTAGTCCATCTGGACCTCAAACCCCTGCATATTCACTTATGGCTCCTTAGGACATAGCCATGACTAGGTTTAGGGTGTCATGCAAGGTAGCTGATGTCCTGGTGGTGGCTAGGAAACCCTCCAACAGGGCCACTTATTCCATGAAGTGAAAATGTTTTGCTCTGTGGGCCGTGTCACGTCAGCTGGACCCTTTCACTTGTCCAGTGAATCGGGTGCTGGAGTACTTGCTGTCCCTCTGAGATTCTGCTCTGAAGTACTCCTCTCTTAAAGTACACCTGTCTATGATTTCAGACTTCCATGTTCCTGTTGAAGGCCATACGGTGGTATGATTGGAGGTGGTCCATACCTTCCTAAGAGACATTTTTCACTTAAAGCCTCCCATTCGCAATCCAGTCCTGCCATGGGACTTCAATTTTGTGTTACAGAAACTTACTTTAGCTCCTTTTGAGCTAGTCGCAAGTTGTGAGCTATGCTTTCTGTCATGGAAAGCATTATTTTTAGTTGCTATTACTTCTGCTTGAAGGATTTCCGAGCTACAGGCTCTCATGTGTGAGCAACCTTATTTGATTTTCCACAAAGACAGGGTGCATTTGCGCACTATTTCTAAGTTCCTTCCTAAGGTGGTGTCTGAGTTTACCTTAAACCAAGCTATCCACCTGCCTGCTAATTACCCAGAGCATGCCAATCCAGGGGAAGCATTGTTCCATACTTTAGATGTACGCAGAATTCTGCATTATTACACATACCATACGAAGGACTGCAGGAAGTTCTCACAACTGTTTGTTTCTATTGCCCTTGGGAAAGAGGGTGTTCCTGTTTCAAAACAGTGTTTATTCAAGTGGTTGGCCAATTGTATTACTTTTTGCTACAGGAAGTATAGCAAGGA
Organism: Neoceratodus forsteri; assembly: GCA_016271365.2. NCBI lineage: Eukaryota > Metazoa > Chordata > Ceratodontiformes > Ceratodontidae > Neoceratodus > Neoceratodus forsteri. The sequence goes on from CM028136.1 coordinate 966,733,675, forward strand.
TGTTCCTGGCACTGTTTGTAGTCATTCTACCAGAGGCATGGCCACTTCTGTTGCGTGTTTCAGGAATGTTTCAGTGGCAGAGATCTGTGCTGCTGCAACTTGGATTACTGTCCACACCTTTACCGAGCACTACGGTCTGGACATTGCCTCTCAGCATAGATCCAATTTTGGTCTTGCTGTGCTTCAGGGCCTACTTTCTTAGGCTCTTGTTTTCCGACCACCCAGACTGGTGTCATAAGGTCATGTCATATTACACCTATGCTGCGCTCTCTGCACTGGCTACCTACTAGGTGGCAGATCACCTTCAAGGTCGGGTTACTGACCTACAAAGCCCTACACAGACTAGGGCCCGGCTACCCACGAGACCTCCTACAACACTACCACCTGTCTCACCCCCTCTGGTCAGTTGAGGAGGGCCTCCTGGTGATTCCCAGGGTCCATCTGAAATCTTCCGGTGCTCGTGCTTTCTCTGTGACAGTGCCGAACCTGTGGAATTCATTTTCTCGGTTGATTAGAGAGGGCCCCTCGCTTAGTGCCTTCTAGAGGGATCTGAAGACTTTTTTCTTTATTAAAGATTTCCCCTCCTTTTAATTCTGTTTTTATAAGATGGATGTATTTATGAATGTTTTAATTTGGTCTGTTATTTGGTATCTGTAAAGTGCCTAGAGTTGCAATTAAATAGTGCGCTCTATTAAATGAATAAACTAAACTAAACTTCTTTGGATACCAGAACTGCTTGGGACTCGTTCCATATATGTGGCCTGCTGCAAGAGATACCCTCAAAGTAAGATAGTACAGTTGTGTAAAAATTTACCGTAACAGTAGATCTTCGAGAGGATCTCTTGCAGCGGGCCATGCCAACTCCCTAGGCCTGTCGGCCTTCCTGTGTCTGTCTCTCCTTCTCCATCATGGAAAACCTTCTTTGTCATTTATACATTGGTGGAAACCTTTGGCTCCTCCTCAGTTCTCGGCTAGTGTTAGGTGGTTTATGGTCTCCAGCTGGAGAACCAAGAAGGATGTGGGGTCTGCCCACTCTTATAGGATAGGGCAACGTCGGCGTGGGTGACCCCTGGTAGATTGCTAGCTAGAAAAGTTTCCATGTGGTCCTGGCACCTGGCAGCTAAAGTTCCATAGGTGTGGCTTGCTACAAGAGATCATCTCAAAGATTGACTGTTACAGTAAGTTCTTATGTAACTATTATTTCCATGTATAATAAGACCTAACCATATACTATATGATGGTTTTGCAACTTGACTTTAGGCACAATAAACGGTATCAAATGAGCAACTTTATGTATTCTAACAAAGCTAAGATTAGAAAGTTCAGGCCACCCCGGCTGATGGCCCAGCTGTGCTACCATGCAAGTGACCCTTACTCGAAAGCCAGCTTGCGAGGCCACAGCAGTAGGCAGGCCAGACCACAGCAGCGGCCACTCAGCAGTGTACTGTTGCCAAGCAAAATTGGTGGGGCAGCAACCCCTGGGGTGGGCCAAGAGAGCATGCTCCCTCTGCAGGACGTACACTGTATTCGGCTGAGTCCAACAAGAAGGTTCCCCCCCATACCTGCAGAGGAGGGGAGGAGCAAGGAAGGAAGGAGGAAAAAAAAACATACATCATTTACTGTATATGACAACTTGAGGTCCTGGAAAACCTTTAGATATCCATTGTGAGTGGGTCTGCAACCAGATCCTAGTTCGCATATGGACTGTATCACGGTGAGGATAGCTCCCCCCCCCCCCAGGAGTCACTGTTATGGAGCGAAAGCTGTGGGGAAAGTCAGGCCATTGGCTGTAGATAGGGAGGGATGACCGAGACTCCAGGCCTGATCAGGGGAAATCCTGGAACAGGTTATACCCCCTGAGGGAGACACATGGACCAGGGGATAAAGCTCTGCATAAAAACAAAACAAGAATGTACTGTAAAATTCACTGACTACCTCTGGCACTAAACAGGACTTAGGGTGCTCGGACAACTGGGGAAACTGCAAAACAATAGTTTGTCTGCTATGTAGATTAGCAGCCGGCTGGAAGTCTACATGGTAGACAAACCGTTTTGCAGTACTAAGAATGTGTTCAAATAAAGGAAAGTTACTTAGCAGTAGCCCTTGATCTTCTTGGGTATCTCCTCCATAAAACCACACTCTTTGGTCCTATGCCAGAGACACTAGGGCCCTGCGAGAACAAAAGCACTGGATGGCAGGAGTGCTGACACCAAGCATCCCAGCAGAGTGCCATGCACATGCTGCCCCTACAGCTCTGCGCTCCCCAACCACCTCAGTACCTATTTACAGAGGAGGGACTCAAGAAAAATACTACCTAGTGGAAACAATACTAAAGTTCTGAAACGATTCTCTGACAAGCCAATAATGGGCGTACTCTGATGGCCCGACATTGCCGAGTAGGTGACCTGAGTTTGGGAGTGAACTAGGAACGATGCATCAGGAGGTTTGCCAGACTACAGCAGGTGCCGTTTAGCAGTGTGCTGTGGCCAAGGAGGAATGATTCTATACCACTGGTGCCAGAGTGACCTCTGCGGTGGGACAAGGGGACTGCTCCCTCTGTAGGACATCGCTGTGTGCGGCTGAGACTGCTCAATGGACTATCCCCAGGCCGGGGGAGGAAGGAGGAACCAGGTAGAAAAGCTAGGAGAAAACCTCCATGAACATTTATATGTCACCAGGATTATCAAGGACTCCCTGAGGTCCTAGTGCAACCGATGCCAGATCCCAATTCACACAGTGAACTGCATCAAAGAAGAGGACAACCCTCCCCCTGGAGCCCCCACCACAGAGAGGTGAACCATGGCAGATGTCTGTATGGTGAGACCCAGAAGGCATGAAGTTTAATGTGCCAGAACACAGTATATCCTTGGGAACACCACCTCAGCCGTCTGCCATCTGAATGACACGGAGTGACCGAGTGCATGCATACTGCAGAAACTGCTGTACGTTTAAACATAGTCCCGTATTGTTTTATTCCTGGATTTTTGAACCCCCTTCCCTCAGTTCATCAGCAGCTGGGCTCTTTGCGTTCTCATACAAGCATGTTCATGCTAAGCCTCAGGAGTTCCTTCCCGCCAGTTAAACAGCTGCTCCATCTGCACTACCACCCGAGCAACTCCAGGCGGTGGCACTTGAGCATCATCAGCAACCAACCCTCCCTCACCAGAGGAAAGCATCCTCTGGGGTGTTCGATCCTTCTCTTCCCACTGGCCCTCCAAAGTGCTGGGCTCATTTCTGACCCCGGGTTGTGAGTAGAAGCCTGGTCTCTGTACTGACAGGCCGGCCCCCAATGACATCTTTTTTTAAATGGAGTAGATATACAGTTTATATGAGTAGTCCCAAGATAGCGGTACTGTTTAGTTAATACAAACAGAGCAGATATTTCACTTTTGCTTGTCATGCCTCACAACCCTTCTTGCCACCCAAATGAGACTCCAACATTATTGAATTTCATACACTGGGCTTGCCCCATGGTTTTGCTTTCACTATACAGGTTCTGTCGCTAAGACACATGCATAGTCATCATTTTAATAACTATTTACATTTTGGTATATGAAAAGCTGTATTTATGTCCATGTACAGTATATACATGGGAGGATGAGAAATCAGCTGGGTTGGGAGGTGGGGTCAGGCCACAACATCACCACACTACACCACACCAGTATTCAGCTCAGATGCATACCAGAGCCTTCACAAATGGCAGGAACTTTATGACCCAAGCAAGCATGCTTTACCATGCCACGATGCGTACCAAGGAACACCACACTAAGGGACCAACTCCCTGTCAGGATCTGTGGCTATGTTTACTGACCAGGCCTTTCCAAATTGGTAGCAGGGCAATGTTCCAGGTCGCCTTTCTTCTAGACTACTCTCCTCTCTGTAAACCCAAGAACTTACCAGCAGCCTTAATGCTTAATAAGGTAGATGGGACACTTGCTGGTGGCCAGCTGTGGCAGAAAGAGGCACTCCCTGCTTGCAGAAGCTATTTATGAGCCCTTGCTCCTCACCTTCCCTGTCACTCAGCTCTCCACTAGCCACTCCTCCAGCCTTCCCTCACCCTTCAGGTGACTTGAGAAAAAAAACTCAGTACACTGTCTATTTTGCAAACTTGGAGGAGTTAACAGAAGTGCAACAAACAGAGTGTGACACAAAAACCCTGGCACATTAGGTTGTAACAATGTGACCCTTCATTAGGGGGCCCAAAGCGCCTGAGTTTTTTTTTCTCAAGTCACCTGTAGTGAGCTTTTAAGTACAGTCCTTTTGTTTGTATCCTGCCTTGTTTTTTTGGCGCCGCCACTCACTGCAATGTTTTTGTGTGCATTTCTTCATTGCGTTTGTCCTCCTTGCAGCCTACCCACTCTTCCCCTCTGAACCCCCTACAGTGAAGGACAATCCAACAATGCCACTCGGGTTGTGCGTGATGTCAGGTTTCAAGCCTGAACTGGCAAATCTTGGACCAAGTAAATGGAAGAGAGGTGACACCACTCTGCTTCTGCCCCACAACAAGCTGCCCCTGAATGCTACCAGGGTCTCTTTTGCCCTGCCTCCATCTCATCCACTACTGTGAGCAACTGTTTCAGGCCACTGTGGCATCAAGCTCCAAGCAGTAATTGTTGCGACTTAAAGGGTGCAGGGTAGGTGCTAAACACAAATGGGCAGCCAGCCCATGGAGAAAACTAACAATGTCCAAACCGTGTAGCACTCGGAACCAGATGCAATCAAATCCCTCGAATGACTGCAAAATGTATTTCCAAAGGTTTATTTGAAAGCAAATACTCCAAAATTTTAACAGCCCAAGCTACGGCTCTCTGCCCCTGCGCTTCAGCTATCCCAGCCTTCCTTAAAGGGCGTGTCCTAGAGAAAACACCTGAGCTCTAAAATATTCAGTTCATCATGACATCATAACTTTTTTGAAAATTCACCTTTGACCTCCGACCTCTCTATTTCAAAAAGGTATATATTAATACCATGTTGAGTGCTATAAGGTATCACAACTAAATTACATCAAAGGCAACCCTAGTTTATACTAAACAGTTGATGATAATTTTTTTTATCTATGGCACCAAATAGGAAGGGGAAAGTTCTGGTTGGCTGCAGGCAGGACAGTCTGGCTCTGGCATGAGCATTAGATCACCCACTGAACAGCTTGTATTTCCTTTATTTTATTATACTGGAAAACAAAGCGAGTTAAACTGCCCTTTTTCACATGTATCCTGTTTGACTCTGTGAGCTTCTGCCAGGTCACCTTAGACACGATACAGCTTTTTTATTTATTTATTTGTTTGGATAATCACCTTTGAGCAAGATACCTCGTTTACAAAGGTTCCATGTTAACAACACAGGAACAACGTACATAACTGTCAAGTGCTTACATACACAGTCTAGCTATGGTCCACAGAGGTAAACAGGTTTACATAGCAATGTCTAAGATTACAATTCTTTTCAACTGAGGCAGCATTTAACAAGCTTTGTTGGGGATTAGACATATAAGTAACATACAACAAGCTTTGTCGGGGTGGTTAGGCGCCTTTACAGTTCAACTGGTATAATACAATATGTGTGAGGTGTCTTTGTACAGTTAAACAACAGCTTAATCCGGTTCAATTTCAGTTGCTTACCATCTGTATTCCCCCTCCCCCCGGTCGCCCCTGAAAAAGGGACTTCTAGGCCCAGTGGGCTTACTGGGTCAACAAAAGTCAATAAATAAATAAATAGCACGTTTAGAGTTAAGAAAGTGTATTGAAACTGGCACCCATTTCAACTAATATTACCAATGAATAGTATTTTTATGAACAAAAAATGATCTATAACAAAAATCTAGTAGTTCCAGGAAAACAAGGTAAATCACTTTTATTAAGTAACAGGCAGCTTGTATCTTACTGTCAGTCTATGTGGTGCAGAACAAACAGCTGTCAGAATAAAAACACATACATCTACAGAATGAAAGTCAACTCGACGTTCCCTTGGGAGCACTGTTCATTGCCATCTCCCATGGCTGCTATTACAGTAAGGAACAACCATCTGCACAGCAGGAAGGAGAGCTCTTCTCCTCTCTCCTCCTCCCAGCTGCCTGTTTTTCTCGTCTCAACCTTTCATTAGAGGACTGGGGAAACAATGGGATTTATAGGCTTTCAGAAATGAGTGCAACAGGCAAAAAGCAACCCGTTTACCGCTTAGTGATGCACGACAAGCCTCCCTGGAAGCAACAAAAACAACAACAACGTACAAACCAAGGACTTTCAAGGCTGTCTGAACTGGGAAAAGAGGCAATTAATCTTGAGCATTACTGTACCTAGAAGAGGGGAGCAATTTTTATGTAATCACACTACTAGAGGTCTCCTGAGCAAACGACACAAAAACAAAAGTTGATCACCTGCTTTCGAAACATATTGTACAATGCCACCCACCCCTACCCTTCACAGCCTGAAAAAGGTCCTTTTAGAAAAATGCCCATTCTTTATAAACCACAGCCGGCAATAAACCCGGATGGCTTTTGTAGTTTGTGTTTAAGTTGAAGTCACCATTATGCACTAAGAAGCTTGCCTTACTATTCAGTCCTGTAGCAAGCCAAGCCTAATTAATGCAAAACTACACTAATGTAGGCAGCAGTGGCCATCATCACCACCTCCTGAATTGAACTAAGCTTTTAGTTGCATTCTAAATGAAAGAGAATGAAGAAAGAGAAAGAAACATTTTGCACTGAAACAATTTATTCAAGTGTGCAAAATCAATACGCAGCTTTGCGAAGAAAAACAGAAAATTACCGTACCTCTTAGCTCAACTTTCTGTCCCTGCTACAACAGAATTCTGAGAGGTAAAAAGCAAAACTTAATATAAAGGTAGTAACTCCTTCAGCAAGTGTGGGATTTGGATATTCTCTATGGGGAAGCAACAAAAACAGGTATAGTGCCTCTAGACTGGTGAGTGACTAATCTGGTTCCACTACACACAAGGGGTGATTTGGAAAAACTGGGTAACTGTATGCCGGCGAGCCCTGACATCAACAGTAGGAAGACACTTGGAGACATTTATCAAGAAAGATAGTTGAATTCCTAGAGGAGAATGGCTTAATGGAGAGGAAACAGCATGGATTCATCAGGGGCTGGTCATGTCAGATCAATTTCGTAGACATTTTAAATGTAGTGACACAAATGGCAGACGGAGGCCAGGAAGCATATGTGCTATACAATCCAAAAGAAGGAAGCCCTGCGCTCCCTGGTGCTGGTCCAGGGTGTCGCTGTGGGAAAGGCTAGCCCCCAAAGCAGAACAACAGAAAACAATATTCATGGCAGTCACAGAAACACATGCTTACCAGATATAACCACTGAAGACAAATAGCATATTTCAGTGGTGCTGTTTAGCAAGGGCACAACATGTGCTCCTGCCAGCTAGATGCCCCGGCGTTTCGCTCGTGGAGCACTGTCAGGAGGCCTATACATGCTATATCTAGACATTTTTACTTCATATTTTTATTGTTATCACAAAATTCATGAAATAGAAAAAGGTTCATAAAAATACATAATGCCTCTACAAACTAGCATTCTTGAAAAACAATAAAATCAAAATGATAAAAAAAATATCGATAATCATTGTAAAATAATTATAATTATACATTATGTTGATACTTTAGTTCTATATCTATAGGGTCTTGTATGATCCAACAAAAATATTTATTTATTGAAAAGTTTCAAAAGAAAAGGCGCACTGAGCAAAAATTGCTTGTTTCCAGGTGCGCTTTGGGGGAATGGAAATAGGGATATAATAGTATACAGTGATAACACAATGCAATAATATAAAGGAAATTGGGGGGAAAAATACAAAAACATAATACAGTATATATATACAAATTGGTCACATAACTGGAGAATTCAAATGGAAGGGCAACACGTAAGAGGTGTCAAAAGAGTGAGGGGGAAAGGGAGTTAAAGGCAGTTACAAGTAGTGGAGAGAAAAATGTGAAGGAGGGATGAGAGGGCAGAAGGGGAGCTGGAGTGGCGGATTACCTGAGGAAGGGAGTTCCACATTTTCAGGAAGACGATGAGAGAAGACAGACTGACCAGCAGTAGATTATCAAGGAGGGATAGCCATGGTGCAAGAATCGTAGCTCCAGAGGGAGTGGGGGGGGGTAGAGGTGATAAGCAGGAAGCAAGAAAGGAGGGGAGGGAACAAACCAACATTTAGAAAGGAAGGAGATGCAGTGAGAGCGGCATCTGTCCTCAAGGGAGAGGAAAGACAGAGACTGGCAGAGATTACAGTGGTGAGTACGAGGAGGACTATCAAGGGCAAAGAAGCAGGAGGAGTGGTAGAGGGTGGCCAGTCTGGCATGGGAAGTTTTGGGGGCGGCACTGAAGACTACATTACCATAGTCAAAAACTGGAAGGATCATTTTCTGGACTAGGGCCCAACGAGCAGGCAGAGCGATACAATCTCAGTTTCTGTACAGAGCACCTAACTTGGGGTGCAATTTTCTGATGATAGCATCCACATGTCCAGAGAAGTCAAGGTGTCAGTTAAGCCAGACACCAAGATACCTAAAGGAGGAGATAACCTCAAGCTTTGTCCCATCAGTGGTATGGAAAGAGGGAAGGGGAGGGAAGGGAGTCAAGAGAATCTCTGTCTTGTGCCGAAGGTCGGGGAGACTTTCTTCTTGGCATTCAAGAAAAGCTGGTGTGAGCATAACCAGAGCTGAAGTTTGTCAGCCATGCTGAAGTGTGGTAGTCACAACAGAGGAGGAGGAGGATCCGGAGGTATACAGGACTGTATCGTCAACATACATGTGGATACAGGAGGAGGAGGAAGAGGAGAAGGTGGCTGGAAGGTCATTTAGAAAGATGTAGAAGAGGACCAAGAACAGAGACCTGGGGGAGACCTGTCTTGATGGGGGGGGGCAGGGAGTCAGCAATATGAACAGACTGAGACCTACCTACCAGGTAGGCACGGAACCAGTTTGTGGCAGAGTCGGACAGCCCCCCCCTGCAGAGAGCTTGGCAAGAAGTAGGGGATGGGAGATGGTGTTGAAAGCCTTGGCTAGGTTGACAAAGATAGCGGAGATGATGAGGCCACTGTCCATCCCCGTAAGGATATAAATATAAATATAGCCGTGGGTGTTGATCGAACATACGAAATTTGCCAGCAGATAAAGGCCTAGAGTTCTAACAAGTCTGCTCGAATGTGCAGCTAGCACCCCTTATTCTGCAGCTGCCCCTCCCTTCCACCCTTCCCCTTCATTAACCCTCCCCCTTGTCCTGTCCCATCCTCGTTTGAAGCAGTCCACTGTTCTACTGCATACCACTTCAGCAGGTAACGCATTCCACCCAGCCACCACCCTCTCTGTAAAAAAGTGTCTCCTCATCTCCCTCCTGAACCTTCCTCGAGCCAGTCTCATATCATGGCCCCTGGTGGCCCTCCCCTCCCTTACTTTGAACAGCCCCTCTGTACCCATCTTGTTTATTCCTTTCATGTATTTAAAGGTTTCAATCATGTTACCCCTGTCTCTCCTCTCCTCCAGTGAGTACATGTTCAACTCCTTCAACCTCCTCTCGTATGATAAGTTCCCCAGCCCCTTGATCATCTTTGTCACTCTGCACTGCACCCCCTCCAGTAACTTAATGTCCCTCTTCAGATATGGACGCCAGTACTGCACGCAGTACTCCAGGTGTGGTCTAACTAATGACCTATACAGTGGCAGAATCACCTCCTCCCTCCTCGAGGATATACCCCTTGCAATACAACCCAGCATTTTGTTGGCCTTTGCAGCTGCCTTCCTACATTGTGCCGAGTTGTTCATTGACCCTGTAATGAGCACACCCAGATCCTTCTCCTCCTCTGTCTGGGCTAGCTGCACTCCCCTAGCTGGTAACTCCTCCTTGGGTTCTTCATCCCAAAATGCAGCACCTTGCACTTTTGGCATTAAAGCCCAGTTGCCAGGTGTCTGACCAGGTTTCAAGCTTTGCCAGATCATCCTGCAACCCTGCCATCCCCTAGGTCATCCACCACCGCACCTACCTTGGTATCATCAGCAAACAGACTGATCTTGCTCTTGATGTCTCATGATATGTCTGAAATGAATATCCCAAACAACACTGGTCCCAACACTGAGCCCTGTGGAACACCGCTCGTCACTGCCCTTGGGTGTGAGAGCTCCCCACCCACCACCACCCTCTGTTGCCTTCCCTGCAGCCAGTTTCCTACCCATCTCACCAGCTTTGCACCTGCCCTTGTGCCTACTAACTTCCTTCCCAGCCTTCCATGTGGCACTGAGTCGAATGCCTTACTGAAGTCCAGATACAGGACATCCACTGCATGGCCCCTGTCCAGTTGCCTAGTTACCCAGTCATAGAACTTGACCAGGTTGGTTTGGCAGAATCTGCCACGTATGAAGCCATGCTGTCTGCTGTCCTGTAGTCCTTTGGCCTCTAGGAGGGCCACCAGCCTCTCCTTCAGGATAGTCTCCATTAGCTTACCCACGATGGATGTGAGGCTCACTGGTCTGTAGTTTCGGTTCATCCTCGGGCCACTCTTGTGGAGGGGCACCACATGAGCCATCCTCCAGTCCTGAGGTACACACCCCAAATGTAGTGAGGCATTAAATAGGTCTGCCAAAGGTCCTGCAAGGACCTCTGCCAGCTCCTTCAGTACCCTGGGGTGGATGCCATCTGGGCCTGGCTCCTTGTCCACCCTCAGTGCCTTCAAACCCTCTCGAATTCTGCTCTCCATGATTTCCCATCTGTCACCACTTCCCCTTCTGCCATTTCTCCCACCTTGGGTGTCACCCCTCTCTTCTCTTTAGTAAATACTGAGCAGAAGTACTCATTTAGTGCTTCCGCCTTATCGCACCCTGCTTCCACCCAACCCCCCTCCTTCCTAATCCTTACTATGTGGTCCTTACAGCTCCTTTTCTCCCTGATGTACTTAAAGAAGTCCTTCTCCCCCTTCTTAATGCCTTGTGCCAGCCTGAGTTCCGTAGATGTTTACTAAAGATTCAGCAACTGTGGTATGTTTGCTGTAATAAATCTGAAAAGGGCTTCCACACAGAACCAAATACGGTGAGCCTATTAGCAATAAAATAACTTATGCATTCATTATTCGTCATACCTAGATTTAAGCAAGGCATTTGACTTGGTAACACATACAAGGCTAGTTAGGAAGATGAGCCAGCTAGGTATAGGGAATGGGATAACTGGTTGGATCACAAACTGCTTTGACTAAAGGAACCCAGAGACTGTGATCCAAAATGGTAAATTCTCTGAAGACAGGACAGTGACTAGTGCAGTACCGAAGGGTTCAGTCCTAAGACCATTTATGTTTAATATGTTTATCTGGGACATATGCAAAGGTATTTAGGGCAAGGTAAGTCTATTCATAGATGATACAAAGCTCTGTGGAAGGGGTGACAGTGAGGAAGGGGTTAACATCATGAGACAGAACGTAAGAAGACCAGAGAAATGGTCCTGTATTTGGTACTTTAACTTCAATGCCAAAAAAATGCAAGGTGAAGCATATAGTGGTGAAGAATCTTGGAGCGGTCTTCTATATTGACAGGATGCCGGAAGTGAAGAGAGGCCTGAGGGAATAAGAGATAACTCAAACCCATCTTCTCAGTGCAATAAGGTATAGAGGACAGATAACAAGATGCTGGTGTGCATAAGGAGAGGTATTACTAATAGAAGAAGGGAGGGGATACTGCTTCTGCAAGGCTCACTGGTAATGCCGCACCTGGAGTTGTGTGTGCAGTTCTGGCGTCCATATCTAAGGAAGGATAAGGATACATTAGAGATGGTTATGAGAAGGGCAACAAACATGATTTATAAACAATAAGGCAAAACGTATGATGAGAGACTGAAAGTCTTAATGTGTACTCGCTAGAAGATAAAAGGGAGGTGGGGCAAGATAGAGACTCTCAAGTTTATGGAAGGGTTCACCACAGTGGAGACAACAAATGTTATTTAATCCAAGCAGTGAGTCCTAGGGCCATATGCTTAAACTGGGAGGGGGAACAGTTCAAACAAGACATTAGAATACTATTTTATAAAAACCGTGTGATGGATGGGTGGAACACATTTCCAGAAAACATTGTGGAAGCAAAGACAGTATCAGGGTTCAAGATAAATTAGGATGCACTTAAGGGGATACTGTCAACCTCTTTGATTATATTTCTAGCTGAAACCCCACATTTTATGATTTCTTACCTTCTCCACAATTCACTGATGTTTTGGGTTGTTTATTTGCTTCCTTTCTCAACAGAACTGAAATGCATGCCAATGGTGTAATTAATATACCCAACTTTATTTTGTTTCATAGACTTGATCTACTCTTATTGCATACTTTCTGAACATTAGGAGCACTCCCAAAGAGTGCAGCCACTTATGATGCAATAGCTCCCTGTCTGTCCACTGCATCTTGAGTGTCTAGACTCTGTTGGGTGTGTTCCCAAATCCAGGAAAGATGCAGTGCAATTTGATCAAGGACTGTAAACAAATATGTTTTTGTGTGGCAACACCAATATGGTAGTCAGTCTGTTTTCCACTTGTAAAAAGAAATAAAGAATCAGAATCAAACTACCAGCTACATCATTTAAATTCTACAGAATGTCATCAATCATTAAATGTGTCTTTTTGAACTAGAGAGACAGTGAGGTCAGGGGCGGGGGGTTGACAATGTCCTTTTGAAGAGCTAGTGTACTGCCTAAAACTAATATTAGTTTCAAAAAGCAGTCAACCATTACCTTTTATACCTGAGGTACTTTTTCATTTCCCCTCAGTTAATTAGAAGATTCTTCACCTGGTGTTAGTAGGTGTGCTGTGTGGACAAGCACTCTACCTGGTAGCTTACATATCTAGCTCTATCCCCCCTCCACTACATCATCAGCACTGTGACCTCACCAACTTGTAACATCACTGCTGCTTAGGAAGAGCCACTCAGTACCTGCCAGGTCAGTTACCTATGATGTCACAGTCCATGAGATCACAAAGCTGATGATGTAGTGGGGTGGATAGAGACAGAGATAGAGATAGATATGTCAGCTGCCAGGCTGAGAGCTGTTCCACACGTCCAGCACAACACTATCACATATAAGACTTTCTAATAAGCAAAAAGAAAAATATACTGCCAAAATAAAAAGTTATAACTACTTCTTAAAATTTGTATCATTTTCCCGTCTGCCTCTTTTGGCTCCACTTGCTCTTTAATGGAGTTATAAGCAAGCAATCAGACATGATGAGGTGTGGGTTATGACCTGATAAGAGAATGCCCCAGGTGCGTTATGAGGTGCCGAGTGCCTTTAGCACCTGGGAAGTGCTCTTATCAGGCCATAACCCACACCTTGGAGTGTCTTACTGCGCTTATAAAATGGGTCCCCCAAGTAAATATTTAGAAAAAAAAAGTCCAAAAAAAGTTCAAAATTTTTTAGAAAGGGGCTTTGTAATGTTTGTAATAGTAAAAAAATAGTTCCCTTTCTAAGTATGTTTACTGCTGCTGACTCAGGTTATTTCTACACACACACACACACACACCATAATTTAATATTGGGTGATTTTAGTTTTGAGGCAGGTACAGTAACTGTTATTTCAGTGACAGTGAAATGGGTGGGTGGTTTGTTTGCTAGCGTGTCACTCGCCAACTGCTGTGGTTACTGCCACCTTGCTTCGGGATAGCAGTTGTTAACAACAGCCCCCTCGCTGTCCCATTTACCAGGATATTCAACGTTTACTTTGGTATTAAAAAAATACTTTTCGAACAGCCAGTTGAGGAGTGATGTGGTTTCTTATATGAGACTAGAGTGAGTGTGTCACTCGCCAGCCACTGTAGTGACCTCTTTTTGACACACCGGCTCCCTCGCTGTCCAGTCTAGCAGAACATTCAGTGTTTGTGACAGTGTATAATAGAGGAAAAAAATGCATGTATTTAATAGGGGAAAAAAACTTTTGGAAGACACAGAACAGGAGCGATCAGCGACGTGGGATGTTGTATGAAATACATCTGTTGTGCTGTGTGGGTTGCGGTTGTTTTATCAGTTCTACATCTGAACTAAGGAGCAGAGGAGACACTTTAATTTTTGTTGGAAACTTTCAGCCCAGTCACAATATAATGTAGTGTACAGATCATATGGGGGGGCAGGGGGGTCCCACGTTGGTTGAGGTTCATAGAGAAGAGGTAAAAATGTGTTGGCACTTACATGTTTAAAATTGCAGATGGTCGGAGACAGGCTCACTGATTTCTGTAGTTATGAGGTTTTGTTGGCAGAAGTAGTGCCCGTTGGCAAGTTATGTCGTGATAAGGACACGGCTGAAATACCCTGTTAGTCAATCAAATTGCATGACATTTGAGACCCATTTTATAAGACAGGATAATATACAAAGGAGAAGTATGAGGGAAATAATTAACATTAGAAAGATTCCAAGTAGGGAATCCTGAGGCAGGCTTGATGGACTGTTCAGTCTTTTTCTGTCCTGCTCTTTTCTTTGTTTCTGTTTATAATGTATGAGGAAAATACTGTTGTTGCAAATATTCTTAGAATGTATTTGGAACGGAAACTCGGTTTGGAATCGCTAGGATTCTAACCCTGTATTTAACTCCTGAATGAGTCACTAGGGGCCCAATTCCAAGTTGGTCTACGCCGGCGTAAGGCAGTATGCGCCACTCTCCATGGAGTATCCCGTGACTTACACCTGCGATACGCCCAGTGCCATTCCAGGAGGCACCTTGCGCCAGTGTGTCTGTGGGCTGCGACAATCGCAAGATAAAACACAACTTACTCTGCAGCCCACAATGCCTGGTGCAACTGCAGGTTACGACATCCACATAGCCCAATTCCAGGTGGGCGGCTGTCGTAACCCACAGTTGCAATTCCCAAAGCCACAGTGGCATAGGGAATTTTCAACAGCTCGGAGCTGTCTTAAGTGGCATCCAACGGCACCACGCAGAGCCCCAGCGATGGTGCCATAGGGACCCCCAGCCCCCTGTAGCACACACCCACCCCAACCCCCTGAACATCAGGGACCCCCAGGGGTCCTATTGTGGTGCACCCCCAGACACCTATACCATGTGGTTAGCCCCCCCATGCCTCCGGTGTCTGCCGAGGTGGTCCGGGACTGGGGTGCTTCGGGGGGGAGGCCATCTGTTGCCTGGCATGAGCTGCGACCTGCAGCTGCGATACGCCATGTAACTGTTACCACCACACACATGGCGTATCTCATCTGTCACAAGTGCCGGGACCCTTCCACTTCTGGAATGTGACGTAGGGTCCCTGGTGTAGGGGCGACTGGCGCAACTCGCAATTCCGTGCAAGTTACACCAGTCATCTTGGAATCTGCCCCCAGGTTGTTAAGCTTACCTGGGTGCATCACATGATCAACTGGTTGTACTACACAGAGCGAGCAAGCATGCAAGTGCTGCCACTGCAGAAGACGGCTGGTCATGGAGGAGGGCGGGGTGAATCGGTTACCTTCTTCTCGGTCAGTTCTGATAAGAAGCCCAAGCCAAAACCAAACCCCTGACAATTTTTCCTATGTCATACAATCACTGCCAGTGGAGGAAGACTGGCTCACTATTCCAGAAATGGGTAAACATTATCACAGACAAATGGGTTCTGGAAGTAGTGGGCCAGGGGTTGTCTCTGCAGTTCAAGCATTTTTCCAAAACTGCAGAAAAACCAAAGCTTTCCAGGTCATTCCTCCACAGTAAAAACCCTCGTAGAATTGGAAGTAAAACAACTATTATCATCAAAATCCATAGAAAACGTTCCTGCCTCCC
Organism: Neoceratodus forsteri; assembly: GCA_016271365.2. Classification (NCBI taxonomy): domain Eukaryota; kingdom Metazoa; phylum Chordata; order Ceratodontiformes; family Ceratodontidae; genus Neoceratodus; species Neoceratodus forsteri. Next base: position 966,749,425 of record CM028136.1, read on the forward strand.
AGTGGGGCAGGGGCCTATTATCAAGATACTTCCTGACCCACAAGAAAAATGGGGAATGGCGACCCATTTTAGATCTCAGGTTTCTGAACAAGCCTTTGAAGAAAGAAACATTCAAGACGGTCACACTGATGACAGTGATACCATCTTTGCAGACAGGTCATTGGTTGGGATCACTGGATCCGAAGGATGCCTATTTTTATATCCCAGTCAGGCCATCACACAGGAAGTATCTCAGATTCAAGCTGGGAAACTGGCAATACCTGTTCACGGCTCTTCCCTTTGGTCTAACCTCAGCTCCAAGGGTTTTCACAGTGCTAGGTTGTGGTGGCAGCACATCTGAGAAAACGAGGTGTGGTAGTTTTGCCCTACTTGGATGACTGGCTAGTCTCGGGAAAAACAGAACAAGAGGCAAGGTTATCAGTTCAGTTGGTAAAAAGCACCTTGGAGAACCTGGGATTCTTGATAACTCTACAGAAGCCTCAGATGGAACCCATTCAGGTACTGGACTTCACAGGAGCAGAGTTAAAACACCCTGCAGGGGAAGGCTTTCCTGCCGTAGTGCAGAGCATTAGCTTTGATAGCATCTGCACAGTTCTTCACAGCAGGCTAACCAAGACCTGCAAGGGACTTTCTGCAATTACTAGGACACATGGCTGCATCCACAGCTATGGTTCCATGGGCCAGGTTGCAAATGAAAGCTATCCAGTACCACTTAAGAGACAACTGGTTTCAAAGGTGGGAGTCACTCTCAAAGCTGGTGCCAGTAACAAGCACTGGTAAAGTCACTAGAGTGGTGGAAGGAAGGAAGCAACTTCAGGGAAGGCATTCCCTTCCTTCAGCAATTACCAACAAGTATTCTTACTACAGATACTTTATTCCTGGGTTGGTGGGCTGACCTATAGGGCCTCAAAATAAGTGGCACATGGGGTCCACAGGAATCTCCGGAACACAGCAACCTCATAGAACTCAGGACAGTGCTGCTAGCAATGCAATCATTCTCCTCCCAGATATAAGGTCAGCCTGTCCAAATCAGGACAGACAACACCACAGCAATGTACTACATAAACAAGCAGGGAGGAACAAGATCCGCCAAATTGTGTAAAGAGACCATGAGGATCTGGGATCTGGCATATTCTTTAGAGGCAAACATATTTGCAGTGCATCTGCCAGGCAAAGACAATGCCCTGGCAGATTCCTTAAGCAGAATAAGTCAAGGAAATCACAAAAGGGCTCTAAACCAGCAGGTTCTGGACACAGTTTTCAGAAGGAGGGGCACACAATATAGGCCTGTTCAATTCTTGGGGGAACAACCAGCTGCCACAATTGTGTTGCAGACCACCAGCCAGATGGACAGTCCAAGGGGCGCCCTGGTACTGGACTGGAAAGGGAGGTTCCTGTATGCCTTCCCACTATTCTCATTCATACAGAAAGTACTCCTGAAGCTCAGGAGGGAGCCTGCAACATTGATCTTAATAGCTCCAGACTGAGCCAGACAGACCTGGTACTCAATGCTCCTGGTCCTGTCCAGCAAGAATCCAATCAGTGTGCCATTTAGTCACAATCTGCTAACTTCACCCCAGGGCAGAATAACATTCCCAAACTCCAGGACAGTACACCTGAAGGCATGGTTCTTGAGGAGTTAGAATTTTCTGGAATGGATCTTTCAGAGGCAGTCCTGAAGGTACTTAGGTTCTCAAGTAAACTAGCTACAGTACCAGGAAAGCATATTTCTCTAAGTGGAAAAGGTTCTCTTAACTGGTGTATACCCAGAAAGATAACCCCAACAGAGGCAGGGTTGCCTATAATTCTGGAATATCTATTACACCACCAGTCATTAGGCCTTCAACCTTCAAAATTGAAGGTGCACTTAGCAGCAGTGTCAGCTTACATATACAGTAGCTGACAAGGAAAAGTCACTGGCCTCACAACCCATTTTCAAAGGCCTCAGCCACTTACACCAACCGGTGAGTGACCTTGTCCCACCTTGGGATCTCAATATATGCCTTGCCCAGCTTATGGAGGCTCCCTTTGAGCATTTGGAAACTGCTGACCTAAAGTATGTCACATGGAAATCCATCTTCCTGGTTGCAATGACCTCTGCTAGGAGCATAAGTGAATTGTGAGCTCTCTGCACAGAGTCAAACTACATAATCCCACACAGGGACAAGGTAGTCCTTAGAACCAACAGAACATTCCTACCTAAGGTGAGATCTGAATTCCACCTGAATCAGTCAGTGACCCTTTCTGAACTCTATCGAGAGCACTCCAGTACAGGCAAGCAAAAGTTGCATTGCCTGGACCTACACCAAGTCCTGGGTATCTACAATGACTGGACAAAAGATGTCTGGCCTCAGAACACCTAGCTTTTTATAATCTATGGTGAGGTTGACAAAGGCAAACCAGCTACAAAGAGATCCATCTCTCACTGGATAGTTTCTTGTATTCAGGTTTGTTATGAGAAAGCTGGGAAACTGCCACCAAGAGGCTTAAGGGCACACTCCTCAAGGGGTACCTCTGCCTCTATAGCATCCTCAAAGGGCAACCCATTGTTGGATATTTGCAAAGCAGTTACCAGGAAGATAGTACACACCTTCACAAAACACTACTGTTTGAACACAGAGTCCAGACGGGATGCCAGTTTTGGAATTGCTGTCTTGCAGAACCTTTTTCCTAATTAGGGTCTGGACCCAGCCTCCCAAGGCACTGCTCTGAAGTGTGCTAAGTGTAACTACTAAATGAGAGATTCTTGCGGTCAGAAGAAAAAAAAAAATTACACACAGTAGTAATGTTATTTCTTCTTAAGGGATCCCTCCCTATGTTTACATTCCCTAATCGTGTCTCCCCTTCCAGAACCTGAAACAGGTTCACACAAGAGTCAGTTCTTTTTTATTGAGGTTTGTTTTAGCATTACTATTGCAGTTCCTACAATTGTAAGTCAGTTGTTACTATTTATCTGATAATTTTTTGCAAGTCTGCTTTCAGTTTATTTGGTGTTCTTAAAAATTCTATTCAAATTTTTTTTTTATTTTCTACTGCCTTTTTAGCTAGTTTCATTAGCCACTGCTCCACCCTGGCT